>CM046875.1:102463708-103123466 GCA_025667525.1 Glebionis coronaria
CTGATGAAATAAAAGGAAAGACTTTTGGAAAGAATGGAGCTATGCTTTCACTTCATCATACCTTTTACCACCGTGCTCAACAACTGCTTAAGGGAACCTCGCCTACTCTTCTTTGGCGTGTGCTCTTCACCTTAAGCTTGTGCTATTTGATGGACGAAAACCATGTATTTGATCCTGGTGGATGTTCTTCAAGGTTCTTACCATTCTAATAAAGGTCGAGTCAGGCTCACGACTCGGCGAACAAAAACAAGCGCTTCTCGAGAGGCAACCCGAGTATCTATCCTTTTTATCCATTTTTATAATAAGTGTAGGGGGAGAACCTCGTATGTGTTTGTTGTTTTCTTTCTTATGATGTGCAGGGATTCGAGCTTTCAAAGATCCATTCTTGATGACTTTTGACGACTCGTGATTCCGTGTACCCGCCTTCCCGGTTTTATCCTAAACTCTTTTGATTCACTATTTTATATATATTCTTCAATATTAAAATAGGAATCACTTTAGTTGTCTTTTCCTTAGCAAGATTTAAACAACGTGCAAAATGTCCTAAGTGTAGGGGAGGTTACTTCCACATGCTTAAACATTAAGGACAATGTTAATATTAAGTGTAGGGGGACTTCTATCGAAGTTAAGTGGGATTTTCCATGTATTTGTCCTCATTTTAACCAGAAAATTGATTTTTCGACATTTTTCAAAATTTTTGATCTATTTTGGCCTATTAGTATTTTCCTTTGTTATCGTCAATTTTCTTTCATTAGAATAAATTTTAATAAAATGATTTTAATAAGTTTAGCTGTCTTTGATATATTAGGCCCGTCATGAATCTTTTGACTCTACCCGAGTTTACTTATCCAAGTTTACTCTAGCTAGTATCCTTAACGTGTTTAAGTCAAGTTTTGCTAGGCTTTTATATAGGGAACTTTAAAACGCGAAAGTCTTAACTCTTACGGGTTAAGAACAAGAACTTTTCGCAAGTTCCTATAATTGATCCTAGAAAGTCGTTTATCAACGGAACTTTAAAATGCAAATTCTAAACTTGAAAAAGTCTAAGAAGTTGCAAGATCCTATAGATGACTTGAAAACCCAAAACTTTGATTTAATAGGCTAAGCATCCACGAGTCTCATTCCTTGAGATTTTAAATTGTGGAGAACGAGATATGATAGAGTCAATGATAAGTTTGGTATCCTTTCATGAATTTATGTGAGTTAATTACGAGCTTTTTCTCCCATCGCTTGTTAATAAATATAATTGCAATAAGTAAGGTCGTACGATTTGAAAAGTTACTTAGATTCTAGCACAAGATCGTTTAAAAGTTGCTCGGTATTAATTAGAGTTCATAGCCAAGGCATAACTTATTGAAGCGAGATGCGAAGATTGGTGAGTCCGAAAAGGCCCTAACAAGGCATGAGGGCTACATTTTGTTGCTAAAGATCCAAAAGTGACGTGAAGAATCATTTATGAAAAATCAATATGAAGGATCGAGACACACGACGAAAAGCAGATACTCCCCTAAAGATCATGGAGAAGTTTATCCGAAAAGACCCTTACAAGGTATGAGGATAAATAGATCCAAGTCCTAAAAGGAGGTGGGTCGTTGTATATCAAAATCCAAAATAAAGATTGGAGAAAAATGAAGAAGTCGTTGTCCAAGTTTGAAGAATCTCTCAAAAACTTCAAGTGAAGAAATTCCTATTATGAAGAGAAGACCATTATTTCAAAAACGTCTTTCAAGATTCGAAGTATGAAGTCAATGCCAAATATCGGTCCGATAAAGGTCTCAAATCGTGAAGCAAGTTATGCCAAGATATGAACTTTATGAGGTCCCGAGAAGCAGTTTTAAAAGATTTTGTCCTTTATCTTACTATTGATTAAATCGTCCTACTTTATTTTCGGCCTAAATAAACTATCGAAATAAGTCAACAATGCATCCTCGTGATCATTCAAGACAATAATAAAATATAAGAGATACACCTAGGAATAAGGGAGTCTAAGTGAATAATTGAGCCACATGAGTTTATTGTTAGCTTACTAACTTATAATAACAATGATCTCGTTTTTAAGCTTGGTATGGGGAACGTGGAACTTGAGGGTGATAAACATTCATGACAACCAAAGCCCTAATGTAAGTCTTCGATCTCTTTACTTGTTTTCTCCCTTCAAATATTTTGTAATTTTCTATCTCTTTAAGTTTCCTTAATGTCTTTTGTTTAATAAAGGCCAAGGTAGGTTAATTATGATGGAAAATGTAAATCTTGCTTTGTAACTAATGCATTGCATGAGGGCATTGCAATGGTCAACTGTAGGGGATTTGATAGGTGTGAAAACACCCATCCTTTTACCACTTAATTATAATAATAACCAAGCCTAAACGTGTATTTATTGTTGTAAAAGTCAGAATTATGCGTGGTTTGTGTTTTTGTTGTGATTTAGGACCAAAAGATGAAAAAGGAAGAAAACACGGGCTTTCACGGGATTTTATCAAAGAAAAAGACAAAAGACGAAGTCAAAAGATCAAGAGTGCAAAAAGAACAGAAGTCAAAGGCCTATTCTGAAGGTTTATCAAAGAAAAAGTCCAAAGACGGAATTTTAACAAAGTCGAAGAACCAAATCTAACAAATGAAGAAATTATAAGACGAGTTCAAATTATTTATCGACAAATCCTGAGCCAAAGTCGAGGACGTCAATTTAATTTAAAGACGAGACGACAAAGAAAAAAAGAAAGAAGAAGAAAGCACTCACAACCAACTCCACTCCTCCTATAAATAGAACCCTTCCCTTCATTTGGAAGGTGTTAGTTAATTTGACAAATTAGTTTCCACTTTATTTTTCATGCACTTTTCGTATTGTCTTTTACATACTTGTCTTTAATTTCAAGTTATTTCAAGTAAGTCTTTAATTTGTGTTGTTGAATCTTAATCCTTAATCAAGCTTTTCATAATCATCTCATTCTTCCTTTCTTGTTTTTAAATATCTTGGTTTGTTTGATTAATCTTGAAGATTGGTTAATCTTGATGTTTATTTGATAAAAGTTCTTATTTTTCCATTGTTCTTATCATTTTCATGCAATTGATGTTCTTTCCTTATTGTGTTTTTAGCTTATTTCTTGTTTAGCTTATTTTCTTTTAAGTGTTTTCAAAAGTTTAATCTTTTTAAAGTTTATTTTATAAATTTTGTTTATTTAGTGTTTTGAAAATTTTTAAATTTGAGCTTATTTAGCTTTTCTTTTTATTGTTTTAATTAAGTTTTTGGTAATTGCTTATTATTAAATTGCTTATTTGGTTATTGCTTATTTCCTTTTTCCATTCCATCGTAATGTCTAAGGGTTTTCATGGTTCCGATCGGGTATTGTGATCGCATAAGCCTTAGGGTTTCTACTTGCGATCAAATACCGCGATCACAAAGTACGATCACTACTTGCGATCTACACTGAGATCATACACTACGATCTGGACCACGATCGCTCGTTGCGATCTGGACTCGATCCGTGAGTGCGATCGAGTGGTAAGATCCGTGGGTACGATCTGAGTTGGGATCACTCACCACGATCGTTGGTTGCGATCCGTGGGTACGATCCATCACTACGATCTGGGCCTCGATCATCTTGTTACGATCGCATTGACTGTGATCCTTTGTTGCGATCCATGGTCACGATCGTGGAATACGATCTAGTCACGATCGCTGACTGCGATCGCATTGACTGTGATCTAAGTACGATCTGACCTCAGTTTTGTTTTTATTTCCTGTCTTTATTTTAAGTTTTAAAGTTAACTTTCCCCGCCAATTTTACTTAGTGTTATTTTAAATTTGTTTTGTCTTAGTTTTATTTTTATGTTTGCAAAATTTTACTTTTTGTCGAGTTTTAATTTTTCGTCATTTATTTTTAAAACTTTTATTTTTATTTATTTTAATTAATTACTCAACGACATTTTCATTTTAAAATAGATAATCAACGATAATTCTTTCTTTTCACCAAGAACAACTGAGTCACACATTAACTGTAATCAATTCGATTAGACAATTCAACGAATTTATTTTTATACTAGGTAAAACTAGTTATTATATGTCATAGTTATAGTTAGAGTATATCTTATGTGATATACTTAAATAGTTAGAATATTGATAATATATCGTCTGTGATATAGTTATCTTTAGAGAATATTCTAAGGTTTCTAGGGTTCCTTACTCTATAAAAGGAACATATGTACAATGTCATTCATGTACCTCATTCAAGTCGATTAATAAGAGAATCGAATAGTTAAACGTAATTCTGTTCTTCTGTGCTTTATAAGTTATATTCCGCATAGCTTATTTAGCTTGAGTAAGAGTTCTCAAAGTGTTTTAGTTTGATTACAAACTACTATACTAGTTCTTAACAGAATATAGATCTAATCAAAGGGATCAACAATCCTTAGGGAATATTCTTTGGAATATTCAAAATTCAAATTTCCATTTTCTTTTTAATAACACATTTTCTTAAAAATAAAGTTTATTAAGATCTTTTGTCACATTTGATTAAATGTGAGTTTTAAGAAAATATTAATCCTTGATCACTTAGTTAGGTTAATGACATGTTTATTCATACCTTGAGTGATTCATGTCGAATGTGATCTTGGAGGTGTCGAGAGAAGTATACAAATGTATTCTTGAGTGATTACAAGAACCTTAACATTTTAAATAATGTATTGCAAGTTATACGTTTTTCATCAACAAAACACAAAGAGATTATATCGACAAAACATAGTAATGTTTGCACTAACAATCTCCCCCTTTTTGATGATGACAAACAAGTAAACCGCAATTTCAAATTAAAATGTATAAGTTACTCGTTTACACTTACTTCTCCCCTTTTGTCAAATCAAAAAGGTAGTTAACGTCTTTGAAGAAGAGAAGAATCAACATTGAGAGAGCATACATCCAAAGTGGTAATCATCGATAACACGTCATTTGAAGAAGAGAAGAATTGATCTCACGAGAGCTTGCATCCGAAAGGTAGTCTACATTTGTAGGAGAGGAGGATCGACTTCGAAAGAATATGCATCCAAAAAGCTAATCATCCATTGTGGTTGTCGGTTGAGAAGCGAGAATCCAAACCGTAGACCCATCATTTAAAAATATTGAGCTTGCGTCATCCTAGTGGAGTCTTCAATCAACATAGGTTAACCAACTCCATGCATAATAAAATGCTTATCTTCGAGATTTCAAAATTCAATACTTGCAAGAAGTTCGATGAATGCAATTTAAGTGAGTCAACGGTCGCAAATGTAATGACTAGAAATCTTGCAAATGATCCCCCTTGATATGAGCTCCCCCTTGCTTGAAGCACTAATGAAGCAAGGATAGTAACAAGCTACAAAGAAAGGTTAGAAAAGTACTACAAAACAAAGTTAGTGGACAAGAACATATATGTATAGCAATGTCACCCAAGCGGAATTAGCTTTAAACATCTCGAGTACAAAGAGAGGGACTCAAGAGAAAGCTACAACAATCTTAACTTTTAGAAGTGTCAAAATTATGACAAGTTAAGAAAAATAAGAGGGCTATTAGATAGAAAATAGAACCCAACTTAGTTTGGTGACACCAAAAAAATAAATGTAAAGAGGACTAAGATAGAAAATAGATGTCCAATTTAAAAAAAATAAAAAATATTGTCGAGAGGACATACTCCACTTTAATATATTGGTACGAATACCGAATGAAAGAGAGTATGACAAGGACAATAAAAAAATTCCATATAGTCGAAAAGAGAGGAAGAATGACTATGAGGAAAAATGAAAACGAGGACGATAAACAAGTCGTTTATACAAATAATGACAAGCATTGGAGAAAGAAGTGTGCACGCGATGTTATCAATCCAAAGACAAGTCGAAGGAGAGGATCCTGACAAGATCAATTCACAATTGTTGGAATAGAGGTAGAGAAGAAACATCCATACCAATTGTGATGATAATATGTCAAAGGGTAAAGAGCTTAGAATTTTTGGAATCACCCAAGAAAATTCAAGATTTAATTAAAATTCTCTCAAAAGGTTGAAAACTTAGAATTGTTTGAATCACCCAATCCAATTGTAAATTTTAACCGCAATCAACTCTCAACAACGAGAGAGACAAAAAGATATCTCAAATCAAAGACATTTTTTACCTTAAAAATAATTCCTTTATAAAACTCCAAAAGCTTTAAGTCGGGAATCAAGGTACAAAAATAAAGAAAAACCAAAAGCGAGGATAAATCGACGCTTAAGAAAAATACTAGATATAAGACATTATAGGCAAGGATGCTTATGAATGTCGACACCAAAAAGATGACTCAATGATATAGAGAAAGATATCAAATAAGCCAAAGAATAGAAAGACCAAGATGGATGGTGTTTAGCATACGATAAACTACATGCTCAAAGTTTCGTAGCTCTTCTCAATCAATGTGAATGTTCAAAGAATAATTACACGATGAGGAAAGGGTGAGGCTCGACTCGACTTAGTTTAGAAAGGATAGAAGAGAGAGACTCAACTTAAGAGGCATGATTAAAATAAATCGAGAGAGACTCATCAAGGAAGTTAAGGATAACTTCACAAATAATTCAAGAATACTATACCTTATTAGGTGATAGTGAAGTCTTGAAGAAAAACGAGAGAAGAAACCCAAAATAAAATAAAAGTAGGAATCTTCAAGAAAACTCGTCATAGATAGAGATAGACCAAAAACGAACAAAGGGACTCACTGGTTGCGGTTCGTTAAATAGGTCCGCGGTTCATTATAAATAATGAGCCGCTAGGTTATTTGAGGAACCGTAAACAATGGGTGTCCAAAAATGATTATCGTCTCAAAAGAAAATTACTAGGTCAAACAATTTAACATAAGTTTCTAAATGGATTGAATGTCAATGCTTCGGATATGACTTTTAACAATGTAATTGCAAGTTAAAATTACTTGAATATTTCGAAAGAAATACTTAAGTTGTCAATCTTACTAGGAGAGGAATTAGATTTAAATCTAACATTCCTTGACAACCGAGTGAGAAAATAAAGAAGAAAAGAAAGATCACAGGGACAACGAGATCCAAGACCCAAAGACAAATCATGTTGAAAAACATGAAAAGGAATACAAGAGAATAAAGATCATACAAAGATGTATGAAATACAAGCCTAAAACTTAAGCATAATTTTAATCTTAGTTACACTAGAATTCTAAGATTTGCTTAAATTGGATGTCTTAGCAATAAGCAATCCACATGCTTAAATGAAAGACAATGTGGTGTCGGAATTTGGTGGAGAAGGCTTGGTGATAATCTTGTAATTCAACTCATCATAGATATAAGACATGACAAGATGTTGATATTGACAACAATCACAATATGTTCCATGATGCATGACATAATCATGTGATGGAGTAAGAACACAAAAGGGAAGTGGTGGAAAAAGAGAGTTTCCAAAATCAATATCCTTAGAAGGAGAAAAGATTTAATTTGGTGTGTTCTTTGGTGAATTTGGATTGAAAGAGATTTTAGAAAATAGTGGATAATCAAGGCTTTCATTTGTGAAAAAATACATTTTGCTTTGGTGTGAAAGAGATTTCAAAATGCTTTGGGTTAAGAAGAGAAAGCACAAGATATTTTGGGAGTTACCAAAGGTTTGAAACAAGGATTCCAAAGGGTGATGGAACAATTGGGAAATTTTGGAAAACCCGTTTTTAAAGGTGTCTGCCCGCGGTTCCTTTTCTCCACCGGAGGTTCCATATCGATATGGAGCCGTGGTCTCTATAAAGAACCGCCCACAAAGGGTGTGTTTTGGAGGATAAGGGAATTTTTCAAATTCGGCAAATCCTAATGTTCTAGTTTAACTTATCATAGAGTTATTCTAAAGAGCAATAAAAACTAGAACACATACAAAGGAAAAACACATAGATTCAATTAGCACGTAGGAAGAAGGTTAAGAAAAACCTAATGGCTATAAAAGAAAAAGACTCCTAATGACATACAAAGTTCATCAAAGTAAACTATCATTAGTCATATTTAGGAAGAGCCATTTAGCCAATTTAGAGAATGAGTATGAGACTATCACTAGAGGTGCTCAATTAAGGCTAAGCACGACCGTTTTTACGAGTTATAAAATAACCCATCTTCCCACATGGAAGTAATTCAACCGTTAGGTCAAATTAAGATTCTAGTGCATAAATTCTCTAGTAGTCATTCTCAAGTTAGACAAAATATAATCCCTACATTTGTCTAATAAAGTGTAGCAATGATGAAAGTGTATGACGACACAATGCACAACCTAATGAGGTAAAGAATGCACCATTGCATATCTTGTCAAACAAGTCTAGTTAAGGTTATTTACCTTAGTATAACTTGAGGCCAAACACTTTGAAGTGTATAAACAACGTTTACACAAAACAAAGGAACACTCTTGATTGGTCTTTCGGAGATGACACATTTACAAATTGCATTGCAATGTAAATTACTTGAGTATTTCGGATGAAACATCCAAGTTGTCAACGACTCCATTGTGCATTATAAGCAATTATTAAACAAAATATGTCTAATAATTTGAACAAGTAGATTCAATATACCATCATCAACACAAGTGTGAGTTATGATCTGATGTATATTATTAATAAACCACATTTGTGTCTACACTAAAAAACATGTCAATTAGATTCGATAATGATACCAATCATAGTTTGAATAATGAATTGATATTTAATGGAAATCTTTCTTGATTCCCACAAGCACACCTTTAAGAGAAAATAGCTAAGATTTCCAAAGGGTGTTTCATGTTTTATAGTGAGACATTAATCTACGTGAACTAATAACACAATCATCGAGTAAGACGACCCACATCAATAGATTTGACAAGCTCCCAAACCTTTCAAACCTAAAAGTGTTAAAGAACATGCCAAGGTGTACAAAATGTTTATGTAACAATTGTAAACCAAAGATGTTAATCCTATATGCAATGCACACATAAGTAGACAACTAAGTAACACTACTACCAATAGTAATGATCACTTAAGAATGTCTGAAGACAAAAGAAAAAACGCAAAAGCATTCGTCTTTGTTTTGAGTGTTAGATATACCAAAGTATACATAGCTTGATTTTATTTGAAAATAGTTTTTGACCCATTTCAAAATTTAATTAGTTTATAAATATATCAGTTTACAAAGATATATCAGCAATAGATGTCCAACTTAATATAAAAGAGTAAAACACAAGTTTTACGACAAACGGAGACTCAATACTTTGGACAAAGTATAGATATTAAAAAACATCCAAAATTTAAAGTTTTAATAAAGGTTTGGAATCATTTTTAATAGAAAGGAAATTTAATTACGCTCGAAATGACGGGTGGCACGACTTCTACGGACTTAGTGTTGATTTTACATGATTTTTCAAAGTTTGCAAAAATCTGTGTCGGGCTGACTGCGGTTCCTTATTGATAAGGAACCTCGGGGAGCAGATAAAGAACCGCGGTCAGTAGGCAAAAATTGAGTTTTTGGCCAAAATCATTTGGTAATATTTTGGAAGGACTTAGGACTCTAAAAAATCATTTTTGACACATAGAACTCGTATTTTAGAGTTAATAATGACACACAAGATTTTTATACTTCCAAACATGAAAAGATTTAACTCAAGCTATTATACAAAATTTATTTAACACTAAAACTTGTACGAATGAAACAACAAAACACATTTCATATGTAATCACTCTTCATGAACAATTTGATACAAAGATTGTCTCTATTTGTAAAAACCGTTTTCATTTTTAAAAACCATTTGTTTTGAAAAAGAGAGCAAAGATCGATCCAAGCTTTAAAGTACAATATACTTCAAAGATCTTGAATAACCACACTCTAATACCAATTGTAGAAACTAGAAGGGGGGGGGGGGTTGAATAGTTTATAGTTACTTTTTCAAAACATTTCGCATAACCTACTGTGCGCGGTTCTTTAAACATGTCTGCGGTTCGTTATCACTAAAGAACCGTGTGTCCCTTTAAGGAACCGCCGACAGTGAACTAGGCTATTTATTACATGTAAGCTTTAACAATCCTTTGTATTAAAATCCCGATTAAGCTTGACTAGATATGAGATGTGTTTGATTGAAAGATAAATACTACACGTAAGAAAACACACAAACACATCAAATCAAGAGTACATCAAGCAATAGTCTAAAAATTAAGCACATACGTACTAAGCATAAGCTTTTCCGCAACTAAGATGTTTAGAGTAAGTGATGTACACTTGACCATAATCTAAACATGAAGCACACACGTACTAGCCTTAACTTTTCCGCAACTTAGATGTTTAGATTATAAGATGCACACAACACGCAACAACATACAAATGCATCAATAAGAGTAAAGACATAAATGTAAAGGAAAGTACCGACACGATGATTTATAGTGGTTCGGTCACGAAGCTCCTATTCGCCCTACTCCACTCCTCGAGTATACCTTACTCGAGAGTTACTTCACTAGTCAACAAACTCCTTAAGGTGGAGAAACCATACACAACGTCGCTTATCCAATTTCTGACTCTAAGCTAAAAGTCGAGTCCTAATCTTAGGTAGGACCAATCTACACAACGTCGCCCACTCCACCATTTTACGACACAAGGCTAGATGTCGAGTCCTAATCTTAGGTAGGACCAATCTACACACAACTTACACCACTTCCAAATTGATACACCAATTTGGATCTACACAACTACACAACTCTTCACAACTACACAACTACCAAACTCTTCACAACTACACAACTACACCACTCTTCACAACTACACCACTCTTCATAACTACACACCTACACAACTGATAGGTGTGAAAACACCCATCTTTTTACCACTTAATTACAATAATAACCGAGCCAAAACGTGTATTTTATGTCATTTATGTCGGAATTATGCGTGGTTTGTGTTTTTGTTGTGATTTAGGACGAAAAGGTGAAAAGTGGAGAACACACGGGATTTCACGGGCTTTTATTGAAGAAAAAGGCAAAAGACAAAGTCGAAAGATCAAAAGTGGAAAAAGAATGGAAGTCCAAGACCAATTCTGAAGATTTATCGAAGAAAACGTCAAAAGACGGAAGTTTACTAAAAAGCCGAAGAACTCAAGTCTAATTTATTGAAGATTACAAGACGAGTTTGAAGAAATCCCAAGACAAAGTCCAAGTATTAAGAAGATTAACAAAAGATTAAGAAGATCAAGGACTTAAGTGTGCAATTAAGGAAAAGATGAAAGAGGGAGGAAGCTTCCTAAGCTTCTCCCTAATCTCCCTATATATAGTGACCACCTTCATTTGTTTAGAGTTGTTGGTGGCTTGACAACCCATTTTCATTTCCTGTACTTTAATTTTGATGCACCTTAATTTCATGTTATGCACCTTTAAATTCCTTTTAATTCCAAGTAAGTTTACATTTAATTATTGTTGAATCTTTACTTTTCTTGTTCAATCTCTCATCTACCTTTCTTGTTTGATTTGTTCTTAATCTTTGTGTTCATGTTCTTGAGTTTTGTATGGTTTTGATCAAGTGGGTTTTGATTGATTTGACTTTGTTTGTTAGTTTTGTTGATTTGTTTTGATTGATTATTGTTAGTAGATGCTTTGTGGTTGTTTTGGTTTAATCTTTTGGTTTATCTTGGTTAGATTTTGTTAAATTCGTGTTCTATTTCATCTTACTGTTCTTCACGTTCATGTTACTGTATCTTGCCCAGATATTCCGAATATGGAAATTATTCGGGATAGGCCACTTATTCCGAATAGGAAACTTATTCCGAATAGGAAACTTATTCCGAATAGGAAATTATTCCGAATAGGCCACTTATTCCGAATAGGAAACTTATTCCGAATAGGAAACTTATTCCGAATAGGAAACTTATTCCGAATAGGCCACTTATTCCGAATAGGAAACTTATTCCGAATAGGAAACTTATTCCGAATAGGAAATTATTCCGAATAGGCCACTTATTCCGAATAGGAAACTTATTCCGAATAGGGCAAACTTTCCGAATAGAGAGGATTATTCCGGATAGGTGACATATTCCGAGTAAGACATTTATTCCGAATTAGGGTATTATTCCGGATGAGCTGATTTTCAGGTTCTTTAATTCCAGTTTTTAATTTTCTGCTTTTAAGTTTCAAGCTTTATTTTTCCCGCCTTTTTCTTTATTTGCATTTTTATTTGCTTTCCTTTTAGTTTAAGTTTTAGTTTGTGTTTACTTACTTTTATTGCCTTTAATTTCTCACCATTTACTTTTCGCCAAGTTTTAATCTTTCTTTGTTTCTTCTTTTACCGTCTTTACTTTATTTTTATTGTTTCAAGTTTTTATTTTTAATTAGTTTTAGACAACGACAACTCTTTCATTTGATTCACCAAGAACAACTAATCTCTTGCACTTAACCGGAAATCAATTCGAAGAGATTCCGAGAAACGAACTTTTTCAAACTAGTAAAATCTAGACATTAACAACTCTTCACCCTAGTTATGTTTTATGGCCCAACATAACAAACCTTGTGTTTTATGGCATAAACACATAAACCATATAGATCTAAGTACTCACCACTTAGATGTATGACTCTAACACTATATCCAAGTATTAACAAACTTGGATCTACACAACTAACACCTAATCCAAGGATACCCATCTCTTGGATCTACTACCCTTACAAACACATCCAAGTGAACGCAACACTTGGATCTTCTACACATACATCAAGTCCAAATATACACATCACTTGGATCTTCATGTTTACATTGTAGGAAAACAATGACTTGATTTAGAAGGAGATATATTCATCATGTTATGAACCCAACACTTCATGGTAATGAAAGTGTTCTTCTCTTTGCACTTGATAGGATGAGAGGATTGAAGGAGAGAATCACATCTTAAACAAGATTAATCTAAACAAACTAATTAAGGAGTTAAAAGATGTTTTTGAAGAAACTGTGCAAAAAGGGTTGAAAGAAAAGCTGGAAATGATCCACTATTTATAGGGCAAGAGTGCAACGGTCATCAATAAGGAATCGCGGCCCACGATTCCTTATCAATAAGGAACCCACTACTTGGAGACCGTGTATTTTTGTCCTTTAGTGGGGATATGCCATCTGGGGTAGTTTATACCTTCAAAGGATATTCCTTTGGCATATGGAATATGTTAAATTCAAATTAAAGAATATTATTTGGAATATACCTTAGGGAATATTCTTTGGAATATTCCAAATTCAAATTTCCATTTTCTTTTTAATAAAACATTTTCTTAAAAATAAAGTTTATTAAAATCTTTTGTCACATTTGATTAAATATGAGTTTTAAGAAAATATTAATCCTTGATCACTTAGTTAGGTTAATGACATGTTTATTCATACCTTGAGTGATTCATGCCGAATGTGATCTTGGAGGTGTCGAGAGAAGTATACAAATGTATTCTTGAGTGATTACGAGAACCTTAATATTTTACATAATGTATTGCAAGTTATAAACAAAACACAAAGAGACTATATCGACAAAACATCGTAATATTTGCACTAACACATACTTTTTAAGAATGTATGTTTGTTTTAAGGGGGTTGTAGATGGTTGGAAAGCAGGTTGTAAAAGGGTAATTGGTTTAGATGGCTGCTTTCTAAAACACACTTGTAGGGGAGAGTTGCTCACAGCTATTGGCAGAGATGCTAATAACCAGATGTACCCAATTGCTTGGGTAGTAGTCAATGTGGAAAATTATGTGAATTGGGCTTGGTTTTTATCTCTGTTACATGAAGATTTGCAGTTAGGACATTGGAATGGAATTACAGTAATATCTGACTCACACAAGGTACTTGTTTCCTTATCTTTTTAAATATAATTTTTGACTTGTTTCTACTAGGTACTTGTTTCTACTAGGTACTTGTTACTAATATAAAGCTTTTCCTTATACATGGTTTGCTAGATGTTGTGTCTGATTGGCAAAAACGTCGTAGATTAATCTTTGAAGCAAGTTTATTCTTTGATGCACCAAGTTTTGATTTAGGGCTATCACCCGAAAAAATGATCCTTCAAAAGATGAAAATGTCGTGTGGGATAAAAGTGGTTCAATCTCGGTTTCATGAGCATATAAAGAATCTACTGATGTCGTTTAGGATAAGACGCCTTTAAGTTGATCTTATGAAGATAATTGGAAGATTGCATTTTCATCGTATTGGTGTGTTCTTGTTTCAATAAAAAGACCAAAATTTGGATGCATGTTTCATGGTTTTTTCTTATAAGACTTGGTGTTTAGATATTGTTATGTGGATGGTTGGTTTCATTCATAGATATTTGGAAACTTAATTTATTTATATTATTGTTTGGGAATTGTTTTTTTATCATTATGGATCCATTTTTTGTTGATACAATTGTTGCAGACCATGAACAACTGCGATGTTGGGAGTTGGTTAGGGACATAGAAACCGAAGATGACAAAACTGTTTATCTAGAAAACTGATAATGAAATAAACCTCAAACGTTACCGAACAGCCACATGACATCCTAGTGCACTCAATGACAGTATTAATACTACAATAATATAAATTAGATAATTATTACGGTTACTTTTTTTCTTAAGCTACAATAAAGAGTAAAATACAAAGATACAGTTATAAGAATTGGTGAATGATGGTTATGCTTTCCTAGGGTGCGGCTAAGTATGTCAAATGACATAAATACCATGCATTTTTTTAATCGGACAATAATCTATCTTTTCGCGAAAAAATAAAACATTTTGAACGTAAGTTTCCTGCTCATTGGTGTGCCTACAATAAGAATGCTGATGTGTGGTATTCGTATTTGGATGAAGTTTCTTTTTGAGTGATCAGTTCCTGCTACAGTTGTTTTGATACAGTTTATCTTGAGTTGGATAATTACTCGTGTTATTTGGGCTCGGTTTATAGTATAGACAGTATGCTCTAGCTTAGATTAAATATTAACTAACATTGGATAATTACTCGTGTTACGTGTGAGTTGTCCACCAATTGCAAATACTACTACGCACGATTTTAAAAGCGTATATTCTTATATTTTCGCAATAGTACTGGAATGACAAGTGTAGAAACTAGAAGGGGGGGTTGAATAGTTTCTCTTCGGTTTATGTCCTAATTAAAATTCTTTTCAATTAGGTTTTTCTCAAAACTACCTTTTACTTGAAAGCTAGTTGCATAATGATTAGGTTCAATTCTAATGCATTAACAATGACAAGTAATAGATGTGAATGATATGATAGTAAGAATAAGTAAAGAGTAAGGAAAGAAGCAACCTAATAGGAAGACACCAAGATTTATAGTGGTTCGGCAATGAAGCTCTATCTTCGTTCCTACTCCACTCCTCGAGTACACCTTACTCGAGATTTCCACTATATCCACAAGCTTCCTTCTTGGCGGAGAAAACCTTACAACGTCGCTTACATTATTTTCCGACATTAAGCTAAATGTCGAGACCTAATCTTAGCTAGGACTAATCTACACAACGTTGCCCACTTCACCATTTAACAACACAAGGCTAGATGTCGAGTTCTAATCGGAAGATAGAACCAATCTTCACAACTCTTCACTTTGAAGCTAAGTGAGAACTTCACTAGACACAACTATATCACTTTAGATTTTAGTGAGAACTCACAAGACACAACCACATCACTTTATAGTTTAGTGAGAACTCCACAAGACACAACTACATCACTTTGAAGTTTAGTGAAAACTCACAACTCATTCCTATTACAACTCAATAAAACACATAACCAAGTATACACATGTAACTTGGATCTACACAACACAAATCCAAGTATACACTTATACTGATGACGTATAGTTCCTATTCGGGCTGGATAGTCCGACTCACGGGTACTACCCGTATCCATCAAGAGTGGATTGATATTTATGTGATGTGCGCGCAGCCTAGGAGGCCCAGTAAGTCGCTGTCACACATACGGTTTATTACTTAACCTTGTCCTCGTCGCACTACGACAGGATCAGACAAGAATATAATCTATCTTATGATTATATTCGCCTAAGGAAAGAGGATATACACTTACCTCAGTTATGTGATAAGGATCAATCTATTTTGAGTCATTATCCTTTCCATAAGCCGCAAGAATAGGGAGCACAGCCAGGACTCTCTCGAGTATAAAAGGAACCCTCATGGTTCAACAAAGGTACGATACACACAATACCCTAAACCCTAACATACTCAAATCGATTACTTACTCTCACGCCAGAGTCTAATCGTGGGTTACAAACCCACTGTAAGCCTAACGGTGTCTGTTTTTAGTACGCAGGGTTCTCAAACAAGTTTCACTTGGTGCAAGAGCCGGAGTCCATAAGACCCCGAATTAAGCCTAATTCAGGTCAAGCTCGGTCCATCCAACTTTTTTATCAACAAGTTGGCGCCATCCGTGGGACCCTACACTAAGCTCGAAGCAATGACGAAAAACGGTATGAATAAAGGCCATCGAAGATCCTCGACGGTAGATGGTCACATTGCATCCGCGAATGTTACTCCTGGATCCGCCAGCGAGGCAAACAGTCGGGATGTAACAAATCCATCTTTCAGAGGAACAAGTATACTATTCTCAACTCCCCTACCTATTGTTGAGGAAAGAAACGTAGGACATGAGTCAACTCAGTCTCCTCATAATAAACACAAAAGAAGGATACCCCCCGCATCAGAAGAAAGCGGGGAAGTAATCGCTACTAAGGCACGCGCGATGGAAGAATATGTAGCGAATAATCTGCAATCCCTCATCCCACTAGTTGCCAAACAAAGGAAAAATCACAAGGGAACGAAAGGAAATGAGCACGCAAAACATGATCAATCCTCTGAAAGCGATCCATCAAGATCGGGTGATAACCACCCTACTAAGCGCAGGCGTGAATATTACTCTTTAGATGACCTAGAATTCTCACAACCCTGGAGAAGAGCTAGAAAAAATGCTTTCACAAGACGCATACAGTATTACTCGGATACAAGAAAGCGTCGCATGCCAGCCAACGTAAAAACATACGATGGCACCTCAGATCCAGAACACCACCTAAAAGTCTTCGAATCCTAAGCAGGCATTGAGCAATGGCCAGAACCTGTATGGTGCAATATGTTCAATTCTACACTTGTAGGAAACGCGCGGATCCGGTTCGATAGACTTCCACCAAGAACAATTAATGGGTTTGAAGTATTGCGAAAATTATTCAAAAGGGACTATGTGCAACAGAAAAGACATGATAGGAGTGCTATCACTCGCCAGAATTAAGCAGAACCAGGGCGAATACCTGGAGGACTTTCTAGAACGTTTCAAAAGTGAATGTCTTCAAAGAAAGGAATTCCCAGAGATCTTATTTGTATCTTGCTTCATGGCAGGTATACGCAACAGTGATCTAATAAAAAATAAAAAATAAAAAACCCCAGAAACCTTCGATGGGGTACTACGGCAGGTAAGGTACTTCATACAGGGGGAATTAGCTGCCTCATAAGTCATAACAAACGGCCATGGTTATAGACCCCGCGGCGCGCCTAATAAAGGGTCTAGTAGGCAAAGCAGGCCTAGAGATCTCGATTACCAAGGAAATAAAAGAGAGGGCGATTCAGTAACTTCAGGTTTACTCCCTTTAAGTTAACTCCGAGGGAAATCCTTATATCAGAAGGCGCGAACTTCCCAAGACCATTGCCAATGACCCCTCTGGTAGAAAGGCGCATTGGCAACAGATATTGTGAATATCATGATGAGAAGGGACACGCTACGAATGAATGTATTTAGCTGCAAAAACATATCGAGAATATGGTAAAAGAAGGCAAGCTAAGACACCTTGTCAAAGAAACCACGGAGGATGGGAAACCAAAAACCGCTAACGTAAATGTTTACATGGTAGAAGCATGGCAGCGAAGGACGAAGAAAAAGGTGAGCCAAAGATTCTCGAAAGGAAGAGACATCTCCTTCCCCCCCCCCCCCCCTCAGCGCGAGGAATGTGGCAGAAGGCCCGTTAGTGATAGAAATAAACATCAGTGAACACAGTATACATAGTATGTACGTCGATGGAGGTTCATCAGTAGAAATAATGTATGAACACTGTTTCCTAAAACTCAGCGCAAAAGTAAGGAGGCAGATGGTACCTGAAACCTCACCGCTCATCGGATTCAGTGGAGAAGCGGTGTGACCCTTGGGCCAACTAAAGCTAGTAGTGAAAGTGGGAAGCGACAAACGCTCGACAAAGGTCTCAATGAACTTCTTGATAATATGATCACCATCACAGTATAACGGAATCATTGGGAGACCTGCCATACTAGCAATGCGATCAGTACCTTCTACGGCCCATGGCATAATGATGTTCCCAGTGAAGGGAGTAATTGTAACGATCTTCAACACAGCCATCACACTCCTAGAGGGCAACACGATCGTGGAACCTCCTCGCGTTACAACGGAACCCATGATAGATTCACCACCGAACCTAAAGGTGGCAGTCCATCCACAGTATCCGGTTCATGAGATAACGATTGGAGGGACATTGTCTGACAAAGGAAAGGCTGACATATGCCACCTCTTAAAGGATAATCTAGACATCTTCGCGTGGGAACCCAAAGACATGACGAGAGTACCAAGGGCAATAGCCGAACACAAGATGCAAATCCGAGAAGGCTATCCCCCTGTCAGACAGAAGAAAAGAGGATAGGATCCAAAGCGCAGCAAGGTGATACTTGAGGAGGTGAAGAAGCTGGTAGATGCAGGAATCATGCGAGAAGTCTACTACCATGATTGGCTCGCTAACCCAATGATGGTTAAAAAGCATGATGGCAGTTGGCGCATGTGTGTTGACTTCACAGACCTCAATAAAGCTTGTCCCCTAGACTGCCATCCACTCCCAGAGATAGATTAGAAGGTAGAATCGCTATGCGAATATCCTTTTAAATGCTTCCTAGACGCATACAAGGGATACCACCAGATACAAATGGCGGAGCAAGAAGAAGAAAAAACAACATTTCATACCAGCCAGGGTGTGTATTGCTACACAAAAATGCCATTCGAACTTAAGAACGTCGGGGCCACATACCAGCGATTGGTTGATAAGGCGTTCGAAGGTCAAATTGGGCGAAACTTGGAGGTCTATGTTAATGACCTGGTGATAAAAATTCACACAGGTGATGAACTTATCCGGGATATAGAGGAAACATTCTCAACACTTAGGAGAATAAACATGAACTTAAACCCAAAAAAGTGTACCTTTGGGGCAACAGAGGGCATGTTCCTAGGATACATGATTGACCCCAATGGCATCAAACCCTTCCCGGAAAAGACAGACGTAGTCATTCAGCTTCAAAGCCCAAAGACAAAAAAGGAAGTGCAATCACTAAGCGGGAAGCTCGCAGGGCTGAACTGGTTCTTGTCCAAATCCGTAGAGAACCCTTTATTTAAAACACTCAAGAAGTGTATAAAAAATGGAGACTTTAATTGGACAAAGGAATCTGAAAAGGCCTTCGAGGAACTAAAAACACATTTAGCGTCGCTCCCTATGTTAGTCGCACCACGCCCAAAAGAAGAGCTAATAATGTACTTGTCAGCTACACACAGCGATCAGCGTGGTGCTAATGACGGATAGGGAGAACATGCAAACATAAGTATACTTTATAAGCAATGCATTACAGAGCTTGGAACTGAATTATACTTCAATGGAGAAGTTGTATCGATGTTTGATTCCGGTATTTCTATTTATGGTCATGAATGTTTAGACATTTACCTTGCATGCTTTAATGGCACGCCGTATTTTACTATAGCATTCCATATTAACAAATGGGGTGTTACAATTATGGTATCAGAGCCCAAGGTTTCGACCTTTAGCTCTGTAAAACATGACATGTGACTTATGGGTAGTCACCAGCGTCTTCCTAAAACTGACAGTTGGTTTTCATGCATTCATTCATTTTCATTTTATTTCATGCATTCATATCATTATCGTAGGTTTATGAATAAGTAATTGTTGGTATAGGACTGGCCCTATTTAGTCGCATGTGCTTTTATCGAAAATTTTAACTTTGGGACCGAACCATAGGCGTCCCCTCGCTATGTCTTTGTTTTTGAGTGAACTGACCATATGCGTTTAACCTCACTGTCGACGTATAGTCGGTATAAGCCCGACCTAACATGCGCGCGACCCAGGAGACCCGCGACCCAACAGGCCAGTGGCCTATACACCTTACTTATCTTTCAAGAAACCCTAGCACTATATAAACAGGGGTAGGAGTCTCATTCTACATCATCGGGTTATATCTCATATACTTACACCTCTTTCACCACATATCATCCTAATACTAACTTGACCGTAGGTGGTGGACCCCGGGGCTCCAGCCTCGGGTCTACGCCTCGGGTCCACGTCTCAGGTTCTCACACTACAGGAAAGAAAAGATTGATGCAAAAAAGGTAAAAGCTGAAATCCTCGTGTCTTTGTTTTTCTCATTTCTGTCATGCCATGCTTAGCCAGCTACGGCTGGCCTAAACATTCTATCGTGAGTATGAAGATATAGTTTAGCTAAATCATTAATTGTGTTCACAACCTTCAGAAGCTAATTATTATATTATGGGTAGCAAGATATTACCCATATCTTTTAAACGCGAAAAAAATATATTACCAATATTTTTATATATTAAAAGATATTACGTAAATTGACAAAAAGATATTATATATATATCTTTTAATTTGATTGTTATATTTTTCGCATATGTCGCGACCTGACCTCTTTATCTGCGGTCATGGTACGTCCAGCCGCACTCATCCGCATGTTTTTTGAATATATTTTTTTAAATCTGGAGTTATGAGTCGTGTCCTTTCACGTTAGTCCGCCCTATTAAAAATAATATTTTATTTTGGTCGTTGGAATCTGCGTGACCAAACATATTGTTTTATTTAGTTCGGTCGCGGTTATCCGCTCGTTCGGACGTTTTATTTAGTTTGGTCGCTGCGAGCCGCGCGCCAAACGTATTATTTTATTTAGTTTGGTCGCTGCGAGCCGCGTGCCAAACTTATTATTTTTAGTTTGGTCGCTGCGATCCGCGCGCCAAACGTATTATTTTATTTAGTTTGGTCGTTGCGAGCCGCGCGCCAAATGTATTATTTTATTTAGTTTGGTCGCTGCGAGCCGCGCGCCAAACGTATTATTTTATTTAGTTTGGTCGCTGCTAACCGCGCGCCAAACATATTATTTTATTTAGTTTGGTCGCGGCGATTCGCGCGTCAAACGTTTTATTTTATTTAGTTTGGTCGCTGCGATCTGCACGATCAAACATAATATTTTAATTAGTTTGGTCGTTGCGATTCGCGCGACCAAACATATTATTTTCTTTAGTTCGGTCGCGGCGATCCGCCTATCAGACGCATTATTTAGTTTGATTGTGGCAATCCGCGCGATCAAGCATATTACTTTGTTTACATTTCATCGCAGTGATCTGCGCATTCGAACAAATTATTTTGGACTAACCATCTTAACATTCGCCATACAAATCTGTACCTTGGTCATGATTATGACTTACGCATTTCTACATTTGTTGACAACATCCTATGCCTATTATTGTTTAAACTATATTTTATACTTAGTCGCCGTATTAATGTGCGAAGTTTAATCTTATAATAAACACACGCCTTGTGTTTTATTTTATAAATCTTCACTATATTAAGGTGGGATCCACCACCTCTCTGGCATGCCTAAGCAACGTGGGTCATTCCCATCGGGGTAAGAGTTAAAAATTGTTCAAATTTTTTGGATACTTTACATGTAAGTTTAATATTACTAGTAAATATAGCACCATTAAACTTGGGAGGCTATAAGGGTATCACAACACCATTGATATGATCTTATTTAATTGTATTTTAGCATTTATATTTTGAAGCATGTAGAATACTATTATTGCGCGGATGAGGTATCCGTCAGGTCAGGAACCTGCTGTTGTGGATCAGGTATCCACAACTAAGTATGTAAGAGGCATTGCAAGCCCGATACTAAGCCGAATCGCGCGTTCGCAAAATGACAGATCAGGTATCCGCCACAGGTTCATGTAGGACATGAACCTGCCTCCCGCGTAAGAGGGTTGCAACCCCAGCGTTATCAATGATACGAGTATCTAAGCCTCCACGCGAGCATTAAGGCGCACTGCAGGCGCACCGTAACTACTATGTTACTACAAGATCGGGTATCTTGTGTGGTCAACCGCCACCACAAGACTCTCTGGAGCACGCATGTCAGGTACATGTGCAAACGATACAACATACGGTATCAATAGTGTTACATCATATGCTAGACTCCGTATTTGCACTTAGCATGCAAGAGGTCTTGATAACCTATTGTGTGTTAAAGTCGGATATCGTATTCACACTTATCACGTAAGACGTATCACGAGCCCTATGTTAAGTTGATTACCATAAAGCCTTGCGCTATGCCATATGAAGTACGTCTTCTGTTGGCCTTAAGCCGAATGCAATATTCGCAATATGTTGCATCATCAGTGGGTACAAGAAGTACGCCTTCAAAGTATTCATGATGCATCATACGGGTTCCACCTCCACCTTTACAAAACCTTCTTATCATCCTCACATTAGAGAGGAATAAGAATTATACCTTGCTGATGCCAGCGTTACCCCGGCTATAGAACATGTTTTCTTCTTGCGGGGTCCTCACTGTCTAATCACGGGAAACCAAGCATTCTAGCACAACCACCCGTCTTGCGTATACGGGTTCCCCATTTCTTTTGACGTGGATACGCTTACGGGTAGCGAATATGGTGTAGAGTCTAGTAACCTTGGTGAAAACCTCGTATACTAGACTGAGGGGACTGATGACGTATAGTGGATGCGCTCACTATTCGCATAGTTTTCCTATCATCTTTTTGCTAAAGGTAGCCCACCACGAGGATGTCCTAGCAGCAAGCCATACGCATTTATTTGGTAAGCGTGACATATGAATGAGTCTAGCATAACATGGTCAGGGACCATATCATACTAGACTGGGGGACATGTCGACGTATAGTCGGTATAAGCCCGACCTAACATGCGCGCGACCCAGGAGGCCTGCGACCCACCAGGCCCATGGCCCATACACCTTACTTATCTTTCAAGAAACCATAGCACTATATAAACAGGGGTAGGGGTCTCATTCTACATCATCAGGTTATATCTCATATACTTACACCTCTTTCACCACATATCGTCCTAATACTAACTTGACCGTCAGAGGTGGACCCCAGGGCTCCGGCCTCGGGTCTACGTCTAACCGATTCTTTATTGTTTGCAACATTACTCAGTGCCCGGGAAGGCAAAGAACGGCCCAGGAGAGTCGTCAAACCGGCCTAGCCAAACTATGCTTCTACTCGCGCATATAAAAGTTTTTATAAATTACATCATGCATTCTACACTGTTTCATACATTATAAACTGCTTCATTGATTTATACATTCTTCATGCATTGTTTATGTTCATCTCATTTCAGACTTATCATTTATGTTGCATTTTGTCTTTAAACTGTCAGATGGTGAAAACACGCAATGCTCAAGAGTTGGCTGCAGCTGTCAATGCAGCTTTGCAAGCTATCCTTTCCTAACTTCGCAATGAAATCAGGGACGAAGTTCATGCTGAAGTTCAAGCTCAGGGCGTTCAGTTTGGCCCTCATCCTGAAAACCACTACAACAACAACAATCCTCCACTACCACCACCTGTTACTCTTATGACTTGGTTGGAGCGATTCAACAAACAGCGACCCCGTTCGTTTGAGCAGACTGACAACCCCAATGAGGCTGAGGCTTGGATTTCTCACATCGATAAGATATTCGATGCGATGGGTTGTGTCGGTGTTTTCAAGATAAGACTGGCTTGCTATAAGTTTGAAGGTTATGTGCTGTAGTGGTGGAAGTATGTCAAGCAGTCCAATGGTGGTGATAATTGGGTTGCACTTTTGACTTGGGACCAGTTTAAGGAACTCTTCCTTAATCAGTACTTTCCACATGCTGAACAGGAGAAGCTTAAGCAGGATTATCATAATATTTGACAGGTTGCTGGGGAGAATAGCAAAGAATTCATGTAGAGGTTTCTTCGTTTGGCTGGTTTCTTGGGAGCAGCAGCTGGTACAGATGAGGATCAAGCTGAGAAGTTTCGTTGGGCTCTTCGCACTTCGGTTGCCAACAGGTGTTACGTCCACTACAGTAGCACAGGTGGCCGATGCAGCCCGTAAGCTTGGGATGCTTCAGGAACGAGAGGAGTTTGGTGATGACAGAGCAGTGAAGAGGTATCTTCAATCACCAATTGTAAACCACTCATTTCCATCAGTATTTTCATTTTCATATCATCCTTTGTTCAACTTTATATTTCAGGCAGAAGACTGATGACCGTAAGCATGCGGCCGTTCAACAGCAAGCATCTAAGAGAAACGGTCAGACCAACGACCGTTCTGGTTCAGAGAGGCGTGGCGGTAATGATAATTACCGTAACAATGCTAATAACTCAAACAACAGCAGGTCCCTACATTAACCTTCTTTCATGTTAAACTATCTTATGTTATGATATTCTGACACTCCAACGATTCTAATTCATGAACAACAACAACGGCAGGGATCAGGACCGTAGAGGTTCACAGCCTAACCGTTCTACCTCATCTGGTAATTATTAAACCTTCTATGTAATCATGTTTATGTTCCACGATCATGTCTCATGCAAGTAATCCTGAAACAGGCTCTCAGCTAGCTAGGACGCCTGCTGGAAGATTCACGCATCCTATCTGTCCTACTTGTTCGCGCAGACATTCTTTTTGTCGCCGAGGTACTGGTGGTTGTTTCAAGTGTGGCCAACAAGGCCATCAGCAGAAGGATTGTTGTCAAGGTAAGATAGAAGGCACCTCTAGACATGCCGACACCAAACCACCTCCTACTTGTGGTCGCGTGCTCACTACTACTAGAGACCAGGCGAACAAGACTTCAGGTACCATCATCGGAAATCTCTTTATGAATGGTTTGGCAGCATGCATTCTATTTAATACTAGAGAGACTCATTCGGTCATATCCACTACTTTTGATGTACGTGTTAGGATTTCCCCTATGCCACTAGATAATACCTTATGCATTTCCACGCCACTTAGGGACTCTGTACGAGTCACTCAGGTGTACAAAATCTTCCCCTAGAATTTGATGATAAGATCCGCAGAGTTGACGCACTTCCTTTGGACATGTGCGATTTTGACTTGATTTTCGGCATGGACTGGTTATCTAAACACCAGGTTACGATTGATTGCCACACTTATTAGGTTATCTTCGGTGACGTTAAATATCCAGAGTACATACATCGTGGTTTTCTGCCAGGGAGGTCAATACAAATTATTTCATCCATGGAGGCACGTGCATTACTAACACACGGCTGTTAGGGCTTTATAGCCAATATTCATGACATTACTGTCGAGTCTCCATCGATCCAAGATTAGCCAATTGTGTCAAAATTTCCTGATGTCTTTCCTGATGAACTTTCGGGCATACCACCTGTTCGTGAAGTCGAGTTTGGAATTGAGCTCATCCCAGGTGTAGAGCCACTTTCTAAAGCTCCTTATCACATGGCTTCTATAGAGCTTAAGGAACTAAAATATTAGCTGCATGAACTTCTGGAACGAGGTTTTATCCGTCCCAGTGCATTGCCATGGGGTGCACCGGTACTGTTCGTGAAGAAGAAAGACGGCAACATGCGTTTGTGTATAGACTATCGTGAGTTGAACAAGATCACGATCAGGAATCGTTATCCTTTGCTGCAAATTGATGACCTTTTTAATCAACTTCAGGGAGCTAAGTATTTCTCCAAGATCGATCTGAGGTCCGGCTACCATCAGTTACGGGTCAAAGAGCAGGATATCTCTAGGACTGCTTTCCGTACACGTTATGGGCACTATGAGTTCATAGTCATGTCATTCGGACTCACTAATGCTCCAGCTGTCTTCATAGATTTAATGAACCGTGTCTTCCATGAGTTTTTGGACAAGTTCATTATCGTGTTCATAGACGACATCCTGATTTTTGCCACATCCAAGGAGGAACATGAGGAACACCTTCATACAATCTTGCAGATTCTTCGTCAGAAGCAGCTGTATGCCAAGTTCTCCAAGTGTGAGTTCTGGTTAAGCAAGGTGGCATTTTTAGGCCATATTGTATCTACAGAAGGGATCACCATGGATCCTACAAAGGTTGAAGTTATCACCAAATGGCCGAGACCTACATCTGCTATAGAGGTCAGAAGTTTTCTGGGTTTAGCTGGCTACTACCGCAGGTTTGTAGAGAACTTTTCACGGTTAGCCTTACCTTTGACTACGCTGATGAGGAAAGGAGAGAAATTCGTCTAGACGGAAGAACGAGAGAAGAGCTTTGAAGATCTTAAGCATAAGTTAGTGACTGCACCTATTCTTACTCTCCCATCTGGCTCAGGTGGATTTCAGTTATATAGTGACGCTTCAGGAAAGGGTCTAGGCTGCGTTCTCATGCAACATGGGAAGGTTATTGCATATGCATTACGACAGCTGAAACCTTATGAAGAAAACTATCCTAGTCATGATTTGGAGCTTGCAGCAGTTGTTTTCGCGTTGAAGCTTTGGATACATTATTTGTATGGTGAATCATGTGACATATTCACCGATCACAAGAGTCTCAAGTACATCTTCACCCAGAAGGAACTGAACATGAGACAGAGGAGATGGTTAGAGCTATTGAAGGACTACGACACCAATATTCAATACCATCCTGGTAAGGCGAATGTGGTGGCAGATGCTCTACGCAGAAGGTCGGGTTTGATTATTGGCATCTGGATTACAAAGGAGATCATCTATGACCTAGAGATGACTGATATTGAGTTTTGTGTACGAGGACAGCACGGTTACTGGGCGAATCTTAGAGTGGAACCAGACTTACATTCTAGGATCAAGGAAGCTCAGAAGGACGATGGTGAGATTTGGGCTATCATTCAGAACCTTGATCAGAAGACGGAGTTTCGTGTTGATGATGACGGTATCTTATGGCAGGGCACTAGACTAGTGGTTCGTGATAACTCTACACTCAGGGAAGCTGTGCTGACTGAATCTCACGGCTCTCTATTTACCATACATCTTGGTTCTACTAAGATGTACCACGACATCAAACAACATTTTTGGTGGAGTGGTATGAAGCAGGATGTTGCCACCTTCGTTTCTAAATGTATGATCTGCCAACAAATTAAGATCGAACACCAGCGAGCTAGTGGGTTACTACAACCACTAGATATTCCAGCATGGAAGTGGGACAAAATCGCCATGGATTTTGTTATTGGTCTTCCTGTGAGTCAGAGGAAGAACGACGCTATCTGGGTTATTGTCGATAGATTGACAAAATCTGCTCATTTTCTGTCGATCCGCAAGGAGCATCCGGTCAGCAAATTAGCAGACACTTTTCAGAAGGAGATCATAAGACTGCATGGTACTCCATCAGAAATCATCTCTGAATGAGATTTCCATTTCACATCACGTTTCTGGCAGAGTCTGCAGAAAGCTTGGGGCACCAGACTTAAGCTCAGCACTGCCTTTCATCCTCAGACCGACGGATAGTCGGAACGTCCCATTCAGACATTGGAGGACATGATGTGGGAGTGTGCTCTAGAGTGGTCAGGAAGCTGGGAGGATTATATATTTCTAGTGGAGTTTGCATACAACAACAGCTGGCACGCTAGCATCAAGTGTGCTCCTTTTGAGATGTTGTATGGTAGGAAGTGTCACGCCCTAATCTGCTAGGATCAGGTGGGCGAACGACTGCTTGAGGGTCCAGAGATGATTGAGGTGACTAATGAGAAGGTCTCGTTGCCAAGGCGAAGCTTCAAGAAGCTCGTGCTCGTCAGAAGAGCTATGTTGATAAACGTCGTAGAGATGTATCTTTAAACGTAGGTGATCACGTTTTCCTCAAGGTATCACCTGCACAAGGATTTAAACGTTTTGGAATCAGAGGGAAGCTCAGTCCTCGCTTCATCGGACCGTTCGACATCATAGAACGCGTTGGTGAAGTGTCATATCGTTTAGTGTTACCGCCTCAGCTATCACGCGTTCACAACGTGTTCCATGTGTCCTTACTCAGAGGATACAACTATCACCGAGTTCATGTTGTCCAGTATCCGCTTGATCAGACTCGAGAGGATCTTTCATATGTTGAAGAACCCGAGAGAGTTCTCGAGCGACAAGATCGTGTCATGCGGAGGAAGACGATCCCTTTCGTCAAAATCCTCTGGAGCGATCATCCTGAGCAGGAAGCCACTTGGGAGACGGAGGAGTCTATACGGACTTCTTACCCTCATTTCCAGTTCTGATTCGGGTATGTTTCTTTCAGTTTATGTTTTCTCCAATTCGAGGACGAATTGTTCTTTTATAGGGGAAGAGTTGTAAAACCCGCATTAAAATACCATGAACAGTACACATGAACAGTGAACATACAAAAATACGGTAAAATTAAAACTTTCCATTTATAATACAATTCACATGTCACGATATTTAATAACATGTAATTACGTATATATTATAAATATGTTAAGTCCACGACATATAAAAATCACGATAATTAAACATGAACGAACACGTAGATATTTAACTTAGAAAAACATCAGGTTTTCACTTGTGGGCCCCATGTGTCGCGGCTAAAGACAAAAGGAAGGAGAAAGGTGGGCTTTGGCCCATGAACCAGAATAAAACCATGTAAAAAAACTACAGGGGAAATTTTCCTCATAAGTTATTTTCACAAAAAAATAAGAAAACCCTAGCCTTGGTCTCTCCCCTTGCCGCCGGCCATATAGAACACCAAGGAGGGTGTTTGTTGATTTTGATCCAAGAAAAGTTATGTGTTTGTGCTCGTGTTTCTTAATCCTTAACAAATACACGAGTGGTATAATCATAAACCTTTTTCTTTTCTTTCTTTTATTTTCTTTTTATGATTTCATGTATAAACATCAAGATCAAATCATAAAAATGATATGAGTGTTTTTACTCATATCATTTGTAGCTTAAAACGATGAAATAATGCACATAATGTATCAAAAATGCCTTGGAAATGCTTGTTTCTTGTTTTAATGTGTGTAGGTACCAAGTTCACGAAAACCGACGAAAACCGACACGAGATTGATGAAAAAGATCGAGGAAGCCAAAACCGAGCTCGATTTAGAGGATTTAATATTTTAATAAAGGATTTTTGCCAAGTGGGTCCCACATGGGTTTATTGGGCCTGAAAAGCCCATCAATGGATATTAAGTGGAACAAATTTTGGTTAAGCCTATTTAAAAGGCCCAAGATTTATGAACATATGGGACGGATGGATTTTCAATCATTTGGGCCCAAGCCCAAGTTTATAACTAATTATATAAGACATGGCCGGTAGTATTGAGAAACGAATGTAGTCATGGCTTCAAGGCTTATTAGGGTTACTTTGGACGGTTAGAATATATAAAGTAAATATATTATTTACTTTTGGTCAAAACAAACACTTATCTCCCTTTCGATACATACAATGTTACCCTTTCTCTCACCTTCCCCATTTATCTCCTTCACCCCAAACCTGTAAAAACTCACTGTTCCCATTAACCCTAGTCCAGTAAAAGTAACAATTAATAGAGGGGTTTTGTTCACACGGGTATTTCACACGCATGGGGAATAAAATCCCCAATTGATTCGGAAGAGAAGAGATGGGCAGTTAGGCTACGTGGCAGATTTCCACTGGATTAAACACCTCATCCTCCTAATCCCACCAATCAAAAGCCCCAAAAGAAACACAAGAAGCACACACGGAAGCCACGTTGGCAATCCGTGTGCGCTATAAGTCATCTCAGCCGTTTGTTTGATGAAAGAGAAAAGGATTGAAGATCGAAGGCTAATAATCGTTTGGAATATTCCTATGGAGATTCGCATATCCGGTCAAGGATGCCTATGGGGGGGCTATAAATACCCCCATTTTCCCTGTATTTTTCATCCCTTTTTCAGTTTTTAAAGTTATTATGCTTAAATTAGTCTAGAGTAATTTGTAATTCTTTTCCAGTTTTGTACTGATTTTTGGTTATAAATAAAAGATAAATTTTGTTCTATTGCGTTTAATTATTACTTTCTGCCTAGTCTTTAATTTTGCAATTTAGTCTTTGCTGTTTAAATATAATAATTGAAGTATGTTTAAATAAGCTAATTGATAGCTTATTTAAATATTCTGAAAACTAATTTGGGAGCTAAACTTTCTAATTGAAAGTTTTAATTAAAATGATTCGGTCATTCACTGTTGGAGTAAGGGAATCATAGTGGTTCGTGTGATTATTGGTGGTCATATGATGGTGTATGGTGGTTTGAGTCACGATTCATAGGATGCTCAGCGCACTCCTACATCCCAACGGTTTCTACAAAAGGTGAGTATTCTTTTTAGTTTTCATTAAATTAGATTAAACTGATTTACTTTATTGCTTGAATGATTTTATTATCTGATATGATAAGTTGATATATTTGAGATGTTTATGAGTGCTCTTTTAATCTGCTTAAAATCTATTTCTTTTTAGTAGTTATCTGCTTATATTCTCAGTTTTGGATTTGATTTGTATCCGTTTTATGAATTAACTGATTTGCATCAGTTTAGTATAGAAGCTGTGAATGTAATGAGTGATGGGATAGTTGTTTCATTTTGTTGATCATATGATACTCGTTGGCTAGATTTGAGGTTTTATAACGGAACCCTTTGCTAGATTTGTGCTTATTTGAGGTCTCAAGTTTTATTGAATCTGTTTAGTTGCTTGCTATAGGATCTGCTTTACTGTTAATATTTTTTTTAGAGAAAAATGATAGTTAATTTGGAGTTAATGATTTAGTTGAATGAGAATGAATATGGTTGCTTAGATTTTATCAGTTTTAACTTTAGTATTGATTCTAATTTTGTCGAACCATTTGCGTTTGGGATGCTGATGTAGATGTCAGAAAAAGATGTTTGTATTAAGTCAATTCAGCTGTGTATCATTTTTGTAGTCTGCTGTGATTTAGCTGAAGCAGTTTGTTGTCTATTTGATTTCTAGCTTGCTTGTGTTTAATTTGTGCTAAGTAATTCCTGTGTTTAAATTGCTACTTAAATGAAGGCTTTTTAGTTTAATTCTGCTGAGATAGCTGCTTATCTGTTTCGCTGTTACCAATTGTTTATGTATAAGCTTATCAGTTCCAAGACTGATAAGTTCATTAAAGCTGTTTTCCTAAACAGCTTATATAAATAAGTTCATAAGTCTTCCCTAAGACTCTTTTATTAATCTGTCCAAAAAGAATTTATTTCAAAAATTATCTATGCTTCAGGATTCGAACCTGTGACCTCCTGGTCACAGGTATAACGTGTTACCATCTGTGCTAGGCACGCTTTTGATTTTACATTCCTTTACTTCATTAATATAGTGATTTGTTTTTCTGCTAGGCTGTGTTTGTTTTGTTTATTGTTCTATTGTCACGTTTTATTTTGTTTCAATTTTTATTAAAGTTAATTTTTAATATAAAATTTAGTTTCAGTTTATAAAATAAATAAAATAAAATAAATAATTAATTATTAATAATATAAAAAATGTTTTTATTTTAATAGATTAGTTTTAAAAAGTAATTTTAAATAAAGTAATTAGTTTTAAAAGTTAATTAGATTTAAAAATTAGTTTAAAAGTTTTTGTTAGATTAATTTTTATAGATTAATAATTAGTTTAAACTTTTAATTAATGAATTATTCTTAAGTAATCTTTTGTTAAGTTTTTATAATTAGCGGGTTTAACGATTCATGCACTTAGGATTATTTTTAAATAGTTTAAAATTCGTAGAGTTTAATTGTAGTTTCAATACCAACGACACATTCAAATCAATTGTCCAAATCAAAACGAAACGTTTCAAATTCACTCGATCTTCGTGTACAACGAACTTGGGACACTCACGTGTTTAATCGTATCCGTCTTTGACTTATTTTTGGTAAATTACTTTTTCCTAAAGGTAATTGCCTAAATTTGTCCTATAACGTATATGTGTTAATCCACGACACATCAAAAATTTTGGCGCCGCTGCCGGGGATCTTGTGTACGATTCGTTTTTGTGGAGATTTGTTGATCGTGGATTTGAAGACCCTTTCCGTCCTCGGAAAGTTTTGTTATTTTTCTATTAAGTAGTATGTATCGTTTTTCTCGTTTTTTGTGAATAATATATTGTATTACGTAGAACAATAATTTTAAATACTTTTCAAATAAGCCTTAGTTGGGATTTCATCACCTAGCTATTGTATTCGAACCCAAAACAAAAAAAATTAAGGCAAAATAGATAAATACTAATAAGAAGTTTGACCTCGATTTATACAAACTATAAGGTGGGTATAAGGCGACGTGCTATAAAAGGCCGTCTAAGGAAAAAGGTTTTTAAGTGCTTAGTGCCACCTCGTTTCCCCGCTTGCTTGTGCGTATATTGAGAGGGACAACCTATTATTGGTTTGCCGACTCAAGTAGTAATAAATCTTATTTTTTGTTGTTTACTTATTGAACCTCGAGACGTTTAGGTTTTCACCTATCGTTTCAAAGTCGACCGAGGGTAATTTACTTCCATAGTAGTTATCCTTATTCCTTGTTTTTATCGATCATTTTTGATTGAGCAATACCAAAAATACCAAAAATAATCTTCTTTCTTGTCTAATTTCTTTTCTTCAATCCTCTAAATTCTCGTCTTTGTAGTGTATGCAATTACGTTCTTCTCGTCTTGTGATTGATTTTAATAGGCTTGAAAATATACCTCGTAGAAATAGAAATCGTCAACAACGAATAGTGGAACCCGAGATTCCACCTATTGTTGTAGAGATGGCCGATAACCGAACAATGGAGGAATTGCTCCGTGCACCCACCGAAGGGTATGGGGAAGCAATCGTTGTGCCGGCTATTTTGGCGGATCATTTTGAGATTAAGACGGGTCTTCTATCGCTCATTCGTGCCGACCAATTTCGTGGCAATGAGGCCGATAGTCCGCATTCTCACATACGGAATTTTAATCGAATTACCTCGACTCTCAAGTTTAGAGATGTGCCGAATGACGTGATTAAGCTTATGCTTTTTCCGTACTCGCTCGAGGGTAATGCTAAGCTTTGGTATGAGAAAGAACCACCGGGTTCGATTTTAACTTGGGATGATTTAGTGTCGAAGTTTATGAATTATTTCTTTCCACCGTCCAAGACAACACACTTTAAAAATGAGATAACTAGATTTGAACAAAAAGTGCATGAATCGTTTGGGGTTGCTTGGGAAAGATTTAAAGATTTGTTAAGACAATGTCCACACCACGGTTTCTCGGAATTGCATCAAATAAATACTTTTTATAATGGGCTAAATATGATTGAACAAGATTCTTTAAATGCCGCCGCGGGTGGTAATCTTTTAAGAAAAACACCGAGAGACGCGTGGAGGATAATTGAAGATAAGTCTAGAGCACAATATTCACGAAACACACCGGTTGTTTCCAATGTGAATTCATCTAATCACGAGATTGCTAGATTGGACTCTAAGATTGACACGATTTTGAATGAGATTAGGAAGAATCCTCATGGATCGATTAATATGATTGGGAATGTTTGTGTATCGTGTGGTGGAGCACATCCTAATTATGCTTGTTTGAACGCGGGTTTTGATCAAGCTAGTGCTTTTGCCGCAACGGGAACTTATGGCTCCAACGGTCAAGTTCCTCGTCAAAATCATGTTGCTCCACCGGGTTTTCCACCGGTTCAAAATAGGTACAACAATGGTAATAATGGGAATAATTTTAACCGTGGTAACCAAGGGAATTATAATCAAGGAAATGGTTTTAATGCTAATCAAAACAATCAAGGTTTTCAAGGGAATAATCAAAATGATTTGTCAAGCTACATGAAATCAAATGAGGCAAATATGAAAGCTTTGCAAAATAACATTCAAGGACAAATAGCAACTTTGAAAAATGAGTTTCAAAATACGATTAAGGGGCAAAATAACAAGATTGAGCTTAATCAACAAAGAATGGAACAAAGATTTGAACAAATGTTTGAGCAAGGTCAAAATCGTTTGCAACAAAGTGTGGAACAAAATCAAAATAAATTGCTTTCGATGTTTGAGGGATTCATGTCTAAACCGTCATCTTCTTTGGGTTGCTTACCTAGTAATACCATTCCTAACCCGAGGGGAGAGCTTAAGGCTATCACCGCTTATGATAATTTAGAAAGAAAGCTTGAGCTTATTGTGCCACCTAAAGAAACCTTTTGGAATGTCACCAAGGCTACTTTAAATGTGATTAGTACCTCGGATTTCATTGATCTCTTTCCTAAGAAATATAATGATCCGGGTCACTTCTTGATACCTTGTGTTTTCGATGAGCTTGGGGAATACAAAGCTCTAGCCGATCTAGGAGCTAGTATTAACGTAATGCCCTTGTCCATTTGGAAAACTCTTGACTATTTGCGACTTATACCCACTCGAATGATCATTGAGCTTGCTAATGGAACCACCACTCGACCGGTTGGTATAGCGGAAAATGTCATTGTTAAAGTAGGGGAGTTCGTTTACCTAGCCGATTTCGCTATCATTGATTATGAGCCGAATCCTCGTGCGCCTATAATTTTAGGACGACCATTTTTGTGTACGGCCGGTGTTTTAGTTGATATGAAAGAAGGGGAGCTTAAATTGTTTCATGGGGATAAACATATGATTTTCAAACCGGAAAAAATTTCAAGATTGCTTCCTAAGAAATCGGAAAGTGAAGAACTTAATTTTGTTGAATCATGTTGTAATGTTACCTCATCTATACTCACTCCACACGAGGATGATAAGATTGAAAAACAAATTGATGATTACTTGAGTGAGCCATTCGATGCTAGTGAGTTTGATAATGAGAATTTCGATCCCGAGAGTGACATTGCTTTAATTGAACAATCTTTGAAGATGGACTCATTTTCACTCTCTTCTATGGATCATGTTGATGTTCCTAAGGCACAATCTTCAATTGAAGAGCCTTTGATTCCTAGCTTCACACCGAGTGAGGTTAGTGACTATTCGTTGGATAAGTTCATCGATGAACTTTTTGCTATCCTTGATCCACTTCCACGGGGAAGTGAAGACGTTTCCGATCTCGAGATCGAACGTGATTCTTGTGTTTTACCTACCATTCTCGAGGAATTCGCCGATGAATTGCCTTAAAATGAGAATGATGATCTTGTATCCGAGTGTGACACACTCGATACTTTGTCGGAAATTTCTTGTGATGATAAGGATGACGACACTTTTGTGACTTACTCAAATCCTCTATTTGAAGCTTCATTGAACAATAATCCATTGTCTCAAGAGGATTTTGAGAACATCATACCTCCTACATCTCACAACCTTTGTGATGATGATCTTCTTAGGAAGGAGGTTGATGAGGTTTGTGATGATGATCACACCTTTTGTGATGAGTATGTCGACTCGGATGGAGAAGTTTACCTTATTCCCAATCTCCCTCCCACTCGCGTTGATCTTAATGTGCGGGTTTTTCATGTGACTCATATTGAGTACCATGACCCCTTTGTTCACATTCATAAGAGTGACAAGGTCAACAAAGTCATGCAAGTTGAAACCACTATGGTTGAGACTTTTGTTCCACCATTACTATGTGCTTCATATGATTTAGGATTAGCATGGGGGGACGACACCTTGTTGTCCATTCCTTTCTCCACCGAGGACGAGGTATTCGATCCCGGAATCGTTGATTTAGGGAAATCTCGGACTTTCACCGATGCAATAATTGAAAGACTTTTCGATCATCTTGGTGCGAGTTTATCTCGTGGAGCATGCTACATCCATACTATTGTTTGTGACTATCATCTCTTTTTAGAGATTCGTGTTGGAGTTTTATCCTTTCGTTTGTCATCCGACAACGAGGATGAGATCTTTGACCCCGGCATCGCGCTTTATGTTGGATTTTATCCTTATATGCCGGTTTGCACCACTTTCCCTAAGGACCAATGAATGCGGGGATCGAGTCGAGCTCATGACTCGGTGAACAAAAACGAGTCATTCTATCTTCTTTCTATTTTCTAACACCTAATAAGGCTTGATCTTTCAAGCTCGTGTTCGTGATTTGTTGTGTTGTGATCTTAGGTACGACCCTTATCATTGAAGACTCTCGTGTTCGGTTTTTGCCGGTCCACTTGATCTTCCATTCTTTGAATGCCAAAAAGGGGCACACTTTCTATCCCTTGATTATTATTGACTAACGTTTTATCTTGAGGCATAATTAATAAACGGCTTATAGATTTGCGTGCTCTTTCCATGCTAGGAATTTGCATTAGACTCTTCGTGTCTTAGCAAGGGGGTGTTACTCTTGAGCTAAGAAACATTGAGGACAATGTTTGGTTTTAGCATGGGGGAGTCAATCGATATAATCGCTTGCAATTGCTTTTGTCGTGTCCAAACGTTGTTTTTCTCATTTTTCAATAAAATTTTAAATTTTTCGTGTTATTTTTAAGAAAATAAGTGTTTTTGACACGAACGTAGGCTTTCAATAAGAATAGTTTTTGACTCGACTTGGTTTTTAACCTTAGCTTTTCCTTAAAGTATTTGAATTAAGTTTTGCTAGGCTATTATATAGGGAGTTTTAAAACGCGAAGGTCTTAATTCATTCGAGTTAAGAACAAGAACTTTTCGCAAGCTCCTATAATTGATCCTAGAAAGTCGTTTATCAAGGGAACTTTAAAATGCAAATTCTAAAACTTGTAAAAGTATAAGAAGTTGCAAGATCCTATAGATGACTTGAAAACCCAAAACTTTGATTTAATAGGCTAAGTATCCATTGATTTCATTCTTGGAATTTTACAATATGGAGAACAAGAGATGATAGAGCCAATTATAAGTTCGGTATTCTTTCGGGAATTTATGTGAGTTAATTATGAGCCTATTCTCCCATCACTTGTTAATAAATTTAATTGCAATAAATAATGTTGAACGATTTGAAAAGTTACTTAGCTTCTAGCCCAAGATCGTTTAGAAGTTGCTCGGTATGGATTAGAGTTCATAGCCAAGGCATAACTTATTGAAGCGGGATGCGAAGATTGGCGAGTCCAAAAAGGTCCTAACAAGACATGAGGGCTATGTTTTATTGCTAAAGATCTCAAGTGATGTGAAGACTCATTTATCAAAAATCAATATGAAGGATCGAGACACACGACGAAAAGCAAAATACTCCCAAAAAGTCATGGAGAAGTCTATCCAAAAAGACCAAAAATAAGGTATGAGGATAAATGAAGCCAAGTCCAAAAAGGAGGCGGATCGTTGTTAATCAAAATCCCAAGTAAAGATTGGAGGAAAATGAAGAAGTCGTGGTCCAAGTATGAATCTCTCAAAAATTCAAGTGAAGAAATATTATGAAGAGAAGACCATTATTTCGTGAACGTCTCTCAAGATTGGAAGTATTAAGTCACTGCCAAATATCGATCCGAGAAAGGTCTCAAATCGCGAAACAAGTTATGCCAAGATATGAACTTTATGAGAGCCCGAGAAGCAGTTTTAAAAGATTTTGTCCTTTAGCTAACTATTGATTAAATCGTTCACTTTATTTTCGGCCTAATAAATTATCGAAATAAGTCAACAATGTATCCTCGTGATCATTCAAGACAACAATAAAATATAAGAGATACACATAGGAATAAGGGAGTCTAAGTGATTAATTGGTTCACATGAGTTCGTGTTAGTCTACCAACTTATAATAACAATGATCTTGTTTTTGCACTTGGCATGGAAAAGTGAAAAGTCGGGGACGATGAATCTATTTGAGTTTTATGATCCTAAAAGTTATATTTCGAATAATGAAAGCAATACATTATGTCTTTGCAAAATAAAAATCAAAAGTTGAATAATGGTATAGTTTAAATTTGTCATTGCGTGAGGACACGGCAATTGCTTAGCATGGGGGAATTTGATATGAGTGTTTTTACTCATATCATTTGTAGCTTAAAACGATGAAATAATGCACATAATGTATCAAAAATGCCTTGGAAATGCTTGTTTCTTGTTTTAATGTGTGTAGGTACCAAGTTCACGAAAACCGACGAAAACCGACACGAGATTGATGAAAAAGATCGAGGAAGCCAAAACCGAGCTCGATTTAGAGGATTTAATATTTTAATAAAGGATTTTTGCCAAGTGGGTCCCACATGGGTTTATTGGGCCTGAAAAGCCCATCAATGGATATTAAGTGGAACAAATTTTGGTTAAGCCTATTTAAAAGGCCCAAGATTTATGAACATATGGGACGGATGGATTTTCAATCATTTGGGCCCAAGCCCAAGTTTATAACTAATTATATAAGACATGGCCGGTAGTATTGAGAAACGAATGTAGTCATGGCTTCAAGGCTTATTAGGGTTACTTTGGACGGTTAGAATATATAAAGTAAATATATTATTTACTTTTGGTCAAAACAAACACTTATCTCCCTTTCGATACATACAATGTTACCCTTTCTCTCACCTTCCCCATTTATCTCCTTCACCCCAAACCTGTAAAAACTCACTGTTCCCATTAACCCTAGTCCAGTAAAAGTAACAATTAATAGAGGGGTTTTGTTCACACGGGTATTTCACACGCATGGGGAATAAAATCCCCAATTGATTCGGAAGAGAAGAGATGGGCAGTTAGGCTACGTGGCAGATTTCCACTGGATTAAACACCTCATCCTCCTAATCCCACCAATCAAAAGCCCCAAAAGAAACACAAGAAGCACACACGGAAGCCACGTTGGCAATCCGTGTGCGCTATAAGTCATCTCAGCCGTTTGTTTGATGAAAGAGAAAAGGATTGAAGATCGAAGGCTAATAATCGTTTGGAATATTCCTATGGAGATTCGCATATCCGGTCAAGGATGCCTATGGGGGGGCTATAAATACCCCCATTTTCCCTGTATTTTTCATCCCTTTTTCAGTTTTTAAAGTTATTATGCTTAAATTAGTCTAGAGTAATTTGTAATTCTTTTCCAGTTTTGTACTGATTTTTGGTTATAAATAAAAGATAAATTTTGTTCTATTGCGTTTAATTATTACTTTCTGCCTAGTCTTTAATTTTGCAATTTAGTCTTTGCTGTTTAAATATAATAATTGAAGTATGTTTAAATAAGCTAATTGATAGCTTATTTAAATATTCTGAAAACTAATTTGGGAGCTAAACTTTCTAATTGAAAGTTTTAATTAAAATGATTCGGTCATTCACTGTTGGAGTAAGGGAATCATAGTGGTTCGTGTGATTATTGGTGGTCATATGATGGTGTATGGTGGTTTGAGTCACGATTCATAGGATGCTCAGCGCACTCCTACATCCCAACGGTTTCTACAAAAGGTGAGTATTCTTTTTAGTTTTCATTAAATTAGATTAAACTGATTTACTTTATTGCTTGAATGATTTTATTATCTGATATGATAAGTTGATATATTTGAGATGTTTATGAGTGCTCTTTTAATCTGCTTAAAATCTATTTCTTTTTAGTAGTTATCTGCTTATATTCTCAGTTTTGGATTTGATTTGTATCCGTTTTATGAATTAACTGATTTGCATCAGTTTAGTATAGAAGCTGTGAATGTAATGAGTGATGGGATAGTTGTTTCATTTTGTTGATCATATGATACTCGTTGGCTAGATTTGAGGTTTTATAACGGAACCCTTTGCTAGATTTGTGCTTATTTGAGGTCTCAAGTTTTATTGAATCTGTTTAGTTGCTTGCTATAGGATCTGCTTTACTGTTAATATTTTTTTTAGAGAAAAATGATAGTTAATTTGGAGTTAATGATTTAGTTGAATGAGAATGAATATGGTTGCTTAGATTTTATCAGTTTTAACTTTAGTATTGATTCTAATTTTGTCGAACCATTTGCGTTTGGGATGCTGATGTAGATGTCAGAAAAAGATGTTTGTATTAAGTCAATTCAGTTGTGTATCATTTTTGTAGTCTGCTGTGATTTAGCTGAAGCAGTTTGTTGTCTATTTGATTTCTAGCTTGCTTGTGTTTAATTTGTGCTAAGTAATTCCTGTGTTTAAATTGCTACTTAAATGAAGGCTTTTTAGTTTAATTCTGCTGAGATAGCTGCTTATCTGTTTCGCTGTTACCAATTGTTTATGTATAAGCTTATCAGTTCCAAGACTGATAAGTTCATTAAAGCTGTTTTCCTAAACAGCTTATATAAATAAGTTCATAAGTCTTCCCTAAGACTCTTTTATTAATCTGTCCAAAAAGAATTTATTTCAAAAATTATCTATGCTTCAGGATTCGAACCTGTGACCTCCTGGTCACAGGTATAACGTGTTACCATCTGTGCTAGGCACGCTTTTGATTTTACATTCCTTTACTTCATTAATATAGTGATTTGTTTTTCTGCTAGGCTGTGTTTGTTTTGTTTATTGTTCTATTGTCACGTTTTATTTTGTTTCAATTTTTATTAAAGTTAATTTTTAATATAAAATTTAGTTTCAGTTTATAAAATAAATAAAATAAAATAAATAATTAATTATTAATAATATAAAAAATGTTTTTATTTTAATAGATTAGTTTTAAAAAGTAATTTTAAATAAAGTAATTAGTTTTAAAAGTTAATTAGATTTAAAAATTAGTTTAAAAGTTTTTGTTAGATTAATTTTTATAGATTAATAATTAGTTTAAACTTTTAATTAATGAATTATTCTTAAGTAATCTTTTGTTAAGTTTTTATAATTAGCGGGTTTAACGATTCATGCACTTAGGATTATTTTTAAATAGTTTAAAATTCGTAGAGTTTAATTGTAGTTTCAATACCAACGACACATTCAAATCAATTGTCCAAATCAAAACGAAACGTTTCAAATTCACTCGATCTTCGTGTACAACGAACTTGGGACACTCACGTGTTTAATCGTATCCGTCTTTGACTTATTTTTGGTAAATTACTTTTTCCTAAAGGTAATTGCCTAAATTTGTCCTATAACGTATATGTGTTAATCCACGACACATCAAAAAACATGTGGGGAGTTATTTAAAACATGATCTAATGGTGTTTTGGTGTTTGTTTGTTCGGCCGAGACCCACAAACTGAGAGCTTAAGCTCTCGGCATGGCTACAGCACCACCACCGAGACCCTCAAAGGGCTCGGCTTGGTTGGTTTGGCTGGGACGCACGCAAGGGAACCCCGACCGTAAGTCGGGGTATGGTTTTGGGCTTGGATCGAGTGCCAACTGAGACCAATAGGATCTCGGTGGGGCTTTTGTGCTAACAGTGGGAACCGAACAACAAAACAGGGGAACCAGTGTTAAACCGGTGGGAACCAACAACAAACGATGTGAATCGGGCTCGGCAGTGGCTGTCGTGGCTCGACAATGGGAACCGAGAGCCACCAGTGGCAACCGGCTAGCCGGTTTAGCCACTGGCAGGGCTGTTTTGGCTCGGCTTATATGTGAACACGGGTTCAGGCTCGGGTTAATATTTAAAACACGGGTTCAAGTTTCGGGAACTATTAAAAATCAGAAATATATTTAATAAATTATTTCCTAGACTATTTAATTTAATAAAATTCATTACTTAGGTTAAATATTATAACTAATATTACATGTATAACCTAACGTATTCTACTTAGCTTAATTTAATTAAAACATGTATTTTTAATTAAATTCATATAATGTATTGATAAATGTGAAAACACTCATCAATAATGATCTAAAAACCACTCAAAACACAGTCAAATACATTATATTTAACTGAAAAATATCAGAATTACGTGGGTATTTGTGTTTTTATGTTTTCAGGTAAACAAGATGCATTTTGAAGCAAACACACGTTTTCAAGGGATTTTTATGATAAAAGACGAAGAAAAGGACGAATCATGCTTCAAGGACCTTACTTGCCATTATTTACCAAGAATGAGTACTTAAGTTGTAATTTTCACAAAGAAAAAGGATGAAAAAGAAAATTGTTTAAAAATCTTAACTCTTTTATCACATTTGATAAAAGATAAAAGTTAAAGGGTTACAAAACAAATGAAAATTCATTTATCATTTTACTTAATTCGGTCAAAGTATAGCTTCTCATGTAAGTTTTATTCATCCATCATTTGACAATTTCAACAAAGCTTCTCATGTAAGCTTCTTTCCTATCTATTTATGGTTCAAATATATTCCCGGTTTATAGTAATATATTAACCACATTCCAGTCACATAATAAATCCTTATTCTCTGCAAACCCTAACACACAAAGCCGTCACCATATCTTTTCATCGCCACATCTGCCGAATCCGCCATCTCTTGATGGTTTAGGTGGTTTCAAGGTAGTTTCGGTTGGTGGTAATGGTAGTTGGTTTAGGTGGTTTTTGTTGATTTTGATGGTTCGACCATCTACATACTCATCCGCATCTCCATTCCATTTGACTGGTTCGACCATCACAGGTAACACCAAACACTCTTGCTGAAAGTTACAAAAATAATGGGGTGCTAGGAGCAAGGCTTACAGGAGCTGGGTGGGGTGAAAAATCATTGCATTGTTCTATTTGTAGGAGATCGACCTGAAAAATCATCGGTGGGGCCATTATTTTATTTGTTGGTAAGAAATTAAAAATAATGCTAAATCTCATTATCAAATGTCATGGTCCATGAATTGTTTTTTCGTGATAAAGTTGATTTCATAGCTCTTTCTTTTACAAAACGAATACAGAACCATTAAAGAAAATTCTGATATGTATTCAAATACAAAGGCTTCCATGAATATGCTAAATCAGAAGCGGTGAATATCGTTGACCCGGTTGGACTTGATATCAAGATTGATGGAACATTCCTACTTCCTATAATAATTTTTATTTGGAATCTTCTTGTCTCAAGACGTTGTTCGCGTAAAGATTGCTCGTTTCATTTATATTACTAAGATAGTAATACCCTTTTGTGTTTTAGCTTGATATCTATTTTCGGTGCAGGGTATGGGCTATCTAGTTCCGCATCTTTTATATGTTCTTCTACGATTGCCGTTATGGCTACCTTCAATGTCAATCTTCCCAAGGTATTCTCGTTACTCTTATAATTCATAGATGTCATTTAAACCTGCCTGGTTAGATTCCCAGTATAAGAAGTTGCTTAGTTAAGAGGTATCAGTATCTCTGCACATGATTATACGATTCAAGACGGTTTTCACAATATTATACCCCCCAATATGGCTACATCAAAGGTGTATCCTGACTCTGATAGGGGGAATGTAAACTCCTGCTTAATATTTTTCTGTTTACCAATAGTTCTTTAAGAACAGTTCAACGCTATTTGCTTGATAAGTATCTTGTTTATATATATTTATGATCTTTAATGTGAATAATATAGGAAGCTTTCTATTGCCTTGATTTTTTTTGCTTAATATGTCTTTATCTCTTTAGTACAGAAAAAACTTGCTCAACTTACATGCGTGTGTGAAAGACACATTGGGATGGAGTGTGGTGGAATGGACCATGTACGTATGTGGCCTATGAAGCAAAAAAATTTACGAGTAACTAAATACACTTTTTAAGTATTTTGGCAACTTATACCTATATGGTCATGACTTATTGGTTTCTCTTAAGTGAACTAGGCAATATCCATCATGGCCAAAACTGGGTTTGCTGAGTTGATAGATTTCAACCCGATTCGTGTAACTGATGTTCAACTTCTAGCTTGCGGTTCCTTTGTGATAGTCCATTCATTGGCTAAATCACAGAAGGCATTAACTGCTGCAACAAACAACCATAACCGTGTTGTTGAATGTCGTTTGGCTTCCGTAAAATCCCAAAAACTTGCTTTATATTATGCTATTTTTGTGTTGGTAAAATCAGTTTTTCTCTCTATAGGTTACATTTGTCATTTGTATTACTGAATGCTGATTATCTTTTCTACTCATCATTGTATCTTTGAAAACTTTTGAGATTGTACTTGGCATAAAACTTGGAATGGAGCCTAAAGAGTCAATATTAAAAGTGAAAACACTTTCTGATGTAAAAGGTTTATTGAAATTTGCAGGCAATATCATTTGCAGGCAATCACGGGTCTTCAGACCAAGTCACTTTTACTCAACATGTTGAACAAATAATACACAAAGCGCGGCATCGAATTGATCGTGATACAGATATTTTTGAAGGTTTAACGAAACTTGTTCAACATAAAATGAAAAATCCAGTGGATGCAAAACTTGGAGCCATATTTTACCCATTAATTTTGATGAACATTGTTTTGTGTTACGTTACGTTGTCATAAAAAATAACTTATTCTTATATGAATTGATGTGGTTGCTTTTCAAATTTTCAAATGGTTACTTATGTTTATTGTTGTGTTATTATTATTCTTGTGTTATTATTGCTATAGTATCACATATAAACATTGTTTTGTGATGTTTATTATTATTTTCATGTCGGATAATACGTTGGATTTAAAGTGTCCTTGCATTCATCTCGCTCTATTTGAAGAACACATATTCTCTAACAAAAGAGAACACAATTTCCAGTGCTTTAGCTTTGCATGATTATTAACAAAGCTTAGGGAACAATTCCAATATCACATAACATAACGTTAATTATTGATCGTTAGGCATTCTACATATCGTTGATTATCTAGCGCGAGGTATTTTCGCCGCTTTACGCGGGTACTCGTCTAGTATTCATAACACGTCTTATCTTCCTCACCAAAATGAAGAGAGAGAAAGAGAAATTTATCACAGTCGGTTTATATCTTTTCTCTCCACCATAAACCTGCAAATCACACGAAGATTCAAGCAAAGCTTCTAACAGAAAAATGATCCTCATCGCCTCCTCTACATGAAGATACAAGTTAATTCGATCAAGAATGAAGAAACGCCCAATTTGGGTTTAGCATGAAGAACGAATTAAACCTCGTATTTACACGTGGCAAGATCTAATTGGAGGTTGCACGTCATCAGCACTTCTACTCCTTCTCTTCGACGCCTATAAATACAAGGAGAAGACTTCATTTTCAGACGGTTAGCTTAGGTGTAGTTACACACAGTAGGTTAGAATTAGTTAGATAGTTTGATACATTTTCTTGTTTAAAATCTTGTAACCGAATGAGTTTCTGTTATAAGTTATAACAGAATGTATACTTTCTTCCATTAATGAATTCTTTAAAAAGCTTCATATCTCTCTCTTATCTTTTCTTATTTAGTGTAAACAAAACAATAGAGTAATCTGAATTTGATCAGTCGAGTCAGCCACAGTTCATTATGCGAGTAATTCATCTATTAGTTTTTGATCTATGTTCTTATCTTCTTATAGCATAAGCTTTCTAATCTCATAAGCTCAAAAAGCTTGCAAAAGCTGTTAAGTCAATTACTGTTACTATTTACGCAAGGATAGAAGTTTGTTAGAAGTTATAATCGGTAATGAGATGTTTTAGTTCTATAATTTTGGATCAGTTCAGTTTAAACTGAGTAAAAGTAGTTAGTATTCGTCATTCAATTCAGCTAGTTCAGATTTCAGATTGTTTTCTGATAGATTTTAGTAGAAATAGTTGAGATTGCAAGTAGAATCAAAGTTCTATCAAGGATTCCAGTTCAGTACGGCACTGTTTGGGCGATTTGATATAATAATCTGATTAGCTTATTGCGATAACGTTGATTACATGGAGTTAAAGTAGTCAGCTAGTTCCGATTTCAGTATATTTTTAGTATAGAAGTACAGTTTTCATCATCAAAATAATATAGTCCGAGTAATTCGATTGTGGTGGTGGTTTAGGAGATCTTATTACTGGTTCTAGTTCAGATCAGTCTCCATTCGTTTCAGTGCTTTGTAGACAGCTTTCTCCATCAGAAGGGAGGCATTGGATGTGAGGAGGTGTGTTAGAAAGGTAGCTCAGCGCTTCACCTTCGACTCAACGAGCTAGCCTCGGATGAGAGGTAATACTTGTTTCATTTTCTGCAATTAGTTAAGTGTAATCTGATTAGAGGTAAGGGTAGGATAATTTTACATGTAAATTGCTTTATCTGTCGTGCTATATAATACTTGCTTCCTGTTTTAGTTTTCTGCATAGTTTCATTGAGTAACTTTTATGATTTCTGCTCATTCTGATATGGTGTGTTTGGCATTAGTTTGTACTACTTGATCTTGCATTTGTAGGAGTGTACTAAGCTTTTACTGTATTTGATTTAACTTGTTGAGAAAACAAGTCTATATAATATCACCAGGTTAAGTAGACACAGTTTGTAGTTCAAAGTTAGTAAATACTAGCAACTTTGATATCGCAACTTGCAGCTATTAGGATTGTAGTGTAATTCAGTAATTGTTTGAAGTTAGATTTTTGATTAATAAGATATATAGTGTTGTTTTTTATATAGGTAGTCGAATTATCATTGAATCTTCTTAAAAATTAGATAACAATTAGCTGTTTCAAGTTGTGTGGATTTATGGTGTTTACATGTGCAAACTGTTAGTATCGAACCTATAGGATTCATTTTTTGTTGTTTAAGTTTGATAAAGTTAACATTCTAGTTAAAGTAGCAGTTGCATAAGCTGTTAGGCTACCCACAACGCTACTAGGTCGCGACCTAGTTTTTTCGGCCGGCGACCTAGTGCGACCTATTTGCCATAACCCGGAGACCTAGTGCGACCTAGTTAAAAACAAAAAAAAAAATTATTTTTAAAATCATTATTTTCTCTTTATAAATACCACATTTTCACACACAGTTTTTTCACACACAACTCAATATTTTGTCTCACACAACTCTGTTTTTTCACACACACATTCAGAAATCAAAAATGGCATGCTCATTCCCACATACCGAAGCCGAGATTAAGGCTATAATTAAGAGACAAATAATTCAACAACAACGCCGTTACGAGGAGCTTACGAAGTTAGGTGATGATTTCGATGCTGCGTCCGAAGAGAATACGGAATTGAGCACGGCATGTAAGAAATGTCGTGATCTCTCCCCACAGGAGCGTCAGTTTATCGACACGTATCTTAGTAAGCAAGCTGATTTGGATTTCAGCCTCCGGAGATCTTTGTGTAGAAAGTCGACAAAATTGAAGGCTAGAATTGAAGAAAATACTAAATGGTTGAATAACTTTGGTTCTTCGTCCCGATATCAAACAACTCATATCGGTCCTTCGTCGCAACAACACCGAAGCAGAAATGAGTCGCCCGATCTACCCTTTCCAATTCCATACGACTCGGATGGCAGAATGACTGACAATGAGGTGTATCAACTATACCTAGATCAAAAAGTGTTGAGACAACAAGAGGAAGAAGAAGAAAGGGAACGAATGGAGCTGGAGGCACAAATTATGGCGGAAGAAGATGAAGAAGAAACAATGCGTTGGGAGTTTCCTTGTCGTCGGTTTACGGATTCGGATCCGGGAACTGACTAATCGTATTATGTAATTTTATTTAATCTATTTAGTATCGTATTGCATTTCCTATTGTATTTCAATTTCAGTATTTTCATGTTTTATTAGTATGGAATAAATTTTTAACTTTCGAATACAAGATTTTTACATTTCTTTTTACGGCATATAGTATAAATTTCAAATACATTTTTTTTTTTTTTAACACAAACACAGTTTTTTTTTTTTTACACAAACACAAACACACCTTTATTATGTTTTCGATCGTGACTAGGGTCGAATTGTGCCTGACCGAGACCGGCGACTGAATCGCCGCAACGTATCGACTCGGTCGCGACCGACACTCGACCGAGATTTCCCGACTGCGTTGCGGGCAGCCTTAGTGGGTATTGTTGTTATTCATTACAAGAAGTTTGAAGTTTAAAGCTACTGTTCTTAACTCATTTTTAGATGGGAGATAAATCAAAGATTAGTGGTTAGTTCTCATATAACGAGTCGGATCATATAGCTTAATAATGAACTCAGTTAGAAGTTTTTTATAAAAAAGTAAAAAGGAAAAAAAATATATATAAAGTGTAGGAACTAAGATTCGAACAACTTATTTCTTTTCAATTGCATTAGTTAAAGTCTGGTATTGTTTAGACTTTCATTTTGTATGTTTATCTTTATTTTGTTTTGTCCTTATTTGAATACTAATAGAGTCAGTTGTTAGCTATCTCTTATTGGTCCGATTCATTGTTACATTACGTTTTATATGTACTATTGATTTTGAAATTGCTTTGTTTCCTTTACACGTTTTTAGTCCAATTGTTTTCCCGGGTATTAAGCCCATCTTAGATAGGATATTATAGTTAGAATATAAAATTTGTATTATTTTCATTTTATATATTTTATGCATTTTATTGCGATATTTGCAATTTGTTTTAAACTAGTACGTATTATGCAATAGATATTATTTTCGCTTTTTACTTGTTTTGTGCCAAATAGAAATAGATACCAAATCAAGCTATTACAACCAAAAACAATAAAGTCATACTTGAGATTGTTATATCAATTCGATTAGATACCGAGACGAAACGATACTAAAAACGACTTATTATGTATAGTTTAATTAATTAACCAAGTTATTTAATTAATAAGCTATTACCTTTAAACCATGACTTGTATTTACTAATTAAACTTTACTTGTTATTAATAATCCATCTTATTTCTAATTTTGGAAACTTACTATTTTTGGAAACTTTATATTTTTGGAAACTTACTATTTATGGAAACTTGCTATTTTTAGAAAGCTACTTAGTATTACAATACAAGTATTATAATACACTAGTACATGCATAATACACTACAGAACATCAGTATAACTACAGATAACATAGTAAACACTAAAACATGGCAGAATAAGTATAACAAGCTAATAACACACAGAACCAGTAAAACACATGTAATTCAGACAACTCATACACGTTCCCATTCTTATGTAGTATTATCCGTCAAGGCGGAGTAGGTTCTTCAGCGTTTCCGTTAGTTTCTACTGGACACAAGGTACGGATTTCCCGTCCTTCAGTAAGGACAACCTCTTCGTTTATTAGGATTTCTCGTATGCAGCCAACTGTTTTCCCCAGTAGTTACAGATTTAAATGTTTATGTTTTATTAGTTACCTTAGCCATATACATGCATGTTTCACCTAGTTATGGAGGTACCATAACCATAACACTAGAGGCACTAGTGTTATGACTTCACCACGGCGGAGTGATAGCTCGTGGCGTCCCTTTCAGTTATTTGGCCATTATTATATTATTATTATCATGTAGGGCGTATGGGTGCATCCTATGTTCAGTTTCAGTCTGGATTTCTTGGTGAATGTGATGTGTGCCTTGCATCCTTCACAAGGAGCTGATCCATCTTACCCATTACCATTTAATTAGAGGCATCCCCTTTAATTTTCATGACGATGTCACCCCTCCAAGTAGTCATGCACGTTGTTGACCTCATGACCTATATTGGATTTTGGTATATTAAACTAATACAGATTTTCATAAGTAACATAAGCTATGTTTTTAGTACTAAAACCAGTTAACATGTTATACGCCTAGGTTTTTCACAGGACTTATTCATTTTCGCTGCAATCCATGCTTTATATGCTTTAAATGCTTTCATTCCTTTATGTCTTTATGTTATGCTACATATCCGTGCACTGAGCGTTATGCTCAGCCGTTTTCCATTTCCATGTTCCCAAACGACAGGTACCCAAGGTCGCAAGTAGGATCTCCAGAGTATGTGCATTCGAATGGAAGCTATCCAGCCTCTTTTACCTTATGCATTTATTCCTACTTTTTCATACTTTACTTCATTTGGACATTGTTTAGTCCTTTCATTTACAGTACTTAATATTGCTTGTGTGTGAGTTACTTAGACTACCGATGTTTGATTCCGGTATTTCTATTTATGGTCATGAATATTTAGACATTTACTTTGCATGCTTTGATAACACGCCATATTTTACTGTAGCATTACATCTTAACAAATGGGGTGTTACATGTGATCTCCTGTAAACCTTTCTAAATTTCATGCTTATGTTTTCATCTCTTCCTCTCAAGTTCACTTAAGTGTTTCAAACACTCTTTCACCAACATAACCATTCATTCATACTTCTAAATCTATTTCTTGCCTTCAAAACTTTCTTAAATCTACTTATTCTTTCTCTCATTACCATCACAATCCAAGTCTGTTAAATATTTAGGAATCATCTCTATTACTTTCATACCTAAAGCTTCCGAATCCATGTGAGACCTTGTTGTCTTGTCAACCCGACTCACTCTCCACCACTCAAACCAAAATGATGTTGAAATCTCATCCTTGATGTCATACCTCTTTCTATATCTTCTTTGTCTTACTTCTTTCTTCTATCATCTCACGCCCTCTACTTCTTGACAAATTTAATTATTTTATCCGAAATGTTAAAGTAATTTGCGAATTGCAGTTGTCATTCTTTCTTATATACTTCTTCTCCATTGTTAGCAAAGTACCCAAAGGAAACTTTTTATCTTCAAACACTTCTAATGTCGTTGCCAACCTATTTCTTTAAACACACAATTTACCTACCTTTATGTCATCATTTTTCTTGTCCTCTAATGTTTGTAAACATTAAAACACCACTCAAATCCTTGGATTTGTAACTTCCATCTCACAACCAAAATGATCTTTGGCACATTTCTCTCTATTCAATTCTTGTCATTATTTGTGCAAACGACATTTTAATCTTCCTTGTCACTACTCTTTCTCATACCTCATGACAATGTGTCGTGAATTTAAGTTTAGATGTGTTAATGTGACTTGCATGATTATGTGATATTGGTTATCTTGGGTAATGATTTAGTATTGGTGTTATCCCATGCTTAGTGATCTTGGGTTGTGATGATGCATTTTTATGCATAAGCTGGTATCGTGAGACACGTTCTGTCCACAGTCTTCTCAAACTTTACTTATTTATGTGCCCTTGTATACTAACTTTGTTTTGCATCACATCTATAACCCATGTTTGTAGCTCATCACCACGTCTTGCTTTCTTGGTGCTTCATACAATGGGGAGCTTCCGTTGAGTCTCATCATAAGATGGAATATATGCTAATCACTTTCTTGCAGGGTCACCATTATACATACCTTGTTGTGTAACACATGAACTTTGCATTAAACATTTCTGTCTTATAGGTTAATCTTGGCAGTATATAAATCACGAATGAACATTATTTTGGATTATTCACTCATTACTTGATGCCTCGAACAAGGGGGAGCAACCGTCAAAGGGGAGCATGCATTAGTTCATCACCACTACTTTTTTGTGGTTCTACACCTACTTTCTCTCTCATCTAACCTTGATGCAGGTTACGCACACCTTTTTATGATTTTTACGTCTATTTTCTTTCTCATCTAACCTTGATGCAGGTTAATCACACCTCTTTGTGTTTCTATTTTCTTTCTTATCTAACTTTGATGCAGGTAAAGTCTCTTAATTTGATACATGGATCCGTTGGTGATCTTGGATCAATAAGGAGAACTTGCCCATCCTTCTAATCATTTAAACTGAGTCTTAAACAACAATTGCATCAATATATTTTCTTTCTTCTATAACCTTGATGCAGGTTAAGCACATCTCCTTATGCATCTATTTTCTTTCTCGTCTAACTTTGATGCAGGATAAGTCTCTTAATTTGTTACATGGATCCAATGGTGATCATGGATCAATGGGGAGAACTTTCACATTCTTTTACTCAATTGTGTTGAGTCTTAAAACAACAATTGCATCAATCTATATTCAATCTATCTATTCATTTCTATCAATCTCTTTCTAACCTTGCATCAATCTATTTCTCTCACTATCATCTTTATTTGTAGGATTTACCACTCATTCTATCTATCTCTTTCTAACCTTGGTTTTGTAGGTTCTCATAAGTCATGTATTCCCAGGTCCTCCCATTTAGGGGGAGTATTAACTAAAGGGGAGTATATGCAAACAATTTTCTATCTAGATTTTCAATTTACAATTCTCTAAATTCAAAATCTCTCTCTAAATGACTTTTCTTTCATCCTCACCTTTTCGCTTCGACAAAAGTGGGAGAAGAGTGTAAACGAAGATGGTAACATGTAACTTTTACACTTTACTATCTGTTACGTTTACATTGTTTGTCATCATCAAAAAGGGGGAGATTGATAGTGCAAAGACTATGATATTTAATCTATACCTCCTTGTTGGTTTTGTTGATGACAAGCATGTAACTTGTAATATATAACGCAAAATGTACAAGTTACTCGTAATCATATTTTGTGTATATTTACACATTTCTATCTTTGTAAAAATAAAGATAAATACTTAGTAACATGTCTTGCAAAACCTAAACATATCCTTCTAAAAAATTTGGTCTTGAAAGAAGTTTTAGGAGTTGACTTAATAAAAGATTTGCAAAATTAAATTGCTGATTTTCTGTCAGAACCGATAGAACCCGTCGGACCCCTTGGTAAAGGGTCCGTCGGGGTCCGTAAGTGACTGTGGTTTGGCTATAAATAGAGACCACAAGCTCACTCAATTTACTCACACCTTTTTATCATATTATCTCTATCCATCTCTCTCTATATCAGACCCTCTATCACATATTTCTTCTCTCTAACATGTAGATCTTAGATCTATAATTGTTCTTTTTCTTGCTTAGTGTTTCTCTTTGTAGATATGGAGATCACTCAAGGTGTAAGCAAGATAAAAAAAGTTTAAGCACAAGACATACATCAAGTCATTGTGTCACCTCTATCTAGACTAGTTTCTTTGTACTTGTCATCTCATGGTATTATGTCCAAGATCTATGATCTTGACATCTCGTGTTCTTCTCAACCGAGAACCATGACTTATCGATCTATAGATCTTAAGGAGCGGAAAGGCCAAAGGCTAAGTACGTGTTGAATTTGTGTATAGATCCATATTTCTCCTTCATGAGATCTATGATCTTGATGCTTCATGACTTGAGTTGATAAGGATTACGAATATGTCAAGACATGTTCTTCAAGATGCAATTCATGATCTAGGCAAGATCATATCATAGAGTCATCTCTCTCTCTCTATCTATCACAAACTTCATGTGTGTTGTCGGTTCTTCTGTGAACCTGGTACTTGGATTAGTACCTACAAATGTTGTAAGGTGATTAGACCCCGATTATACATGGTCTCATCATCCAAATCGGGCTTTAAAAGAGTAAAATGTCATAAAATGCCGTAAAATATGCTTGTGTTTGTTCATTGTGTATTTTAGGTACGGATATCGTGAAATTAACAAAAGATCAAAAGAAACAAGCAAAAACGAACACAGGAAACGAAGCCGCACAAAGAACCGGACCCGAGCAATGAATTTCCAAAAAAGTCCTTGAAGTTTGAAGATTTGCAAGAATGGTCCCTCATCTTTTGAAGGCTTGTAACTTTAGACCCTTGTAAATCTAAAAATTCAAGATAGGTCCCTAAAGTTTCAATACCAAAAGCAGCCCTTAAAGAATGCTATTATTGCATAAATGGTCCTTGTTAAAGTAATTGCAACAATTGTGCTTTGACAACTTGTCCAAAGATGATACAAAAAAGAATGAAGAAAAAGCTGGGGAAACTTGTTTTGCTAAGTTATTACAAGTGCGGTGGGCAAACTTACAACTATCCAAACCCATAACCCATGTTTACCTATCATAACCAGGTCTGAGCCCATCACTTGACCCACAACAGCCCAAACCATCCCCATACTCGATCCACCCATAACCCCACTTCAGCCCCACTATACGAACTGATTCATTTTAATTTTGAATTAATATTAACAATTAACAAAAGCCAGTTAACAACCCCAACACCCCCAATTAAGATCTAGACATATAATGTACCTTCACTAGAACCCTAATTTCCCCTTTACCTAATTACTTGATAATAAACCTCCAAATCATCCAGTTTAGTGATTAACCATCAACCAATTCCAACCCCACTCACAAGAAACCCTCCAGCTCACCCCTATGGACCCCACACGTGTCCCCTGTCACCCCATTTTTAGCAAAAAGAGAATCATGGCAGACTATCCACGACTCATCAATTTTTCTTATCCCCAAAGTTTACAATCAAGGCTCAAGATCAACAACAACAGCCTGACAATCACATGAGACGTTTTGACCAAGATCCAAGACTTTGTAAATTCGAATTTATGAGGGCGGATTAGGGAATATCTTTGTTAGGGTTTTGTAGCACTAGAACCTTCCTCTTAGTAGTATAAAAGCTATGCCAACATTTGGCTAAAGCTTTGTTCCAGCATTTTTTTTTACAAATTTTAAGTTTAATGAAAATTAAGTTTTAATTTTATAAAAAGTTTGTTGAGTTCCATTTAGTGTTTTAGTAGTGTAATCCTTTATTTAACTGCAAATTTAGTATAAATTGTTTATCAAAAATATATTTTGTTCAACTTTATTCGGAAAATATTTTTTGAGACCCATTTTTATTTGAAAACCCCATGACTCTTGACAAAAATCAAGATTATGAGTGTGTTTTTGTATAAAAGTTACTTATCTTGTTATCTAAACAATCGTGGAAAATCCGTTTACTTTTTCAAAAATTTTTGTTGTGTTTCATTATAGAAATAAGCTATAAGCCATCTTATTTGACAGATAAGCCAGCTTATATGCTTATTTCTATCATCTATTTGTTGTGTTATGTTCTTGTTACAAGTTTGGAGAGTTTCAAGAAGACATCATCATCATTATTTTTCCTTGGTTCTTTGGTAGAACTCCAACAAGGACAATCTTTCTAGCCATTGCATAACCTTCCCATAAGATCATCAAGCTCATAAAGAATGCATCAACCACTTTTTGTTGGCTTGAACAAAGTCAATAGAGGTTCGGGCTTGAACCCTTTTGAACTTTTTGCTTTTTATGTATTTATGTGAAATCTGGTATTTGATGGTCTTTGTGCTAGTTTTATGGTTTAGTTAATGTAATTGAATGATTCAAGTATATTTTGATAGTTTAAATTAGGTTTGAAGTGGTTTTTAGTGATATCTCTTTGTAAAATTTCAAACAGCATAGTTATAGGGGTGTTTGGATCTGTGATTATGTGGGTATGAGTGACACATATTTACTTGTTAATTTGGTCTAAACATGCTTGATTAATTGTCCTTAGCTTGGTTTTGTGTTACATTAGATTGGTTAAGTGTTAGAGTAAAGAAACAAGAATTGTAAGTTTTTCATAAAATCTGTCTAAATTCATAACAGTAGGCTTAAAATGCTTAGATTTGTGTTTTCATGTTTGTAATCTTGGTCTACAGCTATATATTTAGTTAGTATAGGAGTGTTTGTAACTGATTTATACTTAGCTGAGCTTGGTTTCAAGTTTTGGTTGGTCTTAATTCACCAAAAGGTCATTCATCAACAAAAAGCATACCCTATCTGACTGTAACATTTATGTGTGTTGTCTAAAAACGCTGCAAATTTTTTGTTTTTCTAAGTTCTGTTCGATATCGGCCAGCACTAAGAAAGGTCATCTGGTAGATATCAGACGACACTGAAAGGATATCTGGTGATATATCGGACGACACGTAAAAACCTTATGATGTGCTGTTTTCTTATTTTGCTGATTTGTGGCTTATTTTCTTATTAGAGGTAGTTTTTTTCTTGTTATTGACTCCCCACAACTCACTGGTTGTGGGGGTGTCCTTGGTTCCTAAGAAAAACAACAAAAAAAGCTCAACTGAGCCAATTTCCATTATCTGTCCAAATAACAAAGACGGTGGGAGCCTAGTTCCCACTAAAAAGCCTAGATTTCCCACTGTTAGTTGAAAAGCTGACTTCAGCTTAACTTTGGCTTATTTCTAGCTTTCCATCCATTGTTTTTTGCTCCTTTCATTTTTCCACAGTAGTTTAAGGTAATTTAGATTTTTTAGAAAAGATTTTATATTTTTCTCATTATTATTTTATTTTTTATGATTATGTTAATTTAAAAATTGTTTGTATGCTTTAAAAGATATAAAAATAGTTTTAAAAAATTTGGAAAAATACTTTTAGCAGTAGATAAATATTTTTGAGGTTTACAAGTTATAAAATCTTTGATCGGGATTTTTGTTAATTTATTTGATTTTTAGGGGTTTAATTAGCATTTAAAAATTAAATATTAATTAAAAAGTTTTTAAAAAGTTTTCTTGATTCGTAAACCTTAGATATAGTTTTAGGAATTAAATTTAAAATTTTGAGAATTTTTAGTTAAGTTTTTAATTTCGTCACGTGTTTATGTTTTCCGTTTAATTTACGTCATAGTTTAAAATCTTAGCGTAACCGTATTTAATTTTCACTCTCTTATTCCAAAAACGAACTAATCCAAACTACGTAATATTAATTTTGGCACATACACAACACCTCCTTCGAGAACGAACTTCACTTTCGAACATTTACGTTTCCTAAAACGTGTAATCTACCAACAATCATAAGGTTAGAAGTCGTGTTGGCTCTACTTGTGTGTAAGAACCCGGGTGTTGGTCCTATCCATTGTGCAAGGATTGGTGTGTAGCTTAAGCGATGTAGAAGGGACTTGTTGTACCCGTGTGAAAGAACACGGCATCCTAGCTTAGGTGTCAGTAAAGATTGTAAGCCAATATGTAAAGGTTTCTCCACCGGTGTAAAATAGATTCTTTTATTAGTGAACTCGAACTCTCGAGTAGATGACCCGGGGAGTGGATGTAGGGTAAGGAAGGTGTCCTTGTAGCCGAACCACTATAAATTATTGTGTCGGTTTTCATTTACTTTACTTTATTGCTTCATCCTTATACTTGCATTGCTTGTGTGTGTCGTGATCACTCAATGTGCTACTTAATTCATATAGTCTTTGACTATAAACAAACGCCTCTCATACTATGTCCCCATAAATGGACATTTGATACACAAAGTTTTAAAAGAAATAAAAACTAGTCGGAGAAAACTATTCAACCCCCTTCTAGTTTTTTACATACTTCAAAGCGGGGTTGAATGAATATGAAATAAGACAAGAAATAATATATTAGATGATAATATGGCCCAAGTGTGATGCGGGGTTTGGGTCCATTAGAGTTTGTTAATCTATAAATATTGACGAATCATATATAATAATGTACGGGGTTTATTCAACAATCACTCGACGAGCACATATAGTCCTACCAAGTACAATATAAATACACGCTTGAGCACAATACAAAACACAACTCAATACGAATACACAAGAATAACCGACTAATAGAAAGGGATGTTTAGTACGACTGAATGACAATGAATGAAAACACACTAAAGAATGGAATGATAGAGAAAAAGAATGACTATCAGATAAGAGAAGTGATTCCACTGTTTGAGAACTAGGGAATATAATATCAAAATTGGCGAGAGAATTTATTCATGTGTTTGGTACGACATAATAATGACAATTGTGTTTTTGTGTGATAAGTATCGTAACATCTAAATTGGTATTGTTAATATCCAATATATTATGTAATCCGAGTCTTTTATTTATTTATTACTATATTATATATTAGTTGCAGCAATTTACATCAACAATAATTAAATTATTATCAAGTTGTGGCAAAAATGTAAATCAGGTCATGAACTATACGAACTTAATAAAAACATGTAATTGTTTAAGATACCAAAAATACTTTATGTGATGATATATAGTCCCTAGTCGGGCCATGTAGTTTGACCCACGAATACTACCCATATCTAATTCGTCATGAATGGGTTAAAGGTGCCGACATTTTTTAGCAGGCCCAATAGAGGGTTGTCGCACGCAGTCTCAGGTAGGTCGCGCCTGGCCGCAGGCGGTCAGGGTCAAACCGAATCATAGTCCAATTATGACTATTCACCCAAGACTAAGAGGATATACACTATCCTTAATTAGAAGATAATGACCTTGTGTATATAACAATTATCTTCTTCTTGGGCCGCACGATTCGGGGAGCCCAACTACCGTTCTATCAGGTATATAAGAAACCTCTCAGTTTCACTCAAAAGTACGATTAACACAATCACCAAGCCTTACCGATTATTAATCACTAAACCGATTACTTAGTCTCACGTCGGGGTCTAATCGTGGGAGACAATCCTATGGTAAGTCTAACGGTGCTTTTCTTAGTGCGAAAATCCCTCAATACAAGTTTCACTTGATGCAGAAGTCGAAGACTCAATACCCAAATTACCTCTAATTTGGATCATTTAAGGTTCAACTAAGTTTTGTTTAAGACAGTGACATACATTGTGGTTCTAAAATAAAATTAAAATGTGGACATACAATTTTATGAAAAGAAAATTGTGTTAGGGATATAGCGTAGAACCATTTGAAAAAAAAGAAAACGAAAAAAGGAAATATGATAGTTTTTTTTTAACGGCGAATTTTATTAAATAAAAGACTAGCAAAGAGCTAGATTATATGACAATTAAAAAAGGGTTTTTAAGCCAATCTTCCCAAGAGAATGAGCTTTTACTTCTAAACCTACACCAATAAAATGAACTAGACATAATATTATCTATGATAACCGACTTTAACGAATGTCTAGCATCGAATAAAGTCTTGTTTCGATGATTCCAAATGTACCACCATGCCACAAAGCACACGTCTTCAAACAGTGACTTGAGTTTACTCGGTAGTTTAATCGAAGTGAACCAAGCCAACCATTGATTATAGTCTTGCACATCCGAATATACCACATTCCACCATGAGGCAATATTCTGCGTGACTTGCTTCGAAAATGAGCAAGAAAAAAAGAGGTGACTTACCGTCTCCACGCCATGGTCACATATCACACAAGAAAGAGAATCAATCTCTATACCGCATTTGGAGATATTGAATCTTACAGGTAGGGCCTCCATTTTAAGCTTCCAAGCAAGAATCTCACGGGTAGGGCTTCCATTTTAAGGAAATATGATAGTTGAAACGAAAAACATCAACAGAATTAATGGAGTAAAATGCTTGCTACAGTTTTTTTTAATTTGTGTGTTCATATATACTTGATTCGTGATGGAATGATTAGTGAGAAAGGATGATTCTAAAATTATGTTTCTGTATATTTTTTTCCTTTTTTTTAAAAGAATGAAAAGTCGAGAATGAGAATCGACACTAATGATTTGTTTCCATTCTTTACGGATAACAAACATGAGAATGGACTCATGTGTTCATTCTTCCCTTTACTTTCCACCCTACCAAACATCAAATGCGCACCTACGTCGGAGGTTAGGCCCATCCGCGAAATGGGTACAACAACTTTATACAACTTTTTTACTTAACGTGAAAAAAGAATGGCATAGTTTTCACGAATTTATGTTATTGTTTTACTAATCTATACTACATATAAAAGAGATTAGTATCTCTCTCGTATTAATTATTTAAGTAATACATATTCATATTCATATTCATATTATACAAGTAATCTATACTAGAAATTTATATTTAAGCAACACAAATATATATGCACATTGTACAAGCTAATATAGCACGTTGGTTACAATGTCATTACGATTACTTCATTATTAATTTAATAAAAACATGTTATAAATGATTAAAGTTCAAAAAATTAATATTAAATGGCTCGCGATACATTTATTTACTAAAATTTTTTGTCATGCGTAAATTCATTATCCAAAAGAAACATATAATTGAAAAATATCGCTCGCCAAAAATATGATTACAAGATATCCGCTGCTGCATTACGCGAATACCCTACTAATATAAATAAACTAAAAATAGGTTGATGCACGCAACCTAAGTACTTAACAATCACTAAAAGCACTCACGAGTCACTATTATCCGAAGGCTACACTCAGGTTACACACGACATAGTGGCGTCGGGGTGACATCCATAGTGGTGATCTCGTCTTAGTGGTTGACAAAGGGAGGTTGTAGTTCAGAAGCCGTTTTTTCCAATGTTTTAAAACTCGGGTTTTAAATCGATCAAATCGAGCCACTGGGTCCGCGTCAACCCGGGTCAACCCGGGTCGACCTGGGTCGATCCTGGTCAATCCGAGTTAACCTGGTTTTTAAAAAAAATAAATTTTTTTATATTTTTAATAATTAACGAAAATTATATATAAAAACCATAAAAACTTTCGTATATTAAATATATATATAAGTTGTTTACCAACTAATATAATATGTAAAAATAAAATTTCGTCGTAAATACGTGAATTTTGCATTTTTTTTTAAAATCCGAAAAAACCAAAACCAGGCTGGGTCTCGAGAACCGGGTTGACCCGGGTCACCTCAAACCCGGCAGATCAAGCCGGGTCTTGAAAATGTAAAACCCGAGTCAATATGACCCGTTTTTTCGGTCGGAACCGGGTCAACCGGTTGACGCGACCGGGTCGACCCGGGTCTGAAAACATTGGTTTTTCCCCTTTTAATGATGTTGCTAAAACCATAACTACAAGGTGAAAGTAATCAGACATCAGGAAAAAATAAAAGGTCACTAGTCATCAGCAAGGGGTGCTTTTAGACTAGGTTTACTGGTGATTTACTCTAACCGATTAGATGACAAATTATGCACAATATATCTTATTATATCCTTAATAAAAGGGGGGAATCTCGGTTCCCAATGAACAGTTCCCCCCTCACACACTAAACATATTTTATTTGTGATACGTGTGAAAACACCCATCTTTTCTACCACTTAATTACATTAAAACGGGACCTAAACGTATATTTTATGTCGTAAATGGCGGAACGTGGTTTGTGTTTTTATTGTGTTTCAGGGTCGAGAAGGTGAAAAGTGGAGAAAACACGGCTTTCACGGGCTTTTATTGAAGTAAAAGACAAAAGACGAAGTCGAAAGATCAAGAGTGGAAAAAGAACGGAAGTCCAAGACCAGTTCTGAAGATTTGTCGAAGAAAAAGTCAAAAGACGGAAGTTTACTAAAAGCCGAAGAACTCAAGTCTAAATTATGAAGAAATTACAAGACGAGTTCAAAGAAATCCCGAGACGAAGTCTGAAAAGTCGAAGAATTTAAGAAGACTGAAAGACTGAAAGACTGAGGACCAAGAAAGAATGAAAGAAAGGGGAAGCCACCAACCACTCCCCTCTCCTATAAATACCACCCTCACATCATGTGAAAGGGTAGGTTAGTTTAGGTTAGTTTTGAGGATTAGATTAGGAGTAGGGTAGTTTCTCTCTCTAGATTCATGCTTTCTCTCTCTAGATTAATTTGTGTTTAAGCTTTTGTTATTGAATTCATGCTTTTTAATTAAGCTTTTAATTCATCATCTTCTTCCTTTCTAGTTTGATTTGTTCTTATTCATCATTGTTCATGTTCTTGAGTTTTTTATGATTTTGATCAAGTGGGTTTTGATTGATTTGGTTATGTTTGTTAGTTTTGATGATTTGTTTTGATTGATTATTGTTTGTTGATGCTTATTGGTTGTTTTGGTTTAATCTTTTGTTTGAATCTGATTAATTTAAGGATCGATTGTGGTTACTGTACTTCCCCTGTTCTTCGTTTGGTTGTTACTGTATTCCATCATTCCCAGGCAACCTTCATCCGGAAGTCTAGAAGTTCCGAATGAAGGAACCTTCATCCGAAAGTCTAGAAGTTCCGAATGAAGCAACCTTCATCCGGAAGTCTAGAAGTTCCGAATGAAGGAACCTTCATCCGGAAGTCTAGAAGTTCCGAATGAAGCAACCTTCATCCGGAAGTCTAGAAGTTCCGAATGAAGGAACCTTCATCCGGAAGTATAGAAGTTCCGAAAGAAGGAACCTTCATCCGGAAGTCTAGAAGTTCCGAATGAAGGAACCTTCATCCGGAAGTCTAGAAGTTCCGAATGAAGGTCTGACAGACTTCTTTCTGTTTTTGTTATTAAGTTTTCTTCTTTTAATTTCAAGTTTAATTCTTCCCGCCTTTTTCTTTATTTGAATTTTTATTTACTTTCCTTTTAGTTTAATTTTTGGTTTGCATCATTTACTTTTTGTTAAGTTTTAATTTTACGTCCTTTCATTTCTCATCATTTATTTTCAAAGTTTTAAATATCGTACCGTTTACATTTTAACTTGTTTTAGTGTTAATTTCTCGTCATTTATTATTAAGTCGTGCTCATTTTTTTTTCCAAAACCAAAAATATTCGTTTCACCAAGAACAACTAATCTCACACAATTAACCAGAAATCAATTCGAAGAGATACCGAGAGAACGAACTTTTCAACCTAGAAAAATCTAGTTATTAAAATGGCGCCGCTGCCGGCTCTTTTCGTGAAGATCGAAGGTTTTTTGTGAGTGACGCGTTGGATTTTTGGATCCGTTCACTTCTGAACGTTATTTTTCGTGTTCAACAATTTTCAAAAATCCAAAAACATTTGAAAAATCATAAAAAGCATTTCTTTTTCAAAGTTTTGAACCAAAAATATTCTTCTTGCTTATCTATCTTTCTTCATGGATTTTTATGTCCATTGCGTCCGGTGTGGGAAACAATTATCTGGGAACAACTCTTGCCAATGGTGTACATGTGAGCGGTGTGGAAATGATATCGACTACACACAATCCGGATTTTGTCCCTTGTGAAACTCGACTAATTCATTCTTTTTGAACCCACATCCTATTCCCCCGTGCATCTATTGTGGAAGCGATTCTCATTGGCATGTTTCGTGCCCGGTTCGATACCCGTATGGTCACGGGCAAGAACCGGGGTACAATTATGACAATGATAATAGTTATCCACAAGACGCACTTGACTTTCCTCCATACCCGGTTTGCAACAACTGTGGGGGTCCTCACGATACCTATTATTGTCAACCGATGAACAACTATGAGCCACAACCGTTCTATAATTCCGGTTTTCACAATCTTGAGCCCCCACCACACTCACTCGATCATCAGCCTCGTCACGGGATGAGTTACCAAGAACCAATTGTCGATCTTGCTACAGCTTTTCAAGCGCAATCAAAAGAGCTTTTACACACGCTGCGAACTTGTATGGAGTCATTTTTACAGCAGCAAGATCAGACGAGTACCCATATCCCTGAGCCTATTATTGGCCCTATAAATAATGAGGAGAGTGATGACGATATTGAGGTTATTTTCGACGAGGAGGAATTTCTAAAGCAAAATACTTCACTCCTTAGTGATGATGGTTTTCACATTCCTGAGATCGATGAGTTTCTTGATATTGATACACCCATGGAATACATATCCGGGTATGCTGATGTGGAAGGAGATATACTTTTTCTAGAGGATTTATTACACGATGACACTACACCTTCTATCCTAGAGATGGAAAGATGTGAATCTACTGAAAAAGGGACGCATGTGGAAGGTAATTGTTCTCATACTTCTCATATTATATTGCCACCTCATCCTCCCACATGCACACCCAAGCGGGTGATGTATCACTTTTACTCTACTCGTTTTATACCGGGAAATGAGGATGAGTGCTTTGACCCGGGAGGTGATATTGATTATGCTATGATTGATACCATCACGGCTTTGCCGTTTGCTCAGCTTCCATTGTCTTTGGGGGAGGACAATGTACTCACTATACCCAACCCACCTCCCGTGGATCTTGAATTCCCATACTATACGTATGTTGAAAGGACCTTTCTCCCTTTCAAGACTTATTCCCCCGCCTCTCCTTTAATAATGTCCTCCGGGAACGAGGACAAGGTCTTTGATCCCGGTATTACATTCGAGGCTTCCCCATGGACCATTTAATTCGGGGACGAGTCAGGCTCGTGACTCGGTTAACAAAAACAAGCGCTTTTTGGGAGGCAACCCAATTATCTATCTATCTTTACCATAAGTGTAGGGGGAGCCCCGTTGGTGTTGCTTGTTCTCTTTCTTATCATATGCAGGGATTAGAGCTTCAAAGACACACTCTTGATGACTTTTGACGAACCGTGATTCCGTGTTCCCTTCTTCCCGGTTCTATCCTAAACTCTTTTCGATTCCCTATTTTATATTTCTCAATATTAAAATAGGAATCTCTTTAGTTGTCTCTTCCTTAGCGAGATTTAAACAACGTGCACAATGTCCTAAGTGTAGGGGAGTTTACTCCCACGTGCTTAAACATTGAGGACAATGTTTATATTAAGTGTAGGGGGGGACTTCTATCGAAGTTAAGTGGCCTTTTCCTTGTATTTGTCCTCATTTTAACCGGAAAATCAGTTTTTCGACATTTTTCAAAAATTTTAATCTATTTTGGCCTAGTTGTAGTTCCCATTATTTGTGCTATTTTTCTCTTATTTTAATAAAATGGTTTTAGCAAGTTTAGATATCTTATATATATTAGGCCCATTGTGAATATTTTGACTCAACCCGTGTTTACTTATCCAAGTTCACTCTAGCTAGTATCCTTAACCATGTAGACCTTAATTGGTTTATTAGGCTAAGCATCCACGAGTCTCATTCCTTGAGATTTTAAATTGTGGAGAACGAGAAATGATAGAGTTGGTTACAAGTTTGGTATTCTCTCATTAACTTATGTGAGTTAATTATGATCTTTTCTCCCATCACTTGCTAATAAATTATCTGCAATAAGTAAGGTCGTACGATTTGAAAAGTTACTTAGCTTCTAGCCCAAGATCGTTTAAAAGTTGATCGGTAATGACGAGAGTTCATAGCCAAGGCATAACTTATGAAGCGGGGTGCGAAGATTGGCGAGTCCAAAAAGGCCCTAACAAGGCATGAGGATTCCATTTTATTTCTGAAGATCCAAAGTGATGTGAAAAGCATTATTCCCGAAATCAGTATGAAGGATCAAGACTCACGACGAAAAGCAATCAACTCCCATAAAGATCATGGAGAAGTCTATCCGAAAAGACCCTAACAAGGTATGAGGATAAATAGATCCAAGTCCGAAAAGGAGGCGGATCGTTGTATCTCAAAATCCCAAACAGAGATTGAAGAAATAATCATGAAGTCGTGGTCAACAAAGTTGGAGTACCCCTCAAAAGTCTCCAAGTGAAGAAACTCTATGAACGATGAGAAGACCATTATCTCAAGCACGTCTCTCAAGATATGAAGTATGAAGTACATGCCAAATATCGGCCCGAGAAAGGTCTCAAATCGTGAACCAAGTTATGCCAAGATATGAACTTTTTGATATCCCGAGAAGCAGTTTTAAGAGATTTTGTCCTTTAGCTAACTATTGATCAAATCGTCCTACTTTGCTTTCAGCCTAAATAAATTATCGAAATAAGTCAACAATGCATCCTCGTGATCGTTCAAGACATCAATAAAATATAAGAGACACCATAGGAATAAGGGAGTTTAAGTGATTAATTGAACCGCATGAGTAAATGTTTGTTATGATAACTTGTGCTAACAATGATCTTGTTTTTAAGCTTAGCATGGGGAACGTGAAACTTGAGGGTGAAAAACATTCATGACACACAAGCCCTAATGTAAGTCTTAGATTTCTTTACATGTTTCTTCCTTGATTGCATCTTGTTATTTTCTATTTTTTTTATTTTCCTTAAGTTGTTTAATAAAGGCCAAGGTAGGTTGATTATGATGGAAAGTGTAAACCTTGCTTTATTGCTAAGCATTGATTGAGGGCATTGCAATGGTTAAGTGTAGGGGATTTGATAGGTGTGAAAACACCCATCTTTTCTACCACTTAATTACATTAAAACGGGACCTAAACGTATATTTTATGTCGTAAATAGCGGAATTATGCGTGGTTTATGTTTCTATTGTGTTTCAGGGTCGAGAAGGTGAAAAGTGGAGAAAACACGTCTTTCACGGGCTTTTATTGAAGTAAAAGACAAAAGACGAAGTCGAAAGATCAAGAGTGGAAAAAGAACGGAAGTCCAAGACCAATTCTGAAGATTTGTCGAAGAAAAAGTCAAAGACGGAAGTTTACTAAAAGCCGAAGAACTCAAGTCTAAATTATGAAGAAATTACAAGACGAGTTCAAAGAAATCCCGAGACGAAGTCTGAAAAGTCGAAGAATTTAAGAAGACTGAAAGACTGAAAGACTGAGGACCAAGAAAGAATGAAAGAAAGGGGAAGCCACCAACCACTCCCCTCTCCTATAAATACCACCCTCACATCATGTGAAAGGGTAGGTTAGTTTAGGTTAGTTTTGAGGATTAGATTAGGAGTAGGGTAGTTTCTCTCTCTAGATTCATGCTTTCTCTCTCTAGATTAATTTGTGTTTAAGCTTTTGTTATTGAATCCATGCTTTTTAATTAAGCTTTTAATTCATCATCTTCTTCCTTTCTAGTTTGATTTGTTCTTATTCATCATTGTTCATGTTCTTGAGTTTTTTATGATTTTGATCAAGTGGGTTTTGATTGATTTGGTTATGTTTGTTTGTTTTGATGATTTGTTTTGATTGATTATTGTTTGTTGATGCTTATTGGTTGTTTTGGTTTAATCTTTTGTTTGAATCTGATTAATTTAAGGATCGATTGTGGTTACTGTACTTCCCCTGTTCTTCGTTTGGTTGTTACTGTATTCCATCATTCCCAGGCAACCTTCATCCGGAAGTCTAGAAGTTCCGAATGAAGGAACCTTCATCCGGAAGTCTAGAAGTTCCGAATGAAGCAACCTTCATCTGGAAGTCTAGAAGTTCCGAATGAAGGAACCTTCATCCGGAAGTCTAGAAGTTCCGAATGAAGCAACCTTCATCCGGAAGTCTAGAAGTTCCGAATGAAGGAACCTTCATCCGGAAGTCTAGAGTTCCGAATGAAGGAACCTTCATCCGGAAGTCTAGAAGTTCCGAATGAAGGTCTGACAGACTTCTTTCTGTTTTTGTTATTAAGTTTTCTTCTTTTAATTTCAAGTTTAATTCTTCCCGCCTTTTTCTTTATTTGAATTTTTATTTACTTTTCTTTTAGTTTAATTTTTGGTTTGCATCATTTACTTTTTGTTAAGTTTTAATTTTACGTCCTTTCATTTCTCATCATTTATTTTCAAAGTTTTAAATATCGTACCGTTTACATTTTAACTTGTTTTAGTGTTAATTTCTCGTCATTTATTATTAAGTCGTGCTCATTTATTTTTACAAAACCAAAAATATTCGTTTCACCAAGAACAACTAATCTCACACAATTAACCGGAAATCAATTAGAAGAGATTCCGAGAACGAACTTTCAACGAGTAAAAATCGAGACATTAATTTGCTCTCCTCACACTTCTCACACACAAGATAATTGGTGTAACAATCGACCATGGCCGTTGATTTTCTTCTATCCCAACCGTCGATTCATCTTTGTTACTGTATCAATTCGTTTTAAAAAGAATTGGTAGCCACAGATCTTCCTGTTACTCATCTCCTCACTCTCTCGAACTTTCTTTCAACTCTCTCTAAATACAAATCTCGCTTCATTTTTGTTGTGATTGGATCATGATCAAACATCTGGAAAAAGCACACACAAATAACACCACCGCTTTGGATCTTTTTCTTAAAGTAAAGAATAAAGCGGTTGCTGCCACAACTCCAGCAAGGAGCTTTCATGTTCAAGAATCTAAAAAACGTATAATTTGTTGTCAGGTAAAATCAATTTTTGGTTAATTTAAATTCGATGTTTCTTAAATCTTGATTTTTAAAGTCATGTTTCAGTTTTTTTTTTTGGTTTTTTTTATTGTAGGTACATTTCGTTATCTGCCTAAGTCAGAAGAAGATCAATCATCCATCCAAGTTTGTAAGAAAAAAATAAGATGCTAAGTTTATGTTTAATTTGAAGCTGAACATATTAAGGTTGTCAATTTATGTAATTTAGTCAAACAGGACGTTTAAAAAATCCGAATACGTAATTTGATTACAAGGCACATTCACTTGCCTTTTTAATTTGTGGGGTTTTTTTGCCATGGCCGGAATAGTTATTCCCCAATTTGTTGCAAACCCTGATAATCGTGCCAGCCCCACATGGGATTTGGTGAACGTTAGTTTATTTCATTTGGTTTTGACTGTGTAGGATAATAAGGCGAAAAGCTTTAAAATATTCCGCACAAAGTGAGCTAATGAAACATAAGCCCAAAACAAAAAAGCCATGAGCCGGTAATATATGCTGAAATTCAGCTTCACATGCATAAGGCTTATTTGGTTTTACGCTTAAGTTTCATAAGCTCATTGATGGTAGGTTGGTGACTTTAGCAGGTTTTGCTAGGAACACCATTCCATAGGAACAACTCATCGTTTGCACCGCTGACGTTGGTAGCTTTGGTAGGTGGTCTCTTTTATGACCGGTTTCGATTTGTTGTTTTTTTATGGCCATCTTATGATGGGCGTGTGGCTTGGCTAAACAAGGTAATCTTTATAAAGTTTCTGGTATTTGGTATTTCATACCTTTATGGGCTCTTTTAGCATATGAGCTTATTATATATTGGATGCGGGTCGAATAGGCTGTTAGCTGGTAAATCAACATCTTTTTAAAGTAACCGGTGTTTGTTTCCTATTACATAGTCGCCTTACGGTTTATTAGCTTACAAATAACCCATAGAAAGTAACCTTCTGAAACGTAATTGATGGTGTTATTTGTGGTTGGAAATTATACTCATCAGTTGAGCTTCATAGCGCATCGATAAACGGCCATGACCAACTTTGAGATAAAGAGATATGTGTGAGGAGGGGAGAGATAAATAGGCAATGGTGAGCTTTAAAAAGCCGATATTCAGGTTTCATGTGGTATATGTAGGCATGGCAGCGGGAATTGCTAGCAGCCACATTCATGAACCCGTATATTAGCCGCTTCTTGCTTACTTTAGCCTATGTCTTATGTGTCTCCCCGTAAATTGTTACGATGGACTTTTTGGATTATGTAAGGTCATTTTCTTATGGTGGCTTGCATATACTAATTCCACTGTGTGAATAATTGAATACTATGAAAACGTTCCCAACCGTGTGCGGTAATGTATCTGTTGAAATCTCCTAGAAGGCGATGATGATAATATTCGAGCATCCCTAAGCGGACTACCACAGGATTAGGATTGTGTACCTCTTGGCGGGGCAACCTTTTTATGTTTGCAGCCAGAGCGCGCATATTCTGATATCCGATGCTCACTTATCTGAGCCTAAACATAACACCAAAAAAATACCTTCCCCTTTCTGTTTGACCAGCATTGTCTCATTGGGTTTGCGGATGGATTCGTGACCGCCTTTACATGGTTTGTGCTATTCCCGCATCATCGGCTTTAAGCACAGAACGTGTATTGAAAAATATTGCATGGTAAGTGTGAAGCAAATAACATATCACAAGATCAGCTACTTATATAATAACATAGCAAATCGAAGCCATGCATAAAGTGATCGACATATGTTATTTCTACCAAATCTTTGATATATCTATATACATCAAACTCTATTTTTATCCAAATTCCAACTCTAAAAGAGCTGTCTGGAAAGGAAATGTATCTGCTATACGTATGCAAAACTGAACATAATATTCTGAATGCGTCGTTTCACATTAGGAACTTGCGGTTGCCCGTCTTCTAAAATCTGTGATAAATCTGTATTTGTAGTTGACTATTGGATATATATTTTGCATCCAGTCATCGATACTGAGAATGTTCTTTTTTTCTAACTTTGACACCATCTTTCTTTTCCATTTTGATGTGCAGTACTTCTGGATGCCCATTTGGCGAGGGATGTCATTTCCTGCATTATGTACTTGGAGGGTTTAAAGCTATTAATCCAAAACTTATTTCTAGACATTCCTAATTTAATTAGTAATGTGACCTTGATTTTTTGGATTTCAGGCTGTTATGTCTCCCACCAGATCTCAGCAGGCTGCATCAATGACAAAATTTCATTCGCTTGGTCAACATTTGTGATATCATATGAAAAAACTCAATTTCCCATATCAAAGGTTAGTGATTGATTTGTAGAGCTGTAAGTGTATATAACAGTTTAAACCTGCCTTTTTAAAATGTTTTGGCTGCTATCCATTGGCCACGTCACTACATGTTTTATACCTCGAATCTTATTGATATTTTTATTAGTCGCTTTTCGCTTATGGCATAGGCAGTCAATAAGTTAATCTTGATTAACAAAGATCCTAATGGCTGCTCGTTTTTGTAGTTTTTGATATCAAAACTTGATTCTGTTTTCCCGCTTAGTATAGGATGAAGTAAATCGCTTTCGGTATATAGTTTCAGACCGCATTTTCTAAAATAGTTTTCCTGAGCTTATGACAAGCTCTTTAATTAAGCAAACCATCACGTCAAGGATTATTATGTGTTTGTTTCTAGGCATTGTGTTGATCTGCATGTATATAGACAAAACCATAAAGATACTCCTGAATGTGTGCGAGAAAAAATTTCAGAAATGTTACGCACAATATCTCATTCAAAACAGGTTGCTGTAACGATCTAAATTTAGTGATACCCCCTTCTATAATCCCAGGGAAACTCAGTTTAAGAAAATTCTCTAATAATATTATGTTTGATCATAACCTTATATCTTAATATTTAATATGGAGCTGTTTGACATGAATATCTTAATATTTGATATATTTTTTACACGTGCGAGCCAACTTCATCAGTATCAAAGGACCAGAATTGCAAACGATGTGGTTTGGTGAGAGTGCATCTAATGTTCGTGAAATCTTTGACAAGGTCTGTGGGTCTGCACCGTGCGTCCTCTTCTTTGATGAACTTGATTCCATTGCAACTTAGGTAATCGAATTTTAACGAACCAAGCTGTATAAATGTTTGTGTGTTTCAGGATGAGGCCACATAATTATCTGTTATTGTTAAAATATTTGGACCTAATCAAATACCACACTATAAGTAGAGGGACTTATTTTGTTAACTTTGAATGTTTCAGGGTTACTTTGGACAAGTCTTGAAGGATGTTGATGAGGTGGAGGGCTTAAGCTGGCTTATGTGAAAGTTGAAGACTTGGATGTATATTAGAGACAAACGTCTCTTTGAAGCTTTGACTCATTTGACTCTTGGGAATATAATGGGACGCTCCCCATTCTTGTCATTTCATCTGGGTTATTTTCATCTGTGGGTTTTTGTGTGTTCTCTCTTGTTTTTCAAATCATGTAACCCAGATCATTTCTTGTTTATCTTTGTAAAACTATTATCATTTAGATAATAGGATCACACCAGATTAGCTGTGGTGATCTTTATCAGGTTTTGTTACTTTATCTTTGATTTATCTATGAAACGTTTGAGTTCAAGGTTCAATCTTGTTTAAATCATTCTTGTTAAGTTTTTCTTCATGGTATCAGAGCATGGTTGCTCTGAAATCGTTAAAAAGTTTTTTTTAGGGTTTCGAAATTTTTTGGGGTTTTCTTAAATTGATATGTTTTTTGGAAAGATCTGCTATTGAGATAGCCAGATTCAAAAAGATTTACTCTTTTTTGTGGTTTAATTGTTCTAAAATCAACTTTTTAATTTTAGGGTTTCAAACTTTTTTGGGGGTTTCTTATATATACTTGTTCTAACTTTGCTCGTGGTGCAGGGATGTTGGTTCTTTGATCTATTTCATAGATCTGTTGATGATTTATCTATTCCCTATTTTTCCTTAAAATAGGGTTTGGATAGGAGGTTCTATTTCTTCTAGACTAAGTGAATCTAGAGGAAATAGATCGATTGAGCTTTTGTGTTTGCACTGTAACACCTCTGCTCTCTCTTCTTTTTGTTTATTCATTATTGCTTTACATACGTGGTTTCTTGGCTCCTTTTGTGGTTTGTTCATATTACTCTCTCTTATACGTGTTTGTGTTTTTTTGTGTTGGGACTTCTTATATCTGGACCCTTAATCTTGGTCTTGCCCTTGACCTACCACCCTTGAGTGGTTTGGATTCCTGGGAACTTTGTTGACATTGGTTAAGTTATTTTTGGTTTTTTTGTGTTTATATCTGTGATTGTTCACCATGACTAGTGTTCATGGTGACACATATAATGAACACCAAGATGATCAGATTGGGGAAGAATCTGTCACCTTGATTAGCAAACTTGACATTAGTGACCCTTTGCATCTTCACCCAAATGACTCTGCCACATTAAGTATGATTTCTATAAAGCTTAAAGGTACTGAGAACTACCAAGTTTGGTCTAATGCTATGCTTTTGGCTTTGGAAGGAAAAAATAAAACTGGTTTTATTAATGGTTCTTGTAAAAGATCCTTAACTAATTATGTTTTGGGAAAACAATGGGATAGAGTCAATGCTGTTGTGCTTGGTTGGATTCTTAATTCTATATCTGAAGAGTTGTTTTTAGGTCATATTTTCTCTAAAAAGACTGAACATGTTTGGAATGACTTAAAGGAGACTTATCATAAGGTTGATGGGTCTGTGATCTTTAATTTTCATCATAAAATTAATACTTTGAAACAAAATGGTTCTAATCTATCTGATTACTATCATGGTTTGAATGCTTTGTGGAAACAATATGATGCTATGGTTGAGCTTCCTAATTGTGTGTGTTCTGCTACTAGTGAATTTAAGAACCATAACAATCTGTTGAAATTAATGCAATTCTTAATGGGTCTTGATGACTCTTACATGACCATTAGAAGTTCTATTCTTTCTAGGGAAGTTTTACCTGATGTCAAAGGGGCTTATGCTATTATCTCTAGTGAGGAGTCTCACAGAGTTGCCTCTGGCAATGTGTCTAGTTCGTCCCAAAGGAATCAGACATCTGCTTTTTTTGCTAATGGGCCCACCAGAAATGTGGTTCAAATAAATCAGAGTAATAACTCTGGTGGCTTTAGACCTAACTTCAATGCTACCCCCAACTACAATAGTAACCCTAGACCTAATGTGCCCAATGGGAATACCTATAGGCCCAATGGGAACACATACAGACCTAATGGGAATTCTGAAGTGATTTGTGAAAATTGTGGGTACAATAGGCATACTATTGATAGATGTTTTAGACTCATTGGGTACCCTGCTGATTTTGGAAAAAAGAGACCTGGCCAAAACTCTAAAGGAAAAAATGTTTCTAACAATTCTGTGGGGACTAATCCCAATTCTGTCTTTTCTGATGAACAACTTTCTGCTTTACTTTCTCTTATCAAAGAGAACAATGGGAGTGAGAAGGGTGTGCAAGCCAATATGGCAGGTACTTACCTAAATTCCAGTAAAGCCTTCAATGATAACTTTAGTAACTTTTTTTGTTCTAATATTCATTCTAAAGTTACTCAACATGGGAAAGTGGTTGACTCTGGGGCTAACCAACATATGACTAATGATGAAAAAGAACTGGACAATGTGTTTGATATTTCTCACTTAAAAATTAAAGTCAGTCATCCCAATGGGACTGAAGCTTTCATATCTAAGATTGGAAATCTGAAACTGGGAAATGGTCTTGTCTTGTTTGATGTGTTAGTTATTCCTGAGTATTGTGTTACTTTAATATCTGTGCATAAATTAGCCAAGGATAACAAGATATTTGTGGTTTTTGATGAAAATAAATGCCTTTTTTTGAATCAGGATTTGAATCTAAAAAACATTCTAGGGATTGGTAATCAATGTGGTGGTTTATACTACTTAGATACTAAAGGTATTAAGTGTAATGCTAGTCAAACTGTCCCTATTTGTTCTCTATCTTATTATGATTGGCATTGTAGACTTGGCCATCCTGGTGACCCTGCTTTAGACATCTTAAAAGCCACTTTGAAACTTGATAAACATGATAAGTATGACTATTGTGAAGTTTGTCAAAGGGCTAAGCAATCCAGAAAGCCCTTTCCTTTAAGTGACCATAATACCAAGTGTTTGGGGGACATTGTTCACCTTGATTTATGGGGTCCTTATAAGGTGACTAGTCATACTGGCCATAGATACTTTCTGACCATTGTTGATGACTTTACTAGAGCTGTTTGGGTATATCTCATTAAGTCTAAAGATGAAGTTGTCACTTTTATTGATGTGTTTTATAAAATGATTAAAAATCAGTTTAAAAGAAACATTAAGATCTTTAGAAGTGATAATGGTACTGAATTTGTTAACCAAACTTTCAATAAGTTTTGTAACAACAATGGCATACTTCATCAAACTTCATGTGCCTATACCCCACAGCAAAATGGGGTGGCTAAAAGGAAACATAGACACCTGTTAAATGTGGCTAGGTGTCTTATGTTTCAGGGGGGAATTCCTTTGAAATTTTGGTCTGAATGCATTCTAACTACTACCTTTCTCATTAACAGATTACCCTCTTCTGTGTTAAATGGAAAGCCCCCTATGTAATGATTTACAATACTTGTCCTAATCTCTCTCTTATCAGAATGTTTGGATGTTTGTGCTTTGCTACTATTTTGAATAGTCATGATAAACTGTCTATTAAGTCTGAAAAATGTGTTATGATGGGTTACTCTAATTCTCAGAAGGGCTACAGGCTTTTTAGTCTTGATAGAAAACAGTTTTTTGTCTCTAGAGATGTGAGTTTTTTTGAGTCTATATTTCCTTTTAAGGATTCTGTCTCAAAAAAAAGCATGATGAGTCTAATGTTCCTAGTCTTAGTCAAGATAAAAATCTGTTAAACTTTTTTGATTTAGATAACCCTGAGCTACCTTATGATGATGAGAGAGTAATGTCTAGGCATAATAGTGACCATGAGTCACAAAGTGAGGGTAGCCACCTAATCCTGGGAACAATATGGACACTGTTGATTCTCCTATTATTGGAGATGATGCTCATAACAGTGAGGATATTGAAGCTGGTTTGGAAGGGGAGGCTGCAACACTTGATGATAACAATGAATCTGAAGGTCACTTGGATCAAAATCCAAGTGCTCCTACTCAGGGTGTTAGAAGGTCTACCAGAACCTCTGTTTTTCAAAAAAACTATAATGATTATGTGGTTAACTCCAAAGTTAAATATGGTCTTGAAAAATTTGTGGGATACTCTAAGCTTAATTCTGAAAACTTTTGCTTTGTCACCCAACTTAATAAAAATAGTGAACCAAAAAGTTTTTTTGAAGCTTCTCAAAATCCTGATTGGGTCAATGCTATGAACACTGAACTTGCAGCCCTTCTTGAGAATGATACTTGGGACATTGTTGAATTACCAAAAGGTAGAAAGGCCTTAGGTAGTAAGTGGGTTTGGAAACTTAAGTTTAAATCTAGTGGTGAAATTGAAAGATACAAGGCTAGGGTTGTTGCCCAAGGCTTTGGTCAAAAAGAAGGAATTGACTTTGATGAAACTTTTGCCCCTGTTGTTAAGATGGTTACTGTTAGATGCTTACTTAACATTGCTATTGTGCATTCTTGGCCTGTTTTCCAACTTGATATTAATAATGCTTTTCTTTATGGTGACCTTGATGAGACTGTTTACATGAAACCACCTCAAGGCTATCTTGCTGGTGGTGATAACATGGTCTGCAGACTAAAAAAGTCATTGTATGGGCTTAAACAAGCTCCTAGACAATGGAATGCTAAGCTTACAGCTGTGTTAAGTGAAAATGGTTTTGTTCAAAGTAAATCTGACTATTCTTTGTACACTAAGTCTTTTGGTAATATTTTTCTTGCCTTGCTTGTGTATGTTGATGATATCATTATTACTGGAAACAATGTTGGTGAAATTGAAAAATTTAAGATGTTTCTGAAAACTAAGTTTATGATTAAGGACTTAGGCAAGTTGAAATATTTCTTGGGTATTGAGGTTATTGATACTAATTGTGGCATTTGCTTAAATCAAAGGAAGTATGTTTTGGACCTTCTTTCTGAGTATGGTATGTTGGCTTGCAAACCTGCTAGCACTCCTTTGGTTACTAAACTTGTTGTTTCTAATGAGGCAACCATTGATGACCATTTACTTGATAATATTGTTGACTTTCAAAAGCTAATGGGTAAGCTTATTTACTTAACCAATACCAGGCCTGACATATCTTATGCAGTTCACTGCTTGAGTCAATTCATGCACTCTCCTTTGAAATCTCATCTCAAAACAGCCTTCAAGATATTAAGATATCTTAAAGGTTCTCCAGGTTTGGGCATTCACATTAAGAAGACTTCTGGTATGTTTCTAAATGCTTATTCTGATGCTGATTGGGCTAAGTGTGTTGTTACTAGGAGATCAGTTACTGGCTATTGTGTTTTTGTTAATAACAATCTTGTTTCTTGGAAGAGTAAAAAGCAAAACACTCTCTCCAAATCCTCTACTGAAGCAGAGTATAGAGCTCTTGCTTCAGTAACCAGTGAAGTCATTTGGATTTTAAAGATTTTGAAAGACTTAAAATGTGAAAATCTTTTACCTGTTACCTTGTACTGTGACAGTAACTCGGCTATCAAGATAGCTGCTAATCGAGTATTCCATGAAAGAACCAAGCACTTAGAAATTGACTTACATTTTGTGAGGGAAAAAATTCTGAGTGGTGTTGTTAAAACTTGTAAGGTGGATTCTGCTAATCAAATAGCAGATATCCTCACAAAGGACTGGATACATTACAACACAATGCTCTTGTTAAAAAACTTGGCATGTGTAATCTGTATTGGGTATCTGATTAAGGGGGGATGTTAAAATATTTGGACCTAATCAGATACCACACTATAAGTAGAGGGACTTATTTTGTTAACTATGAATGTTTCAGGGTTACTTTGGACAAGTCTTGAAGGATGCTGATGAGGTGGAGGGCTTAAGCTGGCTTATGTGAAAGTTGAAAACTTGGATGTATATTAGAGACAAACGTCTCTTTGAAGCTTTGACTCATTTGACTCTTGGGAATATAATGGGACGCTCCCCATTCCTGTCATTTCATCTGGGTTATTTTCATCTGTGTGTTTTTGTGTGTTCTCTCTTGTTTTTCAAATCATGTAACCCAGATCATTTCTTGTTTATCTTTATAAAACTATTATCATTTAGATAATAGGATCACACCAGATTAGCTGTGGTGATCTTTATCAGGTTTTGTTACTTTATCTTTGATTTATCTATGAAACGTTTGAGTTCAAGGTTCAATCTTGTTTAAATCATTCTTGTTAAGTTTTTCTTCCGTTATTTATGTTGTGCGTAATGATTGCAGAGAGGAAGTAGCTTTAGAGATGCAGGTGGTGCTGCTGACCGTGTTTAAATTCAACTATCGACTGAAATTGATGGAATTTATGCCAAACATGATGCCATCTTTTTTTGCCTATTTATTTTGCTATCGTTATTTTCATTTGTTTTTGGATGTTAAATTTACTTTGTTTCAAGATTCGATACCACATTACCAGTATTTATAAAAGTATAATTCAAATGTGTCCAAATAAACATGAAAACTCAACGACCGCGACGAAGCGCGGACATCAATTTCTAGTTTTATAAAAAAATACAGATTAGGTTGATTTTATAATCCCCTCAAGAACCGATTGACAACATTTATACTTTCATGACTCAACTTTGTTATAAAATGTTTTTTTTTTTTATCATGATTATCCATCGACCGATCATAAAAATTCACCGATAAGTATAAGTCAAGAGAAAACTCTATATCAAGTACCGAAAAGTCACTAATGTCCAACGACGGATACACAATGGGGCCAAGGTGGATATCTATCTATTCGTGTATTTGGAGTGTATATATTTGTAGGTCACTTAAATAGATTTCTATATTGTGTACAACATCAAAGCTCTCAAAGCTCTCGCCTAGTCAATTATAGATTTCGTGACTCCGCTTCTTGTAGGTCACTTCAATTTGAAAACAAATTTAGTTAAAGATCAATTATTCATTAACTTGGTAGAAACCCGTCTCTATCATTGAGTTGAGGGTGCTATTAATTGCTAGCAGAGAACCGGTGTGCATAAATAGCACATGCTAGAATAAATGGTATAAGCCATTAAGCCCCATGGGTCTCTACTTAAGTTAGGCATAGAAACCCATTGTAAAGTCGATCCTCATGATATTGAGGTTAATCTAACTTATTAATTAGCTCAATATTTTGAAACCCGGTTTTTAAATCGACTCGATCGAGTCATCGATCCGAGTCAACCCTGTTTCTTAAAAAAAAAAATTTTTTCTTTATATTTTTAATATTTAACAAAAATTGTATATAAAAACTATAAAAACTTATTTATATTCAAAATATAAGTTATTTACCAACTAATATAATATGTAAAAACAAAATTTCGTTGCAAATACGTAAAATTTACATATTTTTCTAAAAAAACTCTGAAAAAATCGAAACCGGCCGGGTCTCGAGAACCGCGTTAACCCGGGTCACCTCAAACCCGGCGGGTTTAGGCAGGTTTCGAAAATATAAAACCCGAATCGATATGACTTTTTTTTTTCCCGAAACCGGACCGCATACGGAAAGTTGTTGAGTATTGATATCAACTTGTCAGTATGTTGTTAACCCATACGTATCACTTATATCGTCCATCTACAAAGTTCTCCTTGTATAAGTATAACCACCATATTATACACTTCATACTTGTATATGCGCCTAGTAAAATCTGCACCATTTAAACAAGAAAAAAAAGGTGCCAAGGCATCCTTCGGCTAGTAGTCTAGTAATACAGTGTCGACGTAGCTGGTGGTCGTTATGAATGCCGAATATCTACGTGACACTGTGGATGAAGATCACGTCAAGTTGTTGAAAAGATTAAAAGAAACAATTGACGACAGGTATTTTTATTTATTTATCTACTTCTTTTCCTTGTACGTAGTAACATTTTGCACTAATCTTTTCTGCATTTTGAAACTTAAGGGTGTTTGTATATAAAATAAATTATGTGTTTTGAAAATAAATAATCAGATAATAGCTTTTACAAAACGTGATTTTAAAATATAGTGTTTGAATAAGATTATGAAAGGTAATAATTAACTAATAATTTTTTAAAATATTTGAGAAAATTATATTATCTAGTAACTAGTATGTAAAAGGACAAAAATAGAAAAGATGTAAAAAGCAATTTATAATTAACAGTAGTGGCAAATAGGTATTTTAAGAAAATAACCAAATTCACGTTTTGAAAAAGTGATCCTCCATGCACCTCCAGCCACAAAACTCCATTTTAGTAACAAAAACAGAAATAATCGCTTATGAAGTAAATCTTGCCAAACACCCAAAACAGCCTTTTACGTTTTCCAAATGAAATAATCCAATAAACTGCTTTATAACGCAATAACAAACACCACTTAGCTGTTTACGTCTTTAAAAAACGTCTTTAAAAAACAGGTGGCTATAATTATTCAAAATCTTGCAATTATGATAACGTCTAAGAAAATAGTATCAAAGAGCTTTATATATATTGTTCGTATTCAAAATAAATCGTTCTTTTTCTTTTCTTAAATTACAAAATAAACTTAGACCTACGGTTAGTACGCACATTAGTCAAACTTTTGAGCGTTAATAATAGCTCTCGACTTGCGGTTAGTACGCATATTAGTCTAACTTTAGAAGGCGTTAATAATAGCTCTGGACCTACGTTAACAGGATTAAATAGGGCTAAGCGTAATAGACTGCGAACTAGATTGAACATATTTCAGTCTAGTTTTCAGTCTGTTTTGTCCAAGAGCGGAGCTAGTAGTAGTAGTAGGAATAGTAAGTGCTGAGCAACCCCTAATCAATCTATTTTACTCATTATTTATATGTATTATAACTTTATAAGTCATTTTTCTACTAATTTATACATTAAGCCCCACTCAACACTATGACTTTATGCCTTAAGTATAGTCAGCCCCTTTAACTAAAATCCTGGCTCCGCCTTTAATTTTCTCACTCATATTTAGTTTTCGCTTGCGTTTGGACGTCCAGTCAGATAGACAAAACCAGACATTATGCATTGGTGAACCGGACCTAAGACCGAACCGAACCGAACCTGACGTGTTTTGGACCAAATTGGTTTTTGGACTGTGATATTAAAGTATTATTGGTGTATGGCTGCCATGCAAGGCAAGGCATGACCGATTATATAAGGAGGTGTTTGGCAGGTTCCTTCGACTAAGCCATGTTGGGTTTAATCTTGAATGAATCAGTTTTGAATGGGTAAGTATTAGGAACTAGTATTAAGAACATACTAGGAGAGTGGGTCAGTTTTAAATACGAGTCTTGAGGATAACCATGACTAAGTAGTACATGTATTAGATTGTTCCTTATTTTATGGTTCCCACGTTTTTGTGTAAGGCTATATAAAGCCCTTCCATTTTATTGAATGAAAGAAGGCAATGTGATTCCAGTAACACTTTTTGTTAATACTTGTTCCATATTCAAAGTGTCTCCCAAATCAGTGACTTGTGTTAACAGTGAGATCAAGTTGTGTTGGTTGGTTTCTACACGTGGTATCAGGGCTCAAGGGCTCATGCCTGGTGTCTAGCAAGAAAGAAAGGGTCTCATTTCAACCCGTGTAACCAGGCCGAGAAAGACGAAAGTAAGCAGCAAGTTCTGATCACAACAGGTGACCATAATAACACAACAACAAGGACCTTTTGAAAGCAAAAAATTAGCATGAAGAAGAGCCAAAGGACGCATCACTATTGCATGTGAACACGGCAAGACGAAAGCAAGACGACAGCAAGAAGATAGCAAGAAGGAAGCCAAAAAGTAGCATGAAATCACAGCGATAAGAACGAGAAAGAAAGAGAGAGAAACACAGGAAAACGAGCAAGAGGAAACAAAGCAAGCAGCAAGGTTGATCATTTAGTGATCAAAAGCAAGAAAGCAAGCAGCAAGGTTGATCAATTGGGATCAAAATAATGAAAGCACGAGCAAGTTATAGCAAGCAAGAAGGTTGTCGCACAGTCTGTAGCAAGTAGCAGACAAGACAACGATAGCAAGTAGGAAGTTTCGTGTTTGTAGCAAGTAGCAAACAAGAAACAGTCGACAAGCAAGGGTCGATAAGCAAGGGTCGACAAGCAAGACTCGACAAGCAAGAATCGATTAGCATGTAGCAAGAACGAGAAATATCAGAAGCAAGAAAGCAACAAGGCTGATCACTTGGAGATCCAAAGGAAATAAAGTAGCAGTAGGAAGAAAGAGAAGGAAAAAAAAGTAGCAACAAGAAGCATGAGAAAGAAAGAAAGAAGGAATGAAAGAAAGTCACGACGTGGCGTTAGACAGAGAAGACCGTGTTCGTGCTTATGAACGTAAGAGCCGAGACCATGAAAGATTCAAGATTAAGGGGTGAATGTTAGGTTTAATCTTGAATGAATCAGTATTTTAGTTTCTTAGTATTTGGATTAATTAAACTATTTTGAATGGGTAAGTATTAGGACCTAGTATTAAGGACATACTAGGAGAGTGGGTTAGTTTTAAATACGAGTCTTGAGGATAACCATGACTAAGTAGTACATGTATTAGATTGTTCCTTATTTTGTGGTTCTCACGTTTTTGTGTAAGGCTGTATAAATCCCTTCCCTTTTATTGAATGAAACAAGGCAATGTGATTCCAGTAACACTTTTTGTTAATACTTGTTCCATATTCAAAGTGTCTCCCAAATCAGTGACTTGTGTTAACAGTGAGATCAAGTTGTGTTGGCTGGTTTCTACAAGCCAACCCCAACTTTGTTTCTTTTTTCCTTCTTGTTCCAGCTTATATAAGGAGGAATTCGTATTATTCTCATCATCTCCATAAATAGAGGCGACGGGGGAGAGGTTTATGGAACCGGTTTCTATTCCACCTATCTCAATATGCAAATCATCTAAGAGCAAGAATATGTGTGGTGTACTTCTGTGTCCTGTTCTACGTGTTTTTATTCATTCATATCAAGTTATTCCGCATTCATAGCGTCAAGGTTGTTAATCAAAAGTTCAACACCTACTTTGTTATATACATTCTCACACGAGCACATAGATATCAAGTTCAAGTTTGTCCCGTAACTTTAACCAAGTTCAGTAGCTGCTTTGTTATATACATTCTCACACTAGTACATAAATCTCAAGCTCAAGTTTGTCCCGTAGCTTTAACCCGCAAACTCTTATCGCTTATTCTGTTTCTTACAATGATTCTCCAAGGCCTCATCAACAATTTCAATACTATTATAATGTTGACCATTCATAACTATGTATGCGTTCTTATTTAACACGGAGTGTTCAATGGAAAGAGAATGTTGCAAGGAGTAAAAAGACATCAACAACACTCATGGCTGGACATGGGTCATCGATAAACACATGAAGAAACAAATCACCAAGCTCCAAAACCCACAACAAATCACCTTTTACTTCACAAATTTTCCTGGAACGAGGAGGTCATGCATGACGTTTTCAAACGCTATGGTCAGCCACTAAATGTGTACATAACACGGAAGATGAATACCCAAGGTAATAGATTTGGTTTCGTCACGTTTTTGGGCGTGCTGAACACCATGTAATTTGAAAAGAAGTTAAACACCATATGTATTGGTATTCAAAGGTTACGTTGCAATGTGGCTCGTTACCAACGCAAGCAAAACAAGCCCTTCACTGCTCATATGCACCCCAGACCAACCACCACTACAAGAAACCACCACATTTAAAAACCTCCCACCACACTAAACCACAGGGACGAAACTTGACAAGTATTGTCGGAGGGGCCAAACTATAGTGTATTTTTTTAGAGGGGACAATTTACATTTTCTTTTAACATTTGTACTAATAATGTTTAACAACGCCAAGTAAAAAGGTTAAAAATATACTTGTGGCTGAAAATATTGTGGGGGGACCCCCTCCGGGTCCCCATTAAGTTCCGTCCATGCTAAACCACCTCATCCAAAAACCTGCCACCACACATAAAGCTATCAAACACAAGACCTCTTTTGTCGATGCACTCAATGGAAATAACACACACCATGAACGTTAACCACGTACTAAAATTAAACCCATTTTACCCCCCCCCCCCCCCCCCCCCCCCCCCCCCCAACAACCAAAAATTCCAACTCTTCCATAATCACTGAACTTCACTACCTTGAAAGTGCAACACTTACCCATAATATAATCATTGATGAAGGGTTTGAGGACTTCTCTATTAAGTACATAGGGGGCCTACACCTTCTTATCCGTTTTAACAACAATACTTCAACAACAACGGCACTTTCAAACACAATGCTTCGAGCACACCTTAAAACTCTCAAACCCTGGTCAAACAACACCCGCATTCCTAACCGTGTCACATGGTTGTCCATCTCCGGTCTTCCACCTTTGGTTAAGTGATGTATTCACCTCCATAGCGAGTAACTGGGGTCATGTCCTTATCCCAGAAGAATGTAGCTCTAGACAATTTAACCATTCACTAGGTAAAGTTTGCATTCTTATGAATCACATAGACTTTATCAAAGAGATGATCGATGCACCAATTGGTAACCAATTAGTACCCATTCGGGTCTCTAAAGTTGAAGGTGAGATTGACTCTCTCTTTAATGGATATACGTTAACATCATCTAATTTTGGTGACTCGGACGATGAGTAACGATGAAAAATCTATTAATGCTAATAAAGACTCGGATGATGAATCCGACAAGAATAGTGACGAGGAAGACATGCCTCTACAGACCTCCGACGAGCATTCGTTTATGGTAAATGTTGGTGAGACTAGAAACACTAACATTAGAGCAGATATCCCTTCTGAAGAAGGGTCAACATCTAATCCTGGAAAAGGGGGCGACGACAAAAAAAGCTCCTTTCCTAGACCAGACAACATACTTGATTCAATATGTGACCAAGAATGTAAGAATCAGGTTAGGTCAACTCTGCCCCACCTTAGTCAAATAGATGGTCACGTGACTCTCAAGTGTTTGGGCCTAATATATATCCTTTGGACTTTGTTTCACCAAGCCCACGTTTAGCCCAACATCCAAAGATTAATGTTGATTGTCCAGCACCCTTAGTTTTGTCTAAAAACAAGTCAACCCATCATCACACTAAACGTAGAAACCACTTTGTTCCAACATCATCTTCAAAACCACACATACACCAAGCTAGAAGAAAAAGTTTTGCTTCTCTTCGTTTATTTTATCCCCTTAATTAGAATGCACCATATTCTAGAAACAAGAAAACAAGAACCTCAAAATGCAAAAAAAAACAAAATAAATCAAACCGACCTCTTCCTTTTCAGCTAAGGCAATATCAAACTCTCCCTCTTTGATTCGTTGTTGCAATCTATGAATACTATCTAAACCCACCGAGTGATCGGATTCTGAGTCTCTCGAAGTCAATAAAACTGTCGGTATTGGTAATGCCATCGGCTTTAACATGGTTGGGAAAGAACCTGATGTTGCTCATGCATTGGGTACCGATGTAAACAATAGTTTCCCATGAATATTTTATCATTAAATGTTAGGGGGTCGGGGAAGACCACAAACGTAGTTGGGTTAGAAGGCTTTGTCAAGAAAACAAGATTCACTTTTTGGGGTTGCAAGAGTCAATGTCAAGCAAGGATAACAGGTCCTTGATTCAATCCATGTGGGGTCATACATCATTTGACTATGTTGTGAATAAGGCTGATGGAAAATCAGGCGGAATAATAGCAATTTAGGACACGTCTATGTTCAATATGGCATCTTCCATCATTGGGGATGGCTTTATTGCCCTCTTGGGAAAATGGTGTTCTGTCGATACCGACTGCCTATTTGTTGTAGTCCACGTCCCACAAGCACTAAAACGGAAAAATAAGCTTTGGTTCGATATTGAGGCCCTTGTTCATTCTGTTAAGTTGTCTGTAGTGATGGGAGACTTTAATGAGGTTCGGTCAACATCAGAGCGATTAGGTTCACGTTTTTGTCATAGAAGTGCATCGGTGTTCAATGAATTCATCATATCCACAGAGCTTTTTGACTTACCGATGAGAGGTGCGCGTTTCGAATGAATAGTCTAGGTTCAAAGTTGAGTAAAATTGACAGAATATTGGTTTCTAAGCACTTTCTTGATAAGTGGCCAAACTCACATACCTTGGCTTTAACAAGGTAATTCTCGGATCATTCTCCTATCCTCCTCCTTAACTCAACAAACGATTACGGATCGACGCCTTTTAAGTTCTATAATTCGTGGTTGCTTCACAATGATTTCAACGAATTAATTGTCAATTTTTGGTCATCATCAGTTGACTGCAATTCAAACCTCTCGGGTGTCCGTTTAAAACTAAAACTTAAACACCTCAAACACAACATCAAAGAGTGGAGACATACCATAAACACCGTTGAAACATCTGATGCCTTTGATATACGTTCCAAAATTGACAAACGTGATCGGAGGGCAGAGACATCCCCTCTCATGGCTGCTGACGTAAATGGGAGAATTAATTTATTTAAGGCACTTGCCGACTTAGAAGACCGTAAAATCAAAGACCTTAAACAAAAGGCAAAGGTCAAATGGGCTCTAGAGGGGGATGAAAACTCTAATTTCTTTCACGGGATCATTAACAACAGGAGGATCCGCTCGAGAATAAATGGTCCGACTAATGAAGGTTCATGGAAGACAGATCCTACCACTATTAAATCTCACATCTTCCAATTTTTCGAATCCAAATTCAAAGAAACAAATCATACCAGACCTCCATTCTCTAGTAATTTGTTCAAACATCTAAGCTCAGAAGATAATGTGTTTCTTGAAAGTCCATTCACTCCTCAAGAAACCAAAGACGTTGTATGGAACTGTGGGGGAGAAAAAGCACCCGGTCTGGATGGGTTCACCTTTAAACTCATCAAGAAATATTGGAGTCTTTTGTGTGATGATATTACCTCTTATGTAAATGACTTCGACACCTCAGCCTACATCCCGAGAGGGTGTAATTCATCTTTTATCACACTTGTTCCAAAAGTGGACGACCCGATTACTATAAGTGACTTTAGACCGATAAGCCTGATCGCATGTCAATACAAGATAATTGCACAAGTCCTCACCAACCGTCTTGCCATAGTTATTCCTTCGGTTGTGGGCTAAATGCAAATGGCGTTTACAAAGGGCGTCAAATTACCGATGGCCCTCTTTTGGTTAACGAAGTTATCTCATGGGCTAAGAAAAATAAGAAAAGGCTACTCCTTCTCAAAGTGGATTTTGAAAAGGCATTTGATTCACTAAGATGGTCTTTTTTAGAATCAATCATGGTTCAAATGGGCTTTGGTGCAAAATGGAGAAAATGGATACATTCTTGTCTTACCTCGTCATTTGCCTCGATTCTGATCAATGGGTCACCAACGAATGAGTTTAAAATGGAAAAAGGCCTAAGACAAGGCGATCCTCTCTCTCTTTTCTTGTTCATCGTGGCAGTTGAAGCTCTTACTATAGCAATTTTAGAGGCAAGAAACAAGAGCATTTTCCGTGGTGTTGAAGTGGGAAACGATAAGGTCCCAATTTCACATCTCCAATTCGCGGATGATTTGCTTTTGTTGGTCAATGGTCACTCTCTAATGTAAGAAACTTGTCTAGAATTATTACCTACCTCCACCTACTGCTGGTCTCAAAGTAAATTTCAACAAAAGCAAGCTTTTTGGTATTAGAGTTTCTTTCGCTGAGGTTAAATCTATTGCATGTTCAATTGGTTTCCAACGTTCCCAAATTCCTTGTACGTACTTGGGTTTGCCAGTTGGTGCTAATATATCAAGAAATACCCGTTGGTCCATATTAATTGATAGATTTCAAAAACGACTCTCTAACTGGAAATGCAAGACACTTTGTTATGGTGGTCGTTTAACACTCATAAAATGTGTACTTGGTAGTCTAGGTGTCCATTTCTTCTCCATTTTCAAATATCCAGTTTCTATCATTAAAAAGCTTGAGAGCATGCGAAGAAATTTCTTTTGGGGTGGAAACTTACAAGAAAAGAAAATCGACTGGGTTGCTTAGGATAAAGTAACAAGTCTACGTGACCAAGGAGGTCTTGGTATTGGTAGCCTCAAGATCTTTAACCAAGTATTGTTAGTTAAATGGTGGTGGCGCTTCCTGTTAGAAGACAAAGCTTTATGGAGAAAAATAATTTCTTCCATTTATGCTCAAGACGGTGGCCTTACAATGGATGCTTCCTCTCCGTATAAATCACGACCGTGGTATCAAATTATGAAGTTGAAAGATGTATTTCTTCCTATGGGATCACTCTTCCGTGGACTTTCAAAAGAAAAATAGGAAATGGCCGTACAATTCGGTTTTGGACTGACCCGTGGCTTGGAGGACCTCGACTGCGTGAGACATTCTCAAGGGTATACCGGATGGAATCTTATTTAGAGTGTTTTCTTTATGAACGTGCCCCCGTGCCTCATCCAGAAAGTCTTCATATCAGTGCTTCTTTTACTGCCTTTGCTTCTTCGCATGTTCAACGTGCAAACATCCAGGAAGTCATCCCCCCCCCCCCCCCCCCCCCCCCCCCCCCCCCCCCGGCCTTATGTTTTCTTGGGCTTGGACTATACAATCGAGATTAGTTGGTGAATTACAAGAACTTCAAGAATTAACAAGCCTTCTTTCGAACCTTCACATCTCGAATAATAGTGATACATGGGAGTGCTCTATTAGCAACGATAGGGTTTTCACCGTCCAGAGCATGAGGAAATACATATCCAACCTCCATTACACATCAAACCCGCAAACCTATAGATGGAATCAATCTCTTCATATTAAAATCCATATATCCTCTTGGAGGATTTTTCTTGAAAGGCTTCCAACGCGAGCAAACTTAGATCGAAGAGGTATTGATCTTCATTCTACTCGTTGACCGGTGTGTGATAACGACATTGAGACGAAATTGCATATTTTTATCTCGTTCGAAGTTGCTAAATGTTGGAAATATAGTTCAATTGTAGGTTCAGTTCATACTGGTGATGGGTAAGGAGGTACGAAGTGTACACCCATAAGTCCCTAAACAGCTTGTCTCTTATGGTGGCTAATAAGTTGTTCAACGTTGTTGTTGATCTTCAATGAGTTAACTCTTCAGGGAGTTTAACTCTGGACTGAATGTATTCATCAGGGAGTAATTTCACTCAAGACTTGTCTTCAGTGTTTACTCATCAGTAAGTCTTCTTCAGTACTGAAGGCTTCAGCAGGAACACCCTTCAGGGGATAGCTGATGCTCCAGTGGGACTGAAGGATAGACTAATGTTGGAGCTGAACAAGTATACTTGTAACGGTTTTTGACATATTGAAGTGGCAGTTTAACTGCATTGATGACCGCGTTTAATTGGTCATGTAACCACTATTCCTGGTATTATGGAGCACATTAAGAAGAGATTAATGGGCCGTTAATTCTTCTTAATACCATTGACTAGGGTTTGAGTATTACACATATTAGTGTTCATAGTGTTGCATGAAAAAAATACACAGAAACATAAACACTTATAAGCAAATGGGTTAGAGATTTGTGCCTAAATCACTAACTGCATTTGGTCTTATCCCAAGTAGATATTCGTGATACCTAGACATTAGGGTCGAATAGTTTACTTTCAAAAGTGATTACACGATTCCAAGTGATATCCAGTAACCATTATTTTGGTACGTAGCTAGGTTTTGATTATCTTACTCTGGTTGGGACGAATAAACACCAACACTAAAGAGGTTTGGCCCAAGGTTCTAAAGTGGTGGAGTATCCAAAATGTCATAGTAACATCACTCACATCACTCTTAGATGTCATCACGCTCGCTGAAAGAGTCAATCTCCCAAGCCACTTCACTGCCCACTTTGATGTTGTTGCAATCAACCCTTTGGTTCATTTGGAGGTTTTGGGAATGAAATGACCTTATCACTTAAACGTCCTGCAAAAGATCATATCCTCAACGACATCAAACTTACATCTTTTAATTGGATTTCATGTAGGGCTAGAAAGGTTAGTTTAAGTTGGGGTGATTGGTTCGATAGCCCGCATACTACTCTATGTATCTAAATGTTGTATATTTGTGCTCCTAGCCTCTTGCTAGGTTGCATCTTTATTTTCTAATATATATATATAACCGTCGATTAAAAAAAAAGCTAAAACGATTGTTCGCTATGAAAAGCTTATATAACATTTATTTAAAATCAATAAGAAGATCATGAAAATCAAAAGGGCATTTAACACCATTTTTTGCCATTAGTTTTTCCCATCTTTAAAGTTTTTGGTGAAATACCATCACTATAGATTTTGATCAATAAGTCAGTGATACTTATAGCCAATAAACTGATCGTTATTGGGATTGTCACGAAAGTAGCAAAAAGTCAAAAAAGTTAAAAGTCAAAGAATCAAGTGACACCTAGAAGCCAAATCCCTTTCATGTTTGGAGACGGATTTCATTGAGACTAATTGTCATCGCTATAACTTTTAGTGGCGACAAGTTGGACTTATAGCGACAACATCAGTCGTCGCGTCCTAGCTATAAGTAGAAAATATATATCTTAGTTGACCTTTGTAGAAATCCGAGCTAACCTACAAGGTGTAGTTTAGTAACTGAGCTTGAGATTCTTTAGTGGAACTTTGTATTTCGAACCACAGATGCAAAACCTGTTTGTGCGCCGCCTACCCCCACGCAAACCGTCCTTGTGGGGGTGTCATGGAAAACGAGGTTTTTTGAAATAATTTTGATACGAACTCAGGGGTCTAAGAGATAAATATAAAATCTGCTGGAATATTTAGTTTTATTTATTTATTTACTTTCTAGTTATTAAGTGCTTTCCTTGTTTAAGTTATCTTGTTGAACAAGATTACTGAGTCTTTATATAGGGTTAGGAGTCTATCAGTTTAGGGGGAGGGAATAGAACCGGTCTTCGGACTTGGAACAACTTTAGATTAGGGTTTATTGTTCTTTGTTTTCTGTTTTTCTTCATTATTAATAGAAGTATCAGCAAGTTCGTATCAAATTGGTATCAGAGCAAGATCTGGGCCAAAACATTCTTTCACGGTTACTGTTCATGGATATGTTACTATTCATCGGCTACTGTTCATCGGTCAGAAAGTTACTGTTCACAAGACAGTAACCTTAAAATTCTCAAGATGATCTGTGAAGACCGACTAATTGAAGTTGCAGAGATGCTGGAACAGTTTCACTCTGATTGGAAGGAAATATTTTCTAAATTAGACGAAAGGTTAGCTCTGTTCCAGTTAAAGATGAAGGAGGAATTTAGACAGGCGCGTCAAGATATCTTAGTGGCAACTGAGAAGTTTTACAGATCATTAAAAGCGTCAGTAAAGGAAGAGATAATCCATGAAGGACAAGTTCATTCAATGAATTCAATGAAGGTCCAACTAAATCAACGAAGTCCTAACAGGAAGGTGAAGGCAAGGTTGTTTTGGAAAAAAATTGTGGTTGCATGTGTCCAAACTAGAAAACCTAGAGAGCTATTTACCTCGCTTGGTAATGGATCTGAAAGATTGGATTCACATGAACAATTACAAGTCTGCGTAAGAGAGCTCAAAAGAATATATCAAGACTACTGCTTGCTCTTGAAGCACACAGCGGGGATACAACGAAGAATATGGGATCCCGGAATCACGTGAGGCAAGATTTTGGAGCAACACCTTGAGGACAAGGTGTTTTTGGGGGCCAGAGTAATGATACGAACTCAGGGGTGTAAGAGATAAATATAAAATCTGCTGGAATATTTAGTTTTATTTATTTATTTACTTTCTAGTTATTAAGTGCTTTCCTTGTTTAAGTTATCTTGTTGAACAAAATTACTGAGTCTTTATATAAGGTTAGGAGTCTATCAGTTGAAGGAGGAATAGAACCGGTCAAATAGAACCGGTCTTTGGACTTGGAAGAGCTTTAGATTAAGGTTTATGGTTTTTGTTTTCTATTTTTCTTCATTATTAATAAATCATCAGCAACTTCGGATCAAATTTGTGATTAAATTCATATAATACAGGGATGGGCTTGAGACTTCAAAGATTGAAGTAAGATACGAGAATCTTACAGTTAAGGGAGATGCTTATGTTGGTGATAGAGCTCTTCCTTCTCTCTACAACGCTACTTTCAACTCAGTTCAGGTACATTTACTCTATCTTAGCTAATAGCTTTAGAATTTATTTAGTTTTATATTATCTCATAGTATATATATGAAACAAATTTGTAGAACACACTACAATTCTTTCGACTCGCTCGTTCAAAGAAGAGAAATGTGAACATCCTTCAATGCATTAGTGGGATTATCAAACCATCAAGGTATCGGATCCTACGTTCTTTAGCATCTTTTGCAAAATATATTGATCATAATCATTTCATATTACAGATTTTCTAGTTTTCATTCACGTGTTAATTTTTTTTTATTCAACACAGGATGACACTGCTTTTAGGTCCACCAGGTGCAGGGAAAACAACATTGCTTCTTGCACTTGCTGGGAAACTTGATCATGATCTCAATGTGATATATATTTTTATCTAAATCTTTTACGCATTCTGATAATACCATGTGTACTAATTGGAAATTATATTATTATATGGTGTCTTAACGAACAGGTATCCGGAAATGTAACCTATTGCCGCCACCAACTTTCTGAATTTATTCCTCAACGCACATGTGCTTATATAAGTCCTAATAATCTTCATACCGGAGAGATGACGGTAAGGGAGACGTTGGATTTTTCAGGACGGTGCTTGGGCGTTGGGCCAAGATATAAACTACTTTCAGAAATCTTGAAGATGGAAAAAGAAGAACGAATTGCATTCCCGGATGCTACTACACGCCCAGGCACAGAAACAAATTTGATAACTGATTATGTTCTCAAGGTTTGTTTTTCCAACATAATACTATATACATATAAATCTTTTTTGATGTCCACCAAGAAACCTGAAACACGCTAGAGGTTTCAAAAGTCGGTGAAGAGGAGGGGATGGGGGTAAGTCTAGTGACCAAATTTGAAATGAAGTGAAAGAAAGCTACATATATTTGTTTCTAACTTTCTTTCTACTCATATGATAGATACTTGGGTTGGAAAGTTGTGCTGATACTATGGTTGGTGATCAAATGAGAAGAGGTATATCCGGCGGAGAAAAGAAACGTGTCACTATTGGTATGTTTCACATTGTTGTTCGTAACTACACTATTTAGGTTGGCCATCCATTTGTTTCAATAAGGACTCACATACCTAGAGTAGAAAATCTCGATTCATTTCACATATGAAGGGTTTAATTCGGGATAGATTTTATTTCTAATGGGTCAAACGATTAAAAAGATATATAGAAAAATGTCTGAACCTCATGCGTATCGGGTCAACCCAACCCGTACAAAAATCACCTCTTTTGACCTCAACGCGTTTCACATGTTACCAACTCGGTCAGCTCACTCAACTTTCAACCAGACCTCCATTAAAACTAAGGACAATGTTTGGTTGTTACTTATGGTAAACAACTTGATGCAGGAGAGATGTTAGTAGGCCCTGCAAATGTGTTTTTCATGGATGAAACATCAAATGGACTTGACAGTTCCACCACTTACCGAATCACTAATTTCCTACGACAAATGGTCCACGCAATGGATTTAACAATGGTCATATCCCTCTTGCAACCTGACCCTGATACATACAAACTTTTCGATGATGTCATATTAATTAACGAAGGCCAGATTGTGTATCAAGGTCCTTGCGAAAACGCTCTTGAATTTTTTGAGTTAATGGGATTTAGGTGCCCAGAAAGGAAGGATGTAGCTGACTTCCTTCAAGAGGTGACCTCAAGAAAAGACCAAGAGCAATACTGGTTTAAAGAAGATCAAGCCTACAGATACATTTCAATCTCTGAATTTTCACGGGCATTCAAGTCTTTTCACGTTGGACAGAAACTCGAAAAAGATATTCATATTCCTTATGATAAATCCAAAACAAATCCAGATGCACTGGTCAAAGAAAAATATGCAACATCTAATCTTCAATTACTGAAAGCATGTTTCGACAGGGAATGGTTGTTATCAAAACGCAACTCTTTGCTTTACATATTCAAGACATTTCAGCTGACATTTATGTCATTGATAGGCATGGCTATGTTTTTCAGAACTACAATGCATGTAGGAAGTTTGGAATATGGAATAAAGTTTTTCGGTGCACTTTTTTTTGGTCTTCTTATCATTATGTTTAATGGGATGGCCGAACTTTCCCTGACAGTTGTGAGGCTTCCAATTTTTTATAAACAGCGCGATTCATTGCTGTATCCAGCATGGGCTTTTGCGCTTCCCATTTGGTTACTTAGAATCCCCTTATCGTTAATGGAATCAGCAATTTGGGTGGTTCTTACGTATTACACTATAGGGTTTGCTCCGGATGCCACCAGGTAACTAGCATTTTATTCTATTACTTACAGTCACTCAATTCCGAGTATATATTTCATAGTTGAATTAATATCAACATTGAAACATTCTTGTGATTCAGATTTGGTCGGCAGTTCTTGACGTTCTTTGCCATACATCAGATGGCTCTATCCCTATTCCGTTTGCTTGCTGCTGTTGCAAGAACGGAAGTACTTTCATACAGTTTGGGTCCCTTCACTATGATGTTTATAGTCACCCTCGGAGGATTCGTTGTGGCCAAGGGTACAGTTCTCTCTCTGTTAACATGTTCTATATATAAATTAGGCAAATTGGGTGACAGTTCAGAACAACTAATGTTTTAGGCCATGTCCAAATGCTTTTGTTAAGGTTAGCTATGTCCATATGGTTTAATTCCGGTTGGCTTGACTATAATTCATTCTAATGACCAACACAATTATTGAAAGAACTTTATAGTAGGTTATATGAACACTTAACGCACTATCTCTTTTCACAACTAACAAACCATATATACTTCATCTATCTAGAATTTTCAGATTAACTAGTTATCAGGTCATTCATAATATGAAATGACTAGTTTTCACATAAAAAGATTGAACACGACCCCAAATCTAATGTCTTCGATCTGTGACTAGGTTACGGCCTATCAGTTAAAGTGTCTTACATATTAAGTATTAAATATAATATCCATAAGACATATTCATTTTTAATGATAGCATAGCATAACAAAATGAGAATCGTAATGATGTAATTCCAGATGACAGCAAGCCATGGATGTCATGGGGATTCTATGCTTCTCCTTTGATGTATGCACAAAATGCATTGGTCATAGATGAATTTCTTGACAAAAGATGGAGTAGGGTATGTTCTTTTAAATAGTTATTTTGTTCAACCAAATACAGTCTATGCTTTTTTATTTTTATAGATCTATAGGTAGAAGAAGGCTCGATGACATGTAATACTCACGTACTTTCTCTGATGTTCTCATTTGTGCAACGTATATATATTTTTTCTCATTATACCAATAACTTATAAATCATGTTCTAGTTTAAGCAACATTATTCACATACATGCAACATAAGTAATATCCGTTACTTGATTACTTCCATTACTGTTTCACATTTATACTGAGAAAACGTGAAGGAAAAGTGTACATTGTACTGGTAGAAAAAAACTATTGAAGAACGATAAATGAGAACAATATATATGTATGTTGCAGAGATGAGAACAATGTCATTATCTCTAGGTAGAACACAAAGGTATCTATATAATAATTCTCTTTTATGCAGCCCAATATTGATCCGCAAATTAATGCATCGACTGTTGGGACAGCCCTTCTCAAATCAAGAAGCTTCTATACACAGGACTACTGGTTTTGGATATGTCTTGCAACCCTCCTTGGGTTTTCAATTATCTTCAACATATTATTTATAGTCGCCCTAACTTTCCTTAATCGTAAGTTAACTTGTATTACTAGGGGGTGTATGTTTTGCATCCTCGTTAATCAAAAGTGAAACTTCTAATTGCAATTATCTGTAGGACACTCTCATTTTGATAACTCGGTTGTTTAGAGATTCAATAATCAATCGGCCAAAATAATTTCAAGCACGTAAAAAGATAATTACTGTATATGATTATGGTAACTTCCAAGAACAAATGCATGCATATCATGCTTGAATATCTGACTGCGGGACACCCACTGAATACATTTCACGAGTTTTGTACTTTAGATTTGACACTTTGGGTCAGTTTTGTATTTTAAATTTGACACTTTGGGTCATTTTCTTGTAGCTATTGTTGATGCTAAACATGTGATCAGAGAGGAAAGTAATATGGAGAATACAATGAATGATAAAAGAATAGACGTCTATGAAGGTGAGCCTTCATCATTTCTCCTTGATGCATGGCCTTAGATATATGAGATTTGTATTCGAGGGCAAACACTTATGCCTGAAAAAAAGGTAGTATATTCTTCTAACATGTTGCGAATGCATTTGAAGGTATCAACATGGCAGTGAAAAGCAGTTCACAGCGCAACACTTCAGCTTCAGTTCCTCCACGTACAGAAAGAAGAGGAATGGTTTTGCCGTTTCAGCCTCTTTCACTTGCATTCAACCATGTTAACTACTACATCGATACACCTTTTGTTAGTCACGTTAATTTCTTACAACCTTTCATTTACTGTCCCTCCCCCCGCTATGTGTATCCAAGTATTTATATTCGATGCGCTGTGTTATGCAAATCACAAATTTTATCATATGGCCAGGAAATGAAGCATAGAGGGTTTAAAGAGAATCGGATGCAGTTGCTCAGAGATGTTAGTGGTGCTCTTAGGCCGGGGATATTGACTGCACTAATAGGTGTTAGTGGTGCTGGAAAGACAACCTTAATGGATGTCTTAGCAGGTCGGAAGACAGGTGGATACACTGAAGGAAATATCTTTGTTTCAGGATACCCGAAGAATCAATCAACATTTGCTCGTGTTAGTGGTTATTGTGAACAAAATGATATTCATTCACCAAATGTCACTGTTTATGAATCTCTTTTATACTCTGCATGGCTACGTCTATCTTCAGATGTAAATACAAAAATACGCAAGGTATTTACTTATGACCTTACATCCTTTTTGGTACCTAGATCTCATTATATTATAATCATGATATGGTATCTTTTTATTTCATTGTGATTAATATAAAATGCAGATGTTTGTTGATGAATTAATGGAACTAGTTGAGCTGCATCCATTGAGGAATGCAATGGTTGGGCTTCCGGGAGTAGGCGGCCTTACAATAGAGCAGAGGAAGAGGTTGACGATAGCTGTAGAGTTGGTGGCGAACCCGTCCATCATCTTCATGGATGAACCGACATCTGGTCTTGATGCTAGAGCTGCGGCAATTGTCATGCGTACTGTAAGAAACACAGTTGACACTGGGAGGACTGTTCTATGCACAATTCACCAGCCAAGCATTGACATATTTGAATCTTTTGACGAGGTATGTAGCTTATACAAGAGGTGTAAAGATGGATGGGTTGCCTTGACCTATAAACAGTATTTCTTTTGAACAGTGAGATAGCATTATCTAATGCAAACTACAAAATATGTTATTTCGTTCCTAATAAACTGATCATGATCCATAAATTAGCAGTTACTTTTGATGAAGATTGGAGGTGAAATTATCTTTGCAGGAACTTTAGGACACCAGTCCCATAAGCTTGTAGAGTATTTTCAAGTGAGTCTGTTAGATCAATGAATTTTTCTGAGCCTGCGAATATAAGCCGTAATCATGGATACTTCAACTTAACTCTGCCCGAAAATCATTTTCTTACAGGCCATTCCTGGAGTTCCTAAAATAAGGAATGGATATAATCCTGCTACTTGGGTATTGGACGTGACTTCTTCTTCAGCTGAAATTCAGCTTAATGTTGACTATGCTCAGATCTATGCAAACTCCACCCTTTATGAGTATATTCCAAATTTGACCTCTTTTGATAATGGATCCTTATATATATCTATAATAATATATGTTTGTCGGTAATTTTCAGAGACAATCAAGAACTAATTAGGGAGCTTAGTTCTCCTCCTAGTAGTTCCAAGGATCTTTTTTTCCAAACCAAGTACACTCAGCCATTTATCATACAATGCAAGGCTTGTTTGTGGAAACAACATTGTTCATATTGGAAGAATCCGCAATATAATGTCATTCGATTCATCACCACCATTGTTATGGCTGCGCTATTTGCTGCAATTTTATTCCAAAGGGGTAAAAAGAGGTAAGAATTTTACCATTTCAGTTTTCACATTTGGATGGAAAGATCGAGGAAGACTTGGAACAAATATGGGAAGATTTGCAAAGAGCAAAGAATATAAGGGTTTATAAATTATTTTAGTGAAATCAAACCTCTGAATAAAACAGCGAAAGCAATGCAAGAATCATATCTCCGGTTTTAATAACTTTCTTTCTCATTACCTCCAACTCAAGAACATGAAAAACAGTTAAAATACAATGATTTTCTGTCCTTTCTATCCAACTTGAGAAGATGCAAAAACTAAGTTAGCTTGTTTTATTTTCATTTATTTACTCTCATCTCAGAGAAGGCACACATTGTTTTCTTCTAAATCCCGAATAGAGTTTTAGTACATTGTACATAATATGCTGTTATCCGGCCTGCAACCTAAACATGAGTTATTGTGTACAGACAGAAACTGCAAGATCTGCTAGATTTGTCTGGAGGTTTGTATGCTGTTGTTCTCTTCCTAGCAGCCGTCAATATAAATACTGTGCAACCCATTGTTGTGGTTGAGAGAACAGTTTTTTATCGCGAAAGGGCTGCAGGGATGTATTCCTCTTTACCTTATGCACTTTCCCAGGTAATGCATGAATCATAAATAGTGGAGTAAGTACACAGTGGCCAAATGGGTCAAAAAGTTACAAATACACACCGGCTGAGTTTTGACCCTTTTTTTTCTTTTTTTTTTTTTTTGAATCTAATGTTAAATTATGTTCAAAGAAAAGAAACATTTTCTTACAAACATTTTGAGTTTTGGAACAAAAAATCAAAACAACATTTAAATCTTATAATAAGCTTCTTGCGGCAAGCCAAGTATAAATGTTGTCTTCATCTATGTGGGCATCCTTTTTCCGCATTGTGCTTAACCTATTTCGCACCATAACGTCAATCATCTTTACGCAAATGTTATTGGAGATCGGTTTCTCTCCATGTCGTCTTCTATTCCTCTCTATCCATAAAGAGTGTAGGGTAGCTTGAAAAGCATACCTTATAATGAAAAGGCACATATCGTTAACTATATCCCGAGATATATAGTGTAAGATGTTCGCCCATTTGGACGTGAAATCCGAACCCATCAGGCCCCCAACCAAAGCTTCCCAAATTTGCCTGGAGTAAAGACCCATTTCTTTTCAGGCTAAAGTTTTGTGATTTCAGTTGCTTGAGATAAAAAGATAACTCGAACCAATCTACGTAGAAGAAAATGGGCCAAAATAGACACCCCTTAGCTTTAGTTACTGATAAGTAGGTAATATTAACTTGAATTCTTACATTTTGCAGGTGACCATTGAGTCTCTATATATAGCAATTCAGACTAGTATTTATGCCTTAATTTTGTACCCGGCTATGGGATTTGAGTGGACTGCATCCAAGTTTTTGTGGTTCTACTACTTCTTGTTTATGAGTTTCATCTGCTTCACTTTATTTGGCATGATGGCCGTGGCATTGACACCAGCAATCCAAATTTCTGCTATTTTGATTTACTTTTTCACCTGCCTTTGGAACTTGTTCTCTGGTTTCGTCATCCCAAGACCGGTATGTTATTCTCTGTGTGAATCCTTAAACAATCACTATACTAGATCTATTTATTATAAATTACTAGACTCCACCACCTAGCCATCCTTGAGAGTAAGTTACTCTCAAGGATGGTAGCCATCCTTTTGAGTAAGTTACCCCACGAAGTTTTTAGCTCCGCCCTGCTAGGTGGTGGAGGCTATATGAATACTGTTCCTCTTTATGAAATAATTCAAATTTTACACATGTAAATATTTACAACGACAATAATGGGAGCCAGGGGCGGAGCCAGAAAGTTCGACTTGAGGGGTCACTGTTTGATATCTTTTATAAACTAGATTATAAAATCGTTCTTAGGGAGGTCAAATTTAAAAAATAAACTCGAAAATTTTCGAAACGTTTTCGCTAGGGGGGGTCACATGACCTTTGTGACCCCCTCTTCCCTCCGCCCCTGATGGGAGCTGAATACGGGGGAGGTTAGGATATAGACAGTCATACCCCAACCAAATAATAGAAAGAATATTACACGAAAGACATGCAAAATTAAAGAACAAAAGCGTAAAAGAATATAAGGCCATATATAAGCCTACGTACAAGGAATCCGACAAAACTTCTAGCTAGTTATGCACTTGAATCTGTGTACCTAAAAGTGAAGGAAAATATCAACACATGAAGGTTATAGGAAACTACCCTGCAAAAGGAAAACCACTTAAACACTCTACTAAACAGTAAATGGATGAAGTTTTCCCTATTCAGGTTACCCGGGAAGGGTGAGGGCCTCATCAAGTTAATCTGGGGACCGTATCCGACCCTTCCAAATGTACATGCCTAAACACTCTACTGATTAATCATAATCCTAGTTCTCCACGTATTACTATGAGAGGTCATCTTCTAGGACCGGAGAAACTCCATCTACCTCTACCCCTTCTCCTGAAGTTGTCGACTGTGAGAGATTTCCTCTCCTAACTGGAGTTGCCTATAATCACCTCCTGACAAGTCCAATCGAGCCGCGACTTTTAGTTGCACCCTATATACTCAACACACGTGTAATATTCACGACATAGAAAATCTTGAAATTTATTACTCTGTCCTCACTAATTATAACCATGTAAAAAGGTTAGCAACTATAACCATGAATACATGCATATAGTTGTACGTGTTCACTTAATTAAATGTAAGGAAAGACCCTTATTGCATCATGTCCACCACACGCGCGTGCACACACGTATGCCTTCAGTATTGCTATCATGTCTGATCAATACGGTTACATACTTACATTTCGCTTGTAACTTATTAAGTTAGTGTGGATATTGCAGCAAATTCCAATATGGTGCAGGTGGTATTATTGGGCAAACCCTCTCAGCTGGACACTTTATGGTCTGGTGACTAGCCAAATTGGTCAGGACAATGACACATTTGAAATGCTTGGAGCTGGTAACATGACGGTTGAAGGATTCATCAAAGAGAGTTTTGGGTACGATTACGACTTCCTTCCGGTGGTGGCCATTGCACATGTTGGTTGGATCTTAATATTTTTCTTTGCCTTTGTGTATGCCATCAAGTTCCTAAATTTCCAACATATATAACATCTTGGTGGTTCCTTCAATTCATTGCTATGTACTCAATTTGTTACTCACATAAAATTAAGCCAAATTGTAATGAAATAGATATATGATATGATTAGTCCCTAAACTATCTTATTTCTCGGTGTGTAAGAAACTGATACAATCAAAATAAGTAGAAAGGTTTAATAGTTAATTATTAAAGTTGCTAGAAGTTTAGTGTTTTTATTTAGTTTTCTTTTAGAAATTGGCCCGGTTGAGTTATCAGGTTACGATTCAATCGGTTTAACCGACAGTTCAATCGGATTTTTTGTTCAAAACCATGGTACGGTCTCTCGACCGGATCACAGTTCAACCGGTGGAGTCGACTCGAGTTTTAATGTAAAACCCGCATTAAAAACCTATGAACAGTACACGTGAACAGTAACTTACGAAAACACGGTAAAATTCAAACTTTCCATTTATAATATTAATACACGTGTCACGACAATAAATAACGAACAATCATGAATATTATAAATGTGACACGATCACGAATACCAAAAATCATGAATAATAAATCACGAACACACACGTAAATTATTTAACACTAAAAAACTACGGGTTTACCCCGTGTGGGCCCCATGCCGCGGCAAGACAAAGGAAAGAGGCCAAGTGGGCCTTTTGGCCCAAAACTAATTTTATTAAAACCTCTGGAGAGTTATTTGCTCTCATATTTTTAGGTTACAGAAAATTGTCCTCTTCCTCCTTGTTTTCACCATAGCAGCCGGCCACACAAGAACAAAGGGCAAACCCGAACAATTTTTGTAATTGTTTAATTATTCGTGATCACCGTTTCATTCTACACGCATTGGTATATTCAAAAAGCTTTTCTTTTTATTTTATTTTCTTATGATTTCATGTTTAAAATTAATTAATCACATGAACATGTAAACTAATCACTAGGATTAATTAATTTCGGTCAATGGGTGTTTGGTTTGTGGTTGTGGTTCGGCCGAGGCACCGAGACCCCCAAAGGGGGTGTCCGGTTTGTTGTTGATCACCACCACCGAGACCATATAGGTCTCGGCTTGGTTGGTCTTCGGTCGGCGCAACAAGGGGAACCCCGACCATGGGTCGGGATGTGTTAGTTTTCGGTTTTTGGTGGAGCCGAGACACCACCGATATCCCAAGGGGTGCTCGGTTGGTGTTGTTTGTTCGGACCCGAGACCAAGGGACCCCGACTTCGAGTCGGGGTATGTTTACATGTTTAGTTAATTAAGTAGTGTCAACCGAGATCCTTTTCAAGGTCTCGGTGGGACTTTTATGTGGCTTATTTGATTCGGCTATATTAAAACACGGGCTCGGGATTCGGGTTTTTATAAAAACTATTTCATAAGTCATGTCATATTAAACTTTAGGTTAATTAATTTATTAAAATTAATTCATGTATAACCTAAGGTATTTATACTTAGTCATTTTAATTAAACATGTATTTTAATTAAATTTATATACCGTATAGTTTAATTAAATTAACCAGTTATTTAATTAACCAACTATAACCATGACTTCTATTGTATTAATTTAAATTCACTTGTTATTTATAATACAGCTTAATTCTAATTATGGAAACCTACTATTTTAGAAACTTTCTATTTTGGAAACTTAGTATTTATGGAAACCTGCTATTTTTAGAAAGTTACTTAGTATTACAATACAAGTATTATAATACACTAATACATAAATAATACACAACAAAACATCATAATAACTACAGTAAACAGTAAAACATGACAGAATACGTATAACAAGCTAATAACACACGGAACCAGTAAAACACATGTAATTCAGACAACTCATACACGTCCATATTTCTTATGTAGTGTTATCCGTCAAGGCGGATTAGTCTTCATCGTTTCTGTTAGCTTCTACTGGACATAAGGTACGGATTTCTCGTCCTTCAGTAAGGACAATCTCTTCCTTCGTTAGGATTTCCCGTATGCAGCCAACTATTTTCCCTAGTAGTTACAGATTAAATGCTTATGTTTATTAGTTACCTTAGCCATATACATGCATGACCAGTTTCACCTAGTTATGGAGGTACCATAACCATATTAGTAGAGGCACTAGTGTTATGACTTCACCACGGCGGAGTGATAGCTCGTGGCGTCCATTTTTAGTTATTTGGCCATTATATTATTATATTATCATGTGGGGCGTATGGGTGCATCCTAGTTACATGTTTCAGTCAGGATTTCATGGTGAATGTGGTGTGTGCCTTGCATCCTTCACAAGGAGCTGATCCCTCCTACCCACTAACCAGTTAATTAGAGGCAACCCCTCTAATTGCATGATGAGGTCTCCCCTCCAAGTATTCATGCACTTTGTTGACCTCATGACCTATATTGTCTATTATGGTACATTAACTAATACAGATTTTCATAAGTAACATAAGCTATGTTTTCAGAACTAAAACCAGTTAACATGACAAACAACTAGGTTTTCCAGGACTTAATCATTTCCGCTGCCATTCATGCTTTATACTCTTTATATGCTTCCATATTCTATGTTTTCCATGCTTTATTGTATATCCGTGCACTGAGCGTTATGCTCAGCCGTCTACTTTTCCATGTTCCCAAACGGCAGGTACCCAAGGACACAATTAGGAACTCCAGAGTATGTGCATTCGGATTGGAAGCTATCCGACCTCTTTTACCTTATGCATTTATTCCTACTTTATCATACTTTACATCTTTTGGACATTGTTTAGTCCTTTCCATTTACAATACTTATATTGCTTGTTTGTGAGTTACTAGACTACCGATGTTTGATTCTGGTATTTCTTTTTATGGTCATGAATGTTAGACATTTACCTTGCATGCTTTCATGATACGCCATAATTTACTGTAGCACTCTATCCTATTATATGGGGTGTTACAATCATGGTATCAGAACCAAGGTTTTGACCTGTAGCTCTATAAAAATGACCTGTGACTTACGGGTAGTCACCAGTGTCTTCCTAGAACTGACAGTTGGTTTTCATGCATTCATTCATTTTCATTTTATTTCATGCATTCATATCATTGTAGCAGGTTTATGACTAAGTAATGGTTGGTACAGGACTGACTCTATTTAGTCGCATGTACTATTATCGAAACTTTTACCTTTGGGACCGACCCATTGGCGTCCCCGCGCCATGTCTTTTGTTTTGAGTGAACTGACCATAGGCGTTCACTCCCGCTCATATAAATTTTTTATAAACTACATCATGCATTTTTACATTGTTTCATGCATTATAAACTGCTTCTTTGATTTATACATTGTTCATGCATTCTTATGTTGTATCATTTCAGATTTATAATTTATGTTGCATTTTGTTGTTTAAACTGTCAGATGGTAAACAGTCACAATACTCCAGATTTGACAGCAGCTGTCATGCAGCTCTGCAAGCCCTCCTTCCCCAACTTCGTAATGAAATCAGGGATGAACTTCAGGCGGAATTCCAGGCTCATGGTAATCACAACAACCCTCCTCCTCCTCCACCGGTTACTCTTATGACTTGGTTGGAGAGATTCAACAAACAACGACCTCGTTCGTTTGAACAGACTGACAGCCCCAACGAGGCTGAAGCTTGGATTCCTCACATCGAGAAGATTTTCGATGAAATGGGTTGTGATGGTGTCTACAATGCAAGGCTGACTTGCTATAAGTTTGAAGGTGATGTGATGCAATGGTGGAAATCGGTCAAGCAGTCCAACGGTGGTGACAATTGGGTTGCACAGCTGACATGGGACCGATTTAAGAAGCTCTTCCTTAATCAGTACTTCCCACATGCTGAGCAAGAGAAGCTCAAGAGGTACTACCACAACATTCGGCAGATTGCTGGTGAAAACAGCAATAAATTCATGCAAAGGTTTCTCCGGTTAGCAGGTTTTCTGGGTCCAGCCGCAGGAACTGCTGCGGAGCAGGCTGAGAAGTTTCGCTGGGCACTTCGTACTTCGGTTGCCAAAAACTTGCTATGTGCTACTTTTACTACAGTGGCACAGGTGGGCGATGCAGCCCGTAAGCTCGAGATGCTTCAGGAACGAGAGGAGTTCGGTGATGACAGAGCAGTGAAGAGGTATCTTCAATCACCAATTGTAAACAACTCATATACATCAGTATTATTCATTTCATATAACCCTCTGTTCAACAATATATATTTCAGGCAGAAGACTGACGGCCGTAAGCCTGCGGCCGCTCAGTAGCAAGCATCCAAGGGAAACGGTCAGACTAACGATCGTTCTGGTTCTAAGAGGCATGGCGGTAATGATAGTTACCGTAACAACGCTAACAACTCGAACAACAGCAGGTCCCTACATTAACCTTCTTTCATGTTCAACTATTTATGTTATGGTATTCTGACACTCCAACAATTGTTAATTCAGGAACAATGGTAACGGCAGGGATCAGGACCGTAGGGGTTCACAACCTAACCGTTCTACCTCATCTGGTAAATTTTACACCTTATATGTAATCATGTTTATGTTCCACGATCATGTCTCATGCATGTAATCCTTAAACGGGCTCGCAGATAACTAGGACGCCTGCTGGAGGACATGCATCCTATCTGTCCTACTTGTTTGCGCAGACATTCGGGTATTTGTCGCCGAGGCACTGGTGGTTGTTTCAAGTGTGGCCAACAAGGCCATCAGCAGAAGGACTGTCGCCAGGGTGAGATAGAAGGCACCTCTGGACACGCCGACACCAAGCCACCTCCTACTTCTGTTCGCGTGTTCACTACTACTCGAGATCAAGCGAATAAGACTTCAGGTACCATCACCGAAAATCTCTTTATGAATGGTTTGGCACCGTGTGTTCTATTTGATACTAGAGCGATGCATTCAGTCGTGTCCACTACTTTTGCTATACGTGTTAGGATTTCCCCGATGCCATTAGATAATGCCTCATGCATTTCCACGCCACTTAGATCTTCCCCTAGAATTTGATGACAAGATCCGTAGAGTTGACGCACTTCCTTTGGACATGTGCGATTTTGACTTGATTTTGGGCATGGACTGGTTATCCAAACACCAGGCCAACACTGACTGCCACACTTATCGGGTTATCTTCGGTGATGTTAAATCCCCAGAGTACATACACCATGGTTTTCTGCCACGGAGGTCAGTAAAGATTATGTCATCTATGGAGGCGCGTGCATTTCTATCACACGGCTGCCAGGGCATCATAGCCAATATTCATGATATTTCTGCCGAGTCTCCATCGATCCAAGATCATCCTATTGTGTCAGAGTTTCCTGACGTAGATGAACTTCCGGGCATACCACATGTTTGTGAAGTCGAGTTTGGAATCGAGCTCATACCAGGTGCAGAGCCAATTTACAAAGTTCCTTACCGTATGGATCCTATAGAGCTTAAGGAACTAAAAGATCGGCTGCAGGAACTTCTGGAACGAGGTTTCATCCGTCCTAGTGCATCTCCATGGGGTGCACCGGTACTGTTCGTGAAAAAGAAAGACGGCAGCATGCGTTTATGTGTAGACTATCGTGAGCTGAACAAGATCACGATCAGGAATCGTTATCCTTTGTCGCGAATTGATGAACTATTCAATCAACTTCAGGGCGCCATGCATTTCTCCAAGATCGATCTGAGGTCCGGCTACCATCAGTTACGGGTTAAAGATCAGGATATCTCTAAGACTGCTTTCCGTACATGTTATGGGCACTACGAGTTCGTAGTCATGCTATTCGGACTCACTAATGCTCCAGCTATCTTCGTGGATTTGATGAACCGTGTCTTTCATGAGTTTCTGGATAAGTTCGTTATTGTGTTCATTGATGACATCCTGATATTATCCAAATCCAAGGAGGAACATGAGGAACACCTTCGTACAGTCTTACAAATTCTACGTCAGAAGCAGCTGTACGCCAAGTTCTCTAAGTGTGAGTTCTGGTTAACCAAGGTGGCATTTATGGGCCGTATTGTATCTGCAGAAGGCATCACCATGGATCCTACCAAGGTTGAAGCTATCACTAAATGGCCGAGACCTACATCTGCAACAGAAGTTAGAAGTTTTCTGGGTTAGCTGGCTACTACCGTAGGTTTGTAGGGAACTTTTCACGGTTAGCCTTACCTTTGACTAAGCTGATGAGGAAAGGAGAGAAATTCATCTGGACAGAAGAGCGAGAGAAGATCTTCGAAGATCTTAAGCAGAAGTTAGTGACTGCACCTATTCTTACTCTCCCATCTGGCTCAGGTGAATTTTAGATATATAGTGACGCTTCAGGAAAGGGTTTAGGCTGCCTTCTCATGCAACATGGGAAGATTATTGCATACGCATCACGACAACTGAAACCTTATGAAGAAAACTATCCTACTCACGATTAGAGCTTGTAGCAGTTTTTTTGCGTTGAATATCTGGAGACGTTATTTGTATGGTGAATCATGTGACATATTCACCGACCACAAGAGTCTCAAGTACATCTTCACCTAGAAAGAACTGAACATGAGATAGAGGAGATGGTTAGAGTTATTGAACGACTATGACACCAACATTCAGTACCATCCTGGTAAGGCGAATGTGGTGGCAGATGCTCTAAGCAAAAGGTCGGGTATGATTGCTGGCATTTGGATTGCAAAGGAGATCATTCGTGACCTAGAGATGACTGATATAGAGTTCTGTGTACGAGGACAGCACGGTTATTGGGCTAATCTTATAGTGGAACCAGACTTACATGCTAGGATCAAGGAAGCTCAAAAGGACGATGGTGATATTTGGTCTATTATTCAGAATCTTGATGAGTAGACGAAGTTTCGTGTTGATGACGATGGTATCTTATGGCAGGGCACTAGACTAGTGGTTCCTGATGACTCTACTCTCAGGGAAGCTGTGTTGACTGAGGCTCACAGTTCTCCATTTACCATACATCCTAGTTCCACCAAGATGTACCATGACATCAAGCAACACTTTTAGTGGAGTGGTATGAAGCAGGATGTTTCCACCTTCATTTCTAAGTGTATGATCTGCCAACAGGTGAAGATCGAACATCAGCGAGCTAGTGGTTTACTACAACCATTAGATATTCCAGCATGGAAGTGGGACAAAATCTCCATGGATTTTGTTACTGGTCTTCCGGTTACTCAGAAGAAGAATGACGCTATCTGGGTCATTGTGGTTAGGTTGACTAAATCTGCTCATTTTCTGCCGATTCGCAAGGAGCGTCTAGCCAGCAAATTAGCAGACACATTCCAGAGAGAGATCATAAGACTGCATGGTACTCCATCAGAAATCATCTCTGACAGAGATCCCCATTTCACATCACGTTTCTAGCAGAGTCTGCAGAAAGCTTGGGGCACCAGACTTAAGCTCAGCACTGCCTTTCATCCTCAGACCGACGGACATTCGAACCGTACCATTCAGACATTGGAGGACATGTTGCGATCGTGTGCTCTAGAATGGTCAGGAAGGTGGGATGAATATATATTCCTAGTAGAATTCGCATACAACAACAGCTGGCACGCTAGCATCAAGTGTGCTCCCTTTGAGATGTTGTATGGCAAAGAGTGTCGCACCCCAATCTGCTGGGATCAAGTGGGCGAACGACTGCTTGAAGGACCAGAAATGATTGAAGTGACCAATGAAAAGGTCGTTGTCGCCAAAGCAAAGCTTTAGAAAGCTTGTGCTCGTCAGAAGAGCTATGGTGATAAACATCGTAGAGATGTGTCTTTCAACGTAGGAGATCACGTTTTCCTCAAGGTATCACCTGCACGAGGAGTTAGATGTTTTGGAATCAGAGGGAAGCTCAGTCCTCGCTTCATTGGACCGTTCGACATCATAGAACGCGTTGGTGAAGTGTCATATTGTTTAGCGTTACCGCCTCAGCAATCACACGTTCACAACGTGTTCCATGTGTCCTTACTCAGAGGATACAACTATCATCCAGTTCATGTTGTCCAGTATCCACTTAATCAGATTTGAGAGGATATTTCATATGTCGAAGAACCCGAGAGAGTTCTTGAGTGACAAGATCGTGTCATGCGGAGGAAGACGATCCCTTTCGTCAAAATCCTCTGGAGGGATCATCCTGAGCGGGAAGCCACTTGGGAGACGGAGGAGTCTATACGGACTTCATACCCTCATTTCCAGGTCTAATTCGGGTATGTTTTTCTTTCAGTTTACGTTTCTCCAATTCGAGGATGAATCGTTCTTTTAGAGGGGAAAAGTTGTAAAACCCGCATTAAAAACCTACGAACAGTACACGTGAACAGTAACTTACGAAAACACGGTAAAATTTAAACTTTCCGTTTATAATACTAATACGCGTGTCACGACAATAAATAACGAACAATCATGAATATTATAAATGTGACACGATCACGAATACCAAAAATCACGAATAATAAATCACGAACACGGACGTAAATTATTTAACACTCGAAAAACTACGGGTTTACCATGTGGGCCCCATAGACGCGGCAAGACAAATGAAAGAGGCCAAGTGGGCCTTTTGGCCTAACACTAATTTTATTAAAACCTCTGGAGAGTTATTTTCTCTCATATTTTTAGGTTACAGAAAATTGTCCTCTTCCTCCTTGTTTTCACTATAGCCGCCGGCCACACAAGAACAAAGGGCAGACCCAAACAATTTTTGTAATTGCTTAATTATTCGTGATCATCGTTTCATTCTACACGCATTGGTATATTCAAAAACCTTTTCTTTTTATTTTATTTTTTTATGATTTCATGTTTATCGGTCAAGGGGTGTTTGGTTTGTGGTTGTGGTTCGGCCGAGGCACCGAGACCCCCAAAGGGGGTGTTCGGTTTGTTGTTGATCACCACCCTCGAGACCATATAGGTCTCGGCTTGGTTGGTCTTCGGTCGGCGCAGCAAGGGGAACCCCGACCATGGGTCGGGGTGTGTTTGTTTTTGGTTTTTGGTGGAGCCGAGACACCACCGAGACCCCAAGGGGTGCTCGGTTGGTGTTGTTTGTTCGGACCCGAGACCAAGTGACCCCGACTTTGAGTTGGGGTATGCTTACATGTTTAGTTGATTACGTAGTGTCAACCGAGATCCTTTCCAAGGTCTCGGTGGGACTTTTATGTGGCTTATTTGGTTCGACAATATTAAAACACGGGCTCGGGATTCGGGTTTTTTATCAAAACTATTTTTATAAATCATGTCATATTAAAATTTAGTTTAATTAGTTTATTAAAATTAATTCATGTATAACCTAAGGTATTTATACTTAGTCATTTTAATTAAACATGTATTTTAATTAAATTTATATAACGTATAGTTTAATTAAATTAACTAGTTATTTAATTAACCAACTATAACCATGACTTGTATTTTATTAATTTAACTTCACTTGTTATTTATAATACAACTTAATTCTAATTATAGAAACTTACTATTTTGGAAACTTACTATTTATGAAAACCTGCTATTTTTAGAAAGTTACTTAGTATTACAATACAAGTATTATAATACACTAATACATGAATAATACAGAACAAAACATCATAATAACTACTGTTAACATAGTAAACAGTAAAACATGATAGAATACGTATAACAAGCTAATAACACACGGAACCAGTAAAACACATGTAATTCAGACAACTCATACACGTCTATATTTCTTATGTAGTGTTATCCGTCAAGGCGGATTAGTCTTCATCGTTTCCGTTAGCTTCTACTGGACATAAGGTACGGATTTCCCGTCCTTCAGTAAGGACAATCTCTTCCTTTATTAGGATTTCCCGTATGCAGCCAACTATTTTCCCAGTAGTTATAGATTAAATGCTTCTGTTTATTAGTTACCTTAGCCATATATATACATGACCAGTTTCACCTAGTTATAGAGGTACCATAACCATAACACTAGAGGCACTAGTGTTATGACTTCACCATGGCGGAGTGATAGCTCGTGGCGTCCCTTTTCAGTTATTTGGCCATTATATTATTATATTATCATATGGGGCGTATGGGTGCATCCTAGTTACATGTTTCAGTCAGGATTTCATGGTGAATGTGGTGTGTGCCTTGCATCTTTCACAAGGAGCTGATCCCTCCTACCCACTGACCAGTTAATTAGAGGCAACCCCTCTAATTGCATGATGAGGTCTCCCCTCCAAGTATTCATGCACGTTGTTGACCTCATGACCTATATTGGCTATTATGGTACATTAACTAATACATATTTTCATAAGTAACATAAGCTATGTTTTCAGAACTAAAACCAGTTAACATGACAGACAACTAGTTTTTCCAGGACTTAATCATTTCCGCTGCCATTCATGCTTTATAATCTTCATATGCTTCCATATTATATGTTTCCATGCTTTATTATATATCCGTGCACAGAGCGTTATGAAGAAACTATCCTACTCACGATTAGAGCTTGTAGCAGTTGTTTTTGCGTTGAATATCTGGAGACGTTATTTGTATGGTGAATCATGTGACATATTCACCGACCACAAGAGTCTCAAGTACATCTTCACCCAGAAAGAACTGAACATGAGATAGAGGAGATGGTTAGAGCTATTGAACGACTATGACACCAACATTCAGTACCATCCTGGTAAGGCGAATGTGGTGGCATATGCTCTAAGCAAAAGGTTGGGTATGATTGCTGGCATTTGGATTGCAAAGGAGATCATTCGTGACCTAGAGATGACTAATATAGAGTTCTATGTACGAGGCAGCACAGTTACTGGGCTAATCTTATAGTGGAACCAGACTTACATGCTAGGATCAAGGAAGCTCAGAAGGACAATGGTGATATTTGGGCTATTATTCAGAATCTTGATGAGTAGACGGAGTTTCGTGTTGATGACGATGGTATCTTATGGCAGGGCACTAGACTAGTGGTTCCTGATGACTCTACTCTCAGGGAAGCTGTGTTGACTGAGGCTCACAGTTCTCCATTTACCATACATCCTGGTTTCACCAAGATGTACCACGACATCAAGCAACACTTTTAGTGGAGTGGTATGATGCAGGATGTTTCCACCTTCATTTCTAAGTGTATGATTGATGCAACGATTGTTGGAGGTTACCTGATTATCGGTATTCTTTTTGAATCAACGATAGTTGGAAGATTGTGTCTGGCATTCTTTGGAATAAACAGATTCAATTATCTATCTTTGTTACTTTGTTTTTTCGCTACATCAATGATCTGCCAACAGGTGAAGATCGAACATCAGCGAGCTAGTGGTTTACTACAACCATTAGATATTCCAGCATGGAAGTGGGACAAAATCTCCATGGATTTTGTTACTGGTCTTTCGGTTACTCAGAAGAAGAATGACGCTATCTGGGTCAGTGTGGATAGGTTGACTAAATCTGCTCATTTTCTGCCGATTCGCAAGGAGCATCTGGCCAATAAATTAGCAGACACATCTCAGAGAGAGATCATGAGACTGCATGGTACTCCATCAGAAATCATCTCTAACAAAGATCCCCGTTTCACATCACGTTTCTAGCAGAGTCTGCAGAAAGCTTGGGGCACCAGACTTAAGCTCAGCACTGCCTTTCATCCTCAGACTGACGGACAGTCGAACCGTACCATTCAGACATTGGAGGACATGTTGCGATCGTGTGCTCTAGAATGGTCAGGAAGGTAGGATGAATATATATTCCTAGTAGAATTCGCATACAACAACAGCTGACACGCTGACATCAAGTGTGCTCCCTTTGAGATGTTGTATGGCAAAAAGTGTCGCGCCCCAATCTGCTGGGATCAAGTGGGCGAACGACTGCTTGAAGGACCAGAAATGATTGAAGTGACCAATGAGAAGGTCGCTGTCGCCAAGGCAAAGCTTTAGAAAGCTCGTGCTCGTCAGAAGAGCTATGCTGATAAACATCGTAGAGATGTGTCTTTCAACGTAGGAGATCACGTTTTCCTCAAGGTATCACCTGCACGAGGAGTTAGACGTTTTGGAATCAGAGGGAAGCTTAGTCCTCGCTTCATCAGACCGTTCGACATCATAGAACGCGTTGGTGAAGTGTCATATTGTTTAGCGTTACCGCCTCAGCAATCACACATTCACGACGTGTTCCATGTGTCCTTACTCAGAGGATACAACTATCATCCAGTTCATGTTGTCCAGTATCCACTTAATCAGATTCGAGAGGATATTTCATATGTCGAAGAACCCGAGAGAGTTCTTGTGCGACAAGATCGTGTCATGCGGAGGAAGACGATCCCTTTCGTCAAAATCCTCTGGAGGGATCATCCTGAGCGGGAAGCCACTTGGGAGACGGAGGAGTCCATACGGACTTCATACCCTCATTTCCAGGTCTAATTCGGGTATGTTGTTCTTTCAGTTTACGTTTCTCCAATTCGAGGATGAATTGTTCTTTTAGAGGGGAAGAGTTGTAAAACCCGCATTAAAAACCTACGAACAGTACACGTGAACAGTAACTTACGAAAACACGGTAAAATTTAAACTTTCCATTTATAATATTAATACACGTGTCACGATAATAAATAACGAACAATCATGAATATTATAAATGTGACACGATCACGAATACCAAAAATCACGAATAATAAATCACGAACACGCACGTAAATTATTTAACACTCGAAAAACTACGGATTTACCCCATGTGGGCCCCATAGACGCGGCAAGACAAAGGAAAGAGGCCAAGTGGGCCTTTTGGCCTAACACTAATTTTATTAAAACCTCTGGAGAGTTATTTTCTCTCATATTTTTAGGTTACAGAAAATTGTCCTCTTCCTCCTTGTTTTCACCATAGCCGCCGGCCATACAAGAACAAAGGGCAGACCCAAACAATTTTTGTAATTGCTTAATTATTCGTGATCACCGTTTCATTCTACACGCATTGGTATATTCAAAAACCTTTTCTTTTTATTTTATTTTCTTATGATTTCATGTTTATCGGTCAAGGGGTGTTTGGTTTGTGGTTGTGGTTCGGCCGAGGCACCGAGACCCCCAAAGGGGGTGTTCGGTTTGTTTTTGATCACCACCCTCGAGACCATATAGGTCTCGTCTTGGTTGGTCTTCGGTCGGCGCAGCAAGGGGAACCCCGACCATGGGTCGGGGTGTGTTTGTTTTTGGTTTTTGGTGGAGCCGAGACACCACCGAGACCCCAAGGGGTGCTCGGTTGGTGTTGTTTGTTCGGACCCGAGACCAAGGGACCCCGACTTCGAGTCGCGGTATGTTTACATGTTTAGTTGATTACGTAGTGTCAACCGAGATCCTTTCCAAGGTCTCGGTGGGACTTTTATATGGCTTATTTGGTCCGGCAATATTAAAACACGGGCTTGGGATTCGGGTTTTTTTTATAAAAACTATTTTTATAAATCATGTCATATTAAACTTTAGTTTAATTAATTTATTAAAATTAATTCATGTATGACCTAAGGTATTTATACTTAGTCATTTTAATTAAACATGTATTTTAATTAAATTTATATAACGTATAGTTTAATTAAATTAACTAGTTATTTAATTAACCAACTATAACCATGACTTGTATTGTATTAATTTAACTTCACTTGTTATTTATAATACAGTTTAATTCTAATTATAGAAACTTACTATTTTGGAAACTTACTATTTATGAAAACCTGCTACTTTTAGAAAGTTACTTAGTATTACAATACAAGTATTATAATACACTAATACATGAATAATACACAACAAAACATCATAATAACTACAGTTAACACAGTAAACAATAAAACATGACAGAATACGTATAACAAGCTAATAACATACGGAACCAATAAAACACATGTAATTCAGACAACTCATACACGTCTATATTTCTTATGTAGTGTTATCCGTCAAGGCGGATTAGTCTTCATCGTATCCATTAGCTTCTACTGGACATAAGGTACGGATTTCCCGTCCTTCAGTAAGGACAATCTCTTCCTTTATTAGGATTTCCCGTATGCAGCCAACTGTTTTCCCCAGTAGTTACAGATTAAATGCTTATGTTTATTAGTTACCTTAGCCATATACATGCATGACCAGTTTCACCTAGTTATGGAGGTACCATAACCATAACACTAGAGGCACTAGTATGACTTCACCATGGCGGAGTGATAGCTCGTGGTGTCCCTTTTCAGTTATTTGGCCATTATATTATTATATTATCATATGGGGCGTATGGGTGCATCCTAGTTACATGTTTTAGTCAGGATTTCATGGTGAATGTGGTGTGTGCCTTGCATCCTTCACAAGGAGCTGATCCCTCCTACTCACTGACCAGTTAATTAGAGGCAACCCCTCTAATTGCATGATGAGGTCTCCCCTCCAAGTATTCATGCACGTTGTTGACCTCATGACCTATATTGGCTATTATGGTACATTAACTAATACATATTTTCATAAGTAACATAAGCTATGTTTTCAGAACTAAAACCAGTTAACATGGCAGACAACTAGGTTTTCCAGGACTTAATCATTTCCGCTGCCATTCATGCTTTATACTCTTTATATGCTTCCATATTATATGTTTTCCATGCTTTATTATATATCCGTGCACCGAGCGTTATGCTCAGCCGTCTACTTTTCCATGTTCCCAAACGGCAGGTACCCAAGGACGCAAGTAGGAACTCCAGAGTATGTGCATTCGGATTGGAAGCTATCCGGCCTCTTTTACCTTATGCATTTATTCCTACTTTATCATACTTTACATCTTTTGGAAATTGTTTAGTCCTATCCATTTACAGTACTTATATTGCTTGTTTGTGAGTTACTAGACTACCGATGTTTGATTCCGGTATTTCTATTTATGGTCATGAATGTTTAGACATTTACCTTGCATGCTTTGATGGTACGCCATAATTTACTGTAGCACTCTATCCTATTAAATGGGGTGTTACATTTAAAATATCAGTTTTCTTTATTAATTAGTTTTCTTTTAACAAGTAATTAGTAGACGGTAATGGCCCAAAACCGGTTGTGGACTTTGGGTCCGTTATGGTTTCTATCTTCTAGTATGTTCTATGTAATATTATATATACGTATCAATAATACATAACATCTTACGGGGCATAATGATCATGTATGATCATATAAATAATAAAAATAGATTTTGGTTATGGTTATAGGTAGTTTTAAGAGTGTTGATATGATCATATGGTGATTAACAATAATTAATGGTATGTTAATTGTTATTGTATTACTTTATGTGATGTTAGTTTATGATGGTTATAGTTAGGAGCCATGAAACCAAGTATGATGATGGTGATTAAGTTGATGTGTAGCTAAGAATATTGTTGGTATCTTGGCTATGGAGCCAAGGTATGTAAAACGATGGTAACATGTTTATATTAATCCTACATGTATGTAAAACGTTGTCTATGTTTTGTTATAGCCTAGATGGTCAAAGTGATTGATAAGTTAGAGTTGTGCTAAGATGTTATGTGATATGTGATGATCGTAGTTATGTGATGCTTGTTGTTATAGAATCGATGTGGATGTATGTGTAATAGAAGATTAGTTATTGTTAAAGCTTACATGTGGGGGTATGATATAATAACATGTTATGCTAGTTTTACTTACTAAGCGTTTAACGCTTACATGTTATAGTGCTAACATGTGTAGGTACATTATGGCGATGGTTGTAACACCCCATTTGGATAAGTGGACCATTACGTGTATTTATGGCATGTCATTAGAGCATAAGGTAAATGTCCTAGAACATTAACTGACCATAAAGGAAATACCGGAATCAAACATCGGTAATCCAAACATAAGCTCAAAACATGAAAAGAAAAATGCTGAAGGAAAGGACTAAACAATGTCCAAATAAGCAGAATAATATAAGAAGTGCATAAAGTAAGAAGTCTGGATAGCTTCCATCCAATGCACATGCTCTCAGAATCCTAAGAGCGTCTTGGTGTACCTGTCGTTAGAACATGAAAAGGACTATGGCTGAGCATAACACCCAGTGAACGGATAAAGCATGATAAGAAATACTGAAATGAAGCAGATGATAAAATACTGAAGTTGTAAGACCGATAAGTAAAGTTGCAGCAGAAATCTGTGTATAATTTGAAAAGTCTGATTTATAAATAATAAAGCTGAACTGTTATCTATTAAATCTGAAAACATGGATTTACTGTATTTTTAGTTGCCAAGAGCTTATATAGGTCATGTTGTAACAACTGTTGCATGAATAACTGGAGGGGTGACCTCATCATGCTGTAGAGGGGTGACCTCTAAATAATATGCTGGGTGGAGGGATCAGCTCCAATGTGAAGGATGTAGAGCACACACCACATTCACCTCATAACTGTAAACTAATAAGCCTAGGATTCATCCACACGCCCCACTAATAATATTGATAAAATGGCCAAGCTGAGCTGAGTGGAACGCTGCGGGATATCACTCTCCCGCAGGTGAGTCATGACACCGGTGCCTCAGGTGTCATGGTTACGGTACCTCCGTAACTAGTACTACTGACTGGTCATGCTTGTATATAAGGCTCAGGCAATATCTTAGTTATTAAAATAATTTCTGATAATTTATAACATATACTGGGGGAAAACATTTGGCTGCAGACGGGGAATCCTAATCATGCATAGAAAGGAAGTCCTTAGTGAAAGGACGGAAAATCTGTACCTCGTGTCCAGTAATGAAATAAGAATGAAAGCTGAAAGATCTACTCCAACTTCACGGTTACTGATCGACGTCGAAGTGCCGGTCAAAAATAACCTAATTACCTTATACTAGATAGGGTAAGCGGGTATCGATTCACGAGGAATATGTGGTTTTAGTTTAAGTTTTGGGGTGATCACTGATCAATAAAGGTTTTGGTTTTGAAATCTATAAAATACTTTTGATAATAAAAATGCGGATTAAAAATTAAAATAATTATTAAGCTAATAATAAAGCTAGAAAAATAAAATAAAGATGTAAACAATTAAAAAGAAAATGCAATCCCTTCCAGCTCCTAATATTTATGGTTGATCACACTTATGGATTATCGAAACTTTTCAGTTCGTTTACAAAGATTATTTCGACTTAATATGAATGAATTAATGTCTGCATTTATTATGTTTATCAACGACTCGCAATAATAAATCTTATATAAATCCAAACAATAATTATGTTTTAATAATTTATTTAGGTACAACTTATGTTTATTATACGACCATCTTTTTTTTAACTAAATAAAATAAGTATGAATCGTTAACTAACAATAAATTGTCTCACACAAATAATTAAACATAACATTAAATCGATAAAATAATTTATAAATAAATTATAAATCAATGCCATAAAAATATGATAACCCAAAAGTAGTGATCAAACCATAAATAAAGTTACCGGAAGGAATTACAACAAAATTAGCCGGACATCGCGGTGTACTCGACCCTCTTAATACCAAACATCATCATTCTTTTCTTGTATATTCTTAGCAGCCGTCCCCACTTGTTCTTTTGTCCTTTGCGATTGTAAAAATCCCCACTTGATCTCCCAAGCTAATTTTTTTCTTCAATCTTTTAATAAACCAAATGTTGTCCCACTTGCAAATCTTCCTGAGCTTTTTTTAGCCAAGATCCATTGTTTGAGATTCGTGTGAATTATGATGTGCCTGTTTTTTAGTCACACTTCAATCTCTTTTTTTTATATTCGGTTCCCACTTTTGAGTTCCTTCGTGTATATATACTTCCTCATAGTCGGTTAGTTATTGGGCTTTGGGTCCAATGGGCCAAAAGTTATTTTTTCGTTTTTATTTTTTTTATTTTTTATTCTTTTGACATATAATAACTTTGGCCCAATAAAAAATAACTCAACGCCAATAATTGCTCATACGAAACCCGGACAAATAAAAGATGACCGAAAATATTGCGACGCGCTCAATTTTTTTTCTTCAATATTTCTTCTTCATTTATCGGCGCTCACAATGTCTTTTCTCCAAAAAATTAATAAAGCGTCCATTTTTATTCCACTTCGCTCATAACCTACATAATCACAAAACACACTCAAAGTACATATATAACGACAAATGAATATACAATTATGCTAAATTAACATGCTATGAGGTGAATGCAAAATACACCGATTAAATCCTCTCAACTTAACCTTTACTTGTCCCAAGTAAAAATAAAATAAAAATATACAAGCATGTTAATTTCATAATTTTTAATCATATTATTGAAATTCTAACAAAAAGATCATATTCAACCTAATACACTAATAACCATCCTATATGACAAATAATCCAAAATGATTACCAATATTTTTGTCCTTCTTAAACACTTAGCATAACCATTCCCATTTCATTTACTTTACGTTTCATATAATTAACCATGTGTCCAACATACCTAATGCACACCTATAATCAGTCTAAACATTAATCTAAAACAAGAGGTGAGAATATCGTACACCTTTTATAACATTGGAGTTTTTATACCATAAGAGCACATCATAAGCCATCATACTTTAGCTTACATACTTATACTTCCTTTCTTCTTCTTTTTTTTCACAAATTTTTTGCTTTTTTTTTTAATTTACACATAAGCTCTTTTTTTAGCCATTCAGGACCGTTTCTTATACAAGTCATCCGAACACTTTATACACTCCTTTCAAGGTTGATATAAAGACCAATTATTCAGAAAAATGAATATCTATCATATAGGTGCATACTAAGACACATCGGCACATGGGAATCGGTTAATTTAGTATGTTTAATTAAATGGGAAGAATTATACTTCATGCCTACTGGTACATCACATGATGGAATTATCTACCACATAGTATAATTATACAATTTATTAAATTAAACTAATCTTCCTAATTTCATTACAACAATACAAGGATTGGGTTATTTCACATAAAATTGTCTCAGCTAAGTGCAATGCTATCCATCATAAAAATTGGCGTCTGACCCATGCTAACAACTAAAGTATCACCTTGCATGGGTGACGAATCAGATAGGCAAGCTTAGCATATGACTACTACCAATAATTATGACAGTTCTCCAAATCTTTTCTAAGGCCATCGTGCGCGGGCGGCGAGCCGAATAAGATCAATTCTACGTGTCCTAACCCAAATATTACATTACTATATTTCATATTATTTTTATTCAAACTTTCTACTCGATCTAAGCAAAGGTAAGTAGAGGAAATTCAACCGGCGTGGTTTGATCATCTAAATTATACATATGCCTAACTACATGCAAACAATCAAATCAATTTAATAACCAAATTATACCATAGAATCGGGTGCACCTGATAATTATGGCCAAATCCTCTAGCTTGCTCCAATAAATCATTCACAAGCTAATCTTTAGAATCTACAAACACTCAACAAACATATATGTAGAAGAAATTTCCACATCTAATTAGCACAAGACTCTTATAATGTGATTTAAAATTTTAAAATTTTCCAATTTTTCCCAAACATCACATTTTAACCCATTTTGACCAAAATTTCACACAAAAACATGTAACACATGTGCCACCCCCCTCAACTTAAAGCATTGTGATGAGACGGCTTTTATACATGGTCTCATCGTTCTTTTTGGACTTAAAATGCATTAAATATCATCAAAAATACCCAAAAATATGCTTGTGTTTGTTGCTTGTGTGTTTTAGGTACGGATATTGAGAAAATGACAAAAGATCACAAGAATCACGCAAAAACGAACACGGGAAACGAAGCCGCACGATGAACCAAGCCCTAGTGAGGAATTTTCCAAAGAAAACCCTTGAAGATTTGAAGAATATTGAAGATTGGTCCTCCAAGTTTGAAGAATTGACACTTTATACCCTTGTATCTTCATAATTACAAGTTTGGTCCCTAAAGTTTGTCAAAATTGCAAAAAGGACCCTTAACTTTGAAGAATTGGCAAATTTAGTCCCTCAACAAATCTAAATTGTCAATTATGGTCCTTCAAGAAGTCAACAAACAAGTCAAAGTCTTGAAGTTTGAAGAAATGTCAAAAACATCCCTTGAAAATTGAAGAAATTACATGTTGAGTCCTTAAAACAAGTTTTTAAACTTATTTGTGCCAAAAATGACAAATCAGCAAAGATATTATAAAGGGAAAGAAAGTTTGTAGCTGTTTAAAGGAAAGTACCAAAGAGGAGAGAGTTCAGGGGCTAAACTTACCCAGACAACCAAAGTTATCCATCCAACCAGAACCTTCCATGTCATCATCCCACGCCACCTCACACCCTCCAGCTCAGAATCCACTTACTCTAACTAATTTAATATAATCAGTTTTAAACTGAATATATTAAGTTATAATTGGGCGGTAAACAAGGACTGTTCCACTAATCCGAATCAAAACCCACCCCTAACCTTGTTCTTGAGCCCCATGAACCCTAATCCCATATTTTTATTTACCTCAAATTAGAGCCTAATATCATCCATATTTTTGATTAATGGTCCCCTTAATGAAACCCACACCCCAAAACGGTCACCATCTACCCCATGTGCTCTCCCCAGCTGTGCCCTGCCCCACAACTCAACATGAAGACAAACCTTGACAACAATCCAACGAGTTTCGTGCTTCCTAAGCTAAGATGGACGTCTTAGATCATTTTAACATCACTGGCATCCCCACAAGAAAACAAAGAAATCACATGGCTCAAATTTGACTGCGAATTTCAAATTCAAAATGGAATATGCTGAAGATATCCAAGGGCAAATTTGGGAGTTAACCATTAGGGTTTTTACTTTCTAGAATCTTCATTGTAAGCCTATAAAAGGCGTTAGGGTTTTAGTTCATTTTTTTTTCCTTGTCTCAGTTTTTATGTAATATTTCTTTTCTATGAATGAATGAAAAGTTTTTAAGCTGCATATAACTGAGTCCCATTTCTTTCACGTTTTAGATTAAATCTTAAATTTCAGTTAAGTTTTGTTGAAGTTGTTTTTAATTACCAAAAAGTTTTATACATATTGGATTTTCAGAAATTGAGATTTCCTGGTGAAATCTGTTTCAAGGGTGTTTATCAAGGATCTAAGCTAGTTTGGATTAATTTTGTTTAAAGAAAAACGTTTGGAGAAAGTTTTATAAGGATCTTGAAGAAGTTTCAAAAAGAAAAAAGAAAAAAAATATATCATATTGTTTGTCTCTTTTTTCTCTTAGCAGGATAAGTTGATTATTGTTGACTGATTGATCTGCTCAGGCCCCAACCTGAAGGAAAAGGCATAGCAGCCTTGGTTGAGCCTGGACGTAGGCTCAACAAGGTAGCCCCCTTGTTCCCTTTTCAGTTTTTTTATATTTGGTGAATTTGTATAACTCAAGTGAAAAGTTGTTTAATTGTTTGCTTATTGATTGGATTCTACTGCTTTTGATGTTATATGCATTATATAAGTCAAAAAAATCAGATTGGTGATGAGTTAAACTGATTTGCTTTGAAAATTTTTGGTTTCCAAGTTTTTAAGGTGTGTTTGGAAACGGGTTTATGTGAGTAAGATTGTTAAAGTTTAAGAGTTTTAATCTGTTAGAAGTTGTTACAAGGGTAGAAAAAGGTTGCATGATAACTGGTTTTTAGTTTGGAAAGGTTTGTAACACACTTGCATGCTAAAACTTTGGATTATGTAGCTAAAATCAGAAACCTCTTGTGATTGACTGTTTTTGTGAAAAATTGCTCTATCAACTGAGTTCTTTGCTAGACCTTAGGCCTTAGAGGGGTTTGCTATCACTTATAAGCTAGCTGGTCAACTTGAATACAATAAATTAAGGTTTAAAATTCGTGTTTATGCAAGTATTTTAGGGACTACTGTTCATCAGTAGCTTTGCCAGTTAGATCAGAAACTTTTGTGCCTTATTGTGTGGATTTTGTGTTAGAACTTGGTGATTTTTGTGTTGATTATTGACTCCTTATACTCAAAGGAGTATAAGGGTGCCTCTTTTGTCCAAAATAAGCTTTCAAATAAGCTTTCCTAAGCTTATTACTCACTGCACAAAAATATACACTAGCAGTGGGAACTCCTTTCCCACTGATAGTTCACTGGTTGCCACTGCCAAGCTAAAGGACAAATCCAGTCCACATGTCACTATCAGAAGTTCATAATTTTGTCTTTAGTGCTTAAATTTCTGAATTAGACCTTCAAACCAGTGCCATTATTTTTCTTATTTAATTTAGGATTTTTCTGATTAATTAAATTTTTATTTACTGTTAATTTAGTAATTTTTAGATTAATTAGCTATTTTTAATTAACTTTAAAGTTTCTGTTTTTGTCTTTTAGTGCCAAAAGTAATATTTTTAGGTTTAATCAATTTTCTTAGACTTAAAATAATATTTTAAGGTTTTTGGTTTAAAAATATTTTACTGTTCATCTTTTTATTAATTTTTAGAATTAATTTAAGTTAATTAGGGTTTTAATTAAACTAGTTTTGTCATTTAGTGGAAAATTTAATATTTTTCAAGACTTTTCATTTTTCTACTGTTCACTAGAGTAAAATAGGATTTTTAAAATTGGTAGATTATTTTTAGCATTATTAAATTATTTTTTATAATTATTTTAATTTTAAAATAGTTTTTAGTAATTTAAAAATAGAGAAATAGTATTTAAAAATTATAAAAAATACTTTTTAGTCTTTAGATAATATAAGTAAGTTATTTGTTCAATAAAATCATATTTTGGACATTTTGATTAATTATATTTAATTTTAGGGCTTTATTAGCATTTAAAATTGAATATTTAATTAATAAAAGGTTTTAAAATATTTTTATTGAATTTTATTCCTTATTTATATTATTTTAGACTTGTTTTAGCTTATAATAAATTCTTAGGTTGAAATTTTTAATTTAGTCGTTTTTACGGTTTTACGTTTACGCCTATTTCGTCGTAGTTTAATTAGTCGTCGTAACCGTCTTTTCTTTCCTTTCTCATTTCTTTTCTTCTTGATCATAATCACAAACATCATATATCAACTCTTAACACAACGCACTTGCCTCCTTGGGAAACGAACTTGCTTGGTCATTGGTGCTCGGTTTTCCTAAACCGACACTTAACGCTTACCCTATTTTATTGCTCTTTTCCTAAAGGGTAGTAAAGACACTACATCAATTTTTGGCGCCGCTGCCGGGGAGGCGTGTTGTGTTTTGGTTGAACCATTGTTGTTTTCTATATTAGCCATAAATAGTATTTGTATTAATAGCACTCTATTAATACGTATTATCGTTTTTCGATTTTTGTGAATATTATTACTATATTGTATACGTAGAACAATAAATTTACAAGTACTCCAAATACGTGAGCAATCACAACCTTGATTCGGGATTTCATCACTCGATCATTGTATTCGAATCTCAAACCAAAGAAAAAAGGCAAAAATAGATAAATACTTTCGTGAAGCTTGATTTTGATAATACATACTATAAGGTGGGTATAAGGCGGTTGTATTTCACGACCTAAAGGAAAAAGGCTCTTAAGTGCTTCGCGCCGCCTCGTTTCCTCCGCTTGCTTGTGCGTATTTGATTTTGAGAGTGAATCGAGGGTTTTGCCGCCCAAAGTATTATTAAGTATCATATATATTTTCTTGGTTTCATTTGATTAAACCCTCTTGAACGATTTGGTGTTCCACCATCGTTCTAAAGTCATCGAAGGCGTTCACTTCACGTGATCGTTTTCATTCCTTGAGGCTTCTTTAATCAAGAGATTTGATTAAGGAGGAGATTTGTAGATTTTGGTCTACTTAATACATTCCAAAAAATCCAAAAAAAGTTAAAAACAATCAAAAACCACAAAAAAAAATTGAAAAAGTAAAAATACCAAAAAGAATCTTCTTTGCTCGCCTTCTCGTTGTACGTGACGTTTATGCAAACTCGCTCTAAAGCAAGACGTGCTCGTAAACGAAGAAACAAATCACTCACTCCTACTAGTGAGGACTCTCCTATTGACGAACCCATTGTAGTGAAAGAAGCACCCATGGCTAATCGAACTATGATGGAGTTGCTTCAAGCACCCACCGAGGGTTATGGAGAAGCGATTGTGATTCCCGCTATCCTTGCGGAGAATTTTGAGGTTAAGACGGGTTTGTTGTCCATGATTCAAAACAACAAGTTTCGAGGGGACGAAAAGGACAACCCGCATAACCACATTCGCCAATTTAATCGTCTCACCGCCACGTGCAAGTTTAAGGACGTCTCAAACGACTCGATTAAGATGATGCTTTTTCCGTATTCCTTAGCGGGGCCCGCAAAGATTTGGTTAGAGAAAGAGCTACCCAATTCTATATTGACGTGGAAGGATCTCGTTTCAAAATTCGTGAACCAATTTTTTCCGCCCTCTAAGACTACTCACTTGAAAAACGAGATTTCAAAGTTTTCACAAGAGTATAATGAGAGTTTTTCAACGGCTTGGAATAGGTTTAAGGAAATGTTGCACGAATGTCCTCATCATGGTTTTTCCGACTTACATCAAATAGACACGTTTTACAATGGCTTGAACGATCATGAGCGTGATTATCTTAATGCCGCCGCGGGTGGTAATTTCTTGTGTAAGACGGTCGAGGAAGCATTGGTAATTATTGAGAATAGGTCTAAGGTGTATAGTCCTCGTAGCACGTCGAGTGTTCGTAAGGCTTCGTCTTCATCTTCACCTAGTTTGTCACACACCGTTGATGCTTGCCAAGTCGAGGCTAATTTGGAGAACAAAATTTTTGATATAGTGAAAGGCTTGTTAGTTGAGTTTAAAGTTGGTGAACAACCCGCTCCCGCTACGATTACAGCGGTTGAGGTTTCTTGTATGTATTGTGGTGGAGCTCACGATTATTCCGAGTGCATTACCAACGGTGGTAACACTTCGAGTGCCTTCGCGGCCGCGGGAACTTATAACCAAAACGGTCAAGTTCCTCGCACTAATCAATTGACTCCACCGGGTTTTTCACCAAATCAAAATGCTAACAATTATCGAAACAATCAAGTTGGTTACCAAAGCAATCAAAGGAACAATTATAAGGGTAATAACAACTATGGGAATCAAGGGAGTAGTAGTAGTAGCCAATTGCAAAATCAAAATCAAAACCGTAATTTTCAAAATGCAAGTCAAGGTCTTCAAAATAATAAAGAACTTCCAATAGACTTTTTGAATTACGCTACTTCAAATGATAAGATTGTGGAAAACATTCAAGAGCAAATGGCTAATCAAGCTAAGGAGACGGCTAAGAACGCAAAGGAGTTAGCTAATTTCATTAAGGAAAATCTAGCCATGAGGAATGAATTGAAAAATGATTTTGCTAACCAAATTCGAGGTCAAAACAACAAGATAGAGCAAAGTCATGCTAGGCTTGAACAAAGAATTGACCAAAAAGCCGCTAGCCAAGATTTGAAGTTTAGTAGTCAAGATGCTAAGCTTAATGCCATTTTAGAAGCCGTAATGGGAAACAAAGCATCTACTTCGGGTAGTTTGCCTAGTAACACCGTTTCAAACCCGAAGGGAGAGATGAAAGTGATTACCACACGTAGTGGTAAGGCACTTAAAGAACCGACTCCTCAACCAATTACTCCAACGGTGGAGGAAATTGAGGAAGAACCCGAGGTGGTGGTCGAAAAGGAGCATATTTCAAGCCCACAAAGTACCGCTCATGCCACACCTACGGTTGACCCATCACCCATTTTGGAACCCGAGATTCCGAAGGCTATGCCTATGCCCCAACCCACACCACCCTTGCCTTACCTATCGAGACTTAGGAAGGAGAAACGACAAGAGCGCGACAACTATCAATTTGAGCTTTTTATGAAAATGTTTCGTGATTTGCACTTTAATGTGAGTTTCGCCGATGCTTTGGTCATGATGCCTCGATTCGCCGCTAACTTTAAGAGTATGTTGAACAACAAGGAGAAATTACACCAAAAGTCTAGTTGTTCGTCGGTTTATCTTAATCGCATACCTCAAAAAGTCGGTGATCCCGGTAAATTTTTGATCCCTTGTGCAATTCAAGATATGGAGGAATGCTATGCCTTGGCCGATCTTGGTGCTAGCATTAACTTGATGCCACTTGCAATATACAAGTCGCTCAATCTTCCTAATCTTACTCCTTCACGAATGTCTATTGAGTTGGCCGACCATTCCACGATTCTTGCATGTGGATTGGCGGAAGACGTTTTTGTGAAAGTGGGGAAGTTCTACTATCCCGTAGACTTTATTGTTGTTGACATCCCCACGGATCCTCAAGTTCCTCTTATTTTAGGTCGTTCGTTTTTAGATACGTCTATGGCTTTGATTGATGTGCATGCTAGAAAGATCACCTTACGTTTCAACGACGAGGAACTTGTTATAAACGCAACTCAAAATTCTCAACTTTCTCATGTTTATTCCGTTGCTACCATAAACCTCGTTGATATGATCGACGTGGTTTGCGAGGAATTTTCAAAAGAAGTTTTAGGGTTTGGTGATGAAGAAACTAGTGGCAATCCCACTATGTTAGATCCAATTCTTGATAATTCGACACCAACCTTCACTCCTTTCGAAGGTGGTGGTTTTACGTTGGAAGAATTCGATGTTCCACGTACTTGTGACGAAGACCTCGACAACTATGAGGAATTCTCGATTATCAAGGATTTTCTCAACGATTTCCCATTTCCTCCACCCGAGGAGGTTATGAGTATCGAGCCCAAATCTTCACTTGAGGAACCACCTATTCTCGAGTTGAAAGATTTACCTCCTCACCTCGAGTATGTCTATTTGGAGGAGGACGACAAGTTGCCGGTTATTATTGCGAAGGAACTTTCGAATGATGAAAAAACCGCACTTGTCGATGTTCTTAAGGACCACAAAGGGGCGATTGCGTGGAAGTTATCCGACATTAAGGGGATCGATCCAAAGTTTTGTACCCACAAAATCTTAATGGAGGAAGATTTCAAGCCAACAATCCAAAGTCAAAGGAGGGTGAACCCCAAAATTCACGACGTCATCAAAAAGGAGGTCCTTAAACTCCTTGACGCGGGAATGATTTACCCTATTTCCGATAGCCCTTGGGTGAGTCCTATTCATTGTGTCCCTAAAAAGGGAGGGATGATCGTTGTGCCAAACGATGCCAACGAGTTGATTCCCACTAGACTCGTGACCGGATGGAGAGTGTGCATAGACTATCGTAAGTTGAATGAAGCCACTCGAAAAGACCATTTTCCCTTGCCCTTCATGGACCAAATGTTGGAGCGTCTTGCGGGAAACGATTTCTATTGCTTTCTAGATGGTTTTTCCGGTTACTTCCAAATTCCCATCGATCCTCGTGATCAAGAAAAAACTACGTTTACGTGTCCATATGGAACGTTTGCCTATCGTAGAATGCCATTCGGACTTTGCAATGCACCGGGAACTTTTCAACGATGCATGATGGCTATTTTTCATGACATGATCGAGAAGACGATGGAAGTCTTCATGGATGACTTTTCCGTGTTTGGTGATTCCTTTACTTCGTGTTTGTCGAACCTTGAGATAATGTTAAAACGTTGTGAGGAAACCAACCTTGTGCTCAATTGGGAAAAGTGTCATTTTATGGTTAAAAGTGGAATCGTCTTAGGGCACAAGGTTTCGAAAGCGGGGATTGAGGTAGATCAAGCTAAGGTAGACGTCATCGCCAAATTACCTCATCCCAAAACCGTCAAGGGAGTTAGGAGTTTCCTAGGCCACGCGGGCTTTTATCGACGATTCATCAAGGATTTCTCGAAGATTTCTCGACCCATTACACATCTTCTTGAAAAAGAAGCACGTTTTGTCTTTGACGAAGATTGTGTACGAGCCTTCGAGATCCTTAAGAGGAAACTTACCGAAGCTCCCATTCTTGTTGCTCCAAATTGGAACCTCCCCTTTGAGCTTATGTGTGATGCAAGTGATTACGCTATTGGGGCCGTTTTGGGGCAACGTCATGATAAGCATTTCTTGCCTATTCACTATGCTAGCAAGACAATGACCGAGGCTCAACTTAAATACACTACAACGGAAAAAGAGTTCCTTGCCGTGGTGTATGCATTTGAGAAATTCCGACCTTACCTCGTCTTGACGAAATGCATAGTGTATACGGACCATTCGGCTATCAAGTATCTCATGGCTAAACAAGATGCAAAGCCGAGATTACTTCGTTGGATTCTCCTCCTTCAAGAATTTGATCACAAAATCGTTGACAAAAAAGGAGCCGAGAATCTAGCGGCCGACCATCTCTCTCGTTTGGAAGATCCTCACCAAAGTGTTTACGAGCCTAAGGAAATCACCGAAACATTTCCGCTCGAAACACTTGGTGTAGTGAATTCCAAACTTGATTCTTCTACCCCATGGTTTGCGGATTTTGCAAATTACCATGCGGGTAACTTCATCATTAAGGGTATGACAACTCAAGAAAAACGGAAATTCTTTCGTGATGTCAAGTTCTATTTTTGGAACGACCCTTACTTGTTTCGAACTTGTGCGGATCAAATCATCCGCCGTTGTGTATTTGGCACCGAAGCTTCTAACATCCTTAGAGCTTGCCATGAGGGACCCACGGGTGGTCACCACGGTGCTAATCTCACGGCTAAAAAGGTGTTTGATGCCGGCTTCTTTTGGCCTACTATTTACCGAGATGCACAAGATCTTGTGAAGTCTTGTGATTCATGCCAACGACAAGGAAAAGCCTCACAAAAAGATGAAATGCCACAAAATATCATTCAATTATGTGAGATCTTTGACGTTTGGGGCATAGACTTTATGGGGCCGTTCCCATCATCTGGTGGTAATAAGTACATCCTTGTTGCGGTTGACTACCTATCTAAGTGGGCGGAGGCGAAGGCCTTGCCCACTAATGATGCTCGTGTGGTAGTTAAGTTCTTGAAAAGTTTGTTTGCTAGGTTTAGAACCCCTCGTGCTATCATAAGCGATCGTGGAACCCATTTTTGTAATGACCAATTCGAAAGAGTCTTAAGGAAATATGGGGTTACACATCGTCTTTCTACGGCTTATCACCCACAAACGAGTGGGCAAGTCGAGGTTTCAAACCGAGCATTGAAGAGGATCTTGGAGAGATCCGTGGGAGAAAACTGACAATCTTGGTCGGATAAGTTAGACGATGCTTTATGGGCCTTTAGGACCGCTCATAAGACACCCATTGGGTGCACTCCCTATAAGCTTGTGTATGGAAAGAATTGTCATTTGCCTATCGAATTAGAACACAAGGCTTATTGGGCCCTAAAGCATTGTAATGATGACATGGAGACCGCGGGAAAACACCGGAAAATGCAATTAAATGAATTGGATGAATTAAGGGATATTGCTTATGAAAATTCATTGATTTACAAAGAGAAAACTAAAAAGTTGCATGATTCAAAAATTAAAAACCGGGTTTTTAACATTGGGGATCAAGTTTTACTTTTTAATTCAAGGTTGAAAATATTTTCCGGTAAATTGAAATCCCGTTGGTCCGGTCCATTCACCGTGACTCAAGTATTTCCGTATGGGACCATCGAGCTAGCTCAAGATGATGGTCCTAACTTCAAGGTGAATGGACATAGGTTGAAGCACTACTTTGGTGGGGAAGTTCCATCCTTGAACTACCTCGACCAAGTCACCTTCCCCAATGATAATTAGTATTGAGGGGATCGAGTCGAGCTCATGACTCGGTAATCAAAAACGAGGTGCCTCGTGGGGGAGTCCCATGCTTATCCTATGTACATATTATCGCTTTCTTAGTCTAATGTAGCTTACGTGTGGGGATTCGTGCCCTTCCAACCTTTGTTTCGTGGTTGTTTGTGCATTGTGGTTTTTAGATCATGATCTTCACGATTGGAGCCTCTCGTGTTCGTTTTATGGGAGCACTCGATCGTTTGCTTTGGAGACATTTCTCAATATCCATGATATATCCTTTATTGTTCTAACCTTAGGTTTTTAGCACACTTCATAAACGGCTATTAATTTAATGGTTACACCCTTTCCATGCTAGATTAGGCATTCGACTACGTCTCTAGTATGGGGGTGTTTGCACCCCTAGACTCGAAACATTGAGGACAATGTTTAACTTTAGTATGGGGGGGGTGAATAGATACTTGCCTTGCCAAACCTTCACTCTTTCCAAAGTTTATCGTTTTGTTATCGTTTTCTTGCAAAATAAGGCTAAAAATGGCCAAATTTTAAAATTTTTCTCATGTTTTATAAGTGTTTGAAGACACGAATGTAGATTTTCCGATGGCGAGAATAAGAGTAATTTTTGACTCGGCCGTGCGTGTTGAGAACTTAGCTTTGATTCCTTAACTACACATTAGGCTAAGTCTCTTAAATGAGGACGAGAAATGATAGAGTTAATTATAAGTTACTATGCTAAACGTAGAGTACTCGTATTCTTTCAAAAACTCATGTGTTCTCGTTGTTTGCTTATTCTCCCTTCGCTTGTAAATATTTTTTGCTTAATAAATATTGACTTAGCGGTTTAGTTAGGATTGTTGGGTTTCTAGTCTTTTCTAGTAGCTTCCGTGTAATTAAATTGGGAAGACATTAAGGTATCGCCAGCGTCACGGTTTTGAAGTATTGGCACCCCAATAATCGAAAGCTTCACCTAATAATAAGATTTCAAGTGCTCACCTAAATCTAGCAAACAATTTGAAAGCCCCACAAGGCCTAAAATCTATGCAAAATTGAAAGTGAATCAAGCCTTAATCTTCGAAGCTTTAAAGATCCAAAATTCGCTTTAGCGTGAGGATATACGTCTTTGGCTAATAAAACCACCGATGAGGCGGATAATAAAAGGCAAGGCAAGACCGAAGTCATAATAAAAGCTTCATGGCGAAGTTGAATAAAAGATGGAGGTAAACCAAAGATAATAAGGCCCTTCCGTTAGGGGGCGTATAAAAGTCTTGGTAATAAGTCTCATGTTCAAAACCGTTATAAAACCGTGTTTATCGATTCTTCTTGTCAACTTAATTTTTTAACATCGTCGTCTATTAGGAGGGGTTATTGATTTGATGGTCTTAGTTACACCGTTAGGACTCTATTTTTAGACCTAAATCTCTATTATCGCATAAGTCAACAATGTATCCTCGTGATCATTAAGACATAATAAAATATAAGAGATACAACTTAGGAATAATGGGAGAATAAGTACGTGATTAGGGCATATGAGTAGTGTTAGCATTACTAGCTTATAATGACAATGATCTCGTTACACGCTTGGCATGGAATTAAGGTGAAAATCGAGGACGATGAAATTATTTCTAACGAAGCATTCACGTGTTCTTATTCTATGAACCTAAACGTCCCATTTTGCGATGAAAATCATACATTATGTCTATAACACAAGTAGTAGTATAGCTAGTTATCATTTCAATAAAAGTGAATACAATGAATTTTGGAGATGCTATGATACTTTATTCTAGCATTGCGTGAGGGCACGGTAATGGTTTAGTATGGGGGAGTGATGAGACGGCTTTTATACATGGTCTCATCGTTCTTTTTGGACTTAAAATGCATTAAATATCATCAAAAATACCCAAAAATATGCTTGTGTTTGTTGCTTGTGTGTTTTAGGTACGGATATTGAGAAAATGACAAAAGATCACAAGAATCACGCAAAAACGAACACGGGAAACGAAGCCGCACGATGAACCAAGCCCTAGTGAGGAATTTTCCAAAGAAAACCCTTGAAGATTTGAAGAATATTGAAGATTGGTCCTCCAAGTTTGAAGAATTGACACTTTATACCCTTGTATCTTCATAATTACAAGTTTGGTCCCTAAAGTTTGTCAAAATTGCAAAAAGGACCCTTAACTTTGAAGAATTGGCAAATTTAGTCCCTCAACAAATCTAAATTGTCAATTATGGTCCTTCAAGAAGTCAACAAACAAGTCAAAGTCTTGAAGTTTGAAGAAATGTCAAAAACATCCCTTGAAAATTGAAGAAATTACATGTTGAGTCCTTAAAACAAGTTTTTAAACTTATTTGTGCCAAAAATGACAAATCAGCAAAGATATTATAAAGGGAAAGAAAGTTTGTAGCTGTTTAAAGGAAAGTACCAAAGAGGAGAGAGTTCAGGGGCTAAACTTACCCAGACAACCAAAGTTATCCATCCAACCAGAACCTTCCATGTCATCATCCCACGCCACCTCACACCCTCCAGCTCAGAATCTACTTACTCTAACTAATTTAATATAATCAGTTTTAAACTGAATATATTAAGTTATAATTGGGCGGTAAACAAGGACTGTTCCACTAATCCGAATCAAAACCCACCCCTAACCTTGTTCTTAAGCCCATGAACCCTAATCCCATATTTTTATTTACCTCAAATTAGAGCCTAATATCATCCAGATTTTTGATTAATGGTCCCCTTAATGAAACCCACACCCCAAAACGGTCACCATCTACCCCATGTGCTCTCCCCAGCTGTGCCCTGCCCCACAACTCAACATGAAGACAAACCTTGACAGCAATCCAACGAGTTTCGTGCTTCCTAAGCTAAGATGGACGTCTTAGATCATTTTAACATCACTGGCATCCCTACAAGAAAACAAAGAAATCACATGGCTCAAATTTGACTGCGAATTTCAAATTCAAAATGGAATATGCTGAAGATATCCAAGGGCAAATTTGGGAGTTAACCATTAGGGTTTTTACTTTCTAGAATCTTCATTGTAAGCCTATAAAAGGCGTTAGGGTTTTAGTTCATTTTTTTTCCTTGTCTCAGTTTTTATGTAATATTTCTTTTTTATGAATGAATGAAAAGTTTTTAAGCTGCATATAACTGAGTCCCATTTCTTTCACGTTTTAGACTAAATCTTAAATTTCAGTTAAGTTTTGTTGAAGTTGTTTTTAATTACCAAAAAGTTTTATACATATTGGATTTTCAAAAATTGAGATTTCCTGGTGAAATCTGTTTCAAGGGTGTTTATCAAGGATCTAAGCTAGTTTGGATTAATTTTGTTTAAAGAAAAACGTTTGGAGAAAGTTTTATAAGGATCTTGAAGAAGTTTCAAAAAGAAAAAAGAAAAAAAATATATCATATTGTTTGTCTCTTTTTTCTCTTAGCAGGATAAGTTGATTATTGTTGACTGATTGATCTGCTCAGGCCCCAGCCTGAAGGAAAAGGCATAGCAGCCTTGGTTGAGCCTGGACGTAGGCTCAACAAGGTAGCCCCCTTGTTCCCTTTTCATTTTTTTTTATATTTGGTGAATTTGTATAACTCAAGTGAAAAGTTGTTTAATTGTTTGCTTATTGATTGGATTCTACTGCTTTTGATGTTATATGCATTATATAAGTCAAAAAAATCAGATTGGTGATGAGTTAAACTGATTTGCTTTGAAAATTTTTGGTTTCCAAGTTTTTAAGGTGTGTTTGGAAACGGGTTTATGTGAGTAAGATTGTTAAAGTTTAAGAGTTTTAATCTGTTAGAAGTTGTTACAAGGGTAGAAAAAGGTTGCATGATAACTGGTTTTTAGTTTGGAAAGGTTTGTAACACACTTGCATGCTAAAACTTTGGATTATGTAGCTAAAATCAGAAACCTCTTGTGATTTACTGTTTTTGTGAAAAATTGCTCTATCAACTGAGTTCTTTGCTAGACCTTAGGCCTTAGAGGGGTTTGCTATCACTTATAAGCTAGCTGGTCAACTTGAATACAAGAAATTAAGGTTTAAAATTCGTGTTTATGCAAGTATTTTAGGGACTACTGTTCATCAGTAACTTTGCCAGTTAGATCAGAAACTTTTGTGCCTTATTGTGTGGATTTTGTGTTAGAACTTGGTGATTTTTGTGTTGATTATTGACTCCTTATACTCAAAGGAGTATAAGGGTGCCTTTTTTATCCAAAATAAGCTTTCAAATAAGCTTTCCTAAGCTTATTACTCACTGCACAAAAATATACACTAGCAGTGGGAACTCCTTTCCCACTGATAGTTCACTGGTTGCCACTGCCAAGCTAAAGGACAAATCCAGTCCACATGTCACTATCAGAAGTTCATAATTTTGTCTTTAGTGCTTAAATTTCTGAATTAGACCTTCAAACCAGTGCCATTATTTTTCTTATTTAATTTAGGATTTTTCTGATTAATTAAATTTTTATTTACTGTTCATTTAGTAATTTTTAGATTAATTAGCTATTTTTAATTAACTTTAAAGTTTCTGTTTTTGTCTTTTAGTGCCAAAAGTAATATTTTTAGGTTTAATCAATTTTCTTAGACTTAGAATAATATTTTAAGGTTTTTGGTTTAAAAATATTTTACTGTTCATCTTTTTATTAATTTTTAGAATTAATTTAAGTTAATTAGGGTTTTAATTAAACTAGTTTTGTCATTTAGTGGAAAATTTAATATTTTTCAAGACTTTTCATTTTTCTACTGTTCACTAGAGTAAAATAGGATTTTTAAAATTGGTAGATTATTTTTAGCATTATTAAATTATTTTTTATAATTATTTTAATTTTAAAATAGTTTTTAGTAATTTAAAAATAGAGAAATAGTATTTAAAAATAATAAAAAATACTTTTTAGTCTTTAGATAATATAAGTAAGTTATTTGTTCAATAAAATCATATTTTGGACATTTTGATTAATTATATTTAATTTTAGGGCTTTAATTAGCATTTAAAATTGAATATTTAATTAATAAAAGGTTTTAAAATATTTTTATTGAATTTTATTCCTTATTTATATTATTTTAGACTTGTTTTAGCTTATAATAAATTCTTAGGTTGAAATTTTTAATTTAGTCGTTTTTACGGTTTTACGTTTACGCCTATTTCGTCGTAGTTTAATTAGTCGTCGTAACCGTCTTTTCTTTCCTTTCTCATTTCTTTTCTTCTTGATCATAATCACAAACATCATATATCAACTCTTAACACAACGCACTTGCCTCCTTGGGAAACGAACTTGCTTGGTCATTGGTGCTCGGTTTTCCTAAACCGACACTTAACGCTTACCCTATTTTATTGCTCTTTTCCTAAAGGGTAGTAAAGATACTACATCACATTGCATTGCCCCTAATGCAAAAAACTTTAAATTGAAATTTTGGTTAAAAATCAATTTGACAAACTCACACAAAAATAAAAACCTAACTCATTTTCGTAGGAATCACGGTTGTATTTAGCGTATGCAACAAGCCTTTAAACCACTCGGTAGCCCGACTGGACGAGTTTTGTCTCGTGAGGGTTTGTAGTGAACACACCCACAAAGTTCCACAAACCACGAGTTGCCTCCCCCGAAGCGCTAAGTTTACCGTCTTCAGCCAGACATAACTCATATGAGCTATTGAGACAGTTGGATTGGTTCCAAGTAAACCACATCCACCGTTTCGGTACTCTCACACTCCAACTCAACATACGGCTTCAAACGGTGTCCATTAACTTTAAAAGGCTCTCCACCCACCATATTTTTTATTTCAATGGCTCCATGTGGAGAGACTTGAGTCACTACGTATGGACCCGTCCATTTACTTCTCAACTTTCCAGGAAAAAGCTTAAGTCTAGCATTGAATAACCAAACTTTTTGGCCAACCAAGAACGATTTCTTGGTGATGTGTCGATCATGAAAAACTTTGGTTTTCTCCTTATAAATCCTAGAACTCTCATAAGCATCACGTCTAATCTCATCTAGTTTAGATAATTGAAGTTTCCTAGAACTACCTACTTTCTCTAAATCCAGATTAACAGTCTTAATCGCCCATTCAGCCATATGCTCTATCTCAACCGGTAAATGACACGCCTTGCCATATACCAACTTATACGGTGACATACCAATAGGAGTCTTAAAATCCGTCCTATATGCCCATAATGCATCATCTAAACTCAAGGACCAATCTTTCCTATCACTACGGACGGTCTTTTCTAAAATTCACTTAATCTCCCTATTTGATACTTCCACCTGTCCACTAGTCTATGGGTGATACGGGGTAGCTATCCTATGATTAACTCCATAGTGTTTCAATAATTTTCCAAATCTAAAGTTCTTAAAGTGGGAACCCCCGTCACTAATGATAGCCTTAGGAATTCCATGCCTAGCAAAAATATTCTTCTTAACAAACTTAAGAACTACACTATGGTCATTGGTTCTAGTAGCCTCAGCCTCTACCCACTTAGACACATAATCAACTGCCACTAAAATGTACACATTGCCATGGGAAGTAGGGAATGGTCCCATAAAGTCAATACCCCACACGTCAAAGATCTCAACAGCAAGTATAGGATTCATAGGCATTTGATCACGCCTCGAAATCCCACCAACTTGTTGGCAACGAATACATGCTTTCACAAAAGACTGGGCATCCTTGAAGATAGTCGGCCAAAAGAAACCGCTTTGTAGGATTTTATGCCCAGTTTTCATAGCACCAAAGTGTCCACCACATGCATAAGAATGGCAATGAGCCAATATGTCCATATGCTCGTGGTCGGGAACACATCTGCTAAAAAATTGGTCAGCACACACCTTATATAGCTCCAGATCCTCCCAAAAATAATGCTTCAACTGGGAGAAGAAGTATTTTCTTTGTTGCTTGGACCAAAACTCCGAAAGCTTTTTAACAGCTAAGTAATTAACTATATTTGCGTACCAAGGAACCTTAGAAACCTCAAATAAACTTTCATCCGGAAAGCTTTCCTTAATCACGTCAGAAGGGTTGAAAGGCAGAGGAATAATTCTAGACAAATGGTCGGCAACTACATTTTCTGAACCATTTTTATCCCGAATTTCTAGGTTAAATTACTGTAAAAACAGAATCCACCTAAGCAACATCGGTTTTGTCTCTTTCTTAGTCACCAAATGTCTTAAGGCACTATGATCTGAAAATACTATCACCTTAGAATGCCCCCAAATATATGACCTAAACTTATCAAGAGCAAAAACCACAGCTAACAACTCTTTTTCAGTAGTGGTGTATGTCATTTGAGCTTCTAAAAAAGTCTTACTAGCATAAAAGATCACAACGGGTTTCTTATCGACCCGCTATCCTAGAACCGCCCCAGCGGCATAATCACTCGCATCACACATGATCTCGAAAGGCTTCGACCAATCAGGTGATTGTAGAATAGGGGCTTCTACAAGCTTTTGCTTAAGCAAGTTGAATGCTTTAAAACATGATTCATTAAAGTCAAAGCGTGCATCTTTTAAGAGTAGATTACAAAGAGGCTTTGATATTGCACTAAAATCTTCAATAAATCGCCTATAGAACCCAGCATGACCAAGAAAAGAATGCACACCTTTGACGGTAGTGGGAGGAGGAAGGGTCAAAATTACTTGAACTTTGGCACGGTCAACCTCAAATCCTTTTTCAGACACAACATGCCCTAATACAATTCCCTCTCGAACCATGAAATGGCTCTTCTCCCAACTAAGCACCAAATTAGTTTCAGTGCATCTTTCTAACACACTTTCAAGCTGATCAAGGCAGCTTTCAAAGGATTGACCAAAGATGGAGAAATCATCCATAAATATCTCTACAGATTCTCCAACCATGTCAGAAAAGATACTCATCATGCACCTCTGAAAGGTAGCGAGTGCATTACACAGGCCAAAAGGCATTCTTCGAAATGCAAATGTCCCATAGGGACACGTAAAAGTAGTTTTGGCCTGGTCATCAGGATGGATGGGTATTTGATTATAACCGGAGTACCCATCCAGGAAGCAATATAAATTCTTACCAGAAAGATTCTCAACTATTTGATCAATGAAGAGTAGTGGGAAGTGATCTTTAGATGTAGCATTATTAAGCTTACGGTAATCTATACAAACTCTCCACCCAGTAACTGGTCGGGTTGTGAGTTTCTCCCCACTCTCGGTTTCCATAACGGTGATTCCGGCCTTTTTAGGCACCGTTTGAGTGGGACTTACCCATTTACTATCCGAGATGGGATAGATGATACCAGCATCTAACCATTTAAGAACTTCTGTCCTTACTACCTCTTTCATATTAGGATTCAAACGCCTTTGCGCATCTCTGTATGGCTTAATATCTGGGTCCGTAACAATTCGATGCATACATAATGAAGGGCTGATCCCTTTTAAATCTGCAATCGTCCATCCTACTGGTGCTTTGTACTTGGAAAGCACCTTTAGAAGTGCTCCCTCTTGTAATTCAGAAAGATCAGAAGCAACAATAACGGGTAACGTATTATTAGGACCTAGAAAAGCATATTTGAGATTAGATGGCAAAGGTTTTAGCTCAAGAGTTGGAGGCACCTCCAGAGACGGCTTCGTAGCCGTGTCAAAAGTAGAAGGCAAGGGCTCCACTTTATAAGACCAAGGTGGTTTTTGATGGTCCAAAGAACTGACCAAACACTCTTGAATCTCTTGAACTTCAGCAACATCAAGAATCTCCTCATTCTCACCAGTTAAATATAATTCCAAAGGATCATCCTTAAGCTTACGGGATGCATGCTTTTGAACTTCCTCGTCAATCACATCTACTTGGTAACATTCATTCATCGTAGGAGAATTCATAGAATTAAACACATTCAATCTTATCTCTTTATTACCGAATGCAATATCCATGGCGCCAGTCCGACAATTAATCCTAGCATCTATCGTGGCTAGGAATGGGTGCCCAAGGATAATAGTTGGTTGAACATCTTTGTATTGTGACTCGGTGTCCATAACAAAGAAGTCAACTGGGTGATAGAAGTCATCAACTTTCACAATAACATCCTCTAAGATACCTCTTGGAATATTAGTAGATCCATCGGCTAAGAAAATAATAGTTTCTGTCTTACGAAGAGTTCCTAAGTCATACTTATCGACCAAACTAGCAGGAAGGATGTTGATACTGGCACCAAGATCAAGGAGCGCCTTCTTAATGGCAATATTTCCCACTACAACTGAAATCAATGGTGATCCAGGATCTTTGAATTTAGGAGGAAGAGAGCTAGATAAGACTGCGCTAACATGCTCAGTTAGGTTAATCTTTTTAGGCAACGACGCCTTCAGCTTCCTCTTCTGGGTACACAAGTCCTTTAAACAGGAATTTTCTTGATAGCATCAATAAGGGGGAGATTAATTTTAACTTGCTTGAAAGTCTCCCACATATCCTCAGCATGAGGACCCTTTTTAGCAAACCTTGCAGATGCCGATTTCTCCAAAGCCGTAGGGTAAGGTGTGCTGGACACACCACCCTCCCCAACTTCGGAAGATTCAGTAGCTTTAGGATTCTGTGTTGTTTGTTTAGGAAAATCATTTAACAATTCATTCACCAAGTTAGAACCGGACTTAACATTATAAGAATTTTTACCTTCAATAATGATTTCGTCATCAGTAACGAAATCCTCGACATCAGGAGATTTGGAATTCCCTTGTCATTGTTGTAGATTTTACCGTTTCAAAGAGACGTCACATATTCACGTGCTTATTTCCATTTTTCTTGTGTGCGGGATTCATGGTCGGGTAGCTCGGTAGCCTTCCCTCATCTCTTTTGCTTAATTGATCCGCCAATTTACCAACTTGTCTCTCAAGAGCTGCAATAGATTTAGTAGTGGTCTCGTGTCTTTGATTAGTGACCTCGAATTTTCTATTGATCTCTTGATTGTTGGTAGATAATGAATCCATAAGCCTATCAAATTTTCGGTCAAGGTTCAAGAGACGGTTATCATCTTGGCCTTGGCCCTAATTTAGATATTGTTGTTGTGGCCTATGATTGTAAGAATTTTGTTGGAAGTTAGATGAATCGCCACCCTCATACCTTGGTTTGTAACCATAGTGTTGTTGTTGGGTATTATTAGGACGATTGTCGTCATCTTTCCAACGGAAATTGGGGTGATTGCGCCATCCAAGATTGTAACTTTCGGAGAATGGGTCATTTCGTGGACGACTACTAATAACTGGATTTAATACAAATGATTTTCACTAAGTATGAAAGTTCGTTGTTCCAGTCTTTTCGAATTGATTATTGGTAGAAAGTGTGACTCATTCGTTCTTGGTGGAAAACATATAGAGTTGTCGTTGTAGTAAAATTAAATTGCAAGACGTTAAAGTAAATGACGGTTAATTAAAACTAGAACTAATTTAAGAAGTCATTGTGCAATATTAAAAACTTTAAAAGAAAATAATTAAATGACAAAAATTTAATGCTTGACGAAAAATTAATTTGACAATGTAATAGAAATGTAAACTTGAAATAATGTAAACTTAAAAATAAAACTATTAAAAACAAAGCTAATTGGAATGCTGGTCGGAATGCAAAAGGAATGCTAAAAGGAATGTAAAAGGAATGTAAAAGGAATGTAAAAGGAATGCGGAAAGGAATATAAAAGGAATGCTGGTCGGAATGCAAAAGGAATGTAAAAGGAATGTAAAAGGAATGTAAAAGGAATGCTGAAAGGAATGTAAAAGGAATGCTGGTCGGAATGCAAAAGGAATGTAAAAGGAATGTAAAAGGAATGCTGAAAGGAATGTAAAAGGAATGCTGAAAGGAATGTTAAAAGGAATGTAAAAGGAATGCAAAAGGAATGTAAAAGGAATGCTGAAAGGAATGCTGAAAGGAATGTAAAAGGAATGTAAAAGGAATGCTGAAAGGAATGTAAAAGGAATGTAAAAGGAATGCTGAAAGGAATGTAAAACCCTTTTCCAATCAAGATGATCAGAATGTAAAAGGAATGTATAAAATAAGCTAAATCTAATAAGCTATTAATCAAATAAGCACACACCTAAAAACCTAATCAAAACACGTTTAAGAAAAGCTAATAAGCTAGAATTTAAAGACTTTTAAAAACACAAAATAAGCAAACTTAATAAGATAAACATTAAAAGGATGAAACCTTTTTTAAGAAAAACTAGAAAAATCAAATAAGCTAAACACAAAATAAGCTAATAAGATTGTCAAACTTATAGCTTATTCCGTATGAAAACTTAAGGATTGATAAAAAGATAAACTTTTTGATCAATCAAACATCAAGATTAAACAAAAAGCATAAAAATTTCGGATTAAAAATATATAAAAACTAAGAAAGGTAGAATAAGATTAAGATTAAAAGAAGAATTAAGCTATCAAAAGTAAAGATTTGATTAAAAACAAGAAAGGAAGATAAAATATTAAGATCCTAGTGAGAGAAACTATCACTTTCTCTCTCTAAAATTACCTACAAAATGAAAATGAAAACTACTACTAACTAAAAGCTAACCAACCCTCCTAAATGTGTTTAGGAGGGTATTTATATGAAATGGGGAGGTGCATGTGTTGCCTCCTCTTTCTTTCTTCACGTCTTTCCGTCTTTTAAGTTCTTCGACTTTATCGACTTTGTCTCGGGATTAATTAAACTCGTCTTATAACTTCTTCGTTTATTAGAATTGAGTTCTTCGGCTTTATTAAACTTTCGTCTTTGAACTTGTTCTTCGATAAATCTTCAGAAAAAGGTCTTGGACTTCCGTTCTTTTTGCATTCTTGATCTCTTGACTTCGTCTTTTGTCTTTTTCTACGATAAAAGCCCGTGAAAGCCCGTGTTTTCCTTCCTTTTCACATCTTGATCCTAAATTACAACAAAAACACAAACCACGCATAATTCCGACATTTACGACATAAAATACATGTTTTGGCTTGGTTATTAGTATAATTAATTGGTAAAAGGATAAGTGTTTTCACACTTATTAAATCCCCTACACTTGACCATTGCAATGACCTCATGCAATGCTTAGTGACAAAGCAAGATTTACATTCTCCATCATAATCAACCTACCTTGGCCTTTATTAAACAATAGAAACTAAGGTAAATTTAAAAGATAGAAAATAACAAAATGCTAGAAGGAAGAAACTTGTCAAGAAATCTATGACTTGCATTAGGGCTTTGGTGTCATGAATGTTTATCACCCTCAAGTTTCACGTTCCCCATGCTAAGCTTAAAAACGAGATCATTGTTAGTACAAGTTAGCACAACTAACACTTACTCATGCGGTTCAATTAATCACTTAGACTCCCTTATTCCTATGGGTAACTCTTATATTTTATTGATGTCTTGAATGATCACGAGGATGCATTGTTGACTTATTTCGATAGTTTATTAAGGCCGAAAATAAAGTAGGACGATCTAATCCATAGTTAGCTAAAGGACAAAATCTTTTAAAACTGCTTCTCGAGACCTCATAAAGTTCATATCTTGGCATAACCCGTTTCACGATTTGAGACCTTTCTCGGACCGATATTTGGCATTTACTTCATACTTCAAATCTTGAGAAGACGATCTTGAAATTATGGTCTTCTCTTCCTATATAGTGTATATCTTCACTTAGGGTAGTTGAGATATTCTTCAAATGTTGACCACTACTTCTTCATTATTTCTTCAAACCTTATTTGGGATTTGGATATACAACGATCCGCCTCCTTTTCGGACTTGGATCGATTTATCCTCATACCTTGTTAGGGTCTTTTCGGATAGATTTCTCCATGATCTTTATGGGAGTTGATTGCTTTTCGTCGTGTGTCTTGATCCTTCATATTGATTTTGGGAATAATGCTTTTCACATCATCTTGGATCTTTAGCAACAAAATGGAATCCTCATGCCTTGTTAGGGCCTTTTTGGACTCGCCAATCTTCGCGTCCCGTTTCAATAAGTTATGCCTTGGCTATGAACTCTAATTAATACCGAGCAACTTTTAAACGATCTTGGGCTAGAAGCTAAGTAATTTTTCAGACCGTACGACCTTACTTATTGCAATTATTTATTTACAAGCGATGAGAGAAAAAGGTCATAATTAACTCACAAAAGTTAATGAAAGAATACCAAACTTATAACTAACTCTATCATTCGTTCTCCACAATTTAAAATCTCAAGGAATGAGACTCGTGGATACTTAGCCTAATAAACCAATTAAGGTCTACATGGTTAAGGATACTAGCTAGAGTAAACTTGGATAAGTAAACTCGGGTTGAGTCAAAATATTCACGACGGGCCTAATATATCTAAGATATCTAAACTTGCTAAAACCATTCTATTGAACAATAAGAGAAAATAACAAAAATAAAGGAAAATACAACTAGGCCAAAATAGATTAAAAATTTTGAAAAATGTCGAAAAATCGAATTTCCGGTTAAAATGAGGTCAATTTCATGGAAAAGTCCACTTAACGTCGATAGAAGTCCCCCCTACACTTGATATAAACGTTGTCCTTAATGTTTAAGCATGTGGGAGTAAACTCCCCTACACTTAGGACATTGTGCACGTTATTTAAATCTTGCTAAGGAAAAGACAGGAACACGGAATCACGGGTCGTCAAAAGTCATCAAGAATGGATCTTTGAAAGCGCAAATCCCTGCACATCATAAGAAAGAAAACAACAAACACATACTAGGGTCTCCCCTACACTTATTATGAAAACAGAGAAAAAGGATAGATAGTTCGGGTTGCCTCCCGAGAAGCGCTTGTTTTTTATAACCAAGTCGTGAGCCTGACTCGACCTTGATTAGCATAGGAAGAAGCTTGAAGAACATCCACCGGGATCAAATACATGGTTTTCATCCATGAAATAACACAAGCTTAAGGCGAACAAGGCAAGCCAAAGAAGAGTAGGCAAGGTTCCCTTAAGCAGCGATTGAGCACGGTGGTAGCAAGGGTGAAGTGCAAGCATATCTTCATAAGTTCCAAAGATTTTTCCTTTTATTTCATCAGATGGATACTGAGATGGCTTAAAAAGTGCAATGCGGGGTCGAACACCTTTTCCTTTAGGGGAAAATAATACTCAGGCTCAGCAGATCTTGAAGAAGATCCGATCATAAATCTCGCAATCTCATCCTCAGGCGGAGGATAGAGAGGAGTTAAGACATAAGTGCTGCGGATATCGGTGTCGTCCGGCTTCTTCTCCTTTGAAGCGGGTTTCTTCATATCCAAAGTAGGATAAAGACCATAATCATCAAAGTCCAAAGGAGGAGCATCACTCTCATTTGGGAAGTAAAAGTTGAGAAAAGTAGCAAAATCTTCCTCAAATGAGTAGTCATCCAAAGTAGGATTAAGCATGGTTGGCGGAGGATCTTTATCAAAAGTGGGTGCAATGTCATCATGTGAAGAGTCACTCGAGAGAGTATCAGCCTCATCAAAATCATCATAAGTGGGCATGTTTGGATACTCTAAAACGAACGCAACATAATCATCCCCATCGGAACTAGAATCATCAGCATAATCATCATAGATTGGTGGAGGATCATAAATTGGTGGAGGATCTTCATTGGAGAGAGAATCATCCACATCATCATGGAACAGTGGATTATCATAGCAAGAATCAAACAGAGGATTGTTGTAGACAACAAAATCATCATGCACATTAATCATATTCGCTGATTCTCTTCCATTTGTTTTAGTTGTGATCTTCCCCATTTTGAATACTTGTGCATCATTCCCGACCCTTAAAATGAGCTCACCTTCAGCAACATCGACTAATGCTTTTCCGGTTCTCATGAATGGCCGACCAAGTATTAACGGAATACGAGGGTCCATTTCATGATCAACAACAACAAAGTCGACCGGAAAAGTAAAGGTTCCAACTTTTACAAATACATCTTCGGCAATACCAACGGGGTAAGCGAGAGTGCGATTGGCTAACTCAAGAGTCATCTTTGTTGGTGTAAGGTTGGGTAATGATAGTGTTTTCCAACCACTTAAAGGCATCAGATTGATACTTGCCCCGAGATCAGCTAAGGCAGTAAATTCTTTAGTTTGGTTGAAAATGCAAGGTAGCACGAAACGACCGGGATCTCCAAGTTTTTCCGGAAGTTCTTTAAGAAGGACGGAAAACCAATTTTCATTCAATCGAGTATTGACAAACTCTTCCATCTTCTCCTTCTTGCTAAGCAAGTCCTTAAACATCTTGACAAATTTAGGCATTTGTGAAAGAGCTTCAACAAGGCTAAAGGTGATGTTTATGCCGGCAATCTTGTTCAAAAAGTTGGAGACTTGAACGTCATCCTTAGTGAGAATTCTACCTTTGTACAGCCAGGAAGGGTAAGGAATGTTGGGTTTAGGTGGTGTGGGTGTAGCAGGTGAAGGTGTAGCAGCTACAGGTTGAGATGTTGAGGGTTGAGAAGTAGAAGGTTTAGAGGTGGTAGGTGGGGTTGGTGGAGGGTTTTGTTTAGGTACTTCTTCCGTGAGAGGTGGAGACGGTAACGGAGAACTAGTACTAGGTGTGGAAGTAGGAGGGATAAATAGAGGTGGAGGAGGTGCAGATGGAGTAACGGGAGGAGGGGTAGAAGGTCCTACTAGAGTTGCTCCACTTCGGGTAGTAATAGCACTCACATTCGCTCTAGGGTTTGTTTCGGTGTTAGAAGGAAGAGCACCTTGTGGACGAAGGGTTTGTAACATTTGAGCAAATTTCCTATCCGTGGACTCTTGAATTTGTCTAGTAGATTCTTGCATTGCTAGCATGATTTTCTCATCTTCATTCAACTTTTGCAAAACCAAGTCCATTGGCGGAGGAGGTAAATTGAACCCTTGTTGTTGAAAACCTTGATTTGGGTATTGGTTATAAGGTGGAAAACCTTGAAGATTGAAACCTTGGTGTTGAAAATCTTGGTTTTGCATGTGATAGTTATCCTGATTTGCATTTGAGCCCCTCACATTAGCATTTTGTGTAACATTTGCTCTTGGTGGCCCTTGGTTGATATGGGTGGTTGGTAGTGGTCTTTGCTAAAAACCGGGTGGAGCCAAGTAATTTGTCGAGTTGTAAGACAAGTGATTAATATCGACATTAGGCTTGAAATGAACTCTCTCGGTGTTGTTGTAAGCATACACTTCCCCGTGAGATTGATCATAAGCTTTATCACAATTAGCATAAGAGTGTGGCCCACCACAGGTTTCACAAGGTATATTAAGAGCATTATTGTTTTTGGCATTATTGACGGCTTGTAAAGCAAGTGCTTCAACAACCGTAGTAAGCTTATCAAGTTTCCTTTCGGTGTCACTAATGCTAGCACTAGACACATTAGCCCGAACACTTTTGGTTTGCACTTTAGATTTATTCTCAATAATATCCCATGCGGCATTAGAAGACTTAACCAAAATGTTACCCCCGAGGCACTATTTAGTGAATCTTGGTCATTCATGCTTAAACCATTGTAAAAAGTATTTATTTGATGTACTTTTGTTAAACCATGTTGTGGACACTTTCTTAAAAGTTCCTTAAAACGGTCCCAAGATTCACTAAATGTCTCACCGTACTTTTGTTCAAAAGTAATGATTTCATTCCGCAAAGCGGTAGTACGTGAGGGTGGGAAAAAGTAGTTGATGAATTTAGTCTCTAAATCCGTCCACGTAAGAATACTTTATGGTGGTTCCTTATCAAGCCAATGTCGGGCTTGTCCCTCTAAGGAGAAAGGAAAAAGTTGCAAGCGAATTACCTCTTGTGAAACCCCATTATACTTAACCGTATTAGTGAGTTGAAGAAACCTTTTTATATGGTCATGAGGATCATCAATTGAACGCCCCAAGAAGGGTTGAGCAGAGACCATTTGAATGAAGCCGGATTTAAGCTCGAAGTTGTTGGCTCCAATCTCGGGTATGACAATAGCATCGGTGTTGCCCTCAACGTGCGATTGCAAAAGCTCGATCATTGGTCGATTGTCCATGGTGACAATAGGTTGAGTAATGACTTCGGCTTGAATTGCTTTCTTCTTACGAGCACGGGTGCGCATACACACCTACAAAAGAAAAGAAAGATATACAAGAAAAATTTTTGGTTTTTATCGTTTTTCTATATTTTAGATTTTTGAAAATTTTTTTGAAAATTTTATATTTTTTAGGATTTTTTTTCTTTTTTTTTTGAAAATTAGACGAGAAAAATAACGTTCAAGAGTGAACGGATCCCAAAATCCAACACGTCTCTCACAATAAAACGTTAATCTTCACGAAAAGAGCCGGCAGCGGCGCCATTTAATAACTGGATTTAATACAAATGATTTTCACTAAGTATGAAAGTTCGTTGTTCCAGTCTTTTCGAATTTATTATTGGTAGAAAGTGTGACTCAGTCGTTCTTGGTGGAAAACATATAGAGTTGTCGTTGTAGTAAAATTAAATTGCAAGACGTTAAAGTAAATGACGGTTAATTAAAACTAGAACCAATTTAAGAAGTGATTGTGCAATATTAAAAACTTTAAAAGAAAATAATTAAATGACAAAAATTTAATGCTTGACGAAAAATTAATTTGACAATGTCATAGAAATGTAAACTTGAAATAATGTAAACTTAAAAATAAAACTATTAAAAACAAAGCTAATTGGAATGCTGGTCGGAATGCAAATGGAATGCTAAAAGGAATGTAAAAGGAATGCAAAAGGAATGTAAAAGGAATGCTGAAAGGAATGTAAAAGGAATGTAAAAGGAATGCTGAAAGGAATGTAAAAGGAATGCTGGTCGGAATGCAAAAGGAATGTAAAAGGAATGTAAAAGGAATGTAAAAGGAATGCTGAAAGGAATGTAAAAGGAATGCTGGTCGGAATGCAAAAGGAATGTAAAAGGAATGTAAAAGGAATGTAAAAGGAATGCTGAAAGGAATGTAAAAGGAATGCTGAAAGGGATGCTAAAAGGAATGTAAAAGGAATGAAAAAGGAATGTAAAAGTAATGCTGAAAGGAATGCTGAAAGGAATGTAAAAGGAATGCTGAAAGGAATGTAAAACTGTAACACCCCATTTTGATAATGGAATGTCACGCGTAATTATGGCGTGTCATCAAAGCATACAAGGATAAATGTATAAAATATTACATGACCATAGGGATAACCGGAATCAAACATCGGTTCCCAAACATAAGCCCAAAACATAATAAAGCAAAAGAAATGAATGTAAGGCTAAACAAGCATAAGTAAATGAAGGCAAAAAGGAAAAGAAGTCTCTAGCAGCTTCCATCCTATGCACGTCCCCCAAATGCTCGAGTCTTTCCTAGAGTACCTGCCGTTTTGGGACATGGAAAGGAAAGTAACGGCTGAGCAAAACGCTCAGTGCACGGATATAGACATAGTATGAATGACTAAGCATAATAAAGACTTAATAGCAGCGGAAATGTATAAGTCCTGGAAAACCTGGAACGTGTTCATAAAACTGGTTTTATAGTTTGAAAAGCCTTATGTTTATCTTATGAAAACTGTTTAACATATTTTTACCATTAGCCAATATAGGTCATGAAATCCATCGTGCATGAATACTTGGAGGGGTGACCTCATCATGCAAATTAGAGGGGCTGCCTCTAATTTAATATACTGGTTTTTGGGTAGGACGGATCAGCTCCTTGTGAAGGATGCAAGGCACACACCACATTCACCATGAAATCCTGACTGAAAACATGTAACTAGGATGCACCCATACGCCCCACATGATAAATATAATATAAATGGCCAAAAGCTGAAGGGACGCCACGAGCAATCACTCCGCCGTGGTGAAGTCATAACATCAGTGCCTCTAATGTTATGGTTATGGTACCTCCATAACTAGGTGAAACTGGTCATGCATGTATATGGCTTTAGGTATTCTAATTAAACATAAACAATTCAAAAATATATAAAACATATACTGGGAAAACAGTTGGCTGCATACGGGGAATCCTAATAAGGAAAGAATGTCCATACTGAAAGGACGGGAATCTGTACCTTATGTCCAATGAACGAAGAAGACGAACTGAGAGGAATCCTACTTCCGTATCATTAATGCTACATGAATACATACGTGAATAAGTATCTGACTACTAAATACGTAACTGGTTTATATCATGTCTTAGCTTATTTTATATGTTCATATCATGTTTTACTGTTTAAAGTCTTTAACTGTGTTTATCTTATATTCTGATTAAGTATTTCTGGTATTTCATGTATTATTATACTTACTGTGTAATAATAAGTAACTTTCCAAAAATAGCAGGTTTCCTAAAATAGAAAGTTTCCAAAAATAGAAAGTTTCCAAAAATAGAAAGTTTCTAAAAATAGTAAGTTTCCAAAAATAGAAAGTTTCCAAAAATAGAAAGTTTCCAAAAATAGAATTACTGCTTAAAATAGATAAGTTTCTAAAAATAGGAAGTTTCCATAAATAGATTAGCTGCCTTATTTAAATAAGTTTCCATAAATAGATTAGCTGCCTGAAATAAATAAGTTTCTAAAAATAGAAAGTTTCCATAAATAGATTAGCTGCCTTATTTAAATAAGTTTCTAAAAATAGAACGTTTCCATAATTATATATAAGCTGGTTAAATAAGCTAAGTATATAAGCCTAAGTGTTTTCATGATTATTTTCTAAGTCATATGATATAATGTATAGTTTATTAATTATTTCATGTAATTAAAATAAACTATAGGTTAAAATATTTAATTAAAGTATATCATGTTTTTAATTAAATAAAGTTAAATACTTAGGTTAAAACATGTATTATTATTTATTAATAATATAACCTAAGTCATGTTAATTAATTAATTATAACCATGGTTTTTAAATAATTAATTAATTATAAGTCTAGAAAATATTAAATACTAAGGTTAATAATTCCATGATTCTAATAATTAAATTATAACCTATGTCTTGTTTATTAAATTAATCATGTCATATTTATTAATTTAATTTTAACATATGATTATAAAAAAAATAATCTTAAAATAAACCGTGAACCGGATCTTAACTAGAAACCATGAACCGGACCCGTAATCAACACCATACCCCGAACCAAGGTCGGGGTATCCCTTGTTTGCTGCTGCCGTGGGACCCACACCACCAAACCGAAACCTTGAGGTCTCGGTGGTGGTCCATGTGCCAAGGCGAGACCCCTTAGGGGTTCGGTTTAGGTGTCGGCTAGACAAACACCCCTAAAAACCCTTGTTTTGATCTACCCCATAATCATAAACATGTTAGATCTATGTTTTTAATTATTTTTTTAAAAACATTATGTTCTTACTTAATTTATAAATCTAAAACAAAAGAAAAAGGATTAAAAAGGTATACCGAATACGTAGATCGATCAAGGATGAACAAACACGAACACTTGCACCAAAAACCAAGATCAAAATCAAACAAACACCCCTCCATGGTGTTTTATGGGTGGCGGCCAAAAGAGGAACAAAGGAAGAAGGGAGAAAACTTTTAGGGTTTTTGTAAAATCCTCTGTAAAGTGAAAATGAGTAGTGATCTTTTCCTAATTCCTTGTTTTAGTAAAAATTGATGGGCTAAGCCCATCTTCCCTCCCTAATTTCGTGACATATGGGCCCACATGGGGTAACCCGATCATTTTTCGTGTCTAATTAATAAGTGTGTTCTCGTGTTCGTGTTTTACGTGTTTGTTCGTGTTTATTTGTGTTCGCGTTTTGTGTGTTCTCGTTAAATAATTACCGTGACCTAATATATTTATTTACGCTCGTAATAAATATATATATGTAATTAATAATAGTTCGTGATTTAATTACGTTCATGATTTCATGATCGCATGTTCGTGATTAATTATTGTCAAATAATTATTGCGTGTTCATGCGTAGTAAATACTTATCGTGTACTAACACGTGCGTAATACGTAAAATCCTAACACGTAATCGTAATCATGCTATAATAGGAAAGTTTTAATCTAGTACGTACGATCTTAAGGGTACTATTCATGATAAAAACATGCGGGTTTTACAAAAAACCCTTTTCCAATCAAGATGATCGGAATGTAAAAGGAATGTATAAAATAAGCTAAATCTAATAAGCTATTAATCAAATAAGCACACGCCTAAAAACCTAATCAAAACAAGTTTAAGAAAAGCTAATAAGCTAGAATTTAAAGACTTTTAAAAACACAAAATAAGCAAACTTAATAAGATAAACATTAAAAGGATGAAACCTTTTTTTAAGAAAAACTAGAAAAAACAAATAAGCTAAACACAAAATAAGCTAATAAGATTGTCAAACTTATAGCTTATTCCGTATGAAAACTTAAGGATTGATAAAAAGATAAACTTTTTGATCAATCAAACATCAAGATTAAAAAAAAACATAAAATTTTCGGATTAAAAATATATAAAAACTAAGAAAGGTAGAATAAGATTAAGATTAAAAGAAGAATTAAGCTATCAAAAGTAAAGATTTGATTAAAAACAAGAAAGAAAGATAAAAGATTAAGATCCTAGTGAGAGAAACTGTCACTTTCTCTCTCTAAAATTACCTACAAAATGAAAATGAAAACTACTACTAACTAAAAGCTAACCAACCCTCCTAAATGTGTTTAGGAGGGTATTTATAGGAAATGGGGAGATGCATGTGTTGCCTCCTCTTTCTTTCTTTACGTCTTTCCGTCTTTTAAGTTCTTCGACTTTATCGACTTTGTCTCGGAGTTAATTAAACTCGTCTTATAACTTCTTCATTTATTAGACTTGAGTTCTTCGGCTTTATTAAACTTTCGTCTTTGAACTTGTTCTTCGATAAATCTTCAGAAAAAGGTCTTGGACTTCCGTTCTTTTTGCATTCTTGATCTCTTGACTCCGTCTTTTGTCTTTTTCTTCGATAAAAGCCCGTGAAAGCCCGTGTTTTCCTTCCTTTTCACATCTTAATCCTAAATTACAACAAAAACACAAACCACACATAATTCCGACATTTACAACATAAAATACACGTTTTGGCTTGGTTATTAGTATAATAAAGTGGTAAAAGGATAAGTGTTTTCACACTTATTAACCACCATAGACTCCGTTTACCTCCTCATTTGGTGGCGCCCCCCAACTTTGACAATTATCGATAGAGTGACTTGGATCACCACACATTGAACACCCACTATGCGACACATTAGACACATTTGGAACACCTTTTCCTAGATTTTTCAACAAAAGATCAACTTTCTTACTTAACTCACTAATTTCAGAATTTGTGCCACGTTGGTTAGACACAAAATTGGCGGAAGATGGGTTGTTGTTTCGATCCACTAAAGCTTGGGTCTTGGAACCTTTGCTTAGTTTTTCAAAAAACTCCCATTCTTCCTCCATAGCTCGCGAGAAAAACTTACCCCCACTAGTGGCCATCACAAGTTGTTGGTTGTTATAATCCTACCCATCATAGAAGACTTTGACAAGCTCCTATTTTGGAACATCGTGATGAGGGCAAGTTCTTAATAACTCCTTAAGTATACTAAATGCTTCATGAAACTGCTCACCTGGGATTTGATGAAAGGATTTAATCTTATTCCTAATGGCAGCAGTTTTACTTATAGAATAAAATTCCTCAAGAAAAGCAGATTGCATTTCAGACCATGAGTTAATACTACCAGGCTCAAGAGATGAGAACCAGTCCTTAGCTTGATCTTTAAGAGAAAAAGGAAAAAGACGAAGTCTTACCCCATCCTTGGTAATGTCATTAACCTGATGTGTGTCAGCAATTGAGAAGAATTCTTGCAGATGTGCGTATGGCTCCTCACGACCTCTAAACACTGGCAAGATTGCTATGAGGTTCGGCTGGATCTTGAAGTAACTTGTAACCCCTTTAACCGGATCCGGATAAACGATAGGCGAGGGATCCTCGAAGATCCCCGGCCTGTAATAAGAATCAACACCCCATGGTGGAGATTCTTCTTTGCTACTACTTCCGCTAGCATCTCCGCCAACATCTTCGTCACCTGGCATTTTAACGAAAAGCTCTGCTAAACCTGAAAAATCAAGATTAGTAGAAAACTGTCGAAACGTCTTCCTCCTTAACCTTGCACTTTTCTCAATCTCAGGATCGTAAGATAACGGTGATGTTCGTCCTGATCTACGCGTGCGCATACACTAACCTGCACACTCACAAGAAACAAAACAAAACAAACAAAACAAACAATCAAACAAGAAAAATAAAAATCTTTTTGTATTTTTTATTTATTTTAAAAAAATATTAACAAAAACTTAAACAAAAAGCTCACTGATCCCCGACAGCGGCGCCAAATTTTTGATCGACGTCAAAGTGCTGGTCAAAAATAACCTAATTACCTTATACTAGATAGGGTAAGCGGGTATCGATCCACGAGGAATATGTGGTTTTAGTTTAAGTTTTGGGGTGATCACTGATCAATAAAGGTTTTGGTTTTGAAATCTAACAACTAAAATACTTTTGATAATAAAAATGCCGATTAAAAATTAAAATAATTATTAAGCTAATAATAAAGCTAGAAAAATAAAATAAAGATGTAAACAATTAAAAGGAAAATGCAATCCCTTCCAGCTCCTAATATTTATGGTTGATCACACTTGTGGATTATCGAAACTTTTCAGTTCGTTTACAAAGATTATTTCGACTTAATATGAATGAATTAATGTCGGCATTTATTATGTTTATCAACGACTCGCAATAATAAATCTTATATAAATCCAACCAATAATTATGTTTTAATAATTTATTTAGGTACCACTTATGTTTATTATACGACCATCTTTTTGTTAACTAAATAAAATAAGTATGAATCGTTAACTACAATAAATTGTCTCACACAAATAATTAAACATATTATTAAATCGATAAAATAATTTATAAATAAATTATAAATCAATGCCATAAAAATATGATAACCCAAAAGTAGTGATCAAACCACAAATAAAGTTACCGGAAGGAATTAAAACAAAATTAGCCGGACATCGCGGTGTACTCGACCCACTTAATACCAAACATCATCATTCTTTTCTTGTATATTCTTAGCAGCCGTCCCCACTTGTTCTTTTGTCCTTTGCGATTGTAAAAATCCCCACTTGTTCTCCCAAGCTAATTTTTTTCTTCAATCTTTTAATAAACCAAATGTTGTCTCACTTGCAAATCTTCCGGAGCTTTTTTTTAGTCAAGATCCATTGTTTGAGATTCTTGTGAATTATGATGCGCCTGTTTTTTAGTCACACTTCAATCTCTTTTTTTTCTTTTTATATTCGGTTCCCACTTTTGAGTTCCTTCGTGTATATATACTTCCTCATAGTCGGTTAGTTTTGGGTCCAATGGGCCAACAGTTTTTTTTTCTTTTTTTTCTTTTGACATATAATAACTTTGGCCCAATAAAAAATAACTCAACGCCAATAATTGCTCAAACGAAACAAGGACAAATAAAAGATGACCAAAAATATTGCGACGCGCTCAAATCTTTTTCTTCAATATTTCTTCTTCATTTATCGGCGCTCACAATGTCTTTTCTCCAAAAAATTAATAAAGCGTCCATTTTTATTCCACTTCGCTCATAACCTACATAATCACAAAACACACTCAAAGTACATATATAACGACAAATGAATATACAATTATGCTAAATTAACATGCTATGAGGTGAATGCAAAATACACCGATTAGTTACTACATAAATAAGTTACGTGAAATGAGTTGTATGATTATTGTCTCTGATTACTTTTTATTATTATTCTTAATTCCTTTTTGCGTGTTCTCGTATTATTTTACTGGATGAGTATAAACTGATTAATCTGACTGTTCTTAAAATATTTACTGATTAACGTATATCCTGTATTTTCTGATTACTTTTTATTATACTGTATCCTAAATAGTGAATTACTGTATTCTAGCATTATAAAACTGTTATAAGTAACCTGCTAAAAATAGAAAGTTCCCTGAAATAGGAAGTTTCTAAAAATAGAACGTTTCCAAAAATGTTTTCAAAATAATTAAATCATTTTCTAATAATCAAGTATTAGACACATAACTTAATTTAACATGATTAATTTTAATAAACGCTAATTAATTTAAAGTGAAAGATTAAAACTTGATTAATTTATTCAAAACAAGTTAATTAAAACATAATTTCTAGATCGTTAAAACGTACGCATCTTTTAAACTTTTCGAGTCCACCGAACCCGACTCAAAACCAAACCCCGAGACACCCATGTCTCGTTTAGTCCACGACCAAGCCCACCACAGCCCTTGGTTGTGACCCCTTTGTTACGGACAAACAAACAGCTACCACCGGTCTTTACCGGTTGCCACCGATGTCCATAAAGTTTCCACCGACTATGCCCTTTTCCCTCCGTTTATCCCAAACACCCCTTGCGGTTTCCCCATTGTCATAAAACAACCATAACCCTTGCTGTTTGATCTGTTCTCACTGTTTCCAAGTTATGTTTCCCACTGCCCATGCAGTGGTTCCCACTACCCATGCAGTGGTTCCCACTGCTATCAAACAAAACCCCCCTGACAAACCCAAACACACCTGCTGTGACAATCCCAAACACCCATGTTTGTTCTGTCTGCTGCCAAGGACATCAAGACCACCACCAAGACCCCTAGTGGTCTCGACTGGGCTAAAATCACAATACACCTAGACCCTTGCTGGTCTTGGTTCACGTATAACATCAAACCCGACCTAAATTGATCAACTACATGTTTTAAGGTCACTTGTTCTTGATTAAATCATGGATTCGTGATTATAAACAAAAGGAAGAAAGAAAGATTACCATCTAAACGTGGCTAGGACTTAAACACAGGAGTACTTCCGAATCAAGGATTCATAATCAGATCTTGTTTTCCATGGTTCTTCTTTTCCCTGTCGGCGGTCTACATAACCCTACGTCCCTTTTTTTTGTTTCTGTTTGGACACAAAGGGGTTACCCCGTTTCTTTTTTTTTCTACATTGGCTAGGGCCTAAAAGCCCACTTTTCTTTCTTTTTCTCTTTTAAAAACTGGCCCACATTTGTTCTATATATAATATATACATATTTTTTTTGACATTAACATTTATTTACGAAATTCATATTTGATTCTCGCGTTCTAAATTTTTGAAAACGTAATAGTCTTTTTTGTATAATGATTAATATCTACGTCATATATCCTGTAACTTAATAATTATTTTTCTGAATAATTATATGCATAGAATCGAGACTGCATATTTAATATTGGAAATTTTAAATACGGGTTTTACAATTCTTCCCCTCTAAAAAAAATAATTCGTCCTCGAATTAAGGATATGATTATGCCGTGGTTTTACAATTCTTCCCCTCTAAAAAAGAGAAATTTTTCCTCGAATTAAAGGTAATAAGCTGGTGGCGTTATAAAAGCTGAAAGGACATATATGCTGAAAGAGCATGCAGGCTGAAAAGACATATAAGCTGAAGGATCATTCGTCCTTTGTTGGAAATACGTTTTACGTATATAGAAAGTCTCGGTCACTCCAATAATGTAGTTATAGGCTCGTAGTAATGTTAAGTTTCATTTATTACATAGCCCGGCCCATGAACAAGCCCAAGTCCATTAAGGACTTGGGGTATTTAAACCTCTTTCCACCATGGAAAGAGGTGTTGGTTGTTTATTTTCTTCATTTCAATATACAAGTTTCTTTCATTTCTCTCTCTAACTTTCTCTCTCTAGAAAAACATCAACCCCCTTGTTTCACAAAGATTATCATTGTTCTACAATTGGTATCAAGAGCCATGGGATGAAACAAAGATTGGTTTTGTGTTGTTCATACTTTTTAAGTGTGTTCATGTGTTTTTGATTGATTTTTCCAAAAGTTACAAATTTTTTTTTCGTGTTCTTTGATTCCAAGTGATCTACATATCTTCTAAATAGTTCTAGTAACGATTTGGTGATATTCGTTTGGTTAGAATCACGTTTTTCAAGGTAAAAATCCTTTCTTTCTTGGTGATCTTAAGTCTCGGACTAATTTTTAGGGATACGATATGTCTTTGTGTTTGCATAAACCCTGGGGGTTTCTACTTGCGATCCTTAGTCACGATCCTTTGTTGCGATCATAACTTAGATCCTCGCTACGATCCACCATTGCCATCTAGTAGTACGATCTATAGGTACGATCCACCATCACGATCAAGAACCAGTTGCTCAGTACGATCCATCAGTGCGATCTAGTAGTACGATCTATAGGTACGATTCATATTTCCATTGCTTAGTACGATCCATCAGCACGATCAGGCTACGATCAGTATTGCTACGATCAGGGTACGATCATCTCACTACGATCAGGGTACGATCATCTTACTACGATCAGGGTTCGATCATCTCACTACGATCAGGGTACAATCATCTTACTACGATCAGGGTTCGATCATATCACTACGATCAGGGTTCGATCATCTCACTACGATCAGGATACGATCAGGATACGATCAGGATAGGGAGTACGATTGATCACTAGGATAGGGGAGTGCGATCGCAACTCGATTTGGGAGTCCGATTAGAGTACGATCAGCTATAGTTTTTCAACACTTAGAGGATTTTCAACTTTGGTTCTTATTTGGAAACATTAGTAAAAAACACACAATCAAAAGATCGTAATATCTTTAGTTACACAACATTAAAACATATAATCTTATTTCATTGCTCGATCATAATTGATAATCTTTTTTCAAGGGATCACAAAATGAATTCACATTCATTTATGCCAACTATGACTTCACTCACCGATATATAGATCATTTCGGGTACCGATACTCGCCCGCCTTTGCTCATCAAAGATCTATTTGAAGCATGGCAAGGCCGTATGAGAACATATATCATGGGCAAACAAAATGGTCGACTTATGCTTCAATTAATTGATAAAGGACCATTAGATTGGGGAGAGGTTACCGTCAACAATGTGACAAGACCAAGGGAGTATCATGAGTTAACCGATGCCAATAAAATCATTGCAGATGCCGATGAAAGGGCTGTTCAGACAATTCTTCAAGCCCTTCCACCCGATATCTTTCGAATGGTGAGTGAACATACAGTAGCAAAGAATCTTTGGGATCGACTTGCGGTTTTGCTACAAGGGACATCTCTCACAAAGCAAGAACGAGAGTGTCAACTGTATGATTTGTTTGATAGGTTCACATACCTTCCAGGGGAGACACTTCATGATTTTTATTGGCGTTTTACCACTTTAATGAATGACATGAATGTCTATAATCTAAGGATTGAACAGTTTCAGTTAAACACCAAGTTTTTGAACACACTACCCCCTGAATGGATTCAATATGTGACTGATGTCAAAATGATTCGTGATCTACACAAGTCCAATTTAGATCAACTCTATGCTTTCTTACAACAACATGAGAAGCATGTGATCCAAAACCGAATTTCTCAAGGACCTTATCATGAACCAATGGCATTATTGGCAAACCATCCTACACTGTCATACCACAACTCTCAGCTTGCTTTAGGACACAAATCTTCATATCAACCTGTGTATCAAACACCAAGCTTTCCACAGTACTCGATTCTGCCACCGCCGCCAACATCTTATCACCAACCAGCAACATCATCATCAGAAGGAGATTCACACCCATCACCTTATGCTTCACACCAGTATTCACCGTATCAACCTCCCACCAACCTTGCTAGTACCTATCCACAACTTGAGGCTCCTCAACCTCATTACTCACATCAAGTAAGTGCTCCAACCAATCAGTTTTTTGATCAACCAGCATCAGCATTTTACTGTGAAGATGACATCCCTGTCCCTGAATTTAGATAAGGAGATAGCCCAACTGATATCCTTGCTCAGATGTCTGCTTATTTAAGTCAAACATTGAACAAACGAGGTTATAGAGCTCCAACAACAACTAACAATCAGCTAAGGAACTCGTCTAACTCTCGACAACAGGCAACAATTCAGGACGGAAGAGTCATGGTGCAACCACTTCAAGGGAGATCAAACTCGTCTACTGCTGGTGCACGTTCATCCACTACTACTGCTACAAGGGCAAACAGCACTGGTAAAATGAAGGTGGTTATTTGATACAACTGCAAAGGGGAAGGGCACATGGCCCGAGAATGCAAGCAGCCTAAGAGGAGAAGGGACGACACATGGTTTAAGGAGAAGATTTACCTGGTGAATGCTCAAGCCCAAGGTCGTGAGCTTGATGAAGAAGAATTGGCATTCCTTGCAGATCCAGGAGTAGCGGAAACTGATGGTCTCACAACGGTCATCACCAACAATGATGCATATCAATATGATGATTTGGATTCATATGACTCTGATTGTGATGATCTTAACACCGCCAAAGCAGCTCTCATGGCAAATCTTTCACTATATGGAACTGATACCATTTCTGAGGTACCACATACTGCTACAGATACTAGTATTGTACCTTATCAAGTTGAACAAATGTCTGAGTATTCGGAACAGCCTCCGGTGGTTAGTAACTCAATCAACGAGACAAACAATGATAGCAATATCAGTGAAAGTCCTCAGACTTTGAGTGAACCACAACCGGGAGCTATTACGACTACCAATCCGTCTGCTCAACCTGATTTGGTTATGGTCCCTGCATCTTTGCTTAGCCAAATGAATAATGCGGTCCTTGAAACCCTTAATGCTAATCAGACTTTATCTGCCGACCTTGCTTTGCATAAGGACAAGGTTAAAACCTTGGAAATGACTCCTGTGTCCACTACCTTAACCAATCCTGAATTTGATAGGTTTAGGAAAGTTCAAATGGACAATCTGCTAGAAATTGAGAATTTAAGAGCAAATCTTTCGAATGAACTTAAAGAAAAAGAGTCAGTCGTTACTAATTTTCAACAACTTCAAACGGATTTTGAAATTCTTGAGTCCAAACAGCTTGAATTGGAAATTAAGACGTCTAAAAGAATAAAAGAAACGGAAATTAAGCTTTTAAAACAATATGCTGCTTCACATCTAGTACACTTGTTTCATGCATCATTTAAAGAGTTCAATCTATCGCGTCTTATAGACTTACCACCTAACCCGGGGTATGCAAAGCAAGCGCTTAACCACAACCCACGACTGTATGATGCAACAAAGTTAGGATTGGTATTAGATCCGATAGTGTTCTCAAGTGATTCTATGACACCATATGATGAAAAGCAGTTAAAATTACTTTCTACATATCCTGAATATGATTATTTTTCAATGAATGCAAAAAATGCCACAATAGATCTTAGAATTCGTTTTAATATGAAAAAGAGAACTCTCCAAATATCCACTTTCATGCCGACTAGAGAATGCCTTAGTATAATTCCTACACTTGTCAACTCGGACAAACCAAAGGAAATTCCTAAGAATCTTCCACCGGTTAGTACGGTAAAGCTCAGCTTGGAAGAGATTGGGCAATACCTTACCGATTTTGACAAGGTCATTTTGGAATGTACGACTTCAACGGCTCAAACCGCTGGAGAATGGGCGTTCGAACACATGAAAACGGTGTTTGAGAAAGAGATCGTTCTGTTTGTGGACCATATTAAACAAGGAGTCTATGATCTAGCGTGTAATTTAAGTTTTGAAATTGGTGAAGTTCAAAAAGTTTTCAATAAAATGGATGATGCTTATGAACAACACTTAATTGAAAAGGAAAAGATTTTATCAGAATATGACCGTTTTTTAGAACATATGGTGTCTCTCGAAGTGATGCAAGTTGTTACTGTTAAATATACTCATGAAATTTCATCTACTGTGAATATTTGTGATGATGTGCATGAATCTGTGAATACTGTTGAACATGTGAATACTGTAGAAAATCATTCTTGTCATGAATCCAACGCTGAATTTTTAAAGCTTCAAGATTCATATAATACACTCTCAAAAAGTTTTAATAAGCTTCAACAACATTCTATATCTCTTGAAATTGAGAATCAATCTAAAAATGAAACTCTTTCAAAACTAAATGATGGTGGAAACTCCGCTGAGACAAGTGACAAGATGATTCAGATGGTTCAGAATTTAGAAGAAGAGATGATGAGAATTAAGAGAGAATTACTAGAAACAAAAACGGAACTAGAGGCTGCAGAGACTAAGAATCATGTCCTAGAAAATAGAATTAATTCTATGCTAGGAGAGCGTGAACAAGTAAGGCAGGGAGACTCACAAATTTCTGGTTCAATAGAAGAACAACTCGCGTTTAATGCGACAGAGCAAAAGTCTTTAATTGACAAACTGAACAAGAAATGTGAGGAAACCTCTGACCTAAAAATTCAGCTCATAGACAAAAACATGGTTTTGGCCGAGTTAAAGGAGACACTTCTTCTCACCCGACAAGAAGTTGTTAATAACTTAGCTACCAACTCTGCACCGTCCTCTAGTGCTCTAACAACCAATTCAGTAGTGCTTTATAAGAACCCGCTCCATAAGAAAAACCCGGTTACCTACGATGATTATATGAGGAATGCAATTAAGCATGTAGATCTTGTTTGGGATATTTTAGATGATTTGTATGCGTTAGATCCCTCAAGCAGTTACTATTATTCAGCTCATGAATATATTAAGCGTGTTCAATATTGCTTAGCATATTTGCAATACATAGGAAAACCGGGTTCTGCACTACTCACTAATCGACCCATTGCTGTAACTCCATTCAATAAGACCCCAGGAGCAAAACCGTCATTGGCACCATCAAGTAAGGCACCTTTAAAATCTGTAACTAATGTTCCCTTGGCTTCTACAGGAGTAACTATGTCCACTAAGGCTAAAGGATCTCAAGACAAGAAAGATAGGATCAAGCCTTCCACTAATAGGACTGAGAAGAAGAAAGTAGAAGTGCACCCTAGGAACGTTACATCAGTTTTAAATAAAAAGAATCATGTAGCTAAAACAAAAGGTCCTCTTTATGAGTGGAAACCTAAGCAAAATGTGAATTCTAATGCGAAATGTTGGAATTGTAATGAATGCATGTTTTCTCAGCGTCATGATTTATGCCTTGTTGATCACGTGAATGAAATGTATGCTATTAAGAATAATCTTGAATGGATTCCAACAGGGAAGAAATTTACCCAAGTTGGGTGGCAATGGAAACCCACTGGTAGGACCTTTACTGCAAATGGAACTAAGTGCCCTTTAACTAGGATCACATCCACGGAAGTTAGGTCTAAGCGTCCTTTAAATAGGAACACTAGCACTAAGAAATGGAAAAAGCGCCCTTTAACTAGGTCTGCCCCCACTACTGTGCCTACCAGTGGTAATGTCCCCAGTCAAAAAGTACCTCAGAATACTAGACAACTAGAATCTAAGCCAACCACTAGTAAGAAAATCTGGAAACCTAAAGTTTCGTCTGATAGCAAATCTAAGATAAATGTATCTGTACCTGCTAACTCAGAAGAACAATTAGAATCCGATACATCGTCTGTGTTTGGTAATATTTTCAGGTCGTCCAAATTATTCTTTGGTATTTGGACTCGGGGTGCTCCAAACATATGACTAGAGACCGCTCGATGCTCAGAAATTTCGTCAGCAAGTTTCTTGGAACGGTTAAATTTGGCAACGACCATATTGCAAAGATTATGGGTTATGGTGAATACCAAATTAGGAATGTCACGATTTCAAGGGTTTATTATGTGGAGGGACTTGGTGACAATCTATTTTCAGTAGGACAATTCTGCGATTCTAACCTTGAAGTGGCCTTTCGACAACATACTTGCTTCATTCGCGATCTTGCAGGAAATGATTTGTTAAAGGGTTCTCGAGGGGATAATCTCTATACTTTGTCTATTCAAAACATGATGGCCGCCTCTCCTGTTTGCCTACTCTCCAAAGCATCTAAGACCAAGTCATGGTTGTGGCATCGACGGTTATCTCATCTTAACTTTGATGCTATTAACCATTTGGCTAGAAACGAACTTGTTCGTGGTCTTCCAAAACTTAAGTTCGACAAGGATCATTTATGTTCCGCGTGTTCAATGGGGAAAAGCACCAAGAAATCTTACAAACCTAAAGCAGAAGACACCAACCAAGAACCACTGTATCTTTTGCACATGGATCTTTGCGGGCCAATGCGTACAGCTAGTGTAAGTGGTAGAAAATACATCCTCGTTATAGTGGATGATTTCTCAAGGTTTACATGGGTAAAGTTTTTAGCATCCAAGGATCAAGCACCAGAGTATATCATTACTTTCTTAAAGATGATCCAAGTACGTCGTAATGCTACTGTTCGCCACATTCGGACTGATAACGGCACTGAGTTCGTTAATCAGACTCTTCGAAATTATTATGAAAAGGTTGGTATTTCTCATGAAACATCTGTGGCTCGCACTCCACAACAAAATGGTGTCGTTGAAAGACGTAACCGTACACTTATGGAAGCTGCTCGAACTATGTTGATTTATGCGAATGCTCCTTTATTCTTGTGGGCCGAAGCAGTAGCAACCGCATGTTATACCCAAAACCGCTCCATCATTCGCAAACGTCATGGTAAAATTGCATATGAGCTACTTCATGGACACAAACCCGATATTTCATATCTTCATGTGTTTGGTGCACTTTGCTATCCAAATACAAATAGTGAGAATCTGGGAAAACTTCAACCGAAGGCTGATATTGGAATTTTCATTGGTTACTCGCCTGCAAAGAAAGCTTACCGTATTTATAACCGTCGTCTTGGCAAGATCGTAGAAACTTTGGATGTCAATTTTGATGAGCTGACAGCGATGGCTTCTGAGCAACACAGCTCTGAACCCGCTTTACACGAGATGGGAACCGGTACAATCAGTTCCGGATTAATTCCCAATAATCCTACTTCTCTATCATTTATACCACCAACAAGGTCCGAGTGGGATAAGTTATTTCAACCTATGTTTGATGAATTCTTCGATCCACAGAGTAATGATTCTCCAGCACCTGTAGCAGTAGCTCTGATTCCCGTAGTTGTTGCTCAAGATAATGGAAATCTATCCGAGGCATCTACTATTACTCTTGAACAAGATGTCCCATCCCCCACCAATTCTCAAACAACACCTGAATCATCACCCCCACTCGTTCCTAATGATGTTGAAGAGGACCTATATGATCACGATCTGGAATATGCTCATTTACAAGAGCTTCCCTTCTTTGGTTCACATATACCTGAAGACCCTACCGGTGCGTCTACCTCAGAGGAAGCTCCTGCAATCGTTCACTCCCAACCACCACGGATTGAAACTCACAACACAAAATGGACAAAGGATCACCCAATCCGCAATATTATTGGTGACATCGATCGACCAGTCTTAACACGCCATCAACTCCAAGAACATGCATTATATTGCTATTTTGATGCATTTCTTTCAGACACTGAACCTAAAAACTGGCAACAAGCCATGACCAAATCATCATGGATTGAAGCCATGCAAGAGGAACTTAATGAATTACAACGTCTTGAAGTGTGGGAATTAGTTCCGTTACCCAGCAACGTTGAAATCTTGACATTGTTGTGGGTATACAAGGTTAAGCTCGATGAATTAGGTAGTGTGCTGAAAAACAAAGCTAGATTGGTTGCTAGAGGTTACAAACAAGCTTTGGGTATCGATTTTGAAGAATCCTTTGCTCCTGTTGCACGATTGGAGGCAATTAGACTATTCCTTGCTTATGCTGCTCACATGAATATGATCGTCTACCAAATGGATGTTAAGACGGCATTTCTCAATGGTGAATTAAGGGAAGATGTCTATGTAAGCCAGCCGAATGGATTCGTCAATTCAGAGTATCCTAATCACGTGTACAAGCTCAAGAAGGCTCTTTACGGGTTGAAACAAGCTCCACGCGCGTGGTACGATCTCTTATCGTCGTATCTTATCTCCAAAGGCTTCTCCAAAGGCAAAGTAGACCCCACATTATTCATTCTCAAGGAGGACAACGACATGATACTGGTACAAATTTATGTTGATGATATAATATTTGCTGCTACTAATCAACGTTTGTCTGACCGTTTTGAGAAAATTATGTCCACACGCTTTAAGATGTCGATGATGGGAAAAATTTCATTTTTCTTAGGGTTGCAAATTTCTCAGAATCCCAGAGGCATCTTTATTAATCAATCCAAATTTGCTCTTGAATCCTTAAAGAAATATCACTTTGATAACTGTGACCCCGTGGATACTCCAATGGTGGAGAGATCCAAGTTAGATGAAGATAAGGAAGGGATAGTTGTCGATCCTAAACTTTACCGTGGAATGATCGGCACCCTTCTCTATCTGACTGCTAGCAGGCCTGATTTGCAATTTGCTATAGGCATGTGTGCCCGGTATCAGGCTCGGCCTACCGAAAAGCACTTACATGTTGTGAAAAGGATCTTTCGGTATCTAAAAGTAACACTTCATCATGGTCTGTGGTATCCGAAGGATTCCTCTATTGCACTAATTTCATATGCAGATGCAGATTATGCCGGGTGTCAAGATACCAGACGTAGCACTTCTGGCAGTGTGCAACTTCTTGGAGATAGACTTGTTAATTGGGCATCAAAAAGGCAGAAAAGCGTTGCGATATCAAGTACTGAGGCTGAATACATTGCTATGTCCGGTTGTTGTGCTCAAGTTCTTTGGATGAGGTCACAATTGACTGACTATGGTCTTGGATTCAACAAAATCCCGATGTACTGTGATAACAAAAGTGCAATCGCTCTATGCTGCAACTACGTTCAACACTCTCGAGCAAAGCACATTGACATCCGCTACCACTTCATCAAGGAGCAAGTGGAAAATGGAGTGATCGAACTATACTTCGTCAACACTGAGTATCAGTTGGCAGATACATTCACAAAGGCCTTAGATCGAGGACGCATCGAGTTTTTGATCGAAAAGCTAGGCATGAAATCATTTTCACCAGTGACACTGAAGGAGTTGGCAGAAGAATCTGAAGAATAGTACTGGTAAACTATTCTCGAGTATCCTTTGATCCTGATCTTGTATATTATCGTACATACTTAAACCATCAAAAGCAAAATAAAAAAATAGAAAACATAGAAAATCCATAAAAAATATAAAACATAGAAAATCCATAAAAAATATAAAACATAGAAAATCCATAAAAAATATAAAATCAAGAAAATCCAAAAATATTGTTATTTTTTATTTTCAAATCGGGCATGTCTTTTAGTACGGTAATATTTACGGCTTTAGAAATGTCGATTAATATTGACACGGCGCCATAAATAGAGTCCGTATAAAAGTTGTACAAGTTTTAAAACATGCCCATTATGGCTTGTAGTTATTTCCGACTGCAACCTGCTTTTCGCATTAAAGTCACGTATTTCTTTTGAAAACTTTGGCTCACAACGGGAATTAAGTTTCTCGGGCAAGGTTTACTTTAAAACCTTGTAAGGGGCCAAGTTTACTTTATAACTTGGTCTAACACAAATTTGTGTACGTATCAGTGCACTTATTTTGTCTAAATAAGAGAAATCTTATTGCCACCAGAATCGTTCTATAAAATCACTTAACCGGCAAAAGTCCTCATTAATAATTGTGTCCTTAAAATCATTGACTACAGCTCTTTAAATAGAAAACGGGTCAGGGATTTAGGGGGAGCAAATATTAACTCTTCGTGGAAATAATTTTGGTCGTTAAAAAGGATTGTCAGAAAATATTAGCTATTCTTCATCATCAGTTATATTATGTGTGCCTTGTGCGATATAGAATCTCATGCATAGGTCCTTAAAATTTTGGCGTTAAGTATTGGTGGTCGTGTTTGTGAGCGGGTTTACTGTTGTTAAGTTAATTTATTTAACTTTAGCTAACATTCTAAACACAGGGGGACCATTATTGCACTTTTTGAAAAATGGTGGGTGATTGACCAATTTGACCAAATCAAAACCACACCCCCCCTCTTTCCCCGTCATTACTGCAAACACACAAAATACATACCATCCGCCATTGATAAAAGCTTAGAAACACCATCTTTTGTGCCTACTGTTTGAATCCGTCCTAGGTATAACTTTGTCCATCTATGCTTCTGATTTTTACATGTTTATATATTCTGTTCATCTTATTAAACTTAAACAAGTATCTATTTCAATCTGAACCATTTAGGGTTTCGAGATTAATGATGAAAATGAGTTTTTAGAACTGGGATTTGTTCATAGGGCCTAGATAAACATTGGATATTAACAGATTGGCTTATAACATCGTCCTTGTCCTGTAATTGCTCACTTTAGATATACCTCGGTTCTATCACCAAGAATGCGATCAATGGCTACGATCCATTCTCATCGCATTGATTGCGATGGCTTTACCTTATCCACTCGCTGCGATGGTCCATTACGATGGGCCTGTTGCGATGGTCCATTGCGATGGATCGTTGCGATGGTTCATTGCGATGGATCGTTGCGATGGTCCGTTGCGATGGATCGTTGCGATGGTCTGTTGCGATGGTCTGTTAAGATGGATCGTTGCGATGGTCTGTTAAGATGGATCGTTGCGATGGGTCTGTTACGATGGCTCCAATGCGATGGGTAGGATGCGATGGTAGGATGCGATGGGGTAGGATGCGATGGTAGGATGCGATGTGGTAGGATGCGATGGGGTAGGATGCGATGGTTATGATGCGATGAGTATGCTGCGATGGGTAGGATGCGATGGCTAGAGTACGATGGATTGGTACGATGGATTTAGTTCGATGGACTTATTTCATGAGTTCACTACGATAGGTACAACACGATGCATTGTTTAAATGGACAAAATTTGCAAGTTTGATAAAACGTATTAAACACTATCGTAACTTTAGTTTTGCAATGCATCTGCCTTGAATATCTTCTAGCTTGCAATATAGGTCTATATTGTTGTTACACTTGTTACGCTGGTTATGGATTTTAAGTGTTGTACATATGCCTAAGACTTTCTTATGAAATCTGCCTAGTCTTCACTCCCATTTTTAGGCTTTTAGTAAATTAGGGCCTTTAAAACGAGACCAAGTCATATTGAAATTGAATAATTTTATATCATAAGAATACTTGAACGGTTTCTTATTACAGAAGGTCATCTTATTTAATAAGTTGACTATTCTGTAAACAAAAGAGATACAAATTAATTATTCAATGTCTTGTGTTTTGCATCCAGGCCATGGAAGACAATGTCTCATCGTTGTTTAACTCTGTGTTCAAGCCTACTGAAATTTGGGTTGAAGTTACTCCTAAAATTACTGAAGTAGTGGTTGAAACTGAACCAAAGCCCACTGAAGTTGTGGTTGAAATCCCACCAAGACTAATTGAGGTTGTGGTTGAAACCAAACCTAAACCTACTGAAGTTCTGGTTATGACAACCAAGAAATCCAAATACTTCAAGTAACTTATGCTAGGTTGTGACTTCATTAAAATAAATTGTATTTGGCATATCTTTCTATCTTAGATGTGATTCTGCATGTATGAACCTTGTCTTTATGAACAATGCTTGTATTTTGTTACTCAAACATGTATGGTGACATTTGTTGTGATTTATCTAAAATGTTTAGGATTTACATAGTTTATGAGATATATATATATATATCAAGTGTGCTCGTGTTAATCTAAAAACAGGAAAATGTCGATAATCGAAGAAGAACAAAAACAATTAGATCTTATCCTTGTTCCACTTAATGCTCGAATGCAACATGCACCAAACAATTTTCGTCTGAGAGACGATTTTGATCCTTCTTTGGCGGCATTCAAAATCGCAACAGACATCCTAGATTGTTCACCAATAAAGGATGCATTACGTGTCACTGCATCGGTTCCTGAAGTATACATGCATGAATTTTGGGCAACTGCCTCAATCACACAAGCAAAGCAATTGTCAAAGAAGATAATATCCTTTACTCTGAACAACAAAGCCTTGACATTTGATCTGCGACAGTTTAGGCAACTATTTAAGCTTCCAAAGCTTGCAAAAGGGGAACACTTTGTGCCTAATCCAGATGCAGAAGAACTACTTAGAGTAATCCGAGAGTTGAACTATGAGGGTGAAATTGGTTTTCTTTCTCAGTTTAACACATCACATATAGGACAACCCTGGAAAGCAATTGTCATCACTTTAGTGAAGTGCCTTACTTCCAAGATTCGCGGATCAGATGCAATGCGACCCGCTCAGGCAGTTATCTTTTGGGGTCTCTACACCGGATCTAAAGTGGATTATGCTTTACAACTTTGGGAAGAATTTTGTCATCAATTCACAAGTTCCAAGAGAAAAGCCGTACATCTTCCATTTCCAAGGTTCACAAAACTCATTATCAATCACTTCATGAAGAGTGACCCAGATATTGATCATCGCGGGAACTTCTTCTATCATACTCAAGATGATGACGATGTGTTAGACACTATGACTGTGGATAATCAATTCACAAAATATAAACTCAGACCAGCTCAAGTGCCTGCAATCATGATGAATTACGGTATAAGGGAAAGTGATCACTACAGAGAGATGCTTAAAGATATTGATGCACAGTTTATACGAGCAAATGCAGATCCTTCCGAAAAACAAGTAGAGACGCAAAAAGGAAAACGAAAGAAAAGAATTTTCAAGCGCCAATCGACTGTTTCATCAAAAGACAAAGGCACAGGAAAAGAGCATTTAGTTGATGAAAATGCTGAAGATGCTGAAATGACCCAAACAGAGGAAGAACAGGAAGAAATACCACTTCGCAAGACAAAGAAAGCAAAGCAGACCAAGGGTAAAGAAGCAAGTGTTGCTTCCAAAGAACCTGCTCAACAACAAATTTCTGAAGCCAAACGACTGCGTATTGTTCTTCAACAAAGCAGACAGGAAGCTTTTTCCACAAGCTCAGGTTCAAGAATGTTTGAGGACTTAGCAGAATTCAGCAATCCTGATGCTGACTTGGCATTTTATGAAGATCCTCTCGACGAAGATACTTATGAAGATGTTGGTAACTACCACGTTGAAAGTCGTGAGCCAAGTGAAGAACGTGAGAGTAGTGCAGACACAGATACAAGTATGATGTATCGAGACGCCAATATTACCACTTCTTTACCAGAACCAACTCACATGGTGTTAAACGAAGATGCTCATGCAACTTTCATACCAGAGACTCAACTTCAAAGTAAGTCTACTTCTGGTTCTGATGACGTTTTAAAATATCTTAATCTGGAAGGGGAGGGCGTTGAGGTCACAAACACTGATCCGTCAACAAACGAAACCATGGTGGATGTTCCCATAACTACTGTTACATCCACCACCACTCCACCATTATCCACCCCGGTCATCAGTGAGGTCATTACACCAGTTATCACCCCGGCACCCGCTGCACAACCAGTATCAACCACCGTCATCACCATTGAATCTACACCGTCATCCACAGCTGAACAACTCGTATCAACCACCGCCCCAATCACTGTATCTACTTCAACACCTATCCTTCAACAACCAGTATCATCCACCACCACTTTAACAGTTATGGTTACACCTCCACCAGAAGAACCACAAGAATCATCCACATCCAATCCCTTCCTCACAGTCAATGATCCACTGATCCAGTCTCTTCAACAGCAGCTGGAGGCTCAAGCTACACAAATAGCTACATTGACTGAAAGGATCACCACTCCTCCCAAGGAACCACAACATGATGAGCCTACACTTCAGAAATTAATAGAAAGAGTGTCTAGACTTAAAGCAAAACATAAATCATTTCTTAAAGAGAAGAAAACTCGGGATAAAGAAAATGTTGCTTTTCTCGGGTCAATTGACGAGCAGATGACCACGATCATTCGACGCGAAGTCAAGTCTTATGTTGATCAACAACTACCACATCTTGTTGGTAATGGTTTATCTACTCTTCAACTAATGACATTGCTACAGACACGTCTGCTAGATATGGGAGCTCATAAATCAAGATACAAACGCAAAGTTCTGCAATATCTCAACAAAGCAATTGATGAAGAGAATCCTGCAGACACTACCGACTCTGAGTCTGACGATGCAGACGAACTAGAGGAGGAAGAAGATAAGGGTAATGATGAGGAGGATGATGGTGACAATGAACAAAATGAGGAAGAAGATAAGGAAGGAGATGAGGAGGAAGAAAAGGATGAAGAAGAAGAGGATAAGGATGACGATGAAGATAAGGACGAAGATACAGGTGACGATGAGGATGACGATGATGATAATGACGACGGTAATGGAACCACCAAGGGTGATCAGAATGACGAAACAGGTACTAATGCCGAAGAGCCTAATAAGGATGACGGTGACAAAGCTACTGAGAAGGGTTTAGAGGAAGCTATAGAAAACATTGCTGAAACCGCTGAAAAGACAATAGAGTCTACTGTACCAGAAACTCAGCAACTCGATACAGGTATATCTACTGCACCAGCTCTTACTACTGATTCTCACAATGAATCCGTAGAATATATGCAAGCAGAAGAACCAACACAGCCAATGATTGGAGAAGAACCTCACGGTGATATACCGGTAATGCAAGATCAACCTTCCACAACATTTGAAGATCCGCACAACAGTGATATGGAAGTTGAAGATCTACATGTACCAGAACCAACGTTTGTTGAATCTTTAATCATTAATGACACGGTACAGGAGAAACTTTGGCTAACAAATGCAGCACCATAGCATCCTTTTGCCACTGCAACTGAAATGGAGATGACTCAATTCCTCAATAACCATATCGATTTCTCGGCCTTTCTACGGTATTCTCATGGGAAATCGACAGTGACTCCAGATTTGATCAAAATGGCAGCTGCAAATGTGGACTTCTTTGATACTTTGAAGATCAGCCATAATGAAGCAGAATATTATTTCAATGAGCTTACCAAAGCAATGAGAGCGACAACTACAAGAATTCAAACTCCCGTATTGCGACCTCTTACACCAACGGTCATTGCCGGTTCTGCAACAATCCCAATAGAACACTTTGTGTCTCACGACCTTGAATACCTGGAAAATGGAGCAAAGAAATATGCCACGTCACTCACCATGGTTAAGGCAATTAACTTGGAGAATGTTCCATGGATAGAGGATAAAGTACCTGGAACCATATGGAGAAAGAAAGTGCTCCAATTCTATGACACTTATGCAGCACTTGGTATTTCTCACTGGAATGCAAAGAAAAGACTTGCCTACAACCATTTCCACCGTCCTAAGAGAGGTTCTCCCATTGTATCAACACACAGAATCAAAAGTATTCAAGGAGCAACCACTCAGACGGTCTTCGGCTATGATTACTTGAACGTAATCATCTTCAAACGTACTGATGAGAAAGAGTACCGAATTGATGAAAGTGATCTTCAGTACCTTCAACTAGAAGACATCGAATATCTCCTGCTGCTATTGGCTCAAGAAAAAGTTGACCACTTATCACCTGAGATTGTCATTGCCTTGAGTTCCAACTTTCGCCAATATGCTAGGAAAAACGTCATTCAGAACCGGGTGGAAGACTTTCAACTTGGTGTAGAAAGTTATCAGAAGAAGCTAAACCTGGAACGTCCCCATACGACTCCACTCAGCAATTTCCATAAGAACAAGAAGGTATACATGGGGACAACCACACCGGAAGCAGGCATCTTCTACCCAAATGAGACTGGCATCATGCAGTATATGCGATTCTCTGAAATGTACAAATTCAGCGATGGCACGCTCAAGCAAGTTCGGGATGATCTGACGGTTCTCAATGCCAAACAACCGCTTCCAGCAGTCACCTACACCTGGACAAGCCAGTGCATCAGGGGATCAAAGTACGCAATCAAGAAGATTGAAGAACTTCTCAGGAAGCGCCGGTTGCTACGAAGCATAGAACGATTCGTCGGTGGACGACCATATGGAGCTCACCATCGGTTCACGGAACGAACCAAGTAATTTTGGTTCGTCTTATCACAGGTCAACTCCATATGTCTATAATATGTGAATATGTTATCTTTTTACTTTATCAGTTTTTGTGGCTTGTTGTAGTGTAAAAGTATGATATTTTTCAAGAATTTCTCTCGAGATTCTAAATCTTTCAAACAAATCATACTCAAGCACTACAACTTACCCTCATTAATTTGAGGGGGAGCATTAATATGTTCTTTGGCCAACATCTAATTTCATTTTATTACCCAAAGACCGGTTAATCCATTAATATCCAAAATATTGATGGTTAACATTTTGGAAAGGGGAGAAAATGGGATTAAGGAGACTTTATGATATTTGGCTAAAACAATGAAAAAGACTTAAAAGATAAACCAACTTAACATGTGTAATGCACAAGTTAAGGGGGAGCGTTTTTGATGATCAAAACACTTAAGGCACAAAATCTTTGATTTTAATATCACAAGTGCTTTAAGTGATTTTCAAGGATTTTTCATGGTGAGTATATCAACCCAAAACACACTTAACTCACGACGAATGTGGTGACAAAAGGGTGGTAGGTATAGGTATTAGTCCAATGATTCATCAGAACCGATGCAATCTTCCCAAGGACAACTCCTTGGATAGAACTAGAAGTCCTAGGAAAGATGGAGAATGAATGTGAACGTAGCTGAATGCCGACCAAGTACTTAAGCTAGCACTGGAACAATCACAACAAGGTGCTAGTTATGACGTATTGGTAAGCATTGAAGGGGTTGAAGAATGAAAAAGAATTGTAAAGATAAAGGGTGTAAAGAAAGAAGCCCTCCTTACAACTTTAGGCAGAAACCAGGTCAATACATATGCTATTGAGATCATTAGTTAATGATTCTCGATATTGAAGAAAGCCATCATGGACCCAGTGATGCAATGCACAACCCTCCCCAGCTAACTCAAATATCTCTCAAAAGGTATTTGTTTTAATCACACGGAGTTCAACACGTTATCTATTGGTTTATTCACTCCGAATAGACTGATATAGAATAGGTGGCACTCCTCTCCAGCCATCGATCACTAAATCAAAACGCACTATCGAGTCTAGAGCCACGAGATCATCAAAAGTCTCATTAGGACACTTTCCATTTATTCCTTGCTTCTTCACACACTGTGAAAAGTAAGAGATCTTTTATGAGTCCTACGCAGTATTCTTGTAATATTGCCAGAAGATCCAAATAATACGCTAGTATTACAGTGAAGATGGAAATCTTGCTTGAGCCAACATCAAACAAGCTCATGGTAGGTGACACGTGCGGTTCTTTACGAACTAATCTTGTGACAACTGGAAAGAAACAGTAGTTTAATTCTTAATTGAACTTAAACTCGTTCCAGGCCTCTACGCATTATCGTATGATCTTGCCAGAACACTCAGAGTGACACTCTTTAGTGTTCACAGTGACGAGTGGAAATCCTTCTAGTGTTAACATCAAACAGCACTTGGTAGGTAACAAGCAAGATTCAGTTTGAATCAAGTTTGTGACTACTGGAAAGCAACGATGGTGAATATCTTAATTGAAATTCACTTGTTCCAGGTTTCATGAATTGACGGCTTCAATCATAAGGATTTTTAATCCAAATGATTCACTCTTTATGTTCGCAGTCAGCTTTGGACGGTCGAATAAAGAGAACGGCTTTACCCGCGAAATCCTGTCAGGAAGTTACTTAATTGAAACTATCCGTCACGGGTACGATATCTAATATCGTCCAATGGTCTTCACCGACCGGAGGTAAAATGCTACCGAATTAGAATAAAATGTCAAAGCCATTTTATTCGTGTCGTTGCTGTGTACCGGTTGAAGACGGTGGCGTTGCTGTGTACCTGATGAAGACGGCGGCGTTGCTGTGTACCAGTTGAAGACGGTGGCGTTGCGGTGTACCTGTTGAAGACGTCCTCACATGCTTATTCCTTCTGCATCAAATACTCCTGCAAATTCAAGAAAGTATGACCTGAAAGTCTTCCGCTGTATCGACTCTGAAACTTTCAAGAATTCAACAAAGGATAGGTGTGTGGGACATGAAGTCACAAAGAGGCAAACATCACAAGAAAATAAAGACTGCACGTGAAAGGCCAAAAAGAACGTGTTCCAAGCAAAAGGCTGATATCATTCAACACATATTCACAAAAGGAAGAAAAAGAAAGAAAAGAAGACTACGAGCTCAAGAACAAGATCTAACATGCTAGATTAGGACTTTGTAAATTTGGAGTGACCTCCCTTTGGGGGAGATTGTTGGAAATACGTTTTACGTATATAGAAAGTCTCGGTCACTCCAATAATGTAGTTATAGGCTCGTAGTAATGTTAAGTTTCATTTATTACATAGCCTGACCCATGAGCATGTTCATGGGCCGGAAGCCCAAGTCCATTAAGGACTTGTGGTATTTAAACCTCTTTCCACCATGGAAAGAGGTGTTGGTTGTTTATTTTCTTCATTTCAATATACAAGTTTCTTTCATTTCTCTCTCTAACTTTCTCTCTCTAGAAAAACATCAACCCCCTTGTTTCACAAAGACTATCATTGTTCTACATCCTTGATTTAGAACATGATGATGTTGAAAGGTATAAACCTAACATGACTGAAGTGGCATGGAACATGACATGGCTGAAGAGGATATGGAACATAACATGACTGAAAGAACCTAACTGAATCTATTGAAGGAAAAGTATGAGAGGTCCGGATGGACTCCTCCGTTTCGAGTGGTCTCTCGCTCGAAACGATTTCTTCAAATGTCTAAACATAAAAAAGGAAAATCTTGGTCCTGTTGACCATGTCCTGATGAATGCTGAATAGTTTCTGGTTTCATACATAAGATGGATTTCTGAGTCTGATAGAATGAATAGCTATACGTAAAAATATCTAGAAAAGATAATATTTATATCTCTGGGTAAGCTGCGGAAAGTATACAGGGACGAACTATGTGAACAATTGTGAACGTGCTACGTGAGCAATTGTGAACGTGGTTCGCGATCATATATTAAATGTTGTGCATGAAGTATATCGTGAATGTGATACGTGAAGCATACCGTGGACTTGATACTATAACATATCCCTGAACGTATGCTGACTGAGGAAGGAATGCCAAACGATACGGCCTGAGATGTGAAACGTCTGCCTGGTTATGGATAGTTGTGTGCTAAACTTGAGTCTGGTTTCTCAAGATTTATGTATCCGTATTCGGTAATAAACCGTGAAACGTGTATTGCGAAATGGGACACGAACTTGAACGTGAACAATGTTATGAACGCTAACATGAGCTTAAATCATGAGATAACACAAAATATGAACTGAAACAACATCACACTGTGCATAAGATTGAATAGGAGTGGAAAAGCCACTAGAATTTTTTGCTTGGAATAACTTGAACGTGATGCTTGGAATATATTATAAATGAAGTATATGCTAGATGGAAATGTGCATAAGAGATTAGCACTAGATACCGAACTCGAATTAAGTTTGAGCCCCAAATGTTATAATTAGTGTTTTGGTAATGTTGTTAGGTATGACAACACATAAAATTTACAAGTGTAATATATGCTATGATTGAATAGGAGTGGAAAAGCCACTAGAATTTTTTGCTTTTTGTGTATTACTTGGTAGAATAAACTACTTCTCACACCATAAACTATTATAACCACACATTCCTATAATGATGAAAGGCACAAGTCTAAAGTTATGAAAGAGATCTAATAAGTTCAGTATTAATAACAACATCTCAAATGTAACCATGATGTCCTAAATTCCCTTAGAAACCCTAGAATCCTTATAAATGAGTTGTACACTCAAGAATGGTAAACAATGAATGAATAATATATATGAATAAGTCATTATGGATTATAAACAAGTTGTAAACTATACTTTGAAGACATAATAATACCTAAGAATGGCAAGGACAAACCATACAAAGCTAAGTACAAGTAATTGTACATAATAGTCTAGATCACCACCTAGAAACTTTGATAAAAAATATTTCAAGCAATGTAACTACATAAAATCTATGTACTATTATAAAAAATAATGTACTAGTTACAATCCATCATATAAAGGAAAGTTAATTGATCCCAAATTACTAATATTCACTAATCTAAGGCTAATTACAAGTTAAGACCTAGTAACCAAGATTAGCATATAAAATCCATTATAAATTGAATTAGAGTCTAATCTTTTACCACAAGTTATAAAACTCAACTACATATAATATTAATATTATACATTCATTTCAATTTAAGTTACAAGTTCATAAAGCACAAGGTACAAGTTATCAAATCATAGGATCTTAAGCTCCCTTAATCAACCCTAGAATATGATCAACCTATACAAACCCTTAAACCAAGGATGTAGAAACCATATAAGTCATAAACATATCATATAAACCTTAGAATAATCATACATGGATATAAACCCTAATTACCCAAGTTAGAAAGTCATTAGGATTAATGACCTAAAAACCCTAATATTAAGAAATCTACATGGAATCACTACATAGTATTTTTGGATAAGTCTATAAATATTAATAGGACTTCATTAAAGCTAGAGATTATATTAAGACAATGTACAAGTACCCTAATGCACAAGGTACAAGATTTCAATGCATGGCTTGTAAATTAGGTCAAAATAGGTATTTTTATTCTTTAGACATGTTTACCTAAACTAAACTATTAAACCAAGTGTAAGAACTCATTTGACACTTAAAACCCAATGTATAGGACCTAAATTAAGTTTACATCAGTAGTCAATTTAAGGATAAAGTCTTTTACTAAGTTTTAACCCTAGATCATTAGAAAACCCTAATCCACAAATGTATACTTCCCATTTTCACATCAAACCTTTGTTAAACATCAAACCAAGGATCCAAATCTCTTAAATATAATTTCTAAACCCTAATTAAGCCCTAATAATTAACTAATCACTTTCTCAATTCCATAATCACCAAAAACACAAACTATAAGTTACAAGCCCTAGTTTTAAAACCCGGTTTTGTATTTTCCCTCCAAAACTCATTTTTAAACCATTTCTCTCCATTACAAGTTTGAAAGCCTGATATTTATGAATCCTAAGATATTTTAGAAGGTCTACAAGCAGGTGGGTAAGCTCCTTACTTGCTACACATCATTGTTCTCATCCTAATCTAGTTGTGATCCATTTTTGGCCACAAATGGGAGATTTGATCAAAATAGCTTATACACTCATCATATAGACTTGCATATACTTCCATGGCTTCCCTTAGTCAGTATCCTAACTATATTACACATCCTAGGTCAGAACTTGGAGGCTAAGTTTCCAAAATAGTATAAATAGGGGCGTATAGTCTTCATTCTAAACTTGCACCCTGTTTCCTTTGTATCTCTTGCCCATTCTTCATATCCACCTCTATATACGTCTTAGGACATCCCCCAAGACCAAAAACCATGTCAAGAAGGTATCCATTGAAGCTCTTGAAGCTTTGATAGCAAGTTGTGTTCATAGGAAGCCATAAGGAGCCATTTTGGAACTACCTAGGTAAATTCTATGTTAACCAAGATTTTATCTTGGTATAATGCTTATTTAGAGTTTTTATAATGCCAAAATCATGTTAGAAAGATAATCTAAAATAAACTAAGTCATTTCATCATTTTAAATGAAAGTTATAAGTTAAAGATGTCTTAAAACCTTAGTTTTGTAATTTACATAAAATAATATGCAAAAACCCTTTTCAAAAGCTATAATTCTGAAGAAATGTTGTTATTATGATTATAGATGTGTTCATAAACGTTTTTTTGAAATCCTAGATCATTTGGATCATTTTTGAGCTTGTTATGTGATTTTTACGAGTTCAGGGACTAAAACTGTCATTTTGAAAACTATTTAACATTTTGGGACAAAATTATCATTTAGTGAAGGTTAAATACATAAGAATAGATTTTGGAAAGTTTGAGGCCCTAAGGTTAAATACTGAAGGTTTAAAATGCAAATACTAAAACTATATGCTTTAGGAGTTAAAAGTTTAATTATATCAAAGTGTAACCAAAAGGACTATTTTTGCCAACTTTGAAACTAAAGAAGATTAATCATGAATATGAGAGGTAATGGAAGTATCATGTTAGTAGGTAACTTTGTACAAAGATGTTCCATCTCGATATTTTTTTTGGTAACCGTGATTTCCGACTCATTGGCCAACTAATCCCTACGATTTAAAGTGCCCTCGCTCCTCAAACGTTTAAAGAATGGCTTCTGAGTATTATGGCCCGAACAATGGTGCTAGAATTACAACCAAATAATAATTAGAGAAAATATAACCAAATGCTTAAAGAGATTGATCAAAAGATTAAAAAACTTAATACCATACCAACTATGTTAAAACAGGTTGGTGTGAGATCACGTTCTTGTTTGTTAGCTCAAGTTGATCTGTGTAACATAAACCCGACAAGATTACTGGACATAAGGTGAGTTCATAGCCTCACTAAAGTATACTACTTTCAAATGATTTCAAAACCCGTGAGGGGGATATATGCTAAATTGGAATACAAGTATTTTTGGTATGCTTTCCAGATATAATTCATTGACACTATGTTTACTGCTGCCTATGAATGTCCCTTTTTAATTGTGAACCACTAGTCATTTCTCGGAATGAGCGCTAATATTGTAAATAGTACTATTGGAGACTGACATCTCCTGTCTTGGCAAGTTGCACTTGCTAGAACCTAAGTGGTCAAACATGCATACTTTATTTTGCTAATAAGGATAGTTTGGCAGACTTCCTCATAAGGGAAACTGTGGGTTTCTGATATGTCTAATCGCGGTATCATAAGCTTAGTGCACCACCAGTACCACGAAATTGAGTAGGTCCATATTTCATGAAACCAGAATAAGAACATTCTCTTGGAACTTGCGGACCAACAACAACACCAGCACCTTGTCCCTGACCCCTCTCAACACGATCAGCTTCAAGCGCTCTCGTAGTCGCTTCCCCAATCATAGTGTTCACGGTAGCAGTTGTTAGCTTTGGCGGCATGTTTCTGACATCACAAATGAAAGAAAACAGGATAAGTATACACATCGAGATAAAAGAAGGATTTCTTATCAGGACATAACATGGATACTACATGCACAACAACACAACTACAAAGATTCATCAACCAAATCACAAAAGAGCTAATAAAGACACATCATAGATCATGAAGGTAAAATGGATTGCATTCAAAAATTTACAAAATCGTGAAAAGTAATGCCACTACAATCGTCCATCACGTCAAACTTAAAAGATTTTAAGTTTCATCATAATGCTACAGTACCAGTCTAAATAGTTCAGTCATAACAAGGATTACAAAGATGAAATATAAAAAACTAATCACGTGAGGATTCACGTGGCTTTTTAGGTACAAACTCATCATCATCATTGCTGCCATCATCATCAGAGTCTTCATCACTCGAATCCATCTTCCTCTTGTCTTTAGAACTTGACTCCCCCACAACTTTCTTCTTTCCTTTGGAAGTAGACCCCTTCTCCGGTGAAATTTGTCCCTCCACAAAGTACACCTCGTCACTATACAACACATACTCTCCCTCAGCCAGTGGTCGAATCAAAGAAAGAGAATCAACACGACCTGGCACATCACGAAACCTCAAATTCTGACTTAGAAAAGGTCTCACCGTAGCTTCCCACTCATACATCCTCCCAAACCTTGCTTGCTCCTCCTGGAATCTTTCAAACTGAGCACTCAAATTCTTCACCATAGATCTAAGACTAGTAACCTCATCTATCTCCCTAGCCCTCTCAAAATCAGATCTCCTCACACCAGACACAAACCTCTGAAATGCCTTCTCAATCTCCTCAAGTCTCCTAATCACATGAGTGTCCACTACATACCTCTCAAACATCAATCTATAAAATCTCCTCAAAAAACTAGGAACATCATCATAATCTCTAGGTATTAGACAATAAACCCTAGAAATGTTCTCGTGGAGAGAACAAGTACTAGCTGCAGCACTAGACTCAGCAGGAAAGTCATCACTAGTAAGAACAATCCTAGGCAACCTGCTCAAATAAGCGTCACAAGTAGGCATACCAAAACGATCAACAGGTCGTTGGTCATACCGACCATTCGGTGGTATATCGGATCCTCTAGGAACACCTCTACTCTGTATAACCTCTGGCTTAGACTGTCCAACAGCATCAGGAGCAATCCCATCATCAACATACTCATAAGGTTCCTCATCATCACTAGCACCAAAATTTTCCACTTCACCATTCCCTATAACCTCATTCTCTTCTACTTCCTCATCTAACCTCTCATCACGTCTCATCACATGGTATATCGGCCATTTTCTGCATATACAGAAAATTCGAGGGTACATAAGGTCATTATTCGAAATTATAAATGCATTCTCCTGCAATGCAAATGTTATTCGTATGTCATGATATGCAATGCAATGCTCGCAAAAAGAAATTATGATGACAAGTACTCAGCGCACTTTCAACAATACCAATACATTATCATAATATTTACTTAATAATTACTCAGGAAATCATTTCAGTTTTGAGGGATACATCTATAATACAAAAACAACTAAAAGTGATCTTACCGAAGCCTTGGAGAGAAGTTGCGTGCTTTTGTGAAATACTTTCAACGCCAAAGTTATAGTTTAGTACTTTTCAAAACTGACCTAGTTCTCTATAACTTGTAGCTCTGACAACCAATCTCTAACACCCCCAAGTATATAGCGCAGCAAAAAAACACATTTGAGTGCTAGACACAAGCATCATCACACAAGATACATCAAACAACCTCAAGACATTTAAAAAATAAAAAGGACATAATTTTTCAACGTTGTCTAAAACATTCAATCCTCAAATAAAGAAAAGATTTAACAACAAGAGTAGCGTTTAGGTCCTCCAAGATCTCAACCATCAAACCACATTGTTTTACTTCAACACACAAACATAAAACAAATTTTTTATAACAAAAGGGAAAGAAAATAGTTTTAGACCACACATTCACAAAAGCCAACTCGCACACTTCCCAAGCAAGCTCCACCATCATCACTTCCGATTACCTGAAACACATGCTTAAAAGAGTAAACAAATAATGTTGAGCGAGTCCATAGGTTTAATAAATCACATTTGAACACAAGATAAAATCAATCATAATCATTTAATAGAAATGTTACGTTTACAATCTATTATCCAAGTATTCCGTCTTATAGCAACAACTACAGAATTGTATTAAGCTCATGACACCGACCCCTTAACTTAGTTACCCACGCCAAATGCCAGCATGACTAGATGAAACCAATGCCTCTACTTTGGTATCAGTTGCTAATTTTATACCATTGTCCCTTATTCTCGAAAATTATCCTTCCCAGAGGTTACTCAACATAAAGCCCTGGTCTCAGATAGGGTCGTCAACCTAATAGTACTATCATTTGAACAAGTGGCTATTTCTATCCCACGCAAGTGTAAGACAATAGTAAACAGTTCATGAATTTAGGGACTTCAGCAACAAGGTACTTATACAATTCAAGGCAACAAAAGGCAACATTCGGGTCCAAACAATTATTCATGACTTGTGTTCATTTTGTTTCAAATAGCATGTATCCTCCTCGCGGGTTAAAAACATTTAACAACTAGTATAAAGCGAGGCTATAGACTCACCTTAGTACACGAGTAGTAGCAAGACAATCATCGATTGATAGTTGTAAAATCACACTTGTTTAGGAAAACAAGGCAATTAGGGTAAGTATTAACGAGTAGTTTAGGAAAACCACAAGTTATGACCCTAAGAGTGAGTTCGTTCTCGAGGAGGCATGTGTGTTGTGTAATGAATTGATTAATGTTTATTTTATTGTTATGAGAAGAGAAGAAAATAGAAATAAGAGAGAAAGACGGTTACGAAGACGGATCGAGCTAAGACGAAAAGATCGTTCACGTAAAACTGTAAAAACTACAAAATTAAAAATTTTAAAACCTAAAAATTAATTAAAAGCTAAAATTAGTCTAAAATAATATAAATAAGAATAAACATCCAATAAAAATATTTTAAAACCTTTTATTAATTAAATATTCAATTTTAAATGCTAATTAAAGCCCTAAAATTAAATATAATTAATCAAAATGTCCAAAATATGATTTTATTAAACAAATAACTTACTTATATTATCTAAAGACTAAAAAGTATTTTTCCTAATTTTTAAAAACTATTTTTCTATTTTTAAATCACTAAAAACTATTTTAAAACTAAAATAATTATAAAAAATAATAAAATAATGCTAAAAATGATTTACCAATTTTAAAAATCCTATTTTACTCTAATGAACAGAAGAAAAATGAAAAAGTTTGAAAAATATTAAATTTTTCACTAAAAGACAAAAACAGTTTAATATTAAACCCTAATTAACTTAAATTAATTATAAAAAATAAATAAAAGGTGAACAGTAAAAACTTTTAAAACCAAAAATCTTAAAATATTATTCTAAGTCTAGGAAAAATGTTTAAACTGAAAAATATTGATTTTTGGCACTAAATGCCAAAAACAGAAATATTAAAGTTAATTAAAAAAGGCTAATTAATCTAATAAATACTAGATGAACAGTAATAAAAATTTAATTAAACAGAAAAATCAAAAATAAAATAAGAAAAATAATGGAATTGATTTCAAGTCCTAATTCACAATTTAAGGCACTAAAGACAAAAAAAACAATATTACTGAAAGTGACATGTTGACAAACTTTGTCTTTTTGCTTGGCAGTGGAAACAAGTGTGCTACCAGTGGGAAGTTTGTTCCCACTGCTAGTGTAAAATTTGGTCAGGAGACCTTAGAGCTTAGGAAAGCTCTTATGCTTGGTTTTCTTTGGACCACAAGGCACCCCCACACCAATTGGGTTGTGGGGAGTCTGAGTAAACACAAAAAATAAGCAATCACTTCACAAAATCACACAGAAATGCACCACAAAGTTTCTGATTAAGCCTATATGTGTCTGATGAACAGTTACAAAAGATTACATGCACAAAAATGAGATTCAAGTGCTTAAATCTTGCACACAAGTCAACCAACTAGCATATAAGTGATAACAAACCCTAGAATGAACTATCTCCTAACAAACTTAGCAACTTGGATGGCAAAATCACACAAGTACATGCAAAAACAAGCAGTTACTGATTTGAGGCAGTTTTCCAAATTTTTGACATGCAAATTGCTTTTAAACCTTACCAAACTTAAACCTAAGTACATATATTACCTAACAACTACCTAGTGAGTATATCAAACTGATTTTTAACTCAAAAATCTATCAAATATCTCAGTTAATATGCAAACCCAAACACTCCTTAAAATCTGAACATGAAGTTTTTCAAAGAAAATCTAAACAAGATCAAGCCAAATTGACTCCAATCAATCTAAACATGCATAATAACCTTAAACAAGCAATATCCAATCAGTTTAACAACACATAACCAGTTTTCATGCAAAATCACATAAAACTGAAACTTTTGAAAACTGAAAAGGGAAAGAAGGATTTTACCTTAAGGGACCTACATCCAGGTCCCTTAGTGACTGCTATGTCACCTCCAATCAGGCTGGGCCTGAGCAGAACCTCTTGGACAACAATCTCCAATCCTGCTAAGAACAAATGAACAAGCACAAAATGCAAACTTTCTGATTTCTGAAACTTTTAAAACCTTTTCACAAAATGTGAACCTATAAAACTTGAGACTTGGATACGTTTTAAAACAAGATCAAATTCAGAAATCCAAATATCCAAGTCCACTTTCACTTCCTTGAAAGCTTGGATTTCTGAAATTTAAACCAACTAAAAAACTTTTTGAAACCTTAAACACACAAAGTGTTTACAAAATGTTTATGGAACTCAGTATTCTAGCCAAAACAAACACCAACTTTTATCAATCATAAAAGGAAAACTATTTTTAAACAAATACCCACTTTATATTGCATAAAAAGGAATTACAAGAATTTTGCTAGAAAAACTGGAACAAATAAAAATGAGACACACACGTCTCATTTATACTACCTATCTGATCATTCTGGAATAGCTGAATAAAATAATACAAGAAAGCTAAAACCCTAAACCCTAATTGGTGAATGCCTAATTCTGACCTTGAGGTCTTGGTCAAATTGGAGCCCATGTGATGATAGCTGTCTTTGAATTGATCTTGGACGCTCTTTTTGAACTTGGGGACCAAGAAGTGAAGGTAAGACGTTGGATCACTGGAAGATTCGTCTTTTGCCAAAAGAGGGGGAGCAGGGGAACAAACGTGGGGGCCATAGAGTCACGGGGTGAGTGGGTTTGTAAGTGGGTTTTGGTGACATTGGGATGAATTACCCATCTGGATAATTAGGGGTAAAACCCCTTTGATCTTGAGTGAATTTACCCTGGGATTTTTTAAGGTTTATGTGGGATTAAGGTTTTGTTTTAATCTGATTTGGGGATAAATATTTTTAAACTTTGTGTTTAGTGGGAAATTTAGTTTGACCTTTTGACCAGGTTTAATAAACCTGGTTTATGGGTGTGGGTTGTGGGTTTTGGACTGGGTTTGGGTATGGATAGTGGGTAGGGTCGGGTTAAGTGGTGAGGTGTCAAGAGTTGAGTGGTGGTGAGGGTTTGCTTGTTTGGCAGTTTAACCCCCCATGTTTCTTCCTTCTTTCATGTTGTAATAAACAGCAATATACTCCAAATCCCTTTATAAATAAGTTTGCCCACTTGTCATATTTGGCACATTATGTTTCCAATCTTAAAACAAGGACTTCAAATGTAATTTCTTCTATTTCCAAGGGCTAAACTTATATAATCTTCATTCCTCAAGGACCATTCTTGCATAACTTGATTTCTTCAAGGTCTTAACTTGCCAAGTCTTCAAAAATGAGGGACTAAAGTTGCCAATCTTCAAAACTTCAAGGGCATTTTTGTAAATTCCATATTTGGGCCCAGTTCATTGTGCGGCTTCGTTTCCCGTGTTCGTTTTTGATTGATTCTTGTGATCTTTTTGTCATTTCCTCAATATCTGTACCTAAAATACACAAGCAACAAACACGAGCATATATTTGGCAGTTTTAATGATATTTTATGCATTTTAAGCCCAATTTGGACGATGAGACTATGTATAAAAGCAGTCTCATCACTCCCCCATACTAAACCATTGCCGTGCCTTCACGCAATGCTAGAATAAAGTATCATAGCACCTCCAAAATTCATTTTATTCACTTTATTGAAATGATAAAGTAGCTACACTACTACTACTTGCGTTATAGACATAATGTATGATTTTCATCGCAAAATGGGACGTTTAGGTTCATAGAATAAGAACACGTAGAATGCTTCGTTAGAAATAATTTAATCGTCCTCGATTTTCACCCCAATTCCATGCCAAGCGTGCAACGAGATCATTGTCATTATAAGTTAGTAATGCTAACACTACTCATATGCCCTAATCACGTACTTATTCTCCCATTATTCCTAAGTTGTATCTCTTATATTTTATTTTGTCTTAATGATCACGAGGATACATCATTGACTTATGCGATAATAGAGATTTAGGTCTAAAAATAGAGTCCTAACGGTGTAACTAAGACCATCAAATCAATAACCCCTCCTAATAGACAACGATGTTAAAAAATTAAGTTGACAAGAAGAATCGATAAACACGGTTTTATAACGGTTTTGAACATGAGACTTATTACCAAGACTTTTATACGCCCCCTAACGGAAGGGCCTTATTATCTTTGGTTTACCTCCATCTTTTATTCAACTTCGCCATGAAGCTTTTATTATGACTTCGGTCTTGCCTTGCCTTTTATTATCCGCCTCATCGGTGGTTTTATTAGCCAAAGACGTATATCCTCACGCTAATGCGAATTTTAGATCTTTAAAGCTTCGAAGATTAAGGCTTGATTCACTTTCAATTTTGCATAGATTTTTCAGCCTTGTGGGGCTTCAAATTGTTTGCTAGATTTAGGAGCACTTGAAATCTTATTATTGGGTGAAGCTTTCGATTATTGGGGTGCCAATACTTCAAAACCGTGACGTCGGCGATACCTTAATGTCTTCCCAATTTAATTACACGGAAGCTACTAGAAAAGACTAGAAACCCAACAATCCTAACTAAACCGCTAAGTCAATATTTATTAAGCAAAAAATATTTACAAGCGAAGGAGAATAAGCAAATAACGAGAACACATGAGTTTTTGAAAGAATACGAGTACTCTACGTTTAGCATAGTAACTTATAATTAACCCTATCATTTCTCGTCCTCATTTAAGAGACTTAGCCTAATGTGTAGTTAAGGAAGCAAAGCTAAGTGCTCAACACGCACGGTCGAGTCAAAAATTACTCTTATTCTCGCCATCGGAAAACCTACATTCGTGTCTTCAAACACTTATAAAACATGAGAAAAATTTTAAAAATTGGCCATTTTTAGCCTTATTTTGCAACAAAAACGATAACAAAAAGATAAACTTTGGAAAGCGTGAAGGTTTGGCAAGGCAAGTATCTATTCACCCCCCCCCCATACTAAAGTTAAACATTGCCCTCAATGTTTCGAGTCTAGGGGTGCAAAACACCCCCATACTAGAGACGTAGTCGAATGCCTAATCTAGCATGGAAAGGGTGTAACCAATAAATTAATAGCCGTTTATGAAGTGTGCTAAAAACCTAAGGTTAGAACATCAAAGGGATATATCATGGATATTGAGAAAGTCTTCAAAGCAAACGATCGAGTGCTCCCATAAAACGAACACGAGAGGCTCCAATCGTGAAGATCATGATCTAAAAACCACAATGCACAAACAACCACGGAACAAAGGTTGGAAGGGCACAAATCCCCTCACGTTAACTAATTAGAAAGCAATAATATGTACATGGATAAGCATGGGACTCCCCCACGAGGCACCTTGTTTTTTATAACCGAGTCAAAAGCTCGACTTGAATCCCCATAAATGTGATCATTTAGGGATATTCATGGTGTGGTCAATTTTTGGTGGGGCTTACATGATAAACAAGGCCCAAAAACAACCGGTATGAAGGACTAAGTCCTTTGATGGTGCAAAATACCGGGATCGAAGATGGCGTTCTCGTTTTCATTGGAAAAACAAATCAACGCCACTTCATCAATAGTCAACAAAAACTCAAAGAGTTTCAAGAAAAGAGATGAGAAGAAATAGAAGGGTGGGGCAATGGGTAAGTCATGAAAACATTGAGCTACTCGAGGTAGACTCGCACCAATCAAATGAAAAGATTTCCATTTATTGCATCGGTGGAAGACCGAGATTTCCCTATATAAGCAATTCCAGGATCAAATATCTCGTCCTCGGTGGAGAAAGGGGAGGGAACATAAGGGGATTCCCCCACACTAAGTCCACACAAAGCATCGTCAAAAGGAGAAGACGAGCTTGTAGTACTCAATACACGCGGTGATGACGGAGTTAGAGTTGTAGAAAAATCTTTTAAATTCAATTTAAAATCTTTTCCTTTTTCATCTTTTAAACTCTCCTTATGAAAACCCGATTTAATTATGTCAAAAAATTTTGGTGTATCTAAAGCAATGTTAGTCACACTAAAAATTCTCACATTTTAAAACCGTTTTGGCAAAGGTGGTGGTAAGTTCTCAAAACGTTTGTCAACAAAGAAAACTTCCCCATCGGGATCAACATATTCATCATCTGAAGAATCACTCGAGATTGGAATCGTAGGCTTAACACTCTTAACCTCCACCGGCGGAGGGGACGGAACTTCATTTTTATCAACAACTCCTAAAACTCTTTTTGAAATTCTTTTGCAAATGTTTTTGATAGGATTGACATTGTACAAAGACGTGATAGAATACACATGAGAAAGAGTGGAGTTTTGGGTTGCATTAATGACGAGTTCTTCCTCATTGAAACGAAGAGTGATTTTTCTTGCATGCACATCGATAAGTGCTCTCGAGGTATCCAAAAATGATCGACCTAAAATTAGAGGAACTTTAGGATCGATAGGAATGTCAACAACAATAAAGTCTACAGGATAGTAGAACTTTCCAACTTTTACGAAGACGTCCTCGGCAACTCCACAAGCTAGAATCGTAGAATGATCGGCCATCTCGATTGACATTCTTGAAGGAGTGAGATTGGGAAGATTGAGCGATTTAAAATTCTCAAGAGGCATCAAATTAATACTAGCACCAAGATCGGCCAAGGCGTAGCATTCTTCCATGTCTTGTATAGCACATGGGATTAAAAACTTGCCGGGATCACCGACTTTTTGAGGTATGCGGCTTAGAAAAACCGATGAACAACTAGACGATTTTTGCTATTTTTCCTTGTTATTCAACATACTTTTGAAGTTCGCGGCAAATCGAGGCATCATGACTAAGGCGTCGGCAAAACTTATATTGAAATGCAAGTCACGAAACATTTTCATAAAGAGTTCAAATTGATAATTATTTCGTTCTTGTGCCTTTCCTTGTCTCGTCCTGAAGGGTATGGTAAAGGTGGTGTGGGTTGGGGCATAGGCATCGGCATCGGCCTTGGAATCTCAGGTTCCATGATTGGTATTGGTTCAACCGTAGGTGTGGTTTGAGCGGTACTTCGTGGGCTTGGAATTTGCTCCTTTTCGACCACCACCTCGGGTTCTTTCTCTTTTTCCTTCTCCATAGAAGTACTTGGACGAGAAATGGGTTCTTTGAAAGTTTTACCACTACGAGTAGTAATAACATTCAATTCTCCTTTCGGGTTCACGATGGTATCACTAGGAAGACCACCCGAAGAAGAGGGCTTACACATGATAGCTTCAAACATTTTTCCCATACGGTCTTCAAACTTAGATTGCCTAGCATCCGCTTTTAACAACTCTTGCTTAATCTCATGTTGACCTTGCTCCATTTTTTGTTGATTTTGTTTGAGTCTTTGAACATTTCCTTCCATTTTATTAGCATGAGTTTTAAGTTCATTAGCAAGTTCGTTTTTAAGCTCGTTTTTCAACTCGGATCTTAAGCTAACCATTTCACGTTGCATATTATCAAACTTAGCATCATTAGCCTTAGCATAATTCAAAAACTCTCCTTGAAGATTTTTGGTGTGATCATTTTGAAAACCTTGTGTGGTTGTTTGAAAATCACGGTTTTGGTTTTGGTTTGAAATTTGCCCATTTCCACTTTGATAATTACCCTTGTTGTAATTCCTTTGATTGCCTTGATAATTACCACCTTGGTTGTTGTTTCGATAGTTATTAACATTTTGATTTGGTGGAGCTTGATTTTGGCGGGAACCTTGACCGTTTTGGTTATAAGTTCCCGTGGCTACATAAGCACTCGAAGTGTTACCATCCGCGGTAATGCACTCGGAAAGATCATGAGCTCCACCACACGACAAACAACTCTTAAAAACCGCTTTAACCAAAGCGGAATTTGAAGCTTCTTGATTTTTCCAATGGTTCATAAGGTTAGCAAATCTATCAAAAAATCGATTTTCTTCATTTGCTTCATCATGTAAGGCATTAATACTACGAGACGATGATGACGAGCCCAATTTGGCAACACTCGGTGTGTTACGAGGGCTATAAACCTTAGACCTATTCTCAATTATTACCAAAGCTTCCTCGACCGTTTTACACAAAAAATTACCACCCGCGGCGGCATTTAAATAATCTCTTTCATGATCATTAAGTCCATTGTAAAACGTGTCAATTTGATGCAAGTCGGAAAAACCGTGATGAGGACATTCATGTAACATCTCCATAAACCTATTCCAAGCCGTTGAAAAACTTTCATTTGATTCTTGTGAAAATTTAGAAATCTCGTTTTTCAAATGCGTAGTCTTAGAGGGCGGAAAAAATTGGTTCACGAATTTTGAAACGAGATCCTTCCACGTCAATATAGAATTGGGTGGCTCTTTCTCTAACCAAATTTTAGCGGGCCCCGCTAAGGAATACGGAAAAAGCATCATCTTAATCGAGTCATTCGAGACATCCTTAAATTTGCACGTGGCGGTAAGACGATTAAATTGGCGGATATGGTTGTGGGGATTGTCCTTCTCATCACCACGGAATTTGTTGTTTTGGATCATCGACAACAAACCCGTTTTCACCTCAAAATTCTCCGCAAAGATTGCGGGAATCACAATAGCTTCTCCATAACCCTCGGTGGGTGCTTGAAGTAACTCCATCATAGTTCGATTCACCATGGTTGGTTCTTCTCGTACAATGGGTTCGTCAATAGGAGACTCCTCACCAGAATGAGTTGGAGTGGGAGTTTTGTTCTTTCGTCTACGTGCACGTTTTTCTTGATTACGAGTTAGCATAAACGTCACGTACAACGAGGAGACGAGCAAAGAAGATTCTTTTTGGTGTTTTGTATTTTTCAAATTTTTTGTGATTTTTGATTGTATTAACTTTTTTGGAAATTGGTGAATGTATTAAGTAGACAAAAATCTACAAATCTCCTCCTTAATCAAATCTCTCGATTAAAGAAGCCTCAAGGAATGAAAACGATCACGTGGAGTGAACGCCTTCGATGACTTTAGAACGATGGTGGAACACCAAATCGTTCAAGAGGGTTTAATCAATGAAAACCAAGAAAATATATATGATATGTATAATACTTTGGGCGGCAAAACCCTCGATTAGCTCTCAAAATCAAATACTCACAAGCAAGCGGAGGAAACGAGGCGGCGCGAAGCACTTAAGAGCCTTTTTCCTTTAGGTCGTGAAATACAACCGCCTTATACCCACCTTATAGTTTGTATTTTTCAAAATCGAGCTTCTCGAAAGTATTTATCTATTTTTGCCTTTTTTCTTTGGTTTGAGATTCGAATACAATGATTGGGTAATGACCTCCCATGTCAAGGTTGTGATTGCTCACGTATTTGGAGTACTTGTGAATTTATTGTTCTACGTATACAATATAGTAATAGTATTCACACAAAAACCAAAAAACGATAATACGTATTAGTAGAGTGCTACTAATACAAATACTAATTATGGTTAGTATAAAAAACAACAATTGTTCAATCAAAACACAACACGCCTCCCCGGCAGCGGCGCTAATTTGATAGTTGTAAAATCACACTTGTTTAGGAAAACAAGGCAATTAGGGTAAGTATTAACGAGTAGTTTAGGAAAACCACAAGTTATGACCCTAAGAGTGAGTTCGTTCTCGAGGAGGCACGTGTGTTGTGTAATGAATTGATTAATGTTTATTTTATTGTTATGAGAAGAGAAGAAAATAGAAATAAGAGAGGAAGACGGTTACGAAGACGGATCGAGCTAAGACGAAAAGATCGTTCACGTAAAATCGTAAAAACTACAAAATTAAAAATTTTAAAACCTAAAAATTAATTAAAAGCTAAAATTAGTCTAAAATAATATAAATAAGAATAAAAATCCAATAAAAATATTTTAAAACCTTTTATTAATTAAATATTCAATTTTAAATGCTAATTAAAGCCCTAAAATTAAATATAATTAATTAAAATGTCCAAAATATGATTTTATTGAACAAATAACTTACTTATATTATCTAAAGACTAAAAAGTATTTTTCCTAATTTTTAAAAACTATTTTTCTATTTTTAAATCACTAAAAACTATTTTAAGACTAAAATAATTATAAAAAATAATAAAATAATGCTAAAAGTGATTTACCAATTTTAAAAATCCTATTTTACTCTAATGAACAGAAGAAAAATGAAAAAGTATGAAAAATATTAAATTTTTCACTAAAAGACAAAAACAGTTTAATATTAAACCCTAATTAACTTAAATTAATTATAAAAAATAAATAAAAGGTGAACAGTAAAAACTTTTAAAACCAAAAATCTTAAAATATTATTCTAAGTCTAGGAAAAATGTTTAAACTGAAAAATATTGATTTTTGGCACTAAATGCCAAAAACAGAAATATTAAAGTTAATTAAAAAAGGCTAATTAATCTAATAAATACTAGATGAACAGTAAATAAAAATTTAATTAAACAGAAAAATAAAAAATAAAATAAGAAAAATAATGGAATTGATTTCAAGTCCTAATTCACAATTTAAGGCACTAAAGACAAAAAAACAATATTACTGAAAGTGACATGTTGACAAACTTTGTCTTTTTGCTTGGCAGTGGAAACAAGTGTGCTACCAGTGGGAAGTTTGTTCCCACTGCTAGTGTAAAATTTGGTCAGTTGACCTTAGAGCTTAGGAAAGCTCTTATGCTTGGTTTTCTTTGGACCACAAGGCACCCCCACACCAATTGGGTTGTGGGGAGTCTGAGTAAACACAAAAAATAAGCAATCACTTCACAAAATCACACAGAAATGCACCACAAAGTTTCTGATTAAGCCTATGTGTCTGATGAACAGTTACAAAAGATTACATGCACAAAAATGAGATTCAAGTGCTTAAATCTTGCACACAAGTCAACCAACTATCATATAAGTGATAACAAACCCTAGAATGAACTATCTCCTAACAAACTTAGCAACTTGGATGGCAAAATCACACAAGTACATGCAAAAACAAGCAGTTACTGATTTGAGGCAGTTTTCCAAATTTTTGACATGCAAATTGCTTTTAAACCTTACCAAACTTAAACCTAAGTACATATATTACCTAACAACTACCTAGTGAGTATATCAAACTGATTTTTAACTCAAAAATCTATCAAATATCTCAGTCAATATGCAAACCCAAACACTCCTTAAAATCTGAACATGAAGTTTTTCAAAGCAAATCTAAACAAGATCAAGCCAAATTGACTCCAATCAATCTAAACATGCATAATAACCTTAAACAAGCAATATCCATTCAGTTTAACAACACATAACCAGTTTTCATGCAAAATCACATAAAACTGAAACTTTTGAAAACTGAAAAGGGAAAGAAGGATTTTACCTTAAGGGACCTACATCCAGGTCCCTTAGTGACTGCTATGTCACCTCCAGTCAGGCTGGGGCCTGAGCAGAACCTCTTGGACAACAATCTCCAATCCTGCTAAGAACAAATGAACAAGCACAAAATGCAAACTTTCTGATTTCTGAAACTTTTAAAACCTTTTCACAAAATGTGAACCTATAAAACTTGAGACTTGGATACGTTTTAAAACAAGATCAAATTCAGAAATCCAAATATCCAAGTCCACTTTCACTTCCTTGAAAGCTTGGATTTCTGAAATTTAAACCAACTAAAAAACTTTTTGAAACCTTAAACACACAAAGTGTTTACAAAATGTTTATGGAACTCAGTATTCTAGCCAAAACAACCACCAACTTTTATCAATCATAAAAGGAAAACTATTTTTAAACAAATACCCACTTTATATTGCATAAAAAGGAATTACAAGAATTTAGCTAGAAAAACTGGAACAAATAAAAATGAGACACACACGTCTCATTTATACTACCTATCTGGTCATTCTAGAATAGCTAATAAAATAATACAAGAAAGCTAAAACCCTAAACCCTAATTGGTGAATGCCCAATTCTGCCCTTGAGGTCTTGGTCAAATTGGAGCCCATGTGATGATAGCTGTCTTTGAATTGATCTTGGACGCTCTTTTTGAACTTGGGGACCAAGAAGTGAAGGTAAGACGTTGGATCACTGGAAGATTCGTCTTTTGCCAAAAGAGGGGAGCAGGGGAACAAACGTGGGGGCCATAGAGTCACGGGGTGAGTGGGTTTGTAAGTGGGTTTTGGTGACATTGGGATGAATTACCCATCTGGATAATTAGGGGTAAAACCCCTTTGATCTTGAGTGAATTTACCCTGGGATTTTTTAGGGTTTATGTGGGATTAAGGTTTTGTTTTAATCTGATTTGGGGATAAATATTTTTAAACTTTGTGTTTAGTGGGAAATTTAGTTTGACCTTTTGACCAGGTTTAATAAACCTGGTTTATGGGTGTGGGTTGTGGGTTTTGGACTGGGTTTGGGTATGGATAGTGGGTAGGGTCGGGTTAAGTGGTGAGGTGTCAAGAGCTGAGTGGTGGTGAGGGTTTGCTTGTTTGGCAGTTTAACCCCCCATGTTTCTTCCTTCTTTCATGTTGTAATAAACAACAATATACTCCAAATCCCTTTATAAATAAGTTTGCCCACTTGTCATATTTGGCACATTATGTTTCCAATCTTAAAAAAAGGACTTCAAATGTAATTTCTTCTATTTCCAAGGGCTAAACTTGTATAATCTTCATTCCTCAAGGACCATTCTTGCATAACTTGATTTCTTCAAGGTCTTAACTTGCCAAGTCTTCAAAAATGAGGGACTAAAGTTGCCAATCTTCAAAACTTCAAGGGCATTTTTATAAATTCCATATTTGGGCCCGGTTCATTGTGCGGCTTCGTTTCCCGTGTTCGTTTTTGATTGATTCTTGTGATCTTTTTGTCATTTCCTCAATATCCGTACCTAAAATACACAAGCAACAAACACGAGCATATATTTGGCAGTTTTAATGATATTTTATGCATTTTAAGCCCGATTTGGACGATGAGACTATGTATAAAAGCAGTCTCATCATCGATGATAGATGATACCCGATGAACACGAAAGCCGCAACCTATCAAATAAGGCGTGCACTTTAATAACAATATACTCAAGTATATTTTATACTTAGTAAAATCAAATAGATATTTCAAAACCACAATAAACTCCAAAAATAACTCATGCAAGTGACACTACTAAATGGTTTCACATTTTCACTTCAATAGACAATACACCCGATAACATTCTGTCGGCACATACCAAATGTACTAGCTATTTTCCCATACCTAGACACCTCTAATTTTAATGAAACTTTCTAGAAAACTCACTTATATCATATAGAAAGCCCCCAAAATTTTTCATCAAAAGATTTGATCTCTAAGACCTTCTGCTCACCACATCTTTAACTTTCAAAATCCTGACAGTTTTACGTCTTCGAATCATAACACCATTTTGACCTTTCTAACAAAACCGACACTTGAGTCTCACAATAGACTCACAACCCTACGTTTAGAACCCAAGAACATCCCTTGACCATTTTCAAAACTCATTTTATTGTCCCCGATATTTGATCCAAATATCAACAATAATTTTTGGATTGTGTCGACACTCGCCTCCCGGTACACGAATAATAAAACTAGTGTAATTTTCTCCTTGTTTAGAGTTAGAAGCTCTAATTGGTATCAAAACGAAACTTGATAAAGACTCTACAACACTATCCTATCAATACCACATCAATTTAAACTTAAGACATTCAAAAACACCCTTAAGCTCGCTGCCCTAAATTACCCTTTTAAAAATCACACTAGATCAAACTTTCGACCCATTTTAACCATTTTTGCATCACTTATATCATCCTACAATCACCCAAATCAATTTCTCACATCCTTAACACACTTGCATGTCACTTTTTACAAAACCTCTTCAAAATTTTACACATGCAACAATCAAAAACGATGATCATGGTAATAAACATCACATGTGTGACCTAAAAATGAATCCATCAACCATAATCATTATAAAAAATAAGAACATGGTGCATGTACATAAAACTTGGATCAAAATGATCACCTTTCAATTTGCACAATGGGTCTTTGATTCGTTTCAAGTAATTCAGGATCAAAATCAAGTTTGGACGGTGTTTTGGGGTTGATGTAGCTCACGGCACATACAAGAGAAAATAGAGAAAAAGTTGGTGATTTTGTTCAAAATGATTTTGTGTGTGTGAAGTTAGGTAGAAATTTCCTTTTATAGTAATGGTTTTGGTTTATTTTTCAATTTAAGCATTCTTGTGGACTAAAATGCAAAAGACTAGTTAAAGAGAGGAAAATGACTATTAATCAATTTTCAAAATTTTCACGGGACTCGGGTTTCATAAAATTACTTCTCAAAAATTAGAACGCACACAAAATATAATATATGGATTCGATTCGACTTAAAACGTAATAAAAACGAAAACGTCAAAAACATCAAACATCGAAACGGTCTATAATAAAAAATAAAACTTCGATTATCCGTCGATATCGTACTTACTAGTAGTCCTCATAACTAGTTAAAACACAAACATAAGACTTTCAATCATTGGTTTCAAGTCAAACTATCTACTTAATAGAACTCAAACTCGTCAAAATTTTCAAAAATATTCATAAACTAAGGTTAAATGATGACCTCAGGTTCGGGTTATCACAGTATCTTACGGTCAATAACAGACTTATAACGAAGGAGACATGACTATTTGAATATCGAGTCGAAAAATAAGTTTTTTTTTTGTAAAAACTACATGATCAGATTTATAAATGGGTTTTTGAGTCGAAAATCTATTTTGAGTAACCGAGTGTTCATTTGTTGGAAAGATATGGTAGCGTACTTATCCAGGGATAGTTAGATCGTTTTGTACGAATTTAAAATGAGTAAGATATGGCTTTTTCTAAAATTTGGAGAAACTGAAGTAAATTACTATATATAAAGCTAATGAAAATGTAAATGTGGTTAAACGAGTGTTTTTAGATAAAATTAGAATGTTTTAAGTATCGTGTCAAGTATAGTAATATGTATAAATATGCGTTAGGTCACTTTTAAAAGGTAAAGAACTATGAAACTGGGTCTATTTCGAAACTAGGAGGTTTAAATAGTTTCCCGGTTATAATAAAAAAATTACTTGTTAAAAACTTAGATTCAGGTATTATGTTTAATCACTTTCCAACAATATGAATAACTAATAATCACAAATAAGTACAATATAGACAGTATAAATAAATGAATGTAAAAAGAATGAGAGAAGGTAATGATAAAAACACAACACCAAGAATTATAGTGATTTTGATACAAAGCACCTATTCGCCCTACTCCACTCCCCGAGTATCCAACTCAAGAGTTGACTATGTCAACAAGCTCTCTTTAGACGGAGAAAATTGTACACATGTCGCTTACGCCAACTTTTTACACAAATCCAAATGTCAATCTATCACACAAGTATGTCCTCACTTAGGAAATAGAATCAAGATCACACGATCACATACTAATACAAGATCTCGCAAGATCACAACAGATCACACATGATCACACTCAAATACACAAGACTTAGATGATGAATTAATTACAACAATCACTTGACATTAACCTATGCTATTGTGACACCCTAGAATCGAGGTCATTAACGATACCCTAAATTACGCTAATTTTTGAAATTTTTAATAAATTTTAATTTCTATACTTATAAGTATTTTGGTTGAAGCCGATGTTCGAGGTTATAATTTTTACGTTCGACGTTTTGAGAAGGACGATGACGATTACGATCCCGAGGGATGCCCAATTTCATGTAATTTTTGACGATTTATCGATAATGTAATTTTTCGAGAATTTTATTTATGGTTCGTGTTAAGTTGAGTCGGGTGAGTTTTATAGCCTTCCAAGTACATTTAAAGTATCCCAAAAATATTTTGGAGTGTTCGGGAAGATTTCCGACTCCCGTAAAATTTTCAAAATTGACAAATGAGTCGAACCCGCAAAGTTTTGAGGACGTTTTCTATTTAAGGACAAAAGAAGCAAGAAATTGCACAAAAGCCCCTCCCAACCCACCAAAAAGGCCAAATGGGACATAAACACAAACACACACAAAATTTTCACCAAAAATCAAACACCCACTCCCTCCTCTCTCTCTCAAACCGACGGACACCCCTAAGAACACCAAAATCCACCAAAAATCTTTTTCCACTTGATTTTTCAAAAATCTAAGGTAAGACCACACTTAGTTTGGTCATTCCCCACATGTTCATGTGCTCAAATCCAACATGCACTAACAAAAAATTTTCAAGATTTTTCCATATGATCCGAATTCGTTTTTGAGGCCAAATGAGCTAATGCATGTTGATTTTAAGTGTTATGGAAGTATAAACACCAAGAAAACCCACCAAAATTAATTTGGTTGTGGTGATTGGGTCACCCAAACCCCACGGCAAAGGGGGTGTTTGGGGAGCCATGGTGGTTGTTGATTTTGCACGTTATTATTGTGTTTGGTTTGTTGTTTTAGGATGATTCACATAGGTTTTATTACTTGCATGTTCATTTTCTTTGATTCTTGATTATGAGATTGGTTGATCAATAGGGGTAGGATTGAAGTTTGATGTTAGGATATGTTTGGGAAGGCTTAGGATGATGTTTAGTGGTGGTTAGAAGTCTTGGAATCGAGTCTAAGCATGTTTTTGGTATGGTCATTTTTAGGCAGAAACATTTGGTCCATTTTATAAAAATTATTTTGTTTCCAGGTCTTGAAAACTAAATGTAGTGATAGAGGGTTTTCCTAGCTTTAATTTGGTATAAGGTAGAGCCCGTGACTCAAAACGAGCTAAAAGTTATGACATTTTAAAGATCGGGTACCGGGAGACGAGGACTTTCATAATCCGAATTTGTGCAAAGTTTTAGTCAAATCCCGAGGGTCAAAAGTATAAATTGGTAAATGGTCAAGGGTCAAAATTTGGTCCCTAACCTGTGTAAATGAGTCTATATGTTGACTTAGGTGTCAAGGAAGTCAAAGGTATTTTTCATATAGGTCAAAGAGGTCAAAATTGGTCGAAGCGCAATTTCAGCCCGTAAAATGTAGTCGTGGAAATGAGTTGCGTAACGGGTCGTAAAAGTAAAAACTTTTATTGGGCTTAAAAACATGTTATCTACAGGTCATATAGGATTTTTGGAAATTTTGTCAAATTTTATAAGCATGGTTTAATAAGGTAAAACAGCCCGTACTTTAGTCAAGTACCGGCGAGAACGAGTAAAAATGGGCAACGTAAGTATTGAGAACAATTGGAATAAAATGAATGATACTTGTTGTTTTTGTTTTTGGCGTGAGTTATACTTGTCCTAAGTGACTTGTATATATGTATTTTATACAGTACCGTAAGTATTTAAATGAGATTACTCATTACGCGTTATTTGTGATAGGTGTTGATTTACCCGGGCATCCGTAACATCGTCAGTGATCACTCCTCGAACTACCGACTACTTAAGATATAAGGTGTGAATTTATAGCCTCGCTTATATTTATTTCAAATTGTTTTACCCGCGAGGGAAATGCATGCTAGTTTTTAAAAGGAACGTATATCATGAATGATTGTTAGACCCGAAAGTTGCCTTAGAAATTGTGTTGAGTACCAAAGTTGCAAAAGTCCCTAAAATCATGAACTATTAACTATTGTCCTGCCCTCGAGTAGGGGGAAATAGCCGCTTATGCAATTTGTAGTACTACGGGGTTAACGACCCAATGCTAGCCGAGAAGCTGTACTTATAGTAAGTTCTGCGGTAGATTATTTTGTATGAGAAATAAGGTATAATTGCAACTGATGCCTTTAGAAGGGGCACTGGTTTCATCTGAATCATGCCGGTATATTTACGCGGGTGATTGAGTTAACGGATTAGTGTCATGAGCTTAAACACAATTGTCAGTATCCTGATTATAGTTTGTTTGATCGACAAGACTATAAATGATCACGAATGGTTTTTATTATATATACGTTCAAATGGATTGTAAAACCTATAATTTCCACTCAACGTTTTCGTTGACCAAATTTTTGGCATGTGTTTCAGGTAACCGCTGAGGTGTAGGATGGAGCATGCATGGGATGGATTTTGTGTGTACGGCTTGGTGTCCGCTTGTTTTTCCCTCCTTTTTCTACTTAAACAATATTTTTAAGTTTAATGTCATGTGGTTGTAAAACTGAAGTTTTTGGGTTGAGATTCATGGGGACCGAAAACGCTAAACTCTGTGCACTATTTGGGGTTGGAAAAACTGTGGACATGTATCATCTAAAAATTTTAAATTTCAAGTTTTAAGTTGACGTCTTTTTAGCGTCGTTTGATATATCTGGTGTGCAATGAATACTGTGTAGCACCCATTGTTGTAGTTCCGCTGCGCATAACAATTGTGGGGGTGTTACAGATTGGTAATCAGAGCCACGAGTTATAGAGAACTAGGTCGTTTTTGAAAATCCTAAACTATAACTTTTGGTGTCGTAAGAAAGGGTCCAAGCACACACAACTATCCTGCATGGCTCCGGTAAGATTTATTGTTCTATTTATGGCATTTGACGTATACTTTTGAGTAAAGTATATATGTGGGTAATTATTATATAAGTATGGAATTACTATATGTAGACGTTGAATTTTACGTGAAATATCCGACATCGTAATTTTTGTATTAATCATGCATGAGCATCATATTATTACATTTCGGGCATATGTACCACCTTTGCATTGCATTTGCATGCATATATTTATAATTATCGTATAATTACTTATGTACCCTCCGAAATTCGCTGTTATTGCAGGAATGGCCGAGGTACCGCCCAACGATAACGGAAACGATTACGTCGTAGGTCACGAAGGGGGACCGTTTCCTCCGAACCCGCCGGACAATAATAATGGATGGATCGCTCCAGAAGACGAAATAGGGCCGGAAAACGACAATGGCGAAAGTGAGGTGGATAATTTCAGCATGAGTAGTGACGAAAATGAGGATTCCGAAGAAGAGCCCGAGGAGCTATTGGATGATGGCATTCCCGAGGATGCCGTAGGCCAGACCGAACCCGATTTGTTTCAATCCCCGAATTCGCCGAAGGGTTATGAGGTACCACCGACCGGTCGTTATGAGCAGCAACCCTTTGATCGCCCGATGGACAATTATAAGGATTATTTGAGAACCGTGCCAGGATTTGTTCGAGAAAGTAATGGGAGCAGTGGAGAGTCCAGCAAGTCATCCAAGTCGCCATCGATTCATGAGAATATTGCAAGGGTCTACTTTCCGAGACCGAGACACTACTGGGATCCCGCAGGTCGTTTGGGGAGGATGGAAAGGTTGATGTATGAGCGGTTTGTAGTTGAGACTAGGGTGATTAAGAAGTTTGATAAGACTGAAAGGGAACACCAAAGACTGTTGGAAAGGACTTCAAGAATTGCGTATGATGGGGTAATGAACACAAGTGCCATCAACAGTTTGAAATCAATGGTTGCAAATTTAAGTGCTAGTCTTGACCGTGTTAGGGAGGATCAGATGAGGTTGTCGAGGATGCAGAGTTGGGAGCATCGTGTGAGGGATTCATTGCCCCCGGATTGGAGATTCGTGGACGATTTGGAGATGGAGGCGAATGACTTCATGGTTCAGCCGCCTACTAGAGGTACTTGTATTACGGTGGGAGGTCAGGTAGCGATTGAGTGTGGATCCACATCAGGGACGAGAAAGGAAACAGAATGTGGGCCAGAGGAGAAAGGAAAAGGAAAAGTGGATGATGTGGATGAGGACATTAGTGATGAGGAAACCGAGGAAGACGACGACGAGCCGCCATCCAAGAGGCCGTGTGGATCACCACATGCCTAGTTACTTGTGTTGTATTTTCTTTGATCATTGTAATTGAACTATTTTATACCTTTGTATGATGGTATTATGACGAGAAACTCAAGTACTTGATGTTTTGTGGTGAACGATTGTAGTGGCAATACTTGTCACGATTTTGGTTAATTATCAATACAATCTATGTTACCTTTCATGATCTGTGATATGTCTTAAATTTGATCTTTTGTGGTGTGAATTGATGAATATTAGTAACTCCGTAGTGATGTGTCGTTGTATGTATTTTATGTCTGGGAAACTTGATATGAATACTTACATTGTTTTTCTATTTTCCTTGTCTTGCAGAAAGAGATATTCGATAACACAATGCCTCCAAAGTTGACTGCCGATCGTGTTAACACCATGATTCAGGAAGCTATAGCAAATGCGTTGGAAGCGGAACGAGCTGGGAGAAATCAGGATCCGGGAAGGAACGCGGGGAGACAGCAAGCCCCGAGAGTGTGTACCTATTCTAGCTTTATGAAGTGCGGTCCCACGCAGTTCCGTGGAACGGGTGGAGCTTTAGAACTTAGACGGTGGTTGGAAAAGGTTGAAAGCACGTTTGAAATCAGTGGTTGTGCAGAAGCAGATAAAGTGAAGTTTGCAGCGGCTACGTTTCTCGATGATGCGTTAAGTTAGTGGAATACCCAGGTAGCTACGGTTGGATTGGCTGTAGCGAATGCAAGGACGTGGAATGCGACCAAAGCTTTGTTGACAAAGAAGTTTTGCCCAGAGGAGGAATTGGGGCAATTGGAGGACGAATTGAGGCATTTGACCTTGAAGAACAACGATATAGCTGCTTACACCAGGAGATTCAATGAGTTAAGTCTTTTGTGTCCGGACATATTTGCCAATGATGCCAAGAAAATGAAGCAGTATATTAAGGGTTTATCTAGCAATATCAAAGGTGAAACAACTTCGTCAAAACCTGGAACGTTTGATGAAGCGGTTCAAATGGCACACGCTTTGATGGACGTTAAGCTTCAGGACAAGCAGAACTACATTGCTGAAGGCAACAAAAGGAAATGGGAGGCAGCACAAAGTAATCAATCCCAAGGCCAGAACCGAAGTGGAAATCGAAACAACCATGGGCCGAACCGTAATCAGCAGTTTAATCAGAGAAGGAACGAAGGGATGAGGGCAGTGACGAACCCTAGAGGTGTGAAAGTGAATCCCCATTGTGGAAAGTGCAACTTGTATCATGTTGGAAATTGCCCGCCGGCATGCGGCAAGTGTGGAAAGGCAGGTCATAGGACTTCTAGTTGTCGAACGGGAGGAGTAGCCACTGGGGCTAATGCTATCAGGATGAGAGGATGTTATAGCTGTGGAGAAAGAGGGCATGTGCAAGCGAATTGCCCGAAGGCAGGAAACAGGCGGGGAGGTAATAATGCGGCAGCTGTGTATCAAGTGGGAACTGCTGATAAACCACAAGGTCCCAATGTGGTTACCGGTACGTTTTTGCTAGACGCTTGTTATGCTAGTATTTTATTTGATTCTGGCTCCGACAAGAGTTTTGTAGACGTTAGATTTAGTCGTCATATCGATAGAGAACCGGTGTTGTTAACGACTAGTTATAATGTTGAATTAGCCGATGGAAAAATTGTTAGTACGAATTCTATACTGAAAGGGTGTACCTTGAAGTTAGGAAATTACGCTTTTAAAATCGACTTGATGCCTATAGAGCTAGGATCATTTGACGTGATTGTGGGAATGGATTGGTTAATGGCGCACAGTGCTACGATCGTCTGTGGTGAGAGATTGGTTCAGATTCCGTTGAGGAATAGGGTTTTGACGGTTAAAGGAGACGAATGCACTTCTCGTTTGAAGGTGATTTCGTGTTTGAAAATGATGAAGTACGTAGAGAACGGATGCGATGTGTTCTTGGCACAAGTTTCGAGCGATGGTGATGTAGAGGCGAGGATTGAAGAGGTACCAGTTATTTGCGAGTATCCGGACATTTTTCCAGACGAGTTGCCAGGTTTACCGCCTAACCGTGAGGTCGAATTTCGAATTGATTTAGTGCCAGGAGCTGCGCCGGTTGCACGTGCACCTTATCGCTTAGCACCATCTGAGTTAAAGGAGTTAGCGGATCAATTGAAGGAATTGATGGACAAAGGATTTATTAGGCCGAGCTCATCACCTTGGGGAGCGTCAGTGTTGTTTGTGAAGAAGTAGGATGGTTCGTTTAGGATGTGTATCGACTATAGGGAACTCAATAAGCTGACGGTTAAGAATCGGTACCCATTGCCGAGGATTGATGATTTGTTCGATCAATTGCAAGGTTCCAGTGTATACTCAAAGATCGATTTAAGATCAGGGTATCATCAGCTGCGTGTAAGAGAGGAGGATATTCCTGTAACCGCCTTTCGTATGCGGTATGGACACTTTGAATTTCGAGTGATGCCGTTTGGGTTGACGAACGCGCCTGCTGTATTCATGGATCTTATGAATCGCGTGTGCAAGCCGTATCTAGATAAGTTTGTTATTGTTTTCATCGATGATATACTTATTTACTCTAAGAGTAAGGAGGAGCACGAGAAGCACCTAAGAAAGATTTTGGAGTTGTTAAGGAAGGAGAAGTTGTATGTAAAATTCTCTAAGTGTGAGTTTTGGTTGGAATCAGTGCAGTTTCTAGGTCATGTGATTGATAGTGAGGGAGTTCGTGTAGATCCTGCTAAGATCGAAGCGATCAGGGAATGGTCAGCACCGACGATGCCGACTGAAGTTCGACAATTTTTGGGTTTAGCTGGGTATTATCGAAGGTTTATTGAAGAATTTTCGTTGATTGCGAAACCATTGACGCGGCTTACCGAAAAGAATAGGGTGTATGAATGGGGAATTGAGGAAGAGCTTGCTTTCGAAACGCTCAAGGATAAGTTATGTTCCGCGCCGATTTTATCATTGCCTGAAGGAACCGAAGACTTCGTGGTGTATTGTGATGCGTCTCGTAAAGGTTATGGAGCGGTATTAATGCAACGTGAGAAGGTGATAGCTTACGCGTCGAGGCAATTGAGGAAGAACGAGGAGAACTACACGACGCACGATTTGGAATTAGGAGCGGTAGTTTTTGCGTTGAAGCTGTGGAGACACTATCTGTATGGGACAAAGTGTGTTGTATTCACTGATCACAAGAGTTTGCAGCACATTTTAGATCAAAAGGAGTTGAATATGCGACAAAGACGATGGGTTGAACTACTGAGTGATTATGACTGCGAAATTCGCTACCACCCTGGGAAGGCGAATGTTGTAGCGGATGCATTGAGTAGGAAGGAACGGGAGAAACCTTTGAGGGTTAGAGCTTTAGTGATGAGTGAGAGCGTTGACTTAACCGAAACCATACTGAAGGCTCAGGAGAGAGGATTGATGAAAGGGAATGTTGAAGCCGAGAATTTGGGACGAATGTTGAAACCTATTTTCGTGATTAGGTCTGACGGACTAAGATATTTTGATAATCGGATTTGGTTGCCACTGTGTTCATCTGAGGAAGGAAAGCCTGGAGTTCGAGAATTGGTTATGAATGAGTCGCATAAGTCGAAGTATTCGATACATCCTGGATCGGATAAGATGTACCACGACCTGAAGAAAGTTTATTGGTGGCCGAATATGAAGGCAGATATTGCTCGTTACGTCAGTAAGTGTTTGACTTGCGCAAAGGTTCAGGCAGAACATAAGAAACCATCTGGATTATTGGTACAATCGGAGATCCCAGAATGGAAATGGGAGAAAATCGCAATGGATTTTGTGACGGGTTTACCTAGGACTCCTAGTGGAAGCGATATGATATGGGTAATTGTGGATAGGTTGACGAAATCTGCTCGTTTCTTACCTATGAAGAAGACGGACAGCATGGAAAGACTCGCCAGCGTGTACGTGAAGGAGATAGTCTGTAGACATGGAGTGCCGTTATCGATCATTTCGGATCGCGACAGTAGATTTACGTCGGAATTTTGGAAATCGCTTCAACGTGCGATGGGCACTGAACTGAGTTTAAGCACGGCTTATCACCCAGAAACTGACGGCCAGAGTGAACGAACGATTCAAACGATGGAGGACATGCTCCGAGCATGCGTGATTGATTTTGGGGGAAGTTGGGAACGCCACTTGCCTCTGGTGGAATTTTCGTACAATAATAGTTATCACGCGAGTATCAAGGCAGCACCGTTCGAAGCATTGTATGGGAGGAAGTGTAGATCGCCGGTGTGTTGGAGTGAAGTGGGGGAAAGTCAATTGACTGGACCCGAAATGGTTTTAGAAACGACAGAGAAGATCGTGCAGATCAAGAACCGACTACTTGCTGCGAGAAGCCGACAGAAAAGTTATGCCGATAACCGAAGGAAACCTTTGGAGTTTGAAGTTGGAGATATGGTTATGCTCAAGGTATCGCCGTGGAAGGGTGTAATTCGTTTTGGAAAGAAAGGAAAGTTGAGTCCGAGGTATATTGGACCGTTTAAGATCATTGAACGAATTGGACCGGTAGCGTACAAGTTAGAATTGCCGACCGAGCTTAGTGCTATTCATGACACGTTTCACGTATCGAACCTGAAGAAGAGTTTGGCGGACAAGGAATTGGTGATTCCTTTGGACGAGATTCGACTAGACGACAAAATGCACTTTGTGGAAGAACCTGTGGAAATAATGGACCGGGAGGTCAAGCGGTTGAAGCGTAGTAGGATTCCTATTGTGAAGGTCCGATGGAATTCTAAGCGTGGACCGGAATACACCTGGGAACGTGAGGACTTTTTCAAGGAAAGGTATCCTCATCTGTTCCAGTAGCACGAAATGTGAGTACAAGAAGAGGCGAGCGCCGGGACGTCGCTCTCTTTAAGGAGGGGTGGATGTGACACCCTAGAATCGAGGTCATTAACGATACCCTAAATTACGCTAATTTTTGAAATTTTTAATAAATTTTAATTTCTATACTTATAAGTATTTTGGTTGAAGCCGATGTTCGAGGTTATAATTTTTACGTTCGACGTTTTGAGAAGGACGATGACGATTACGATCCCGTGGGATGCCCAATTTCATGTTTTTTGACGATTTATCGATAATGTAATTTTTCGAGAATTTTATTTACGGTTCGTGTTAAGTTGAGTCGGGTGAGTTTTATAGCCTTCCAAGTACATTTAAAGTATCCCAAAAATATTTTGGAGTGTTCGGGAAGATTTCCGACTCCCGTAAAATTTTCAAAATTGACAAATGAGTCGAACCCGCAAAGTTTTGAGGACGTTTTCTATTTAAGGACAAAAGAAGCAAGAAATTGCACAAAAGCCCCTCCCAACCCACCAAAAAGGCCAAATGGGACATAAACACAAACACACACAAATTTTTCACCAAAAATCAAACACCCACTCCCTCCTCTCTCTCTCAAACCGACGGACACCCCTAAGAACACCAAAATCCACCAAAAATCTTTTTCCACTTGATTTTTCAAAAATCTAAGGTAAGACCACACTTAGTTTGGTCATTCCCCACATGTTCATGTGCTCAAATCCAACATGCACTAACAAAAATTTTTCAAGATTTTTCCATATGATCCAAATTCGTTTTTGAGGCCAAATGAGCTAATGCATGTTGATTTTAAGTGTTATGGAAGTATAAACACCAAGAAAACCCACCAAAATTAATTTGGTTGTGGTGATTGGGTCACCCAAACCCCACGGCAAAGGGGGTGTTTGGGGAGCCATGGTGGTTGTTGATTTTGCATGTTATTATTGTGTTTGGTTTGTTGTTTTAGGATGATTCACATAGGTTTTATTACTTGCATGTTCATTTTCTTTGATTCTTGATTATGAGATTGGTTGATCAATAGGGGTAGGATTGAAGTTTGATGTTAGGATATGTTTGGGAAGGCTTAGGATGATGTTTAGTGGTGGTTAGAAGTCTTGGAATCGAGTCTAAGCATGTTTTTGGTATGGTCATTTTTAGGCAGAAACATTTGGTCCATTTTATAAAAATTATTTTGTTTCCAGGTCTTGAAAACTAAATGTAGTGATAGAGTGTTTTCCTAGCTTTAATTTGGTATAAGGTAGAGCCCGTGACTCAAAACGAGCTAAAAGTTATGACATTTTAAAGATCGGGTACCGGGAGACGAGGACTTTCATAATCCGAATTTGTGCAAAGTTTTAGTCAAATCCCGAGGGTCACAAGTATAAATTGGTAAATGGTCAAGGGTCAAAATTTGGTCCCTAACCTGTGTAAATGAGTCTATATGTTGACTTAGGTGTCAAGGAAGTCAAAGGTATTTTTCATATAGGTCAAAGAGGTCAAAATTGGTCGAAGCGCAATTTCAGCCCGTAAAATGTAGTCGTAGAAATGAGTTGCGTAACGGGTCGTAAAAGTAAAAACTTTTATTGGGCTTAAAAACATGTTATCTACAGGTCATATAGGATTTTTGGAAATTTTGTCAAATTTTATAAGCATGGTTTAATAAGGTAAAACAGCCCGTACTTTAGTCAAGTACCGGCGAGAACGAGTAAAAATGGGCAACGTAAGTATTGAGAACAATTGGAATAAAATGAATGATACTTGTTGTTTTTGTTTTTGGCGTGAGTTATACTTGTCCTAAGTGACTTGTATATATGTATTTTATACAGTACCGTAAGTATTTAAATGAGATTACTCATTACGCGTTATTTGTGATAGGTGTTGATTTACCCGGGCATCCGTAACATCGTCAGTGATCACTCCTCGAACTACCGACTACTTAAGATATAAGGTGTGAATTTATAGCCTCGTTTATATTTATTTCAAATTGTTTTACCCGCGAGGGAAATGCATGCTAGTTTTTAAAAGGAACGTATATCATGAATGATTGTTAGACCCGAAAGTTGCCTTAGAAATTGTGTTGAGTACCAAAGTTGCAAAAGTCCCTAAAATCATGAACTATTAACTATTGTCCTGCCCTCGAGTAGGGGGAAATAGCCGCTTATGCAATTTGTAGTACTACGGGGTTAACGACCCAATGCTAGCCGAGAAGCTGTACTTATAGTAAGTTCTGCGGTAGATTATTTTGTATGAGAAATAAGGTATAATTGCAACTGATGCCTTTAGAAGGGGCACTGGTTTCATCTGAATCATGCCGGTATATTTACGCGGGTGATTGAGTTAACGGATTAGTGTCATGAGCTTAAACACAATTGTCAGTATCCTGATTATAGTTTGTTTGATCGACAAGACTATAAATGATCACGAATGGTTTTTATTATATATACGTTCAAATGGATTGTAAAACCTATAATTTCCACTCAACGTTTTCGTTGACCAAATTTTTGGCATGTGTTTCAGGTAACCGCTGAGGTGTAGGATGGAGCATGCATGGGATGGATGTTGTGTGTACGGCTTGGTGTTCACTTGTTTTTCCCTCCTTTTTCTACTTAAACAATATTTTTAAGTTTAATGTCATGTGGTTGTAAAACTGAAGTTTTTGGGTTGAGATTCATGGGGACCGAAAACGCTAAACTCTGTGCACTATTTGGGGTTGGAAAAACTGTGGACATGTATCATCTAAAAATTTTAAATTTCAAGTTTAAAGTTGACGTCTTTTTAGCGTCGTTTGATATATCTGGTGTGCAATGAATACTGTGTAGCACCCATTGTTGTAGTTCCGCTGCGCATAACAATTGTGGGGGTGTTACAGCTATAATACTTGACTTCTTGATGAACAAGTATTCTTCTCTTACACTTTGAAGTAGAAATGAACTGGATCACTTGTAAAAAATTTAGAACAAGTTATATGATCAAGAAAACGGAAATATAAGAATCTGAAGTAAATAGAAGGTTTTTACATATGCAAAGAGGTATTTGATCAAGACAAACAATGGATTATTTATAGCCAGAGACCCAGGACTAGAGCGTAGTCGGTTCCTTATCTAAGCCTACCGGCGCCATGCATACATCGACACTGGCAGAACGAATTAAGGGGCCGGCTAAAATACCTGCTCTCTTTTTGTTCTTTTTTGGTGGAGGTGTTTTCTAAGGAAGTTTATAGTCCGTTAGGAGGGGGAATTTTAATTTCAAGTTTATATATTTTAATAAAACTCTTTTTTTAATTAGAAAAACATTTGTAAGCTTTTTATAAAACTTTAGTGGCATTTATAAAATGTATGTTTTATCCCTTTGATCATACATCAAGTTTGTAACTTATTTATTCATACGTTAAGTGATAAATATTAAAATTTGATTTATGACTAATATCTTAGTTTTCTACCTAATGTACAATAGTTTATTTACTCGCTCGGTGATTTTAGTGTAAGTGATAGTGGTCGGTTGGGAGGGTGAGGTATTTGAGGTGGAGTAAGGTGGATTCGTATTTTCCATGGCTAAAAAACAGAATAGCCAATGGAAAATTTACAAAAACAATTAACACAAACAAAAGATAGAACATGAAAAAGAATAAAAACAAAAAACTTTTAAAAATGATAGTTGGTCTCACTCGAATGAATTGAGTGAGTAAACCTAAAGCTAGTTAAATACTAAAATCACTATTCCTCAGCAGCGGCGCCAAAAACTTGATGAGGTTGTGTTTACTCAGGTGGTTAAACCCTTTTGCGCGCTCAGAAGTCTTACAACCCTTCGGTCAGTACCTGGTCATGTAAATATAGTATAGGCAAGGACTCAGAGCTGTTATTGTTCTCTCAGGGAATAGTTTGGGAGGTCAGTGTCGAACGTACAAAAGGTCTAGAGGTAGCAAGGATTTTTTTTTTATTTTATATTTTAGGGAAGCAAGTAAATTATCAAGGGTATAGGATGGGGTTTTGACTAACAATAAAACTAATCCTAATCTAATGTTGTATAATCTCACCAAGTAAATATCATGTGTTTACATAGTCATGCACTACTCACTATAATGTTCTCTTAATGTGTTTGCTACCTGTCATATCTTGTTGATTAAATATGTAAGTTTCCCATTTTTATTAATTACAAGTGATATGTGAAACAAGTAAAACATAACATAGTGGTATGGCAGCGTTTACTACATCCTACCCACTTGACATACACCCTCATAATCATCTATGTGATTAAATCATATACCTAGAACCATAGACAAACCCTAAATCTAATCATTAACACATGCATTAACAAACACCTAAATGTATCCGCCAGAACAGCACACAAGACTACCATGCAATGGACGACCCGATCAAGGTAGTTCACGAACAAGAACATGTGTCTAAGTGGCGAGGCATCATCTAATCACATGTGTTTCCCTCGACATATCACCAGTTAAGATATAAAGTTCTATTCTGGATTTCTAGAGCCTAACTTGCACACAATCAAGCCAAGAAGCAACAAACACAAAATGATCACATTATAGCTTTTATACAATCGTAGATAAACAACAATAAATTTAGCCTAGCATAGCAAGAGAAGAAAATATATAAGACACAATTATCAAACACATAGAAATGGTCAATAAAAATGAATAAAACCTTGGTATTCAATTGATATAGATGTAAGAATAGAGTTTCTTAGGGTTTTGAAATCCTAAAATCGACTAACAATGGCTCTCCAAGCTAATCCTAAAATTCTACACGAAATGTATGTTTACAAGGGGTCTATATATAGAGTTTGGGCTACAACATCGTTGGGTTACAAGTGTGACGTCCTCAGGCCTGCAAATCTTCTACGGGCTTCTAGTGTCGATAAGTTATGACGTCTTCAAGTTGAATGGGTGACGTCGTCTGGAGGGTCAATGGGACGGTGTCAGGTACAAAGTGTGAAGCCGTCTATAGCTCCTATTTGCAACTTTCTTTGTGACTTGATAAATCTGTGTATTCTTGACTCGCCTCTTTCGTACCTCTTCAAAAGTATTAAAAATTCTTAAAAACGCCTCCAAAACCTCTCAAATGCTCCAAGTGCTTCCAAATTGCTAAAATAAAAAAAAGAGGAATTAAGACGTTTTTGGGCATTTTATGACAAATGGGGGGTGAAATGACCCCTAAAAGTGTATAGAATGACAGCTCATCATAAGGCCAAGTATTGAGGAACAGTCCAACTTGTTTTAGAGGCCCATGATCATGTAAAAAATGGTTTACCAAAATGGGCATAACTTGGGCTATGGGAGGAGTTACATGGCCCACGACCATTTAAAAGAAAGGTAGAAACGAGGGGGCGTAGCTATAACCACACTTTGTCTGGTTACGAAACTTTAGTGGCTATGAACACTATATGTTAGGAGTTATTTATATTTTATGTTTTTTTACACTTTCGGTTGGACGTGTTTCTATTCAAGCTCACGGACCGTTTGTCTTTAGAGGCTTGTTTTAGTTTTGTGAGCCTTTTTAAATAAAATGATGCAACCCTAGCAGCCCAGTTATCAGTTTTACAATAAAAGCAATTGTTGGCAGCTTTTGCTGTACTTTAACCCTAATAATCGGTATTCATTTGAAATCAACGATTGTTGAAAGAATTGTTTCTAGATTGTTTCTCTTATTCATATAATCAACATATCCAAATTATTATCTCGTTTTTAGTATACATCACATATACAGTGTTAAGAGTTTTGCTTTAGTTGCTTGTCAAGTGATAAGAACATATGGAACTTACGATATGGTAATCTAAGTATAAATGGATTGCAAGTGCTTGAACATAAAGGTATGGTTATAAGTATGCCTAACATTGATGCTATTGATTTTTGTGAGTGTTGTGTATATGTAAAGCAAAGTAGAACATCATTATCTATAGGAAATTCCATGAGAGTTGTACCTTGCCTTTATTAGATACATGCCGACTTATATGGTCTAATATCTGGCGATTCTAACAGACGAAGTCGTTATTTTCTATTCTTTATTGATGACTAGAGTAGAATGAATTAGGTGTATTTTCTAAAAAATAAATTAGAAGCATTTGATTATTTCAAGAAGTTCAAATCTTATGTGGAGAAACAAAGTGGCAGAAATATCGAAGTTCTTCGAATAGATACGGGTGGAGTTTACGTAAACAGAGTTTATCACACTTCTTTAAGAATATGGTATCCCGAGAGAACTTACTATGCCTTATACGGCACAACGAAATGACGTACCGGAGCGAAAAAATCGCACGATTGTAGAAATTGTTCGAAGCAATATGAGTGCTAAAGGCATTCCTAAAACCTTTTTGGCTGAAGTGGTTGCTACATCAATCTATCTCCAAAATATCTATCCTACCATGTTTGTCAACAACAAGACTTGTTATGAGGCATGGAAAGGAAATACGCCCAAGGTAAGTTACTTATGTGTTTTTGGATGCATAGATTGTGCTTTAATCAACTCAAACTCGCGCCGTAAGCTTGATGAAAAATCTGTTAAGTTGTTGAGTGCATCTTTGTTAGGTATAGTCGACGATCTAAAGCTTACAAACTCCATGATCTATTGCGTGGCAAACTTCTCATTAGCAGAGATGTATGCAAGCTGGGATTTCATTTATAGCAACGAAATTTTAGGTGATCCATATCCAGTGGCCGATGATGTTGTTGGAATTAAACAACCCTAATGTATCTAATATACATGCATCAAGAATAAATGCAATGGATAGGATCGATTATCTATGCATACAATGTAATTAACATAAAGATAAATAATGCATACCTTTAGTCCAAGAACGGATGATCAAGATGCAGATTAAAAGATTGTGCCACCCTAATCGTGCATAGCCTAAGATTTCACCACAAAACTCAATCCCACAAAACTAACAAGAAACCAAAAGTATGTTTTCTCTACATGTATCCACACTACACCTCAACACGATCAAGCCAGATTGCTAGATCTCACCAACTTGAACAATAACTCCAAAAACCCTAAACTAAGGGTATCATAATATCGACCCTCTCAATAGATCGATTGATTTGCACGGGTTTGGTTATGATTAGGGTTCGCAAACATAAGTGAATAATGGGGGTAAAGGAACCTTCACTATATAGGTGCAGCTAACTTCTCCGAGAAGTTGTTTCCTAAAACAAAAAGCTCTCCTTTATTTTTTTCTTACCCAATCTGATTTTTGAAGGCAAAATTTTTATAAACTTCTATGATATTTACATTAATTACCTTAAAGTTTAAAACATTCTCGTTAGTTAAACGTCAAACTGTCTAACTATTCAATTAATAACCGTTAAATGTGAAAGTCTTGGTAAATTAAATAAATACATTAAATATAATATATATATTTATCATATTGATTTAATAAATGTGTAATTTTAGCCGTATATAATATATCTAAGTATATAAATGTGTGACGCTCACGTACTTTTAGCCGTATAAAATACTACATATGACTTACGCACATCCCAACAGCTCCCACTCGTGAAAGTCTCCATCATAGTGTAATTTTAATACTAACATTGAAGGATAGTCTAACAACACCATTGATGCTCCCAAAAGTACCTCAGTTTGCTTTCTAGCAAACAAGCTCAGCCTTATGGTAATTTAAATAATAATAATGCATCACTTTTGTTACTGATACGATTAATCATGAATATGGATTATATGTCATTTCAATAGATTAACAATTTTGTTTCTCGTTTCAATGATTAATCAAGATTACCAAATCTAAAAAGAAAACTGTTGTACTACGATTTGCACACGGCCACGTAAACATCCTATTAAACTCACGAGGGGCCCAGTATGCATCATACTCCATTCATGGAGGAACAAAATCCCATTTTGACTGCAAGTACCTTTTACATATGTAATAAAACACTTCTGAAATAAGTTTTATAACTGCCCACGTAAATGACACAGGGTTTACTTAAAACAAAAAATGTTATCCATCCATGCAAAGATCCACTTGCATCTCAAGTATAAGGATAACAATATTTACCATTAGTGTAACTTCTTAATAACGTCGATCCATAAAGAAAATCTACACGGTTGGGGTAGTCCAATTATTCAACCATATTAAATAACCTATGAGTTTGGAAGAATCATCTTTATGTATCTTCCAAAGATATAACCAACCCTAATATTTGTCTTAGTTCAACAATATTCCCATATTGATGATCGACAATGGATATTTAAAATGTATATAATACATATAAATATGTAGATACTACATGCATATATTAAACACGCAAATATATGACACAATAGTATTTAATGAGAATGATCATACCTCGTATGTCAATTCACTACTGAATACAATTGCTTAACTGAAACATCCCATTTTGATAAATGGAATATCATAGGATAATTATGGCGTGTCACCAAAGCATAGGTAAATGTCTTAAAAACATTAAATGACCATAAAAGGGAAATACCAGAATCAAACATCGGTAGTCCAACATAAGCTCACACACATGAAATATAACTACTGATAAGAAAGGACTAAACAATGTCCAAAAGAAATAATGTATAGAAATGCATAAGGTAAAGAAGGCTGGATAGCTTCCGTCCAAATGTACATACTCTCACGATCCTAAGTGCGTCCTTGAGTACTTGCCGTTTGGGAACATGGAAAGGAAACGGCTGAGCAAAACGCCCAGTGAACGGATATATATAACATAGTACGAATGACATAAGCATAATAAAGACTAAATAGGAGCGGAAATGCATAAGTCTTGAAAAACCTGGAACATGTTTATAAAACTGGTTTTATAGTTTGAAAAGCTTATGATTAACTTATTAAAAACTGTATTTTAAATTTAGCCAAGAGCCCATATAGGTCATGAGGTATCAACGTACATGAATACTTAGAGAGGTTACCTCATCATGTAATTAGAGGGGTTGCCTCTAATTATACTGTTTTGGGTAGGAGGGATCAACTCCTTGTGAAGGATGCAAGGTACATACCACATTCACCATAAAAATCCTGAAAAACATGTAACTAGGATGCATCCATACACCCCACATGATAATATAATAAATGGCCAAAACTGAAAAGGATGTTACGAGCAATCACTCCGTCGTGGGGAAGTCATAACACTGGTGCCTCCAATGTTATGGTTATGGTACCTCCATAACTAGATGAACTGGCATGCATGTATATAGCTCAGGCATTTAAAATGTAACATAAGCATTCAAAACATATAAAATATTTCGGAAAAACAGATGGCTGTAAACGGGGAATCCTTATCAAACATACGAAGGAACGTCCATACTGAAGGACGGAATATCCTATAGAATCACGTTTTCTTATGATTGTTACAAGTGTTGTGATGATCTAAATAGTGGGAGAGGGATTAAGATCTAGAGAGAGAAAGGAGAGGATTAGAGAAAGGAGAGGATTAGAGAAAGAAATGTTTTTTAATGAAAAGTGAGAAACAAACAAATGAGCAACCCTCCTAACATGCTAGGAGGGGGTATATATAGCCCACCCTACACGTGGGTTATATGGGCTTATACTGTTTACATACTGGATCACAAGCCTAATATTTGAATATATCATTGGAGTGACCGATCCTTTCTAAATACGTAAAAACGTATTTCCAACAATCTCCCCCTAAGGAAGGTCACTCCAAGTTACAATGTCCTAAATAGTCTATAGCTCATGATCTATGCTAACAATGATGTGACCGAGACTTTCCTTGGAAAAACGTATTTCCAACAATCTTCCCCTAAGGGAGGTCACACCATTTTACAAAATCTGAAACCTACCATACTATGCTTGAGTCTTCGATCTTGTTCTTGTAAATATGCTGATGAGATCTTTAACTTTAGTCTTGAGCATGTTTTCTTGCCTTGACCTTGTGCATTCATCACTTGTGAAATTTGCCTCTTCGTGACTTCATGTTCCACATACTTATACCTTAATGAATTCTTGAAAGCTTCAGAGTTTGATACAGTAGAAGACTTGACTTTTAGGCTTTCTTGAATTTGTTGAAGTATTAAGTGCATACAGTATAAGCATGTGTTGACGACTTCTTCTGAATTGTACACCACAATGCCACCTTCTTGTTATGATGCATAAGACAATTAGCAACAAAACATATACACGGATGAAATGGCCTTGAACATTTCATTCTAATTCGATAGCATTTTACCTCTGGCCGTAAAGACCGTTGGACGATATTAAATATCGTACTTGTGGCAGGTAGTTTCAATTAAGAACCTCCTTGACAAGATTTCGCGGGTAAACCCATTCTCTTTACTCGACCGTCCAAGGCTGGCTGTGAACATAAAGAGTGAATCATGTGGATAATATCATCCGCATGATTTGAAGCCGTCAAATCATGTTCCTGGAACAAGTGAAATTCAATTAAGAACCGCACCATCGTTGCTTTCCAAGTTGTCACGAGCTTGATTCGTATAGAATCTTGCAAGTTACCTACCAAGTGCTGTTTGAGGTTAACACTAGAAGGATTTCCACTCATCACTGTGAACACTAAGGTATCACTCTGAGTGTTCTGGCAAGATCACTAAGATATTGCGTAGAGGCCTGGAACGTGTTTAAATTCAGTTAAGAATTAAACCACTGTTGCTTTCCAGTTATCACAAGTTTGATTCATAAATAATCGCACAAGTCACCTACCATGAGCTTTTTGATATTCACTCAAGAAGGATTTCCATCTTCATTGTAAATACTTTCGTATTACTCGGATGTTCAGGCAAGATCATGAAAATTTTACGTAGGACTCTTAAAATATTTCTTACTTTTCACAGTGTGTGAAAAGCAAGGAATTATGAAAGTGTGTCCTAATGAGATATTTGATGATCTCAAATGGCTCTAGACTCGATCGTGCATTTTGGATTTTAGTGATCGGAGGCTGGAGAGGAGTGCCACCATTTCAATACCAATTTATTTAGAGTGAATAAATCAATAGATAATGCGTTGTCTCCGTGTGATTAAAATTAATATCTTTTAAAAGATATCTAAGTTAGCTGGGATGGGTTGTGCATTGCATCACTGGGTCCATGATGTCTATCTTCAATATCAAGAATCATTAAAAATGATTTCAATAGCATATGTATTGACTCGGTTTCTGCCTAAGTTGTAAGGAGGGATTCTTTCTTTAGACCCTTTATCATTACAATTCTTTTTCATTCTTTAACCCCTTCAATGCTTACCAATACGTCATAACTAACACCTTGCTGTGATTGTTCCAGTGCTAACTTAAGTACTTGGTCGGCATTCAGCTACATTCACAATCTTTCTCCATCTTTCCTAAGGACTACTATTTCTAGCTATGGAATGTCCTTGGGAAGATTCCTCCGGTTCTAGAGGAATCATTGGACTTTAACCTATCCTACCATCCTTATGTCACCACAATTTTCATCGTCGTGAAACAAATGGGTTGTGGGTAAGTATAAATCACCATGAAATCCATTTTGAAGTGCAAATCCATTTTGCTCCCCCTTAACATATGCCACGATATTCGAAAACATTTCACACATGTCGGGATGAGCCATCACGTTAAGTCAAACCATTTTTGATTAATCATTTCCCATATTAAATCACATTTTCTCCCCCATATTAAAAATATTAACCCAATCGATGTTTTTAATATCAATTGATTTAATAGCATTTTAAGAAAATTTGGGAAGAAAAATGCAAATCTAATTATCTTCATGATTTTCACAAGCTCCCCCTCAAATTAATGAGGGTTTACTTGAAACGTAAATTAAATACCTTTTAAACACAAGTGTAAGGTATTTATCACGTGCAAAGATCATATATGATAATGTATTCACAAGAATAGCGATTTACGAGGTTGGACCTGAATGATGGAGAACATCATATGAAAGAATCACATGGTTCTTTTTCATGAATGTTGGTCTCCTCGTCACGTCTGAAGTTATCTCTTGACTCCATGTGTACGACTGATATCGTTGTCTGGACACCAATATGTGAACTTGGCACTTTCGTCGTCAAAGATTATGAATGCTGGACAATAGCTCCCCCTCAATTGTTGACCCGTGTTCTATTGAAAGAGTTGTAGTCGCCGTTTGAGTAGTCGTATCGTCGAGTATGTAGATATCAATTGTAAATTGCTACGGTTTGTGGAGATGATAACTTCATAAAAACAAGATTTCTCTTATTATAACAAATAAATGCACTGACACGTACATAAATTCGTGTTAGATTGTGTTATTACGTAAACACAATCCCTTACATGGTTATAAAGTAAACCATGCCCGAGAATAATTAATTCCCGTTGTTGAGCCAAAGCTTTCTGGTGAAATGCTTGACTTGAATATGAAAAGCGGGTTACTATCTGAAATAATAGCAAACCATTTTGAGCATGTTTTAAAACATTTGAACTTTTGCTCGAACTTTATTTACAACCCCGTGTCATTATTGAATGACATTTCTAGTATCGTAAATATTATCGATTCCAGAAGACATTCTCTTTTTATCAAAATATTTTTGAACACACAATTTTGAAAGATTTAGAAAAACCTTTTGAGAAATTCTCGAAAAATTGTGTTCAATGTTTTGAAAACCAAATACTTGAGCTTAAGATGTTGACTATCTTACAAAACGAGCTCAAGTCCGAGAAGTTGTAAACTTCCCGTTGTGAGGATAAGTCTATCACCGGCGATAAACTTTCCTTTTAGCTGAAGAATGAGTCCTAAGTTGACATTTACTTAGAAGTCGTTTTCATGAGCTTGAAAAACTTTTGAATATTTTAACGTAAAGCTCATGACCGAGAAATGTGAATTTCTCTTTATGAAGAAAAGTTCTCTTATTTAAAAGATACACTTTCCTTTATGAGCTTAAAACTTGGAATGTTTTAATACAAGCTCATGACCGATAAAAATGAATTTCCCGTTATGAGGATAACTTATCTTTAAAGATAAGCTTTCCTAAATATGAAGTCCGAGTTACAGTCTGATATTTAATTGTAAGTCATTGTGCATGAGCTTAAAAACTTCGAATGTTTTTAATATTAGCTCATGCCCGAGAAAAATTAATTTTTCGTTGTAAGGATAAGTTTATCATCGGCTATAAACTTTCCTTTCTTTGAAGTCCGGGGCATAATCTGATATGTGATTATACGCCATCTACACAAGCTTAAAAACCTTTGAATAGTTTTAATGTAAGCTCGTGTATGAGAAAAATTAATTTCTCGTTTTTGAGGATAAGTTTATCATCGGCGATAAACTTTCCTTTATTTGAAGATCGGGTCATCGTTTGACATTTAACGATGAGTCATTATACACGAGCTTAAAACATTTGAATGGTCTTAGTGTAAGCTCGTGTCCGAGAAAGATTAATTTCTCGTTTTTGAGGATAAGTTTATCATCGGTGATAAACTTTCCTTTATGTGAAGATCGGGTCATCATCTGAAATTTAATGATGAGCCATACACACGAGCTTAAAACTTTTGAACAGTTTTAAATTTAGCTCGTGTCTGAGAAAAAAACTAATTTCTCGTTTTGAGGGTAAGTTATCGTTGACGAGATAAACTTCCCTTTCTCTGATGTTCGGGTCACAAACTGTGATTTGAGTGTGAGCCTTGTACACGAGCTTAAAACTTTTGAATAGTTTTAACATAAGCTCGTGACCGAGAAAAATTAATTTCTCGTTTTGAGGGTAAGTTATCGTTGCGTAGATAAACTTCCCTTTCTCTGAAGTTCGGGTCACAGACTGTGATTTGAATGTGAGCCATTTACACGAGCTTAAAACTTTTGAATAGTTTTAATATAAGCTCGTGACCGAGAAAAATTAATTTCTCGTTTTGAGGGTAAGTTATCGTTGCATAGATAAACTTCCCTTTCTTTGAAGAGCGGGTCACAGACTGTGATTTTTCTATAAGCCTTTATGCATGAGCTTAAAAACTTGGAATGTTTTTAATATAAGCTCATGCCCAAAAATTAATTTCTCGTTGTGAGGATAAGTTTATCATCGGCAATAAACTTTCCTTTCTTTGAAGAACGAGTTACAGTCTGTGATGTGACTATAAGTCCTTTTATACATCTTAACTACGAGTCCCCTGAGACACTTGTTTCTTAGATATCAGCTTTTTCAGCAACCAAACTCTGAGAGTATCCTTAGTTGAACGGTATATAAAGATCGGACCGGTTTGTTTTTGTTGATCCTTGACTTTGGTACCTGCAATCTCAGTTGAAGGTTGTATGCTTTTATATGGGTTAGCAATATCTATCTTAGAATCCGGCTGGGATTCACAGTTTTCTTTTCTTGTGCAAGAGGTGGCCTGAGGGCATGATTCACTTGTCTTAGTTGGCAAACGTTTCCTTTTATAGAAAACCTTAAGTTCAGGCTTAAGTGATGTATCATCCTTTGCAATATCCTCCCTAGTAGTCTTAGTAAAATAGGAGACTATCCTAGTTAAAGGGCACTCATTTCCTACAACAGTGAAAGTTCTACCAGTGGGGCGCCACATTTTACCAATGGGTTTGATTTTAGCCACCCACTGGGATTTAAGTCTAGCACGGGAGTTCACCTTATTAATTAATTTCTTGACACAAGAATCATGATTGGCTTTAAAGACACATTTTCTACATGTTTTACAAGTAGCATATTTAATGTCCGTGTAAGATCTAGAATTCCTGGATGATTGATTGATGCTCCTAGGATATGACATGCTACGGTTAGCAGTGTTGGGTAATCTAGAAGGCATCTCACTAGGTTTAAAATTCCTATATCTTACTTGTGTCTTTTGAATAGCTTCCCTTAGACCAAGTTTATGGCGAACGTCATTTGAACTAGTTCGAGACGTGTTCTTTGGACTATGTCTAGGGAGACTAGATGCAATCATGTGATTAGGTCTTGCATAAGCTATTTTAGTCACATTGGGCCTAGTTGGTGGAGGGATTGTTCTAGAAATATGAGCCATATCAACTTGGGAGGCAAACCGCGGTCTTGAGGATTGTGGTCGCTCGGATCTAAATGTAGTCGGTTGTCTATCAGACTGAATTTGAGGCGGTTTCCCCAAGATTGATGGTTTTTCAAGCTTAGTGTCCACACTAGTTCCTTTAGTTTTCGTTAATTCGTTTTTCAGAGCCGTTATTGCAAAGACCTTTTCCTGTCCTTGAGCCTTTAAGATCTCATTTTCTTTGAGTAATTCATCTTGGGATGCCAACTTAGATTCTAGCAACTTAATTTGTTTCAAAAGATTATCCTTTTCAGCTTTAGAATCCAGAACTGTTTGATCCAATTTTCGTTCAAGAACAACGTTTGACTTTTCAAGTTTTTCAAAATACTTTTCAAATTAGACCGTTTTCTTTGAAAATTCAATTTTGGCATCCTCAAGCTCTTTAGATTGCTGAGCTAAAATCGTTTCAAGCTCTTTAATCTTGGAATCAGAAGCAGTTAATGAAACAGTCATAAGGCAATTATCATTATTGTTAGCATTTTGAACACTTTTTCCCCCATTATGACGCACATCAGATGAATCAGAAGTGGTATCGCTATCACTCTTTTCCATCCTATGTTTGTCATAATTAGGTTCGAAATGCTCAATATGCGACATTTCATCAGCATATACATCATATACAACATTACATTGTACCATGTTTGTAGGTTCTTCGTCATAAACGGGTATGGTGTCATCATAAGAGATGTCTGTAACATTCCCTGACGTGTTGCTGATGTCATGCTTAACTGTTGATTCCACGTCCTTGCAATCTTTAGCAGTCTCCAACTCGGCAATCGTATGACCATTTTCCTCTTGCATCGTAGATTCTTGCACTGCATTACCATACGCTTGCTGAAGTCGGGATCTTTCATAAATCGAAGATGAGACCGATGTCATGAGTTTCATTAGAGTACCACGAAAAACTTGAAGCTCGGTATGTGTATCTCGATGAAATGACTGGAAAATCACTAAACTTTCAGACTTGACGATATTGAATTGGAGGAAAGGCGTGAGTTGTGTCACGAGAGCCTTATATGCAAGTACCGATGCAGAGTGATTAAATTCTTCATTGTGGAGTTGCTCTGTTAGTTGGTTCAAGATGAGGAGCATCGATTCCATGAATATATGACGATCTTGACCAAAGAGTATCACAAATTCACTCCCTCCTTGAAGCCATGAAATGTTCACAAGATGAGACTGAAGAAGTCGAAATGAAGTTATACCACTTTCTCTATCGTTGTCTTGCATTTTAAGCAATTCTCCCTCTTGAAACGTCGAATTCAATGATCCCATTGAATTTCGATGAAAAAATTCTTGGATCCTTGTTTGGTATGTTGATAAAACCGGTGCTTGAAATCCACGAAATTTTTTCGAAAGTCCAACTCCTTAAACCGAAAAATTTCTTTGTCGTATAAACACTTTCGTTCGAAAAATACAAAAAATCCCGAAAGCCAATTCACCCACGTTTACTTTAACAAAAAAAATAAACAAAAACATAACCAATAAATTTAGCTTATTAAGTTTACAAATATTAAATTTAGCACACACACTCTTAAACAAAACCAAACAAAAAATTTGACTAATTGAGACACTCCTAAAACTTTGACTAAACGAATATTAATAAATGTTACTTATCACTCAAGTTTTGACTAAACGAATACGACTAAATTTAAGTGAAATGTTTAAATGAAATTTTGACTAAGCCAATTCCCCCATGTTTCAAATATTTAAATGAAATTTAAGTTATATTTTGAGAATATCGGATATACAAGAACAATTTTGACTAAGTGAAATGTTTTAAATAAAATTTTGGTAGTCACTAAGATTGATAATACACGTGGCTTGGCCACAGACTCCCACACGTGACCTGATAAAAAAGGAAATATAAATAAATACGTAAAAACGTATTTCTAACATATCCGTACCTTATGTCCAGTAGTGAAGCTAGAAGGAAAGCTGAACGATCTACTCCGACTTTGCGGATACTACATAAATAAAGGACGTGTATGAGTTGTCTGATTACTGAGTGTGTTACTGGTTCTGTGTGTTCTTAACTTATATTATATGTTCTTGTCATGTTTTAATATTTTAAGTGTTATCTTGTATTTATTCATGTTTTACATGTGTTCTGATTATGTATTTCATGTATTCTTGTATTACTATACTTGTAGCGTCAAAATAAGTAACTTTCTTAAAATAGCAGGTTTTCAAAATAGAAAGTTGTAACACCCGTGAAAGTGCCGTATGATGCTAAGTTATTGTCTCAAGAGCTGTTCAGTATGAGCATCTCTCTTGAGTTGTGGCTCACTTGTGGATGTGATATCCCGAGCCCAACGTCATTTATTAATCCTATTTTACGTATATTTTTGAAATTTTTAAGAAATTTCGTTTGCTATATATTTGACGGTTTAAGTTGAAACCGACGTTTACGGTCGTAATTTAACGATTGACGATTTAAGAAGAACCGATAACGACTACGATCCCGATGGATGCCCAAATTTCTATAATTATTGACGATTTATCGATAATGTAATTTTTCGAGAATTTTACTTACGATTCGTGTTAAGTTGAGTCGGGTGAGTTTTATAGCCTTCCGAGTACATTTAAAGTATCCCAAAAATATTTTGGAGTGTTCGGGACGATTTCCGACTCCCGTAAAATTTTCAAAATTGACTAGTGAGTCGAAACCGCAAGGTTTTGAGGACGTTTTTAACTTAAGGCCAAAAGAAACCTTTATTTACACTATGGTCCCTCCCAATACCACAAAATGGCACAAACACAAACACACAAACACATTTCACAAAAACAAGATCAAACACTCTCTCTCTCTTGCCTTAGGCCGACGGCCAAACCCAAAGAACCACCATCCACCATTTTTTTCTTGAGTTTTCACAAAAACTAACTTAAGACCACATCTTAGAATCCCTTGGTGAGTGTTAATCCGTGATTTGATTACACATGCACTAACAAAAATTTTCCAAAAATTTTCAAGATGATCCAAATTCGTTTTTGAGGCTAATTGTTGTAATGCATGTTAAATTCATGTGTTTATAATATCAATTAATCTATAAAACAAGATGGGGTTTAAGAGTTTTGTGTTCCACAGCCCCTAAAAGCCACGAAATGTGGGGGGTTTTGGGGTGTGTTCAAGGTGTTTGATGAAATGTCATGGATTTGTGTTTATAAGGGTGTTTTGGGTGTGTTTGAATGGGTATAAGTGATTGCATGTTTGTTTTTATATTTTTAGATTATAATGTTGTTGATCAATAGGGGTTAGGACTGAAGATTTGTGTTTGGTTGTGATTAGGGAAGCTTAGGATGATACCTAGTGGTGGTTAGAAGGTTTGAAATCGAGTTTAAGCATGGTTTTGGTATAGCCAAATTTAGGCAGAAAGTTTATGGTCATTTCATAAAAATTATTTCTCTTACAGGTCTTGAAAACTAAATGTAGTTATAGAGGGTCTTCTTGTCTTTAATTTGGTATAAGGTAGAGCCCGTGACTCAAAACGAGCTAAAAGTTATGAGGTTTTAAAGATCGAGTACCGGGAGACGAGGACTTTCATAATCCGAATTTGTGTAAAGTTTTAGCCAAATCCCGAGGAGCACAAGTATGAATTGGTAAATGGTCAAGGGTCAAAATTTGGTCACAAACCTGTATAAATGAGTCTATAAGTTGACTTAGGAGTCAAAGAAGTGAAAGGTACATTTCATATAGGTCAATGAAGTCAAAATTGGTCGAAGTGCAATTTCAGCCCGTAAAATGTAGTTTTGGAAAAGCGTCGAGTAACGAGTCGTAAAAGTAAAAACTTTTATTGGGGTTAAAAACATGTTATCTACAGGTCTTATGGGATTTTTGAGAATTTTGTCAAATTTTATAAGTATGGTTAAATATGGTAAAACAGCCCGTACTTTAGTCAAGTACCGGCGAGAATGAGTAAAAATGGACAACGTAAGTAATGAGAACGAATGGTATAAAATGAGTGATGCTTGTTGTTTTGTTTTTGGCGTGAGTTATACTTGTCCTAAGTGACTAGTATATATGTATTTTATACAGTACCGTAAAGTATTTAAAATGAGATTACTCATTACGCGTTATTTGTGATAGGTGTTGATTTAACCGGGCATCCGTTTCGTCGTCAGTGATCATCCCTCGAACTACCGACTACTTAAGATATAAGGTGTGAATTTATAGCCTCGCTTATATTTATTTCAAATTGTTTTACCCGCGAGGGAAATGCATGCTAGTTTTTAAAAGGAACGTATATCATGAATGATTGTTAGACCCGAAAGTTGCCTTAGAAATTGTGTTGAGTACCAACTTGCCAAAGTCCCTAAATTCATGAACTATTAACTATTGTCCTGCCCTCGAGTAGGGGGAAATAGCCGCTTATGCAATTTGTAGTACTACGGGGCTAACGACCCAATGCTAGCCGAGAAGCTGTACGATGAGTAAGTTCTGCGGTAGATTATTTTGTATGAGAAATAAGGTATAATTGCAACTGATGCCTTTAGAAGGGGCACTGGTTTCATCTGAATCACGCCGGTATTTATTACGCGGGTGATTGAGTTAACGGATTAGTGTCATGAGCTTAAACACAATTGTCAGTATCCTGAATATAGATTGTTTGATCGACAAGTCTATAAATGATCACGAATGGTTTTTACTTTTATATACGTTCAAATGGATTGTAAAACCTATGAATTCCACTCAACGTTTTCGTTGACCAAAATTTTGGCATGTGTTTCAGGTAACCGCTGAAGTGTAGAATGGAGCATGCATGGGATGGATGTTGTGTGTATGGCTTGGAGTCCGCTTGTTTTTCCTCCTTTTTCTACTTAAACATTTTAAATATTAATGTGATGTTGTTGTAAAACTGAAATTCTTGGGTTGAGATTCATGGGGACCGAAAACGCTTAACTCTGTTGTACCAATTGGGGTTGGAAAAACCGTGGACATGTATCATCTACAATTTTTAAATTCAAGTTTTAAGTTGACGTCTTTTTTTAGCGTCGTTTGATATATCTTGTGTGCAATGAATACTGTGTAGCACCCATTGTTGTAGTTCCGCTGCGCATAGCAATTGTGGGGGTGTTACAGATTGGTAATCAGAGCCATGAGTTATAGAGAACTAGGTCGTTTTTGAAAATCCTAAACTATAACTTTTGGTGTCGTAAGAAATGGTCCAAGCACACACAACTATCCTGCATGGCTCCGGTAAGAATTCTTTAGCCTTGCTTTATATTTTAGATGTATCCCTCGAAATTGATATGAATTCCCTAAGTATTTAGTAAGTAAATACTTTGAGATATATATTGAGATATATTGTTTTGTACGTTGAGTACTTATCATCGTAAATTGCAAATTCCTGTAAAGATTATCGTATATGTTGCATGTAATTGGCATAACGGGCTACATTGCATTACATGGCAACATCGCGTTGTAATCCTACGTGTATGTAGGAATGATTTTTATGTAAAAGTATGTATATACTATGGTGTTTAAAGGCATTGCACGTGAAGCAATGGTCCTTGAGTGATTATCGTACAAGTTATAATGCGGTTTTGTTGAGAATTCGGCCTCACCGCAAATTATCAATCTTGATAATTAATTTATTGTTCGAATAACCGAATATGAACCTCGTTTGATACTCTAGATACGTAAATGATGCTTCGTAACATATTTTATATCGACTAGGTCGATCTCGATTGTCGTTATCGCACCGTGATGTGTCATTTTGGACATTTTCTTTTGAAACGTAATTTACTTATGTATTACTTTATTTCCTTTATTCCTAATGGGTTTGATATGTTAGTTCACGTAACTATAACATAGACGAAGTATAATCGACGATGCGTACATTGGGGCGGCGAATCATGTGTGTATATTATGAAACGTGGTTGAGGCGTGTTGCCATTTAATCGTTGTTTACTGTTCTACTTGAATTTTAAAGATGTGTTTTAAAATAGACTAGCGTTGTGAACAAGCGCGATAACTTGGAATTTGGTTGGTTTTTGTGTTAATTTTGTGGAGTACGATTTCGAGACTCATCCGAGGCCGATAACAACAATTAGTTGACATACGTATTCTCGTTCCATTTATTTCATTTTGTTTTGTTGTTTCATTATTTTGAAGTAAATATTTTACATGACGAGGTCCGGCATTTGTGCAAGTTAAGTAAGCATCGAACTTTGTTGATTGAATGATTTAAACATAAAGTGTTTTATATATTTAATATTTGGTGAATGAAACTTTCGGATAAAAATGACGTATGATGTGTTTTGTAACAAGTAAAATTCGTGTAGAGAATAAATGGACATTGTGAAATTATTTTCCTTCAACCTTGGTTGGTAAATCGTAATAAGTAATTATTATTACTCGTAAAATTCTTGTTTTCATATATTAAAATTTGATACTAAAAGATTGTGATGGACTTGTTAAGAATTTGTTTAAATTAGTTTGAGAAAGGAGTTTATAATAAAATTTGCGATATGACTATTGAGTATATGTAGCTTCAGATTTGGTATGAATTAATTTTCGGGTCAATGTAGCAAACTTTTGGCATAATTTGTAATATAGAGTAGAAAAATTGGTCATATATTTTGGAGGTAGAAACTTTGTAAAAATTGGTTTATTTTAAACATAAGGTTATGTATACGTATGCGTTGGTGTAAACTAGAACTCGTCACTCGTTGTAGTAAATAAACTGGGATAAAATCGGAATATACACTTTAAGTATGAAATTATAATGCTTGAAATAAAATTTTAAACATTGATGGAACGTCATTGGAAATCATATGTTTGTTTAATTGTCGTTATAGAGAATCAATATGTGTAACTTGATGAGGCTTGTTTAAAATCGTTTAAAAAAAATCTTTTGTTTTATTCCGCGACGAGATGTGTTAATTTTAAAATCATTTGACAATGGGCTAAGGATTAAAAGTTGAATTTTATATATTTTAAAATTATTGAGATAAGCATTTTGATTGTTTATTATATTATTATTATTGAGATTTAAGTCTCGACTAAAATCAGTAAGTATCCGAGATAATACCACGTGAAACCTCTTTATCATTTGAGTCGAATTACGCGAATATGATTTAACAAAACAGTTTTGGGGAAAACATGTGTGTAATAAAAGTCAAAGGTTGAATTTTTAAGAGTTAATGGGACTAGGTTGAGTCGTGTTGGATATGTGTATATATGTGATAATATAAGTCGTAATAATAAAAACGTAAAACTTGGGAAATTCTTACTACGTATGTTTTTGGTACTTAAAATATGGATATTAATGGGATTTTGACACAAGGATGGAGATTTTCAACCTAATGATTTTATCAAAAATGATAACCGAGTCACCGCCTTTACTAATGTTGATAATTTTCTTGAGATTACAACTTCCAGAAATAAAAAAAAAACTTTGCAAAGATTGAAAGATGAAAGGTATAAATTCTTAATGGTGTAACACAAATTAAAAATGTGTAAATGTTCGGTTTTACAATGTACAAGGTAACACTAATTATTATACGCAACTGGATTATACAACACACGCCTACTTGAATATTATTTAATAAAGATGTATATATAATGTTTTGAGTCACGATGGTTCGATCGTCCGACATCCCTTCTTTGATTTTGTGAGTCTGTATCTAAACATGAGTCGTCATGTGATTGTTCATTTTAATATTGTCTATGGTATGAAACCATTATTATTATATTTATTTTTGTGTCGCTACATCGCTAGTACTTGATGATGAGGGTATGTCACCCGGTGTATTTTGTCATGATCATGGACGCCGTAACTTTCTTCTTTCGGTTAATGGAACCTAAAAATTCTGTATTTACTTGTATGTTGCTATAAATCTTCATTAGAGTGGTTGTTTATTTATATTTAACAAAAGCGAGGAGGCGTAGCCGCTTTACCAAATTGTAGAGGTGAAAGAACTCGATCCTTCTGGTGAAATTGTTTCTATTTAACCAAGTGATTATTCTTCTCTTCCCGTATACACTTCGTGGAATGTGTGTGCAACTCGAGACGATGGGAATTATGATCGTTGTTTTATTTTTATTTTTATTTTTGACGCTTGTGTTGATATTCAACTTTCACTCCCTGTAGTCGTAGATCGCTGTTATTATCCTGAGACTTTTGTCATACATTTGAAGTATTTTCATTTCTAATGTAGTTAACTTCCGTTGGCAAATATATTGCTCGTTTACCTCGTTCGATCTCATTGATCTTAATTTTATCACTTGTTGTGCTTGCAATGATCTTTAATCATGAACCACCTTACCGTCATTTTGTGAATAGTCTATTGTGAAAATAGGTATGAGTGTGTCAAATGTTTTGGTGAACCAAATGCAAAGGGTGTTGATTTATTTATTTAATTATTTATTTATTTTCTCATAAAAAGGCAAAGCAAAAGGTATGTTTCCAAAGTGGACGAAAAATGTTTGATGTGTTTCTTAAAACGATAGTAGCAATATTTTCCCATTTCAAATTTCATTTCAAATGGTTTAATTATTTTGAAGATTAGGTCGAAAACTTCCATAGTCGTGTTTGGTATGTAATAATAATGTTTGTGTTGTCACTCGATCCTCAATTATGCACAGCTTAGCTAACTAGGCATAATTCGGGAAGAGTCCTGTTTTGTTGGTTGTTGTTGCTTGATCCTCAAGTATGCATAATCTAGCTAGTTATGCATAGTTTTGGAAGGGCGATGTAGTTTCAAATAAATTGGTCGTCTTTAAAAACCGGTAGTGTTTTTGATAAATGTTTGGAAGAGGACGTTTTTAAAAAAATGGTGGATCCTTATGCAAGTAATCGTATTTTCTTTGATTTTTAAAGAAAATTATTGAATTTTCTTGTGTACGTTGAAATCTTTTCTTCTGTTTGGCGTTGACTTAGTAAGTCACTGCGACCGAGTAATTTTGGAAAATGTTTTTATGAGTTGTGTGTAACGTGCGAATTTCATCGGAATCGCTAGGGCGTTGATGTAATACCAAAGGGGGCTCGTATCGTCACCGGGAGAAGAGTTTTTAATAAAGATGGAAAAATGCCGAAGTAGAGGAAATCAGAGTTCGAATAACTCTAAGGGAAATAACGAAGACTTCTCCTACATCAAATGTATCGTACCTTATATATTTTCTTTCTTGTTCCTTTGATATGTTTTATGACACACGATAAATTGTTGAAGTTTACAAACTGTGCGTCAGTAATTGGAAGACAATTCCATTGTCGTTTTCGTTTATTTAAGTGAGGAATCCTCTTTGCTTGACTCAACCATCCTTGATTATCGATGGTTAAACGATAGATATCCCTAGTTGATGTTTTTGTGGTAAACCCTTGCCTTTTATGCATTTGTGTGGTAAGTAATCTGGTCGAGTGATCGTAAGTTGTGAGAACTTGAGACGACATTGTCCAATGAAGTCCGATCATGGAGAACACGTGCCATGTAATGTATTTTTTTTTCTGTGAATGATGATATTTATTAAGATTTTGACCACGTTTGGGTCGGAAGTAAGATGGTGTTCTTGTAGTATCTTTTGGGTATGGATCCGTGTGTGAGCACCCCACGATGACATGTAAGTATTTTATTTCTTTTTGGATATGCATCCATAGCTAGCAAGCTCTTGAACCTTCTTTAACTTGCAATTTTCTTTTGACTGGACTCATCCGAGAATTATGTCAATATTCTTGTTTTATCTTGGCTTGGCTGATTAGCAAGCGTGGGTTAACTGATTGAACTGATTGGTTTGGCATGGTTTGGCTATGTTGCAAACATGTTGTAATTTGGTGGTATGTGTTTCATAATGGATTTTATATTTGGTTGGATTGTGACGTTTTCGAGATAGTTATGTATACGTCGAATGATTAGCGTATCGATGAATTCGTTTTGACGAGCTAGGGTTGTATGTACGTAATATTACGATAAGGTGATTTTGTATGACTAGTGTTAATTACTTCGTCTTTTATATTTTGAACATTTTCCGATGGGGTTATGTGCGACCCGTGTGATTTTCTTTATGATTAATTGTTTGTATGAGACAACGAACCAAGTGAAAGGATGATTCGAACGTTGGAAGACGTGCTCCGAGCGTGTGTGATTGATTTTGGTAGTTGTTGAGATCGACCATTGCCGATGGTAGTACCTTTGTACGACGACATTTACTATGTTAGCTTGGAATCTGCGACATTTGAAGAATTATGTTGATGAAAATATAGACCGCGAGTTGGATGAAATGAAGTAGGAAAAAGTCAGTTGAATGGACCTGAAATGATTTGAGAGACTCCGGAGGAGATGGTGTAGATTGAGAATCACTTGTTGACCGCGAGAAGCTGTGAGAAGAGACGTGTCAATAACCGAAGGAAGGGTTTGAGAAATTGAAGTGGAGATCAAGGTTCGAGATGTTAAGAGATTGAAGCAGGGTATAATACTCATGGTGAAGGTGTGATGGAACACCAGACGTGAACCGAAGTCCAGAACAGAACATGAAGACCTCTTTAGGAAGAAGTACCTTTATCTTCCTAGTAGTACAAAATGCGAGTATAAGAACCGGAGAGCGCCGGGACGTCGCTCCATTAAGGGGGGAAGGATGTAACACCCGTGAAAGTGCCGTATGATGCTAAGTTATTGTCTCAAGAGCTGTTCAGTATGAGCATCTCTCTTGAGTTGTGGCTCACTTGTGGATGTGATATCCCGAGCCCAACGTCATTTATTAATCCTATTTTACGTATATTTTTGAAATTTTTAAGAAATTTCGTTTGCTATATATTTGACGGTTTAAGTTGAAACCGACGTTTACGGTCGTAATTTAACGATTGACGATTTAAGAAGAACCGATAACGACTACGATCCCGATGGATGCCCAAATTTCTATAATTATTGACGATTTATCGATAATGTAATTTTTCGAGAATTTTACTTACGATTCGTGTTAAGTTGAGTCGGGTGAGTTTTATAGCCTTCCGAGTACATTTAAAGTATCCCAAAAATATTTTGGAGTGTTCGGGACGATTTCCGACTCCCGTAAAATTTTCAAAATTGACTAGTGAGTCGAAACCACAAGGTTTTGAGGACGTTTTTAACTTAAGGCCAAAAGAAACCTTTATTTACACTATGGTCCCTCCCAATACCACAAAATGGCACAAACACAAACACACAAACACATTTCACAAAAACAAGATCAAACACTCTCTCTCTCTTGCCTTAGGCCGACGGCCAAGCCCAAAGAACCACCATCCACCATTTTTTTCTTGAGTTTTCACAAAAACTAACTTAAGACCACATCTTAGAATCCCTTGGTGAGTGTTAATCCGTGATTTGATTACACATGCACTAACAAAAATTTTCCAAAAATTTTCAAGATGATCCAAATTCGTTTTTGAGGCTAATTGTTGTAATGCATGTTAAATTCATGTGTTTATAATATCAATTAATCTATAAAACAAGATGGGGTTTAAGAGTTTTGTGTTCCACAGCCCCTAAAAGCCACGAAATGTGGGGGGTTTTGGAGTGTGTTCAAGGTGTTTGATGAAATGTCATGGATTTGTGTTTATAAGGGTGTTTTGGGTGTGTTTGAATGGGTATAAGTGATTGCATGTTTGTTTTTATATTTTTAGATTATAAGGTTGTTGATCAATAGGGGTTAGGACTGAAGATTTGTGTTTGGTTGTGATTAGGGAAGCTTAGGATGATACCTAGTGGTGGTTAGAAGGTTTGAAATCGAGTTTAAGCATGGTTTTGGTATAGCCAAATTTAGGCAGAAAGTTTATGGTCATTTCATAAAAATTATTTCTCTTACAGGTCTTGAAAACTAAATGTAGTTATAGAGGGTCTTCTTGTCTTTAATTTGGTATAAGGTAGAGCCCGTGACTCAAAACGAGCTAAAAGTTATGAGGTTTTAAAGATCGAGTACCGGGAGACGAGGACTTTCATAATCCGAATTTGTGTAAAGTTTTAGCCAAATCCCGAGGAGCACAAGTATGAATTGGTAAATGGTCAAGGGTCAAAATTTGGTCACAAACCTGTATAAATGAGTCTATAAGTTGACTTAGGAGTCAAAGAAGTCAAAGGTACATTTCATATAGGTCAATGAAGTCAAAATTGGTCGAAGTGCAATTTCAGCCCGTAAAATGTAGTTTTGGAAAAGCGTCGAGTAACGAGTCGTAAAAGTAAAAACTTTTATTGGGGTTAAAAACATGTTATCTACAGGTCTTATGGGATTTTTGAGAATTTTGTCAAATTTTATAAGTATGGTTAAATATGGTAAAACAGCCCGTACTTTAGTCAAGTACCGGCGAGAATGAGTAAAAATGGACAACGTAAGTAATGAGAACGAATGGTATAAAATGAGTGATGCTTGTTGTTTTGTTTTTGGCGTGAGTTATACTTGTCCTAAGTGACTAGTATATATGTATTTTATACAGTACCGTAAAGTATTTAAAATGAGATTACTCATTACGCGTTATTTGTGATAGGTGTTGATTTAACCGGGCATCCGTTTCGTCGTCAGTGATCATCCCTCGAACTACCGACTACTTAAGATATAAGGTGTGAATTTATAGCCTCGCTTATATTTATTTCAAATTGTTTTACCCGCGAGGGAAATGCATGCTAGTTTTTAAAAGGAACGTATATCATGAATGATTGTTAGACCCGAAAGTTGCCTTAGAAATTGTGTTGAGTACCAAGTTGCCAAAGTCCCTAAATTCATGAACTATTAACTATTGTCCTGCCCTCGAGTAGGGGGAAATAGCCGCTTATGCAATTTGTAGTACTACGGGGCTAACGACCCAATGCTAGCCGAGAAGCTGTACGATGAGTAAGTTCTGCGGTAGATTATTTTGTATGAGAAATAAGGTATAATTGCAACTGATGCCTTTAGAAGGGGCACTGGTTTCATCTGAATCACGCCGGTATTTATTACGCGGGTGATTGAGTTAACGGATTAGTGTCATGAGCTTAAACACAATTGTCAGTATCCTGAATATAGATTGTTTGATCGACAAGTCTATAAATGATCACGAATGGTTTTTACTTTTATATACGTTCAAATGGATTGTAAAACCTATGAATTCCACTCAACGTTTTCGTTGACCAAAATTTTGGCATGTGTTTCAGGTAACCGCTGAAGTGTAGAATGGAGCATGCATGGGATGGATGTTGTGTGTATGGCTTGGAGTCCGCTTGTTTTTCCTCCTTTTTCTACTTAAACATTTTAAATATTAATGTGATGTTGTTGTAAAACTGAAATTCTTGGGTTGAGATTCATGGGGACCGAAAACGCTTAACTCTGTTGTACCAATTGGGGTTGGAAAAACCGTGGACATGTATCATCTACAATTTTTAAATTCAAGTTTTAAGTTGACGTCTTTTTTTAGCGTCGTTTGATATATCTTGTGTGCAATGAATACTGTGTAGCACCCATTGTTGTAGTTCCGCTGCGCATAGCAATTGTGGGGGTGTTACAAAAGTTTTCAAAAATAGAAAGTTTCCAAAAATAGAAAGTCTCCAAAAAAAGTATGTTTCTAAAAGTGAAAGTTTCCAAAAGTAGTAAGTTTCCTGAAATAGAAAGTTTTTATAAATAGAAATAAGCTTAATTAAGAGTCTAAAATATAAGTTAGTGCTTACTAATAATATGCTATAAGTCATGATAATTTATGTAAAGTCTATTAAATTAAATACTTAGGCTAAGTGATTATTAATTAATAATGAAATACATGGTTTATTAATTAATAATATATCATGGTTAATTTAATAAATCTTTACCTAATAACAATTAATTAAATTAAGCATGGTTTTTAATTTAATTAAGTCAACAAAATAATTAGGTTATAACATGATTTATTTAATTAAATAAATTAACCTAAGTCGTGATTTTAATTAGTTAATTAATAATACATGTAAATTAATTTAACTAATTAATAAACATTGGCTAACAAAAATATACCCGAGCCCTAACCCGAGAAAAACCAAACCGAGCACCAAACACCACCACACAGCTGGCGGCTGGTGGTGGCGGCTGTGGCCTTGGCCAGTCGTCGGTTGCCACCAGTGGACAACGGTTCACACCGGCCGAAGCCAACGTTCCCCCTGTCGTGCTCTGCGTACCCACTGGCGCACCAAGGTTCCCCCCGTGGGGCCTTGGTTGTTGCTGCTCGAACCAAAAACCACACCGAGTCCCATGTGGGGGTCTCGGCTGGTGTGAAAAAACCCACCGAGAGCCTTGTGCTCTCGGTTGTGTGCGCCGAACCAAACAAACACCAAACAAAACCCTTTTCTTGTTTAATCCTTAATCATAAACATGTTTTTAATTATGTTTTTAAGATTCGTGTTCATATAATCAAAATAATAATAAAAAGCTTAAGGTTTTGTTTATACCAATTGCGTGGATGAAAAGATGATTGAAACACGAACACGTAAGAATTCAAGATCAAAAATCAATGAATCCTTCCTCCTTGTTCTTGCTATCCCGTGGCCAAAAGAAGAAAAGGGGCTGGGGTTTGAATTATTTTTGCTAAAAGATGAATAGTGAATTCCCTGGAAAGATTTTTACTAGTTAGATTTCAAAATGGGTCGGGCCCTTTCCCTTATCTCTTGTGTCGTGGCTACATAAGCCCAAAAAGGCAAAACCAAACGTTTTTCGTGACTTAAATATATTACGTATGTGCTTGTGTTTTAAATGTCGTGAATTAAATATTATACATAATATTTAACGTGTATTAATAATATACGTAGTTCTGGTAATTTAATGTTCGTGACACGTGTCGTATATTATAAATGGACAGTTTTAATGTATTCGTGTTTTTATGTAGTGTAATGTTCATAGTATTTCATGTGGGTTTTACATTAACTGTCCTTTATCCAAACATCAATTTAAGATCACTACATGATAATCCATGTTTTAATACTATCGACTTAGTCTCAACAATCCAATTGTTGATAAGGCATAGATTCCTACTAACCAGATTATTGATCTTGTGGAACTTTGAGAAATACTTATTCAAAATCACAAGTTGTGAAATTCTTTGAATAATATGATGATGATGATGAGACAATTCTACACGTGCAATATGATAAATAAATTTGTACGCGTGTACTATGATACAAATATGATACTAATTGTCACACCAGTTCCCATAAGATGTACAATACACTTACTTGAAATTACAGTTTGCAAAACTGTCAAGTATTCTAACCCTTTATTGTATAATGCAACTATGCTTTTAAACCAAGCATGTTAGTTTCTAGCAATGATGTTATCCATAACAAAGACTTGCTAAAAATATAATTGAGTACCATCTCAATCAAAACAAGCACTAGTGTATTCCATATAACTATGTTACCATTTTGTAAACCTTGAACATTCATTTAATAATAATTTAGGATCTTTAAACAAACTCCAAGTTTGTAAATCATAATGATATTACTATGATTACCACCAAGTATATCCATAGTATTTTCATTATTGGTTCTAGGAATAAATTCCTAGTTCAGCACTCATTTGAATGTTTCTACTAATGTCTTTCAATTAGATTGAACATTCCCAACATTTCTTCTAATCTCTTCCAGTTAGACTTTTAATATTGCCAACATTTATTTATAATATCTTTCAACTAAGAATTTTAAGGTTGTCAAATCAACTTGCATTCATGCAAAAGATATAACTTATCTCATGGTATAATATAATGCCCTTAATGAATCCTTTGTGGGTCTCAAGCATTCATTCATGTGTTTTTTCTTACTACGTAAGATTTATCATTCGAGATTCACTCAATGATTATTTATATTGTCTCTAGACTTAATTCACCACATATGTTAAACCATAACATATTTTACAAGATTGTAGATTTTATTTTCTAAAATTCTTGTAAGAGACTTTACTTCACTCTTAAGAACAACTTCTAAGATGAAATATTATATCCAATATGATTAACAATATATTTAATTTTAGAGAAATAAAACTAAGTACTCCCACTGGCTTTGAGATTTTTATTCATGAGTAATCTTACTTATAATTATAAATCAAATCCTACAAGTGATTTAGTTTACATTTAAACTTAAGACTTAGCTCCTTTAGATGCATGCTTTTAATCAATGTGTGAATTCTAACATTTGTATATCTTGTAAGTATTATTTATGGATTCATAAAACCTTCTTATGATCACATATCTTGCAAGGTGATCATTCATCAAAGAGTTTTGCAATCTATTTTGTCATAACTCTAACATTTAAAGCAAGTATGACAATTAAAACATCTTTACATATTTATTATTTACAAATGTAGAAGCTTTAATCCCATTCAACTTCTTAAATATGATTTAAAACATTCAACATTTTATCTTGTAATAAATATACAACATTGTCCTTATGAATCTTCCTACCAATGTAACTCATTTTTAACATCATCAAATAATCGATAGGTGAAAGATCAATCAAACTCCAAATTCATGATTATCTTCCTACGGACGCATCTTTCCATTATAACTTGATTTATCCATCAAATTCTAAATTTGATAATACATCACTTATGGTTAGAAATTTTACAATAATATTCTAACTCATAAATCTCATTGTTGATATCATAAACATATCATGAGTAATCTTTGCGGATCTATGTATGCGAGTAACATCATTCTAAGGTTTCACATTTTCATGTTTAGCCTTAGTTGACTTCGGCAAGTGTGTTTAGATGTCTTGTGTATTATGTCCTTGAAATAATTCAAGACTCCCACTTGCATCGAGCAAGCGTGGGACTCCCACTCACTTCTTGTAAAGTGGGACTTATTCTCAGAGAACTCTGCTTTTCTAGCAACAACTCATTTGTTCTAGACGTGAGATTTATGTAGGAGTATTATTCCAACGTTTCCTTTGGGACCCTTATAAAATACACTAAGTAGTATTAGACTTTTGGTAATATAATCTCCAAAATTTCTAACAAAATCTGAACATTAATTAAGAATCTATGAGATTCATCCCATCTTATTATTCTAGGAATAATATCTTAATTGACCTTCTAATTTTGGAGTCATGTTGAGTATATTCCAAATTCACTCAATATCCTAACTTGATATCTTTTAAGGAGTAATAAGTTAAATTCATCAACAACCAAATACATCAACTTATATATTGCGGCTTTCCTTTTTGAACATATCATTCATGGTATTTCAATAAGATCAAATTCATAAGATAATATCCTAACTTATTTGATGAACTTATACTATATAGCTTTATCTATTATGTCAACTTAAGTTCAAAACTTAATAGCATTAATAGTATCATTAAGCCAATTGCATGCACTTAATCATAAGTTTTGATAAAATCAAAACTTAATATGTGTATGTGTCAACTAGTAGACATAACCATTTCAATTCTTACTATTTGTTATAAGTCTTTGAATCAATCAATGACTTCATGTACATGTCTTAATCAATAAGACATTACAAGCTTAACAAATCTTACTTTAAGTTCCAAGTCTTTTCACAAGTAGCAAATCTAATGTTCATGTATTAATGGTAAGACATAACACTAATTAAACTTAAGTAAAAGCGAGTACCATTCATGGTCTGAATAGAAACTTTCAAGTTAATCACAAACTTACCATGTTTATCATTTTCTAGGAAAATACAATCATGTAGTTTTATCTTTCTATCTTGACATTCTATATCTAACAGGACAACTTACCATAAATGTGTAGCAGTCCTAATAGAGAAATAGTTTCCTTACTTATAAAGTCAAGAAAACCCTTAATCATATTGTTAAAGTCGTTCCATGCCCATAATAAAGATTTCTCCTACTTGGGTAAGGAACTACTTATTGCATAAAACAATACTACACCGGTTAGTGTGTTTGTGTCGACAATATGATAGTGTCACGAATAGAATTAATTCTAGCATAAAGCCTAGCTTAGTCTTATTTGTAAGGAATCGTGCGTACCTATCTTTTAGATAACTTCGACAAGGGAAGCGCCACCTCAAAAGGCAACAAGTTATCTAAGATATTACACGGTGATTCTTACTAAAAGAAGATGCATCACACTTGGAAAGTAATTCGTTATTTCAAAGTCTAACAAGAAATAAAGTGAGCAGCTTATAGCTCCCACTAAAATTGACAACATTTCATGTATGCCATTTGCATAAAATGCATTACTCCCACTTGTTTTGACAATATTTGAAGTGTTTCACTACTAGTGAAGTAAGTCACATTTTTATCTTTTCATGTATTGTATATCCATACATTATTGCTAGTGTGAGTCACATTAACTAGTAACAATTACTTAGATATTCAAAGTAGTGTGTTAAGTTCTATATATGTATACCTATGATGGACTTCCCATATATACGTATATGATTTATTAACTTGAAAAATTGGCATGCAATTTCCCTCCTTGTAGTAGCACGCCTACATTGTACCTTTCGGGTATGTAGTGTCTTTTACTTGGTCAAAACAAACAACTAAAGACAACCGGTTCTCTAGGTTTTGCTTTTACCATTTGTGCAGTGATAGTTCCGTCTTTGTAATCAAACCTTTAAATATGTCTTGATCATATCAAGATATTTACCTTTAATAGCTAAAGACACAATTTCTCTAGTTCTCCAACAAGATATGAAATTTAACTTACCATTTAGGTATTTCATATGTTTGATTCTAATTAGGGATAATTCAATTATAGATTTTTCACTTGTAAAAGCATAGGAACGAACTTTTATATTTTCTCATAGAAAATGAACCCGGTTTGTCATTCTCAAGTAACGACCAAACTCATGCTTTCTGTTTATGTTGCATTTATAAAATAAGAGATTTGCAAAGTTCAGTTATTAGCATTTTCGATAATAAATCTCTTATGAAAATAACTACCCATGCTTATGGACTTTAAACAATCTTATCAAGAGAATAAGATCCAACTTGAACTTATTCCATCAATGTAGTTGTTCTACTAGAGATGAAATAATTCAAAAGGTACTCATCGAATGATAATTGCCACCGGTGCAACTCTTGGCCATAATGAGGTCATGATTTCAATATCTAGCATAAACGCAGTCACATCATGTTTGCCTCATCTCGTACTTTGTTCTTTAGGTCTGACCAAAATACACAACGTAAGTCGTCCAATATTAGTCCGCGGATTTATGACCTTCGGGTCTGACCCTTGGTTATTATGGCACCTCATATTTGGTTAAGCCTTAAGACTGTCTTTAATGGCATAACCAAGACAAGTGACTAATAAGTTGGTTAGTACAAAACTTACTTAAGTGGGTATTAATATTTTTTTTTAATCATGACAAAAAATCGTATAAAAGGAAACATGTAATACCTCCTTTTATAACAAGTTACTAAAACAATGAATTTTCCATATTTCTAAACTTTCCTAAAATAAAACATATGCCTCGTTTTCATGAATTTGTCGTTCATTCAAAAACACGAGTTACCCGTTATCTTAAAACGTTGAACTAGTCTTTATAAAGTGTCATAGGTTTGTTCGATCGGGTTTTCCTCACACCTCTTATGAGTACCAAGGAAAAACTCAAACAAACCTTGCTACGGTCACATTCGACTATATGGTGTCTTGGAAGATACCCAGACCGAAGAAGCTTTCCAGCTGAAGAAGCTTGTTAAGAGCCCTTCTTCTTTAGGAGATCATAGAAATCCGTTTTTTCTAGTCTAGTGATAGCTAACTAAAACTTTATATAAATCGAATAAAAGATAGTTTTCTATATAGTTCTAGAGTAAATAAGATATTTAGTCAAAGACCAAATATTTACTTACCCTATTTAGGCCCGTTTAATTCTTGAATAAATCTTTTGCATTTATACAATATAACAATTATAGTAATAAATCAAACACATATAGCAAGAATATAAACATAACTAATATATCGCATATAAATTATAAATAAGCAAGATATTTACCATAAATAACTTATTTAGGGCACTAAATATAGAAAATCTAGAAAATCCAATTTTAAGATTTTAGGCAGATTCTGTTTGCAAGGTAAATATCGACTAGAAGACGATTTTTCCGGCTTTCGATAAAACTAAAAAGTTGTGCAGAATCAAATTTTTAGTGTCCTACAGGGAATCGGAGTCAGAAGGTATACATATTATTTTATAAACATGTTAAGCCTCTAAATCATGCATTATAGCAATTAGTAATCATGGTTCATGGATTTAAACGAGTTAAACATGCATAACATATCGGAAAACACGTAAATTGCACACGCAGTTGTAATGAACGTTTTACTATAACCTAAAAAGCATGCGAACTCATTTTTTCAAGAAAATCATGGGTCTAATAACATCTAATTAACCAATTTAAAGATCTTCAATTAAATCATAATTATCAATTCAAGAAAAAATTGTTTTTGCACCGGTTTTAGGCTTTTTTATGTAATTACATGGCATAGATTTGTCTCGTGATGCCACTGTTGGAATTAAACAACCCTGATGTATCTAATATACATGCATCAAGAGTAAGCGCAGCGGATAGGATCGATTACCTATGCATACAATGTAATTAACATACAGATAAAGAATGTGTACCTTTAGTCCAAGAACGGATGATTGAGATGTAGATTAAAAGATTGTGTCACCCTAATCGTGTATAGCCCACAATTTCACCACAAAACCAATAAGAAACCAAAATTAGGCTTCTTCTACGTGCATCCACACTACACCTCAACACGATTGGTGACACCACAATTATACATGGTCTCATCGTCCAAGTCGAGCTTAAAAAGTATAAAAATATCATAAAAACCGTGCAAAACCCTTTGTATTTGTTCATTGTATGTTTGTAGGTTTGGATATCGTGAAATTGCCAGAAGATAACAAGACTTAAGCAAAAACGAACATGGGAAACGAAGCCAAACAAATAACCGGACCCGAGCATTGATTTTCTGAAGACTTGTCATTTTATGCCCTTGTAAAACTCAAAATTTACATTTGGGTCCCTAAAATTTCAATAGTTTACATATTCAGCCCTTGAAGAATGCATGAATTGCATTAATAGTCCTTATCCAAAGTTTAAGGGACTATTTCTACCTATGGGTCAAAGTTGAATACAAAGAGAAAACCTTAAAATAGTTGTTATGAATATTTGGGAGAGGAATGCACATTTTTGCTAAATTCAAGGGCCATTATTGCTAAAAACAAACCCATACCCAGTCCTTAACCCAACCAGCTCACCGAGGGACCACCCACAAGGCTCCCTTCCTCATGTATCTCATATTTTAGCAAAGAATCAAACCCCAACAGAAGATCAATGGTCCTCAAGTAGTAGCTTACTCTCCACATTGTTTTGGACGTCTGAGATTGAATCAACACAGTTGTATCACATGACACTTAGCAGATTCTTCACATGGGAGACTTTGACCAAAAATTTCAAATCTTAACCAAGGTCATTACAGGAAAAATAGCATTAGGTTTTAGTAGTTGTTTTCATTCTAGAATCATATTTTATTCACTATAAAAAGAGTCCTCAAATTGTGAGAGACCCTTTGTTCCAACCTTTTGTAAAAAATTTTTAATAATGAAAGTATTGTTTTCAAATTTACCAAAAGTTGAGTTCCATTTTTATTTCCTTGCAATTTAATTTAAGTCTTTTTATTATCTGCAAATTAGTTTAAGAATTTATCAAAAATCATTTTGTTCAACGACATTTGGCAAAATCTTTTTGAGAACCAAAAGCTTAAGCTTGATTGTGTGAGTCTGGTCTGACAAACCAAACTCAAGCAAAAGCTTTAGTTTTTGTTACCTTTTGGTTGGTTAACATTTTATTTACAAGTTTGGTGATTTCAAAGTTGTGGTTTCAAAATCTGTTACTTTATTATTTCACTTACTGTTCCAAAAGCTACCTTAAAAGCTTTTTGACACAAACTTTTAAGTGAGGTTTTGTGGACTTGGATCTTTGTTCTTTGATTGGTGTGTTTTAATTAGGTGACCAAGAAGACATCACCAAGTGACTGTTGTAGTCACTTTGGTGGAGACTGTGGTAGTCCCTATCTCATACTCCTTGCAATCAAACAGCTTCTTTCATAAGCCCAATAGCTTATTTGGATAAGACATTCAGATTGCCTTAGTGTGGCTTGGAAGTAAGTCATACAAGGTGCATGTGCTTGAACCCTTCAAGTAGTCAATAATTTTGTGATTTTTGTGCTTTGTGTGGAAAACATTCTTTGACTGCCTGATTTTTGTTTAATCTGTCTTTTTTTTATGATTTAAACATGTTCTTGTTAGTGTAAAAGATTTGAAGTTGATTAGTGATAAAATCCTTTGTTAATTTTTCTGACAACGGGGTTAAAGGGGTGTTTGAGTAAACAGTTTAATGGGCTTTGGGTGACAACAAAGTCCCACTTCTAACCCTGCACAATTGCATCTTATTAGGAATAGTTGGTTTTCAGAGTTGCTTTCTTTAGTTTAGTTGGTATTCTCATTTGGCAACTTTTGTTCAAAAACTGTCCACAACCAACAGTTAGGATTTCTGTTTGATTTATTGTGAATTAAGGTTAGAGGACTTGAAATCAGTTAGTTAACATGCTTGTTTAAGCCTGCTAGTAGTTTGTCTTAGGTTTGTGTAGTTTTCGTAGGCTTATAGCTTATTCAAGTTCACAAAATTTTTTGGTTCAGGTCACTGTCTGATATCACTTATCTGTGAGTTGTCAAATATCAGACAAAAAGGACTTACCTTTCTGTCCGATGATAGCACAGATAAGTTGTTTGTTGCTTATTGTGTTGAACTGTGTGATTTTTGATGCTTATCTAGCTTAATTGTTGCTTGTTTCTAGTTTTTCTCACCTCCCCAATAAGCAGAAAGCTTATTAGGTTTGTACCTGTCCAAATAAAAAAAGTTAAAAAAACAACTTGGCATGCCTGGTGACCTGCCGTACAGGGGTTCCCAGGCTTTCTGTTGTACCAAGTGTTCTTATTTGGTTATCTTTTCCCCCGTTTTCTAGTTAAAGACTTTTCACTTCTTGCTCTTTTATTAAGTCATGGGCTTTTTGAAGCTTATTGGCTTATTCGTTTAGCTTTTCACCTTTATTTTATTTTTCCTTTGTAGTAAATACCTTTTAAGAATTTCAGAAAGTTGTTTTGCATTTTTCCCTTTATTCATTAATTTTTTATGCATTTTCTAATTTTTGTTTTTATTAAATAGATTAAAAATAGTAAAAATCAATTTTATTTTATTTTAAAATACTTTTTAGAGTTAGAAAAATATAGTTAAGGTTTACAAGTCATAAAAACTTGGATTGGGCTTTTTGTAAATTTATTTGATTGTTAGGACTTTAATTAGTTTTAAAATTTAAATACTAATTAATTTAAAAAGTTTCAAAATGTTTTATTGATTTTTAAGTCTTATTTATATTTTTTAGGATTTATTGGATATTTTTATAACTTTTTTAGATCAAAGTTATGTTTACGTCTCGTTTTGTGTTTTTACGTTTTTCGTCGTAGTGTAATTTTAGCGTAATCCGTTCTTTTCTTTTCTCTCTTTTTACATCCAAAAACGAACTAATTCAAATTACGTTTTACAATCTTGGAACACGTCATACGCTTCCCTAGGAACGAACTCACTTTCAAGCTTTTACGGTTTTTCTAAATCGTATTTGTTTAACGCTTACCATTGTTTTTGCTTGCTTTTTTCCTAAAAGTAAGTAAAGTACAAAAATACTACATCAACCATCAAAGGGTATCATAAAATCGACCCTCTCAATAGATCGATCGATTTGCACGGGTTTGGTTATGATTAGGGTTCGAAAACACAAGTGAATAATAAGGTAAAGGAACCTTCACTATATAGGTGCAGATAACTTCTCCCATAAGTTGTTTCCTAAAACGAAAAGCACTCCTTCCTTTTTTTTCTTACCCAATCCAATTTTTGAAGGCAAAAGCACCATTGGGCTGACTTTTTGACTTGCTATAAACTTTTATGATATTTACATTAATTACCTTAAAGTTTAAATCATTCTTGTTAGTTAACCGTTAAACTATTTAACTATTTAACTAATAACCGTTAAATGTTCAAGTCTTGGTAAATAAAATAAATACAATAAATATAACATATATATATATCATATATATTTAATAAAGCATGATCTAAGTGTATAAGTGTTTGACCCCGTAGGCTCACGTACATTTAGCCGTATAAAATACTATCTATGACTTACACACATCCCACCAAATGTTACTAATAGAGAAACACCACCACCTACAATCGAACAAAATCCACCAATTCAACTCCAGCAAACAGCCCACTTCGACACTAGTGCATACGCGCAACAACTCTTCTTCATCAAATGCATCTCATCAAGTTCTTCTAGTGATTCTCCACCACCGAATGTTGGAATCTAAACCACCAACCCGAAGATCGATATGCGGAAACCTAGACCACTGTAAAGAAGACCGTAGAGTTACAATAACCAAGACCCAGACGAACGACACTACAAAGGTAACCGAACGATTAACTTTTATTGATTAATGATCGATTACAATAGAAAGAATAAAGATGCGAGTGTAAATTGAGCATCATCCCCTCACCTCCTTTTAGGGTGAGGGGGTCGGTTCCCTAGTCTTAACTGACTAGGGATTGGGATTGGATCCACCCGGCTCAATCACAACATAATAAAAGAAAGCTACCCTAATCGACAAGCTAACTAGATTGGAAACTATATTCAACAATTTCCACCTTAGTGACAAGACTAGTTAGCCCTGACACCAAGTATCTTCATGTAATACTTGAACTTCGGACCTGGAACCACCTTTGTAAACGCGTCAGCTGCATTATCCTCCGTGCCTACCTTTGCCACTTCAATCTCTTTAGATTCTACGATCTCCCTGAGGAAGTGATACCATCAAGACCTTTTATGACGTTTATGCAGGTGCACAACCATATGCTTTTTATGCATCAGATGCTGATCCCGGGTCCTTTAAAGAAGCAATAGAAATAAAAGAGTGGAAGCAAGCTATGAAAGACAAGATGAAAGAAATAAAAAGAAAACAGACTTGGGAGCTTGTAGATTTGTTAAATTATAAATCACCCATTGTTCTCAAGTGGTTATTCCGCACGAAGTTTAATAAAGATGGAAGTGTTCAAAAACACAAAGCAATGCTCATCGCAAAGGGGTATGCACAACAACAAGGTGTTGATTTCGACAAAAAAAATCTTGTTCGTTTTGTAAGAGTTAGAATTTTATTATCATTGGTTGCTTATTCAAATTGGTTGGTTTATCAGTTTGATGTTAAATCTTCCTTTTTAAATGGAGAACTGGAAGAGGTGGTTTATGTGTCTCAACCTGAGGTATTTGTAGTTCGTGATAGTGAAGATAAAGTGTATAAGCTCAAGAAATCTCTTTATGGGCTTAAACAAGCACCGACAGCGTGGTACAAAAGAGTTGACTCGTATTTCTTACAACACGGGTTTGTAAGGAGTGAAAATGAACCAACTTTGTACGTGAAAGAGTGACAATGGTGATTTTCTTGTGGTTTGTATTTATGTCGATGGCATGATCTATATGGGCTCTTCTCAAAAGTTTGTTTTTGATTTTAAGTCATGTATGATGAACGAGTTTGAGATGTTAGATTTGGGAAATTTGAAGTATTTCCTAGGGCTCGAGATTAAGCAAGTGGATCATGGCATATTTGTTTCACAAAGAAAGTATGCCAAATATCTTTTGTCCAAGTCTGGAATGAAAAATTGAGATGGACCAGTTACACCTATGAACTCAGAAGACAAGTTGCAATAAGATGATGGGACAGAGTTTGCTGATCCAAGTTACTATAGAGGTTTATTTGGCGGGCTTAATTATTTGAAAAATACTAGACCATATATTATGTTTTTTGTGAGTGTGTTACCCAGCTAGGTACTTGCATACTCCTACAATGCATCGCCTTGAAGCAGCAGTATGTTGCAAAAACTATTGATTTTGGGATTTGGTGCTCAAGAGCAGCAAACTTCAATTTGTTTGTGTTATGTATTTAGTCTTTATTAGCCTAAGTGGTGTCTAGGGGATAGTTATTGAGTTTCCTAAATAGCCTATAGCAATAAAGGTCGGTTGGTGGTGTCGCAGCCCAACCCGACCCGTAGGACTATGTAACAGTCGGTTCCCCTCATCTCTATAAAAGGAGGTGAGGAGGGACGAGATTCACAACGCATTCTTTATCAATTAACTAATCTAACGATTAGGGTACATACCTTGTGGGTTTCTTTTATGTCAATTGTTGCTTCACGATTAAGTTCCGCATCTAGTTAACTAGGTTGTAGTCGAATTACCACAAGTGGTATCAGAGCTTTGGTTCAAAGATTTTCTGGTTACTAGGATCGATCGTAACAAGGCTGGTTGGTGTTGACATCATCGACAAGGAAGCAGCAGGATTGGATCGACTTAAAAGGGTGTTCTTTTTTTTTATTCCAGACGACAAGGTTGGTGTGCTGATCTTGATAGGTTTTGAGGAAGAAGAAAGAACAACAGTACGGTGGAGGATTTTTAATAAAGAAAGTCAATCAACTACTTCAAAGGGTTTTTGTTATAACCTGTCTTAGTTTTGGTGGGCCTTGGACTATGTTTTTCTTTGGGCCAAAAACTAACATAGGATTATAAAGTTTTTTTTTGTTTTGTTTTTGCATAAAACAAACGTTAATTACTTTGAAGGGTGTTTACACAAGGGGACTTCGAAAATCGTGATTGTGAGGTTTAATATATCACAAGGTTTAGCGGATTATCGAAGGGGATTTGTTGGTTTGTGATTGTGAGGATTTTTCACAAGGTTTATCAAATCAACAAAGGGATAAAAAACCGTTCAAGACTTGTCGAGGTTGCAAGAATTCTTAAGTTATTAGAGATCAGTTTTGCAAAATCAAAAGTACGACAAGGGTTACTTCAAAAGGCGACGGGTATTTTCTTGATTCAAGGGTTGTCGATTTATTGGATAGGTTAATTTCCAAGGTTTAGTCGATATTTGAGTAAGAAAGGGTTTTTTTTAAGGGTTACTTGGTTTGATCGATTTATAAGATTTTTATCTTAGGGTTATATCGATAAATTAAGGGTGTTTTACACACGGGATACTTTGCTAGATCATGCTTTTGTAAAATCACAAAAGGTTAAACGATTAGCAAAGGGTTAAAATAAGATGACGCTGAGCAAATTTGACATCGAGAAATTCGATGGGAAGAATGACTTTGGGTTATGGCAGGTAAGGATGAAGGCTTTGCTGGAACATCTGGATTTAGATACAGTATTGGAGGAATTACCCGCCACCACAATAGTGGCTTACGATAACGTCATTCAGAAAAAGGCTTACAGCGCATTGATCTTGTGTTTGGATGATCGGGTCTTACGGGAGATCACCAAGGAGACAAATGCAACGGGGATTTGGAAAAAGTTAGAGACTTTATACATGACAAAGTCTTTAGCTAATCGTTTGTACTTGAAGAAAAAGTTATATACTTTTCAAATGCATCAAGGTAGAAGTCAGTCTGAACAAATTGATGAGTTTCACAAGCTCGTAGGTGACTTAGCGGCTATAGATACTGCTATATCGGATGAAGATCAGGCGTTATTGTTACTCACATTTTTACCATCGTCTTACGATAATTTCGTGGAGACTTTGCTATATGGTGGGGATATTTTGAAGCTAGAAGACGTGGTCACGACACTTAATTCTAGGGAACTTAAGAAGATGACGGAAGCAAATGCTGATGGTGGTGAAGGCTTGTGTGTGAGGGAGAGATCTGGTCAGAGAGATATGAAGCAGGGTACAAATAGTTCGTGGTCAAAGTCACAAGGAAAGAGCGACCGACTCAGGTGTTATATATGCCAGTCTGAGGATCATTTGAAGTGTGAGACCCCCAAAATATGACATGGAACAACTAGGCAACGAGGGGGCAACACGTCATAGTACAAGAAACAATGAATTATAATTCATACAAAGCTGACGAAATAAAAACATGTACATTACATCATAAAAGGTAAGAGTTTTTAAACATAGGTCCCAGAGTTTTAGAAGCGGTAAATTACAATATTTCGTCTCTATTTATAACATAAAGTTGCACAAAAGATAGAATATAATCCTGACAGCTTATATAAAACCAATCTTTCAAAAGCATCACAGAAATCTCCAAGTTGCGAATATCCTACGGGCTCTCATCCAAGCAAAGCTAAGTAATAATATCTGAGATTAAACATGTAAAATCGTCAACACAAAGTTGAGTGATATTCATAGGTTTAGCAATAAGGATGTGGAACACAAGCATTCATTTGTAAACAAGAAATAGGAGAAAATGGTTATGTACAGTAACCATTGTCCGAAACATTATTATTGTTGTTTAGTTCATGAACCGAAGCTTAACTCAGTGTAAGTTCCTCTAGTCAGTATTCAGCCTAAATACTCAAGTGATAAACAAATATTAGTGCGTCAAGGTAATCGGGACGGAGATAGTCAATCCCGATGGATCCACTCACAACATTCGCGCTTGGTAGCAGGATTAATTAACGGTTCATGATCAATGAGAGGAAACTTAAGGCTAAAGACTACAAGAAATAATATCAATGAAAATCAGTTGGAAATCCTCAAGTTCTGGAAAGCATACAATTTCTGGATAGCTTACAAGTTAAGGATAGCACACAGTTTTAAATGGTTGTGTTCCACCATGTAAAATCTCACCCGTGTTTAGAAACCATGTACAAGTAAAAAGGGGCTATGAACTCACCTTATCCACGAGGTAAGTCAATCACGGTACTCAGCAACTAAGTAGAAACAATGTAGTGAGACGATCACCGATGATATGGATGCCCGGGGAAACACGAAAACCGCAACCTATCACAATAAGGCGCGCATTAAGACTCGAACTCAATATCGATATATATACCAAATACAATATGACTCAAATGTTTTCAAAGTATTCATGTCTTAAAACCATTGACACGAACCAAATGAATCCATACTAACCATTTATTCCAACACTACACGTTAAAACACTTGTACACTTGAAGTCGACCCATCATAAGACGCCAAGTCAACGCAAGTCAAACTATTCTTTACCCTTATTTGGACCAGTAGCTAAGTCATTTATATAATGACTAAGCACTTGAATAAGTCACCATGTCCGATGGTGAATACTCAAACTCACGCAACACAAGCATTGAACTAAGTGTCCAAAATAAAATCAGCAAGTACACCCCGAATGTACACACCGATCTACCCTATCTAGAGTTGTCCGTTTTAGATGAAAATTGGTGTCAAGGTCACTTATAACCTGTATAAGACCTCACAAAAATTTGAGCAAAATTTCACACTTTAAAATCCATCAGCTCGACATTTTACTCGACTCCAAATTTGGGATAGATTTGTGCACTTGTTTTGTAAAACCGTTTGGACCACATTAAAAGTACTAACTCGACAATCCGTCTTTTGAAACCACTACTAGACTCATCAAACTCGATTTGTAAACTTTGAAAATCAGTAGTATCAACTATCTAACCAAGCCTAAAGTCCCCGAGAGTCGACCTAAAATCAGCCACAATTTCGGATTGTGCCGACTTGCGTCTCCCGGTACACGAAAACTAAAATTAGCATAACTTTTGACTCGTAATGACTTAGAAGCTCTATCTTATTCTAAAACGACCGTCTCGGAAATCTCTACAACAATATCAAATAATCCTAGCCTTTCTCAGAACTTAAAAACCACGAAAAATCTGTTTAATACCTGCTATCCCAAAATAGCCTTTTAGAAAACAAGTCAAATTAATTTTTCAAGCAAAACCATTCATTCTCATACCTCTAGGATCACTATACCATAATTCCTATCAACCAAACACTCCTAATAACACTTGTATGAAAAATCTAACAAAAATCAAAGATTAAAAACAAGACTTTTTATGATCAAAACAACATAATCTTACCAAAAACTAAAACATCATACAACCATGAAATCATAAGTTTATAAAAACCTTGATGCATGTGGAATATTTTTGTATAGATAGAATCACAAGATGATTTGGAACATGGGTCTAATTTTTGTTTTGATCAGTTTATGTTGGATGATGAAGATTTGGGGTGTTTTGTGGTTGAATGTGGCGGCAAACAAGGAAGGAGGAGGGAGGATTTGTTATTATTTTTTTTAGCTAGTTGTATGTGTGTGTGAGTGGAAGGTAAAAAAAATGCATTATATATATGGTGGTAGTGGAGGGAATAGTTTTGCCAACTTTGAAACTTGTGGACTTAAAAACAATTAGTAGTTTTAAAGGGTAGAAAATGGTTATTGGTAAATATTGAAAATATTTACGGGGCTCGGGTTTCAAAAAAAAATACTTTTCAAAAGTTACAATGCATTATAAAAATGATTATACGATTTCTCGACACGACTTAATACGTAATTAAAACGAAATCGTCGAAAATATTAATTATCGAAACAATCGATTAATAAACGTAAACCTTTGGGTATCCGTCGTTATCGCGATCACTAGGAATTCTCGTTGTTCATTGATTTGAATAAACTCGTTGTAAAACGCACGCGAGTGATTTTAAATCAAAAACTTGATTTAAATAAATATGGAAAAATAAAATAAGAATTTTATAATTCTATGCAAAGTATTTATCGATGATCAGAAAAATACTTAAAAAGTATAATTTAAAAATCTCAGGATTTACATATAGCAATACAAGAAAACTTAATACGTTGGAAAATACAAGAAGCACGAATAAAAAGAATAAAATAATGTTGGGAAAGTACGGGTTCTCACAGTCTTCCCCCCTAAAGAAACTCTGGTCCCCAGAGTTCTCCTGAAAACAGTAGAAGATGCAAACAAGAGGAGGTACAAAGTGTAGAACAAAATTCATTGCTTCCCAGGTAATTTCCGTACCACGACGAATCTTAACGGTTAGAATTCGCTATGCTTCAGTTTCTTAACTCCTTTTCGTATAACTTTTCAGTCTTGGATTAGGATAACGATCTTTCAATACGGAGATACATCGAGAGATAGAGTTGTTGGAAATATGTGCGATAAACTAACAAGAATGAACACAAGAATCGCTTAAACAGGCAAAGTGCGATAAAATGAACCAAGATTGTAAATCAACAAGGGGTCGCAAAGCGTGCAACTGTAAGACGTTAAAATCTTGAAATGTAAGAATCTAGTCACAAGCGAAATAGAAGGGAAAAAATGAATAACATAGGATCATTTAAAATACAAGCTGTCAAAATTAGTTGTCTAGGATTTTGGTATTACTTTAAAACTTAGTTTTAAATACTTTCTTTATTAAAAGAAAATTTTACAAGGTGTAGTGATTTAAAAATCAAACTCTATATAAAATGAGTGGGTAAACAGTTGTCAAATCTTTTTCTTGATCAGGACTTCAAGGTAAAAGTAACTCAGTTCAATTAGTTATTTTGATCAGCTTAAGAGCTTTTCGGGTGACTACATGAGATTATCGTTAAAAACTCAGGTTTATCGTTACCATTAGGAAAAAACAGATTTTCTAAGTTATTTAAAATCATTGTTAGAAATTATAAATTAATTTAATAATTTCATTAGGTTGACAGTAAAGTATGATAAAATCAATTACTTTAAAAGATACAACTTGACACTGTTTAAACATAAGTTACATATTTACCCAAGAGGATGTACAGATTCGATATTAAACTTGAAATGGGTATTTTGACAATTTAAACATTTGGTAAAATGTATAAAACGTTCTTAAAAATTAATAATAATTTTTAGAAATTCAAGAAAGTGTTTAAGATATCAAACGATAAACACGTAACATTTTCTGGTTTTTCAAAAGGTGACAAGACAACAACAAATATGAATCATATAAAGGTCAAAAATCTGTATACGAGCAATAACACAAGGGAATAAAACCAAAAATCGTATCAATTCTTAACAAACATGATAGAATAGTCGCGTCAATGATAAAAATAATAAGAAACAAGGATTATAGCAAGTCATCACTTCTTGAGTGCAGTTGGTGACACTAATAACGGCTTATTAAGTTCTCGGTGGTCGAAATACGATCTAAAGGGAAAAGCCACACAACGAATTTTCGAATCAAATAAAATTCTTAAGAAGTCAATTGAGAGTAAATTCAGTAAAATGAAAACATTAGCAATGAAAGGCGAAATCAACACATGATTCACACGAATGAATTTCAAGACGACAAAGTCTAACACACATCATGACAATTACACGAAATCATCGTTCACGTCAAGTCATAAATCATTAATCGCGTCCAGAGACGTTTCGTAGTTCTACCAAGATAGATAGAGATGGCCGATCATAGAAGCATAACAACGTTGAAACTTTCAAGTCTGGTATCAATGGTAAGAATTAGGCAAATGATAACGAAAATTGTATCATAAGGATGATGAGGTAACAAGTAAAGCAAAGATCGCTGAGTAAGGAAATCTATGCTTGAGGCATGTACTTTGTTCAAGAAAAGATAAGGGTTCATATGTGTATGTTGCGAACTGTTGATACTCGCATAAGAAGTAAACGTTCTCTAAACTTTATTTTAACAAACTTTTTAAGGAACATAATTAAAAAGTTGATTCTTTGCCAAATGTTTTAGGGTGACTACTATACGCCTAGCATGGCTCCTTCTAAATTACGCATAGGTGATCAGGCCATGCATAATTTAGGACTAGCAATGCGATGCTCAGCTTCGTCAAACCAGTATTACATATCATATAATTTAAAATATGTATATAATAGCATTTGTAAAAACAGGAATCAAAATAACATATGAAACTTTTCGCCAATAAGTTACTGGCTAGATATTTAATTCAACGATTGTAATGTTACAAGATTCTTTACAAGACCCAAGGTAGAACAATTTGTGAGTATACATTGTAAAATTAATACAAATTAATTTTATAAGATAGCATTCAATTATTTAAGAAAGCCCAAATGAAACCTTTTGTAAAGTGATTTGCAAACAATATCTGTCTGAGTTATATGGTAACATGACAATAGTTTATAAAGTAGCGAGTGGGTTACAAGAGGGAAATAAGGAGTAGTTCAAGTCAGTCAATGAAATGGTTACAAGGTGACAAGGTTTCAAGAGGTTTAGCAGGAATCGTCATGAGACGCGTGTCAAGATGATAACAAACGTTACGAAAGCAAGATCTTCAACCTCGGTCCAATTCAGTGGTATGATAGAAGCAAAGAAAGACAATATAGATTGACAAATAAGTCATATATAAAAGAAAGGAATAAGGAATCCGTATGTGCACATCGTAATTTATTTGACAAAAATACACTTTTAAGAAAGTAGAACATCAGTTTGTCAAATCACTTGATTCATAAAAGTTCAAGATTTATGTACGACCGAGCTCAAGTTACCGTTTGTAAACGTTTTCAAACACAATCAAATGTCATCAGTTACAGTTTTACGAGCTCACACGAACTCAAAAACGCTTCAATCCATATTTTTAAATTTTATCAGTTTTGTCCCTTTTTTGGTCAACTTTGACTTTTTGGTTTAACTATACCAATTGACTTGCTAAATAAGACTCGAGTCTAATGCAATTCGGTGTAAAACGATGTTTTGAACAACTTTCTAGTTTTACTCGAGACTTGAAACGGATAAAAAAATGGACGAAAATGCCCTTGCATTAAATCTGTCAGCAAAATGATATTTTAGAATTATTCAAAAAATAACTTCTTAGATTTTTACAATCTCAAATGAGCGTAACTTGCTCGATTTTAAAGTTTACTGGTAAAAATATTATGTCCTAAACGAACATATTAACAGGTAAAAATATATTTTTATGTCAAATATTTTCTCGACACTGTTAAATTCCCTGTAAAGTTTATGTACAAAGTATATTTTTCGACACAGCTTGAATTAAATCCATATTCATAATAACCCAAAATTAATGTACATACAAGACTTGTGGATTCCATAAAGACGAAAGAAGATAAACTGTATAATTAATCATGTAAAGAAAACACAGTATGGAAATGGTTCAAGAATGCCAACGGTAATCTGAGAGATAAAAAAACGACGCATATCATCCGTGTCTTCGGCTATAAGATGCAATGCAAGAAAGTCTCCTGGCGGCGTGATTTTCCAAAATCACAAGACATACCGAGAAAGAAACAAAATATTAACAAGTCACACTCCTGAGGCGCGGAGGTTTAATGAAGAAGGGAAGATACAAGTAGGATCGTATTCCAAACAATCGTCACATAATAAATGACGATCATGTGTTCAAGGTACAACGGATGTTGTAAGTCGAAATCAAAACGTAGAATGGTCAATTAAAATGAGATGTAATCCATGTACAAGTGTCGTGTAAAACGGTGGCATAAAGGTAAATCAAGATTATGAGAACTCACGATATTATTCAGGTACCGATTCAACGAATGCTTCAAGATGTGTGACTCACATGGTGTCCTTCAGTCTTTTTCGGAGACACATTGAACTACACAATGGTCTATAGACTAGACATTCAATTACGAATGGCCGGAAAGAAAATCTGCGTATCTAAATAGATATTTTAAAGGAAATGAACAATGAAAGCAACACGCACGGTAGTAAAGTGAAAATCAGGAGTTTCATCGAAAAACAACACTTATTCAATTCCGAACAATGGTATCACAAGAGTATGCACAACATGTAGCAGCGAGTCGAGAAAAACAGATGATTCAAAACGAACGAGTATATGAAGTCAGTCGTATCACGCATAAATGAAATAGCAATAGTACTCAGAAAAATGAGTATGAAAAGTCGGCAGCATACGCGCTCAAAATACAAGTATGTAACGTCATAACGATATAAAATCATTGCAATAAGATAAATTCACAAGAACAAGAATTCAAGAAATACAGTATAGGCAGATGTAATCACAGTAACATTCAATGATAATTCATGAAGCACTAGGCTTTGTAAAGACATAGTAATTATCGCCATTAAGGTAATGTAATATTTCAACATGTAATCAGGAGAAGAAATACTACAACGATAATTAAAAGTAAATAATAAGGATTAGAGAGTTACCCGCGCAGATATCGAACAACAATGGCAGATTCTATGATCGACACTTAAAACATGAAATATTTGAACTTTCGGTTGTAGACTAAGTTTGGAAAAACGACTCAGTTCCCTATAACCATCGCTCTGATACCAATCTGTGAGACCCCCAAAATATGACATGGAACAACTAGGCAACAAGGGGGCAACACGTCATAGTACAAGAAACAATGAATTACAGTTCATACAAAGCTGACGAAATAAAAATATGTACATTACATCATAAAAGGTCAGAGTTTTTAAACATAGGTCCCAGAGTTTTAGAAGCGGAAAATTATATTATTTCGTCTCTATTTATAACATAAAGTTGCACAAAAGATAGAATATAATCCTGACAGTTTATATAAAACCAATCTTTCATAAGCATCACAGAAATCTCCAAGCTGCGAATATCCTGCGGGCTCCCATCCAAGCAAAGGTAAGTAATAATACATGAGATTAAACATGTAAAATCGTCAACACAAAGTTGAGTGATATTCATAGGTTTAGCAATAAGGATGTGGAACACTAGCATTCATTTGTAAACAAGAAATAGGGGAAAATGGTTATGTACAGTAACCATTGTCCAAAACATTATTATTGTTGTTTAGTTCATGAACCGAAGCTTAACTCAGTCTAAGTTCCTCTAGTCAGTATTCAGCCTAAATACTCAAGTGATAAACAAATATTAGTGCGTCAAGGTAATCGGGACGGGGATAGTCAATCCCGATGGATCCACCCACAAGATTCGCGCTTGGTAGCAGGATTAATTAACGGTTCATGATCAATGAGAGGAAACTTAAGGCTAAAGACTAAAAGCAATAATATCAATGAAAATCAGTTGGAAATCCTCAAGTTCTGGAAAGCATACAATTTCTGGATAGCATACAAGTTGAGGATAGCACACAGTTTTAAATGGTTGTGTTCCACCATGTAAAATCTCACCCCGTGTTTAGAAACCATGTACAAGTAAAAAGGGGCTATGAACTCACCTTAGCCACGAGGTAAGTCAATCACGGTACTCAGCAACTGAGTAGAAACAATGTAGTGAGACGATCACCGACGATATGGATGCCCGGGGAAACTCGAAAACCGCAACCTATCACAATAAGGCGCGCGTTAAGACTCGAACTCAATATCGATATATATACCAAATACAATATGACTCAAATGTTTTCAAAGTATTCATGTTTCAAAACCATTGACACGAACCAAATGAATCCACACTAACCATTTATTCCAACACTACACGTTAAAATACTTGTACACTTGAATTCGACCCGTCATAAGATGCCAAGTCAACGCAAGTCAAACTATTCTTTACCCTTATTTGGACCAGTATCTAAGTCATTTATATAATGACTAAGCACTTGAATAAGTCACCATGTCCGATGGTGAATACTCAAACTCACGCAACACAAGCATTGAACTAAGTGTCCAAAATAAAATCAGCAATTACACACCGAATGTACACACCGATCTACCCTATCTAGACTTGTCCGTTTTAGATGAAAATTGGTGTCAAGGTCACTTATAACCTGTATAAGACATCACCAAATTAGAGTAAAAGTTCACACTTTAAAATCCAGCAGCTCGACATTTTACTCGACTCCAAATTTGGGACAGATTTGTGCACTTGTTTTGTAAAACCGTTTGGACTACTTTAAAAGTACTAACTCGACAATCCGTCTTTTGAAACCACTACTAGAATCATCAAACTCAGTTTGTAAACTTTGAAAATCAGTAGTATCAACTATCTAACCAAGCCTAAAGTCCCCGAGAGTCGACCCAAAATCAGCCACAATTTCGGATTGTGCCGACTTGCGTCTCCCGGTACACGAAAACTAAAACTAGCATAACTTTTGACTCGTAATGACTTAGAAGCTCTATCTTATACCAAAACGACCGTCTCGGAAATCTCTACAGCAATATCAAATAATCCTAGCCTTTCTCAGAACTTAAACCCACGAAAAATCTGTTTAATACCTGTTGTCCCAAAATAGCCTTTTAGAAAACAAGTCAAATTAATTTTTCAACCAAAACCATTCATTCCCATACCTCTAGGATCACTATACCATAATTCCTATCAACCAAACACTCCTAAAAACACTTGTATGAAAAATATAACAAAAATCAAAGATTAAAAATAAGACTTTTTATGATCAAAACAACATAATCTTACCAAAAACAACACATGCATGATGATTAAAACATCATACAACCATGAAATCATAAGTTTATAAAAACCTTGATGCATGTGGAAGATATTTGTATAGATAGAATCACAAGATGATTTGGAACATGGGTCTATATTTTGTTTTGATCAATTCATGTTGGATGATGAAGATTTGGGGTGTTTTGTGGTTGAATGTGGCGGCAAACAAGGAAGGAGGAGGGAGGAGTTGTTATTTTTTTTAGCTAGTTGTATGTGTGTGTGAGTGGAAGGTAAAAAAAATGCATTATATATATATGGTGGTAGTGGAGGGACTAGTTTTGCCAACTTTGAAACTTGTGGACTTAAAAACAATTAGTAGTTTTAAAGGGTAGAAATGGTTATTGGTAAATATTGAAAATATTTACGGGGCTCGGGTTTCGAAAAAAATACTTTTCAAAAGTTACAATGCATCATAAAAATGATTATACGATTTCTCGACACGGCTTAATACGTATTTAAAACAAAATCGTCGAAAATATTAATTATCGAAACAATCGATAAATAAACGTAAACCTTTGGGCATCCGTCAGTATCGCGATCACTAGGAATTCTCTTTGTTCATTGATTTGAATAAACTCGTTGTAAAACGCAAGCGGGTGATTTTAAATCAAAAACTTGATTTAAATAAATATGGAAAAATAAAATAAGAATTTTATAATTCCATGCAAAGTATTTATCCATGATCAGAAAAATACTTAAAAGTATAATTTAAAAATCTCAGGATTTACATATAGCAATACAAGAAAACGTAATACGTTGGAAAATACAAGAAGCACAAATAAAAAGAACAAACTAATGCTGGAAAAGTACGGGTTCTCACAGAAGAGGGATTGTCCCAAGTATAATCACAAGAAATCTCAAGGTTTTGTCAAGAATAAAGATCAGGTATCCGGTTCTGGATCTGATGGGTATGGCAATGCTGATGTTATGATGGCTATGAGTGTTGATGAACTATTGGACTGGATCATGGATTCAGGGGGATCATACCATATGACACACAAGAGAGATTACTTGGTTGGTTTTAAAGAGTATGGCGGTGGTAATGTACTGCTAGGCGATGGCAGGGAATGTCATGTATGGGGTACAGGAAAGGTTCGTGTACGAATGAGGGATGGGTCAAGTTTCTGGTTGGACAACGTGAGGTATGTTCCGAAATTAAGACGAAACTTGATATCGTTGGGCACTCTTGAAAAAGAGTGTTTTACCGTGAAGATGCAGTCGGGCAAGATCAAGGTTATAAAGGGTTCACTAGTAGTACTATCACGAACAAGGAGGGCTAATTGCGTATATACCCTGAACGGTCAGGCTATGACCGGGAAGACTATAGATATGTTGGGATTTTTTTGTTGGCTTACTAGTATTGAGCAAGGGATGCTTGAACCGGTTAAGATCAAGTGCATATTCCTGGGATACCGTAAAGGTATGAATGTTTATCAACTTTGGAGGTTAGATGACGTTACTTCAAAGGGAGTGCTTTACAGGAATATGGGTTTCAATGAAAGTGGGCAATACATGAAAACTTTCATTGGTTCTGGTGTATGTACAAGTTCAGTGCAGGTGTTGCAAGGAATTGAGTTTGAGGTGGAATATCTGGAGGATCATGCATTTGAGATGGAACCTCTAAAGAATGTTGGTCATGTAGATGTTTCAAAGAAAGTACAAACTCAAGATTTGATATAATATCATCAAGCACGTGATAGGGAGCAACACTTTGCACGGGAGAAGATTTATGCACATGAGTCATTGACTTTCAATGATATAGTTGCTTGTGAGGTTCTTTCCAAGTGGATGGCTGGATTGAAAGAAGAAAGGATACTCGGTTAGATGTGTATGTGCTCAGCAACGGTTGCAGGAAAAGCAGTGACGATAGATACGGTTATTACTGGGAGTATACACCAGGTATGTTCATGCATCTATTTCTCTATATAGATTGTATGGTATTTTCTTGCGGATGCAAGGTTGAGATCTCGGTTACCAAGGGTTCGCTGGTTAAAGCAAAGGGAAATATACTTGGTATTAAGATCATCAGGAATCAGAGTGGTAATACTCTGACGGTGTCACAGTCCATGTTTTACAACGGAAAGTTGGTACAGACTTTGTTGAAGGGACACTCCATACTGTCGTTGGAGGATAGTCTATTAGGGGATTGTGATGTGAAAAAGAATAGTAAGTGGTCATATATATATGCAGTTGGAAGCCATGAGTATCATGTGGTTTGCACGAGACCTGACATAACATCTGTAGATGTGGGTATGTTGAATAGGGTTGATCGTGAATTACAGACATACATAAAAGTTTTTGTGGACTACGCCATGATAAGATCGATCACTGTCATGGGTAGAACATGGTATGGGTTGCTAATACATGGATATGAGAGGAGCTGGGAAGCTAAGTTGCAGCACACAAAGGCTTTGTGGACAACTAAAGCGGAGTATATGTAATACAAGGGTTTGCCTCGTATGAAAGTTCGTTCAACCGATCTTTTCGAATTGATTACCGTTAATTAGTGCGACTCAGTCGTTCTTGGTGGAAAATTAAATGGTCTGGTTATCTATTTTAAACTAAAAGCAAATAAATGTTGTTGAGTAAAATTAAAGCTTTTAAAAATTAAACTAAAAATTACTAGAAAAACACTTGGTAAAAATAGAGATTTCGGGAAGCGTGTAATTTTTAAAAATTAAAATGTAATGAACTTAAAACTTAAAAACTTTGAAAGAACTTAAACCATCGGAATGTAAAAATGAATTCTATCGGAATGCACTAAAATTAGAACCATCGGAATAATTTGAAAGCAAAACTGTCTGAATGTTGCTATCTGAATAATCATCGGAATGTAACAAGTGGAGTCTGTCGGAATGTAGGTCAATCGGAATACACTACCTATCGGAATGTCCAAGTTATCGGAATGTAAAAGATCAATTCTGTCGGAATACAAGCTGTCGTAATGCACGTCTGTCGGAATACAAAACTATCGGAATGTCTAGATCGGAATACAAGAGATTAAATCTGTCGGAATGTTGTTAACAAAATTTGGGCAGCGTTTCGTCTTAAAGTAACCTTTAGACCCATCGAAATATGCGATCGCAATGAGCGATCTCAATCCCGATCGAAATAAGGGGGAAAGTACAAGTGATCGCAAAGTAAAACCCCCTCGGGTTATTGCGATACAAGCAATCGTCGGAATGTATAAACCCTCAATATTGCGATGGAATACAAATAATCTGAAAATGGAGATAAGCCGAAGTCTCAATAAGCGATTCCAATAAGCACTCTTAACCGAATCTTAAACAAGTCAATAAGCATAAATTTGACAACTTTTGAAATATAAAATTCGTAAACTTTATAAAAGAAACTTTAAAAAGATTAAACTTTTTGAGAAAACTAAAAACAATAAGCTAAACACTAAATAAGCCAATAAGCATGAATAGCTCAAAGCTTAATCCGTGTAAGACTCAGAAAAGCATAAAAAGATGAACCTTTTAATCACGAAATCATCAAATCAAACAATATGAAATAAAATTTCGTATCAAAATCAAGGTAAAATCAAGAAAGGTAGAAAGAGATTAAAGATTAAAAGCTTAAACTTGAACTTTTGATTAATAAAACTCAAATACAAAGATTAAATAAAACTTAAACTTTAAAAGAAAAGATGAAGTTTTAGTGAGAGAAAGTTAAACACTTTCTCTCTCTAAAATGAAAACTAAAGAAAGAAAAATGACTAGCTAACTACTAACACCCTCCTAATGTGTCATTAGGAGGGTATATATAGGGAGTGGGGAGAGCATGTGTGCTTCCTTCTTTCTTTCTTTTCGTCTCGACTCGATTTAAATCTTTGTCTTTCTCGACGTCGTCTCGGGATTTGTCGATATAAATTGAACTTTGTCTTATAATTTTCTTCTTCTATTAGACTTGAGTTCTTCGACTTCATTAACTTCCGTCTTTAGACTTTTTCTTCGATAAATCTTCAGAATATGCCTTGGACTTCCGTTCTTTTTGCACTCTTGATCTTTTGACTTCGTATTTTCTCGTTTTCTTTGATAAAAGCCCGTGAAAGCCCGTGTTTTCTTCCTTTTTCATCTTTTGGTCCTAAAACACAATAAAAACACAAACCACGCATAATTCTGACTTTTACGACATAAAATACACGTTTTAGTCTTGTTATTATTGGAAATAAGTGGTAAAGGGATAAGTGTTTTCACACTTATTAAATCCCCTACACTTGACCATTGCAATGCCCTCATACAATGCATTAATTTTAAAGCACGGTTTACATTTTCCATCATAAATAACCCACCTTGGCCTTTATTAAATACTAAACATTAAGGAAAATAAAAAGATAGAAACAAGTAAAGAAATCAAAAACTTACATTGGGGTTTTGGGTGCCATGAATGTTTATCATCCTCAAGTTTCACGTTCCCCATACCAAGCTTAAAAACGAGATCATTGTTATTATAAGTTAGCAAACTAACACGAACTCATGTGGGCCAATTATTTACTTAGACTCCCTTATTCCTAGGTGTATCTCTTATATTTTATTGTTGTCTTGAATGATCACGAGGATGCATTGTTCACTTATTTCGATAGTTATTTAGGCTAAAAATAAAGTGTGACGATTTAATCAATAGTTAGCTAAAGGACAAACTCTTTTAAAACTGCTTCTCGTGACCTCATAAAGTTCATATCTTGGCATAACTCGCTTCACGATTTGAGACCTTTCTCGGACCAATATTTGGCAGCGACTTCATACTTTGAATCTTTGAGAGACTTTCATGAAATTATGGTCTTCTCTTCATAATAGGAATTTCTTCACCTGAAGTTTTGAGAGATTCTTCATCTTTGGACCACGACTTCTTCATTTTTCTCCAATCTTTATTTTGGACTTTGATATACAACGATCCGCCTCCTTTTAGGACTTGGATCTATTTATCCTCATACCTTGCTGGGGTCTTTTCGGATAGACTTCTCCATGATCTTTAGGGGAGTATTTGCTTTTCGTCGTGTGCCTTGATCATTCATATTGATTTTCGAAGAATGATTCTTCACATCACTTTTGGATCTTTAGCAACAAAATGTAGCCCTCATGCCTTGTTAGGGCCTTTTCGGACTCGCCAATCTTCGCATCCCCCTTCAATAAGTTATGCCTTGGCTATGAACTCTAATTAATACCAAGCAACTTTTAAACGATCTTGGGCTAGAAGCTAAGTAACTTTTCAAATCGTACAACCTTATTTATTGCAGATAAATTAATTAGCAAGCGATGGGAGAATAGGCTTATAATCAACTCACATAAATTCACGAAAGAATACCAAACTTATAATTGACTCTATCATCTCTCGTTCTCCACAATTTAAAATCTCAAGGAATGAGACTCGTGGATGCTTAGCCAATTAAATCAAAGTTTTGGGTTTTCGAGTCATCTATAGGATCTTGCAAACTCTTAGACTTTTTCAAGTTTAGAAATCGCATTTTAAAGTTCCCTTGATAAACGACTCTCTAGGATCAATTATAGGAACTTGCGAAAAGTTCTTGTTCTTAACCCGTGAGAGTTAAGACTTTTGCGTTTTAAAGTTCCCTATATAAAAGCCTAGCAAAACTTGACTTAAACACGTTAAGGATACTAGCTAGAGTAAACTTAGATAAGTAAACTCGGGTTGAGTCAAAATATTCACGACTTTGAAAAATTAAAACCACTTTATTGAAAAGCAAACAAAGTAAATAACGATAACAAAGGAAAACTACAAGGCCAAAATAGATTAAAATTTTTGAAAAATGTCGAAAAATCAAATTTTCTAGTTAAAATGAGGGCAATTTCATCGAAAAGACCACTTACTTCGATAGAAGTCCCCCCTACACTTGATATAAACATTGTCCTCAATGTTTAAGCATGTGGGAGTAAACTCCACTACACTTATGACATTGTGCACTTTGTTTAAATCTTGCTAAGGAAAGGACAACTAAAGTGATTTCAATGTGAACATATAAGATATGAAATATTGAATCATGACAGTTTAGGATAAAACCAGGAAGACGGGTACACGGAATCACGGTTCGTCAAAAGTCATCGAGAATGGATCTTTGAAGCTTTTAATCCCTGCACATCAAAACAAACAAGACAACAAACAAATATGGGGCTCCCCTACACTTATTATGAAAATGGTAAAGGATAGATCACGGGTTGCCTCCCAAGAAGCGCTTGTTTTTGTTAACCGAGTCACGAGCCTGACTCGACCCAGAACTAATTCAAGGGAAACGTGGTGAGGGATGGAATCATCTCATGAGAGATGTCCTTACCAAAGTACAACTTCATGCGCTGGCCATTCACCTTAATGTTGGGCCCATTTGGCTGAGAAAGCTCAATGGTGCCATATGGGAAGACTTTGGCGACGGTGAATGGACCAGACCAGCGGCTCTTCAACTTGCCCGAGAAGATCTTCAACCGAGAGTTAAAGAGTAAAACTTGATCACCAACATGGAACTCTCGGTTCTTAATCTTTGCATCATGGATGATCTTTGTCTTCTCCTTGTAGATCAATGAGTTCTCATAAGCTTCATTCCTTAGTTCATTTAGCTTATTGAGTTGAATCTTCCGAAGATCGCCGGCTTTGTTGATGTCGAAGTTAGCCCACTTCAAGGCCCAGTATGCCTTATGTTCCAACTCGATGGGTAGGTGGCATGCTTTCCCGTACACAAGACGATAAGGTGTACAACCAATCGGGGTCTTATAAGCGGTACAGAAAGCCCACAAAGCATCATCTAACTTATCGGTCCACGAGGCACGATGCTCTCCCACAGTACGCTCAAGAATTCGCTTCAATCCACGGTTATATATCTCGGCTTGACCATTTGTTTGAGGATGATAAGCGGTGGAAAGACGGTGATTGACACCATACTTAGCCATGACTCGAGCAAATTGATCATTGCAAAAATGAGTCCCGCGGTCACTGATTATAGCACGAGGAACACCGAATCGAGCAAAAAGCTGCTTCAAAAAGTTAACAACCACCCTCGCATCGTTCGTAGGGAGATCCTTAGCTTCAACCCATTTGGAAACGTAGTCAACGGCTACGAGGATGTACTTGTTCCCTTTAGATGATGGAAACGGCCCCATAAAGTCGATGCCCCATACATCAAAAATTTCACATTCTTGTATGAAATTTTGAGGCATCTCATCTTTATGTGTAATCTTGCCTTGTCTTTGGCAAGCATCACAACGTTTAACCATTTCATGAGCGTCATGATAAATGGTGGTCCAATAAAATCCAGAGTCGAATACTTTCTTCGCGGTGTAATTGGGACCAAAGTGACCACCGGTGGGTCCTTTATGGCAAGCATCAAGGATTAGTAAAGCTGCCGGCCCATCAACACATCGACGAATGACAAGATCCGCACATTGTTTGAAAAGGTAAGGGTCGTCCCAAAAATAGTGTTCAATGTCTTTAAAGAACTTTTTCTTTTGTTGGGACGTTAACCCTTCCTTGAGAATTTCACCCGCTAAGTAGTTTGCAATGTTCGCAAACCACGGGGTGTCATCAAGATTGGAATTGATAGACATTAAGGTCTCAAGGGGAAAAGAGTCATTGATCTCTTGATTCGGATGATCCCCTTGATAAGGATCCTCAAGTCTACTTAGATGATCCACGGCTAGGTTTTCGGCTCCCTTCTTGTCACGAATTTCAATTTTAAATTCTTGAAGGAGCAAAACTCAACGAAGAAGTCTTGGCTTAGAATCTTGCTTAGTCAACAAGTACTTCAACGCGGAATGGTCGGTATAGAAAATTGTGGTGGAAAGGACAAGATAGGGGCGGAACTTCTCACAAGCATACACTACAGCTAAAAGCTCTTTTTCGGTAGTGGCATAATGCAATTGAGCCCCCGTCATTGTCTTGCTAGCATAATGGATTGGTTGGAAGTGTTTGTTCACTCTTTGGCCCAAAATTGCTCCAATAGCAAAGTCGCTAGCATCACACATCAATTCAAAAGGTAGCTCCCAATTAGGGGTAACCAAGACCGGTGCCTTAGTTAGCTTATCCTTAAGAAGATTGAAGGATTTAAGACACTGTTTAGAAAAGATGAAAGGAGTATGTTTTTCCAAGAGGTGGGTCATCGGGCGAGCGATTTTAGAAAAATCTTGAATGAATCGACGATAGAAGCCCGCATGACCAAGGAAACTTCTCACACCCTTCACGGTTGAAGGTGGAGGTAATTTGGCTATGACATCCACTTTAGCACGGTCCACTTCAAGACCGGCTTTGGGAATTTTGTATCCAAGAACAATGCCTTCTTTTACCATGAAATGGCATTTTTCCCAATTTAGAACAAGGCGAGTGTCTTCACACCGCTTAAGCATGCGTTCCAAATTGGCCAGGCAATGAGAGAAAGAATCACCATAGACCGAGAAATCATCCATGAAGACTTCCATAGTTTCTTCAACCATGTCATGGAAGATAGCCATCATACACCTTTGGAATGTCCCAGGAGCATTGCATAAGCCGAAAGGCATTCTTTTGTAAGCAAATGTTCCATAAGGACAAGTGAATGTGGTTTTCTCTTGGTCTTTAGGATCGATGGGAATTTGAAAATACCCGGAGAAACCGTCTAAAAAGCAGTAATAGTCATTACCCGCTAGACGTTCAAGCATTTGGTCCATGAAAGGAAGGGGAAAATGATCCTTTCTCGTAGCATCATTGAGTTTGCGATAGTCTATACAAACTCGCCACCCTGTGACGAGACGAGTAGGAATCAACTCGTTGTTTTCATTGGGAACAACGGTTATTCCGCCTTTCTTAGGCACACAATGGACGAGACTAACCCATGGTGAATCCGAGATAGGGTAGATCATTCCCGCATCAAGAAGTTTGATAACCTCTTTTTTGATAACGTCATGGATCTTGGGATTCACCCTTCTTTGGTTTTAAATAGTGGGTTTAAAGTCGTCCTCCATGAGAATTTTATGTGTGCAGAAGTGAGGGTCAATTCCACGAATATCGGAGATTTTCCACGCAATCGCTTTCTTATGATTCTTCATCACGGCGATAAGTCGAGATTTTTCTTCCTCTTTCAAGTCCTTTGCGATGATGACGGGTGACTTCTTGTTGTCTTCAAGGAAAATGTACTCAAGATGAGACGGTAGGTCCTTAAGCTCTAAATCCGAAGGATTTTTTATGGAAGGCGTAGTCAAATTTGGTTCATCGATAGAGATATCCTTAGGAGATGGTGGAGAAATATGGTCCTTATTGAGAAGTTTCTCAATGGTACGAATGTCTTCATCCCAATTGGAGGGAGAATCGTCATATTGCAAGTCCACATCTCCCAAAGTTGCTTCAAATTCTTTGAAAAGGAAATCACTTTCTCCAAATGGAGTTAGTGAAGGAGCAATAGAGGCAACGGTCTCAACAATGGGTAGAGAAGAAGAACCACTTTTACAAGCGTCTTTGAAATGCTCTTCACAAGCCTCATCAAGAACGTCAATGAAATTAACGCTCTCATTTTCAGAAGGCTGCTTAGGAAGTTTACCCATGTTAAAGACGATTTTATCATCACCAACTCTCATGATTAATTCACCCGCGGCTACATCAATGAGAGTGCGACCGGTCCTCAAGAATGGACGTCCAACAACTAATGGAACACGGGGGTCCATCTCGTAGTCAATGACAACAAAATCCGCCGGAAAGGTGAATTTGTCGACACCGACGAAGACATCTTCGGCTATCCCCACTGGATAAGCGACCGTACGGTTAGCTAATTCCAAATTCATTCGTGTGGGGACTAGCTCGGGTAGAGATAATTGTTTCCAAACACTTAATGGAATTAAGTTTATACTAGCACCTAGATCGGCTAGGGCCATACAATTCTCTACCCCAGGGAAGTTGCAAGGAATGAGAAAACGACCCGGATCACCAAGTTTGGTGGGTAATTTCCTTAAGAGCACTGCAGAGCAATTCTCGTTAAGTTGGGTCTGAGCGATGTCAAGAAGTTTCTCCTTATCACTGAGAAGATCTTTAAACATTTTAGCATATTTGGGCATGTGAGCGAGAGCCTCAGCAAAGGAGATATTGAAATTCAGTTGTTTAAACATTTTAAGAAAGTTAGAAACCTGAATATCATCCTTGTTCTTCAATTTCTCTTTCCTCAACCTTAAAGGATAAGGTATATTGGGTTGAGATGAAGGCTTTGGAATGGAATTCTCACTCACATCCTTGGGTGGTGGAGGGGTGGAAGTAGAAGGTGGTGGAATTGTAGAAGTAGAAGTTGGAGGTGTTGGAGAAATAAAAGGTCGAGGAACCGGAGAAGGAGACTCGTTTTCCTTTGTCACAATCATCGGTGTAGGTGTAGGAAGCTCGGGTTCCTATAAACCTTTTCCACTTCGAGTGGTGATTGTTTTCATCTCCCCTCTTAGATTAGCAACGTGTTACTCGGAAGAGAACCCGAACCAAAGGCTTGATTACTTGGGAAGAAACTAGCCATCATGTTCCTTAAGTCATTTGTTTGACTGGCCAAAGAGTTTCGCATATCGGCTCGAAGATCATTCCCTTGTTTCACCATATCTGCTTTCATGTTGGCCATTTCCCGCTGAAGATTCTGCACTATCGCATCATTAGTCCTCATGTAAGTTTCAACCTCGTGATTAAATACGGTGGGTTGGTTGGGAGGAGGAGCATGGTAGGCAGGTAGTTGGTAAGCGGGTTGTTGGTAAACTTGGTTGTTTCTTTGAGGTGTATATGGGGTTCTTTGGGTTTGATATTGATTTGGAGCACGAGGTTGGTTTTGATTGTTGCGGTTGAGGTTGTTTGGGTTTTGAGGGGGAAAACCGGGTGGTGAAAGAAAGTTGTTTGAGCGATAGCTAAGCAAATTGCGGTCACCTTGAGGACGTGCTTGATAGCCTCCTGTAGAAAAGTTACCGTTGGCGGCATACACATTTTCCGGATTGTCGTGAGTCGAAGGACAATCGGTGTGTGAGTGAGATCCCCCGCATATTTCACATGATTGACTTAAAGCATTAGCTTGGGCAGTGGTTTGTTTGGCACTGTTGGCGGTTTGTATAGCAAGCGATTCCACAAGCGAAGTAAGCTTATCAATTCTCTTGTCGGTGTCACTAGTACTAGCACCAGCTATATTAGTCCGAACACTCTTGGTTTGCACTCTAGACTTGTTCTCAATAATATCTCAAGCGGCATTAGAAGACTTAACCAAAATATTACCCCCCCCCCCCCCCCCTGAGGCACTATTTAGTGAATCTTGGTCATTCATGCTTAAACCATTGTAAAAAGTATTGATTTGATGTACTTTTGTTAAACCATGTTGTGGCCACTTTCTTAAAAGTTCCTTAAAACGGTCCCAAGATTCACTAAATGTCTCACCGTACTTTTGTTCAAATGTAATGATTTCATTCCGCAAAGCGGTAGTACGTGAGGGTGGGAAAAAGTAGTTAATGAACTTGGTCTCTAAATCCGTCCACATAAGAATACTTTGTGGCGGTTCCTTATCAAGCCAATTCCGGGCTTGTCTCTCTAAGGAGAAAGGAAAAAGTTGCAAGCGAATCACTTCTTGTGATACCCCATTGTACTTAACCGTATTGGTGAGCTGAAGAAACCTTTTAATATGGTCATGAGGATCATCAACTGAACACCCCAAGAATGGTTGAGCAGAGACCATTTGAATAAAGCCTGATTTTAGTTCAAAATTATTGGCTCCAATCTCGGGTATGACAATAGCATCGGTGTTGCCCTCTACGTGCGATTGAGAAAGCTCGATCATTGGTTGTAGGTGGAGTAATGACTTCGGCTTGAGCTACTTTCTTCTTACGAGCACGAGTACGCATGCACACCTACAAAAGAAAAAGAAAAATAGACAAGAAATATTTTTGGTTTTTATATGTTTTTCTATTTTTTTGGATTTTTGAAAATTTTTATTTTTATGGATTTTTGAAAATTTTTAAGCAAGAAAAATAACGTTCAAAAGTGAACGGATCCCAAAATCCAACGCGTCTCTCACTTAAAACCGTTAATCTTAACGAAAAGAGCCGGCAGCGGCGCCATTTAATACAAGGGTTTGCCTCGTATGAAAGTTTGTTAAACCGATCTTTTCGAATTGATTACCGTTAATTAGTGCGACTCAGTCGTTCTTGGTGGAAAATTAAATGGTTTGGTTATCTATTTTAAACTAAAAGCAAATAAATGTCGTTGAGTAAAATTAAAGCTTTTAAAAATTAAACTAAAAATTACTAGAAAAACACTTGGTAAAAATGGAGATTTCGGGAAGCGTGCAATTTTTAAAAATTAAAATGTAATGAACTTAAAACTTAAAACTTAAAAACTTTGAAAGAACTTAAACCATTGGAATGTAAAAATGAATTCTATCGGAATGCACTAAAATTAGAACCATCGGAATAATTTGAAAGCAAAGCTGTCTGAATGTTGCTATCTGAATAACCATCGGAATGTAACAAGTGGAGTCACAAGCTGTCGCAATGCACGCCTGTCGGAATACAAAACTATCGGAATGTCCAGATCGAAATACAAGAGATTAAATCTGTCGGAATGTTGTTAACAAAATTTGGGCAGCGTTTCGTCTTAAAGTAACCTTAAGACCCGTCGGAATATGCGATCGCAATGAGCGATCGCAATCCCAATCGGAATAAGGGGGAAAGTACAAGTGATCGCAAAGTAAAACCCCCTCGTGTTATTGCGATACAAGCAACCGTCGGAATGTATAAACCCTCAATATTGCGATGGAATACAAATAATCCAAAAATGGAGATAAGCTGAAGTCTCAATAAGCAGTTCCAATAAGCACTCTTAACCGAATCTTAAACAAGTCAATAAGCATAAATTTGACAACTTTTGAAATATGAAATTCGTAAACTTTATAAAAGAAACTTTAAAAAGATTAAACTTTTTTGAGAAAACTAAAAACAATAAGCTAAATACTAAATAAGCCAGTAAGCATGAATAGCTCAAAGCTTAATCCGTGTAAGACTTAGAAAGCATAAAAAGATTAACCTTTTAATCACGAAATCATCAAAATCAAACAATATGAAATAAAATTTCGTATCAAAATCAAGGTAAAATCAAGAAAGGTAGAAAAAGATTAAAGATTAAAAGCTTAAACTTGAACTTTTGATTAATAAAACTCAAATACAAAGATTAAATAAAACTTAAACTTTAAAAGAAAAGATGAAGTTTTAGTGAGAGAAAGTTAAACACTTTCTCTCTCTAAAATGAAAACAAAAGAAAGAAAAATGACTAGCTAACTACTAACACCCTCCTAATATGTCATTAGGAGGGTATATATAGGGAGTGGGGAGTGCATGTGTGCTTCCTTCTTTCTTTCTTTTCGTCTCGACTCGATTTAATTCTTTGTCTTTCTCGACGTCGTCTCGGGATTTGTCGATATAAATTGAACTTTGTCTTATAATTTTCTTCTTCTATTAGACTTGAGTTCTTCGACTTCATTAAACTTTCGTCTTTAGACTTTTTCTTCGATAAATCTTCAGAATATGCCTTGGACTTCCGTTCTTTTTGCACTCTTGATCTTTTGACTTCGTCTTTTCTCGTTTTCTTCGATAAAAGCCCGTGAAAGCCCGTGTTTTCTTCCTTTTTCATCTTTTGGTCCTAAAACACAATAAAAACACAAACCACGCATAATTCTAACTTTTACGACATAAAATACACGTTTTGGTCTTGTTATTATTGAAAATAAGTGGTAAAAGGATAAGTGTTTTCACACGTATTAATATGACACACACGGAGGTTGTGAAATGAGCTATTTGGCTAAGAGGACTCTTGGAAGAGTTGGGCGTGAAGCTTAACACTGTTGCAGTTAATTGTGATAATCAGGGGGCGATTCATTTATCGTGGAATCATGTTTTTCATGATAGGACTAAGCACATCAATGTGCGTTATCACTTTATCAGAGAAGTCTTGGAAGCGAAGACGATTGAAGTTCTGAAGGTGAGTACTGAACACAATGTTGCGGATGCCTTGATGAATGTGGTACCTAGACGCAAGTTACAACACTGCTTGGAGCTGCTGAGTGTTGGCATTGTCTAATATAAGCTTAAGGTGGAAATTGTTATGTATTTAGTCTTAATTAGCCTAAGTCGTGTCTAGGGGATAGTTATCGAGTTTCCTAAATAGCCTATAGCAATAAAGGTCGGTTAGTGGTGTCGCAGCCTATAAAACCTCAAGGTATTGTATTATTGTAATTGATTATTATACAAAGATTGTTTATGTATATATACTAATACATTAACTTGGGGACTAAGTAACTAACATATAACCTAATGGGTACGTCCCATCTATATCTTTGGTCTAACACGCCCCCGCAAGCTAAGGACGGGCAACAACCTGCCCATAACCCACAGGTCCCAGGATCAGAACCTGGCTCTGATACCATATAAAACCTCAAGGTATTGTATTATTGTAATTGATTATTATACAAAGATTGTGTATGTATATATACTAATAGATTAACTTGGGGACTAAGTAACTAACATATAACCTAATGGGTACGGCCCATCTATATCTTTGGTCTAACACAGCCCAACCCGACCCGTAAGACTATGTAACAGTCGGTTCCCCCTCATCTCTATAAAAGGAGGTGAGGGGGGACGAGATTCACAACGCATTCTTTATCAATGAACTAATCTAACGATTAGGGTACATACCTTGTGGGTTTCTTTTTTGTCGATGTTGCTTCACGATTGTAGTCGAATACTATAGTTTTGATATTCTGATAGTGACTGGGAAGGTTGTAAAGATGATGGAAAAAATTACTTTTGGCCATATGCTTAGTCTCGGTTCTCGAGCAATCTATTAGAGTTCTAAAAAAACAAGAAGTTGTCGCACTCTCATCACGGGAAGCTGAATACATTATTGTAACTTGAGCATCATGTCAAGCAGTTTGGTTAAGGAGGATAATTAGACTATTCGGCGATTAAGCTCATTTAGTGTGTTACATTTGCGTAATGTTAGATATTATTAGATCGTAGTATCACATACGCCCATTAAGCTCATTTAGTGTGTTACATGTGCCGAGTTTAACCCATCAATAATAATTAATGGGCAAAAAGCCCTATCTTTTTTGGAAATGTATCAAAAGAAAATATTCATATTTATCAAAATGGACAACTTTTACCACCTCTGCTTGTAGCAAGAGGCAAAACCATGCTAAAGTATTGCGGTATGAAACAGCAACTCAGCAAGTAGCTGATGTTCTCACCAAATCAATCTGTAATGCTCAACATGCAAATCTTAGAAAACTTCTTGGATCAAGGGGAATGTTGAATAATGATTCAAAAAATTTTAAAGTTAGTAGTCTTCGTTATCTACAATAAAGTATATGTTGTCAATTGAGTCTTGAGTCTCTTTGTGTTGCATTGTAGTTCTAGTATATTCAAGAGTCTCTCTAATCAGCCTATATAAGAAGGCTATGTTGTGCAATGTTTATGCAATGCAATCAAATAATAAAAGTCTCTCTTACCTTTGTGTGTTTATAAAAATTGTCATACCAACAATCTTTAGTGCAACTCTTAATGACCAATTCTATACCGAGTTTAAGACCTAACCATATATTTGATGTTGTTCAATAAAAGAACGTTTAATCCTTTGAACAAGAAAAAATTCGGTTTTAGTGGCTTTGGTGATACTACGATCTAATAATATCTAACATGAGTTCAAAAATGAAATATTCTACCACAAGACTGCAAAGTATAATTTTTTTTTATTTTTTTTTTTTTGGTAATGGGTTACCCCGGTAAATATATTAACCAAAAAATAATGTTAAGTACACAGGAATGTGGCCGAAGTACCACATTAACCTCAAGCAAAGGCTTGGAAACTAGTGCTTATGACATGACATAAACACACTACATATATCAAATGACATAGACTACATCATAAACTAATCATCGAACAGATGAACACCAGCAGAATGAAGTCTTGAAACAAAGAAAACACCCCACCACTCCAACAGCACGCCAGCGGCAGCAAAGGATCCACATGAGGCCGCCTCCTTAAAAAACCTTCTCGAGAAAAACCCAATGGGAAAAACCCCAAGAAGGAAAAAAGAGTACGGCCCTCATACACTAACACCACCATGAGAAACGCATATACTAGGCAATCTCCACCGATCCAACAAGGACTTGGAACGGGCACTAACCTTCTTAAATCTGAAGGTGACAAGCTTTAGTCGAATAGTATCACAAATCAACACCACAACTTGATCAACATTCCTGCGTTGCCCTCTGAACAAACGAGAATTCCGTTCGGCCCATAAGAAATAAGAAGTCGCAGCCAAGACCATTCGGCCAATAATGCTAATCACAGATCGAGCCTTCGAAATAGGGGATAAATAGGCAAAGATGTCCGCAAATCTCGGAGGTACAGATCCCATATCAGCCAACTCCCGAACATTACACCAAACATGCGAAGAGAAAGAACACTCAAAAAATAAGTGTGAATGGGAATCCGCAACCGCCCCACACAATGGACACCGCAAAGTAGCAATATCCACGTTAAGGCCTACATCCCAATGCCTCAATCTGTCTTGAGTCTTTAGTTTACCCTGTACCATAAGCCACATATGAACTGCATGTCTAGGGATACAATGCGCAAACCACACCACATGGTACCACTCAACAGCCTCTGAATGAGTACGAATAGAGTCCCAAACCCTAGCCACAGAAAATGGGTGTAGGGCGCCCGTAGTATCACGCCACATAATAACATCCTCAAGATCATCCTGGAGAGCCGGAACAGGCAAAGAATCTAACAAAGGATAACGTTCAGGCCAATCCGGAGGCCATTGCCAAGCGCCATTAGAAATAAGGTCACGAACCGAATCAGCAAGAGTAAAACCCGACCGAATAATATTGCGAACAGTAATAACATTCCGGAGAGGACAAATCTCCGCCCATCGATCAAACCACATAGACGTAGAAGAACCGCTAGAAATCTTATGCCAAATAAACGGCCGTACACGCGGCCGAATCATAAGTAACTTTCGCCAACCCCAACTCATGTCACCAATAGCCGGAACATCCCAGAAGCTCCTCCCATTAAGTTTATACGTATGAATCCATTGAACCCATAGAGACTCCTTCCGAGTAATAATACACCAAATATGCGAAGTCATAAGAGCAGTATTAAAGTCTACCAGGTTACGAATCCCCAGGCCACCCTCACGTTGTGGCAAACAAACCAGCTCCCAAGCAACCTTGGCTTTACCCCGTTTCAAAGGTCCTTGGGACCATAAAAAACCACACATAAGTTGATCCAATTCCGATATGATCCGGGCAGGAAGAATAAAGACAGAAGCCCAGTAAATATGCATAGAAGAAAGAACTGAGCGAATAAATTGTAACCTACCTGCCAAAGAAAGATACTTATTCCGCCAATCATTAACCCTGCTCTCCAACTTTTCCACAAGGACTTTACAGTCCCTATAAAGAAGTCGAGAAGATATAAGTGGTACACCCAAATATCGAACGGGGAGCTGCCCTTCAGCAAACGGCAGCAGATTAAGAATACTAGTCTTCACCGTAGGAGAAACATTGCAGAAGAACACAGTACTCTTAGGGATACTAGGAACAAGGCCAGAAACATTCTTAAACTCATCCAAAGCATCCATAATAACACGTACCGACTGAAGATGACCATGCGTAAACAAGAATAAGTCATCTGCAAAACAAAGGTTAACAATAGAATTATTCTCACACCGATAGTGATAATAAAATTCCTCAGCATCACGCACACGTTTCCTCAAAATAAGCGTTAACATCTCCATGACAAGAGTGAATAAGTAAGGTGACAACGGATCCCCTTGACGCAGACCTCTTTTACCACGAAACCAGCCATGAATATTCCCGTTAATACAAATAGAATACGATGTAGACGTAACACACACCATAATCCATTCAACCATAGTATAAGGAAACCCGAATCCAATCAGAATAGAACGAAGGAAACCCCAATCAACGGTATCATATGCTTTCTGAATATCAACCTTAAAAGAACACCTGGGCGGCCCACTTCGTCTATGATAGTTACGCATAAGCTCCTGAGTTAGAAGTATATTATCCGATATTCGTCGACCCGGAACAAAAGCAAATTGATTAATACTAACTAAATCACCAAGATCATCCTTGATACGATTAGCAATAATCTTACTAATGCACTTAAAAATCACATTACAGCAAGATATAGGACGATAGTCAGTAATCTTTGCAGGAGTAGACACCTTCGGAATCAAAGCAATAAGAGTATGGTTAATTTCCTTAAGTAATATACCATTAGCGAAAAACTCCCGAATAGCACAAATAACTTCGCCACCAACAATATCCCAAGCCTTCTTAAAAAATGCAGCCGTGAAACCATCTGGACCTGGGGCTTTATCATCACCCATAGAGAACATAGCCCCTTTAATTTCATCATCCGAAACAACCCGTATCATAGCATTAGCTTTCTGAGCATCCAAAATACTAGTAAACAAGTTATGACTATCAAGCGGTACAGTCATACCTTCCATCCCCAGAAGTTGTTCATAGTGTGTGACAAAAGCATTTGGAACAGCATTACCTTCATGAATAGCATTAGAACCATCCATGACCATGTCAATGCGATTCCTAGCACACTTACTTTTAACAACACGATGAAAATAGGCCGTGTTAGAATCACCCTCATGAAGCCAGTCAATCTTAGATTTTTGTCTCAAGAATTGTTCTTCATCAAGTGTAGCCTCCTTAAACGCAAGGAGATAATGCGCATGAATCTCCCGCAGTTCAGGATCATTAGTGTCACGATCAATAGCTTGCTGCGCCACATCAAGATCCAACCGAATACGCTTAACCCGTTCATGCAGATTGCCATACTCATAGAGAAGCTTACGAAACGGAGATTTAAGACCCTTAAGACGAACTCTTAACAACTCTACACATAGCACATCCCTGAATAGATAAATTCCAGCCATTCGCAACAATGCCCCGAAACCCTTCTTTAGAAACCAAAAAGTTTGAAAACTTAAAAGGTTTAGGTTTAGGTCTACTAACCGCAGGAATTCGAAGCACACAAGGAGAATGATCCGAAATCCTATAAGGTTGGAAGACAGCAAGGGAGTTAGGGAATGCGTCAATATATGCGATATTGCACATAACACGATCTATCTTTTTTAGAATACCATCACCACCCATAGGCTTCTGATTCCATGTGAAATGTAACCCCGTAGCATTAACATCCATAACTTCCATTTGTTGAAAACATTCTTTAAACTCACGCATAGCAATATTCGGCTCATAGCCACCACACGAATGATCCTCTAGATTGAGTGCAGTATTAAAATCCCCAAGCAACACCCACGGTTTATCACGCATAAACGTGGCATGTGCCACTAAATTAGACCATAGAACACGCCTATCAACATAGTAATTAGCCGCATACACAAAGGAACAAAATATTGTTTTAGAATCAGCTCTAGTATTAACTTGACAATGAACGACTTGGGGAGTTTGCGCCATCACCATAACATCAACAACATCATCATTCCAACCAAGAATGATCCTAGTGCCTTTGGAACAAAGACCACCATTAGACGTCCATTTCCACCTACTACACACCTTTCGACAAGTATCATAAACAACAGATACATCCACATGAGACTCCAGAACAGCACATACACTAAGATTATTCTCATTAACCACCTGACGAACCTCCTTTTGTTTAGGGGCGCGATTCAAACCCCTAATATTCCATGAAGCCATACTAAACATTAGAAACATTTAGAACAGGAGTGCTTGCCCCTGAAGTGGAATTATTAAACAGATTCGCAGTTTCATCATACACCATCTCAACAACCTCATCATCATCTAACTCCTCCCCTCCCTCTTTAAGACTAGATAATGACTCATATAAATTATAACAGATACTGGAGGTAGTAAGATGAAAAGGTCAGGTGCGCGTTGGGCAACAGGGTAGGTTTAGAATGAGTTAGTTTCTAGTACAATAACGAAACACACCAGTTTAGCTAGGCTAGGAAAACTTCTTTTTTTCTATTTTTGCAAGAATAACCAATGCTTAAATTGATTACAAAAGCTACATATACGCCGGTAACCAAATCTTTTAAACGAAAATTTGAATCAAAATATTGTATGTTTCATTTATTATATCTGATGACTAGTCACTTTTAGCTACTGGAAATTTTATCAGAAGCTAGAGCTCCTATGGCATGGTGGCATCAAAAGCTACCCGTTAAGCTAAGATGGCCTATTTTAGCAATATAATGTTTCTGCTAAGCAAGAAGGCCCCCTGCATCGTCAATCGGACAAACACAAGTCAAATCATTTTTCAAGTTGGAATGTAATGAGTAAACCTACTACCCCAGCGCCCCATAAATATAGCTCTTACCGATTCATAGGTAAATTGATCGTAATTGCCACTGTCCTAGAGCGATAAGTGATTTTTCAATCAAGTTACCTATATGGCAATTAGTTCAAGATATAGGGGAAGTAAAAGGAAATTTACAAACTTGCACTATAAGCGGGGGTTGAGATAGGCCCTTCCATCGGCATCATTGATGAATTGAGGGGAACATGGAAAGGTCTAGTTCATTAAATCATTTGTAAACATGTTTGTTGTGATAAGGTTCTATTGAAAGGCTAAAAAACGACCAACACGAACTAAACAGCATCAGAAGTCAGAACCACATAATTCTTCCTATCAACTTCCCAAAAAGTAAAACAGTTAGTAACTAGTAGTTTTCTGCATGATTCAAAGATACAAAATTTACCCTCCAAAAAGGGTTGCCAGATTCACTTTTCATATCCTCAAATCCTATTCAAAATCCTCACATCATTCCTTAAACGTTTATATTTCCTTTTTCTTTATAAGTGCTCTTTTACTTGTATCTTCTACCTATGTGGCCCATAATAACTTATAAGATGTATTTTTACAGAACTAAAATCTCTTAACATGACGGAAATGATTTTTATAATTTGATAATCTACATCACATGGGTAATCTGCAGTTATTATACTAAGAATTATTAAAAACTAGAATTGTCGTTATAGGTAAAGTTATTGTACGAAATATATACAAGTGAAGAACATATCTCGTTAAAGTTAAAAAAAAAATAGCATAATATCCGCCATCACAACGTGCCCATATCGTGCTAGTAGATAGATGATACATACATAGATGGATAATTCTAGACTTTACTCGCTCAAAAGATCACCTCAACTTTCAAATCATCTAACAATTATTGCATTTGATCACAATGCCATTATTCAACCCAAGAAGGCCATAAATTCACACGAACCAAGAAGGCTTATCTTAATTAATGCTTGTGCAAGTGTGCATAGAAAGACAGTAGAACCAATGCACACAGAAGTGTTTGCTGAATAACTTATCAATACCCACCCTTGCAGCAAAACCATAAGGTATGTTTACAGAATGAAATATTATATTCTGTTATGCTGATTATATGTGAGTTAATAATTTTGTATAGTTGATCAACTGCATTTGTTCACACAAATGTATTCATGTAGTAATTTAGGGTCATGTTATTTAAATGCCCCTCAGTTTTAATACCATAACAATAAGAACACTAATAAGGCATGCATGATTAAAAAAAAGTAAAGTAAAGTAACACCCAATACAGTCTTCCACGGGTTATGGGTCCCAATACCGTCTAGGACAGTGCATGGGGGAGGTTGAGACGTAGACAGTCCCCTACCAAAGATAGAGAGATTGGTTCCGGTTCTATTAAAGATAAAAAAAAAGGACCTTTAACCAACTGATCCAAACTTGCTAACTTAAGGAGGGGTGCAACACGAGATTCCCGGCGGGTCACCCAAGCCAATACTACTGTACATCAATAGAAATTGGAGATAATATAAACAAAAAGGTGACCAACTTTTATAGTACAGTAAGTATTTACTTTTAATTTTGAACTTGCAAACTGATTATAGTAAGTATTGGTTCCATTTTTTGAGTTTCTTGTTTTTCAAGATCACCTAGATTATGACCCTGCTTAAAATGGTAAAATCAGAGTTCAAAAATCAGAAGCAAACACTTTCTTCGTTGTCATTTTCAGCGACAAGCTGAGTTGGTTGAGTACTCAGTCTGTCTTTGTAGTGTTTGGCTTTTGTGTAACTTTTTTATTTTTCTAAAGCGAACTTAATGACTGTTATAGACAGGTAGATTCTTTATCTACCAGAATTAGTACTACAATGTCGAATCCAAAGTCTGTCTTTGTAGTGTTTGGCTTTTGTGTAACTTTTTTATTTTTCTAAAGCGAACTTAATGACTGTTATAGACAGGTATAACAGAATTAGTACTACAATGTCGAATCCAATAAGTGAAACGGTAAGACCGAAGAGGAAGAAGGTGTGGGTCGATTACCTTGTCCAATTTCGGTGGATTTTGATCATCTTTATCGTGCTTCCGATGTCACTTACGTTATACTTGCTCGATTACCTTGGAGAACTTATGTCCAGCCGGAAACCGTACAAGCAACGCCAAATGGAACATGACGAAAATATTCTAAAAACAATCAAAAGATTGAAGAAAAGAAACCCTGCAAAAGATGGTCTTATCTGTACAGCCCGTAAACCATGGTCTACAGTGGGCATGCGAAACGTTGACTACAAACGAGCTAGGCATTTTCAAGTAGACCTTTCAGCTTTCTGTAACATTCTTGAAATAGACGTGGAAAGAATGGTTGTTAAATGTGAGCCGTTGGTAACAATGGGTCAGCTCACGAGGGTTACTGTCCCAATGAATCTTGCACTTGCTGTTGTGCCAGAGCTTGACGAACTTACAGTTGGTGGGCTCATCAACGGAAGTGGACTCGAAGGAAGCTCGCATTTGTATGGTCTGTTTACAGACACTATTGTCGCTTACGAGATAATTTTAGCTGACGGGAAGGTTGTTCGTGCTACAAAAGATAACAAGTACTCCGACCTCTTCTATTCTATTCCATGGTCTCAAGGGACATTAGGTCTGCTTACTTGTGCTGAAATTAAGCTTATAACAATCAAAGAATACATGAAATTAACATATAAGCCTGTAAAGGGTCACATAACCGATCTGGCCAGGGGATATGTTGATTCTTTTGCAACTGAATTTGGAGATGATGACGAAGTAAAGGTTCCAGATTTTGTGGAAACAATAATCTACAATCCTAATGAAGCTGTTTGCATGACGGGAAAATACGCTTCTGAAGAAGAAGCAAAAAGGAACAAGACAAAAATTAACAATATTGGCCGGTGGTACAAGCCATGGTTTTATCAGCATGCACAAACGGCATTGAATGAAGGAGAGTTTGTTGAATACATACCAATTAGAGAGTATTACCACAGACACACTCGGAGTTACTTCTGGGAAGCGAAGCTTCTCCTTCCTTTTGCTGACCAATGGTGGTTTCGGTTTTTTCTTGGTTGGATGATGCCACCAAGAATACCAATACTTAAGGCTACCCAAGTCGAGTCCATCCGAAACTATTATCATGACATGCATGTCCTTCAGGACTTGCTTGTCCCCCTTTACAAGGTTTCGGATGCTTTGGAGTGGGCACATGAGGAAATGGAGGTATGTACACGTACTTACAGTATGCAATTCTCATAGATGTCTGTCAATTTCTACAATTTTACTTGCAATAATTTGTTATGGGTTGTTTTTTTTATCTCAACATGTCAAATATAGACATCTGGAGAAAAATTCAAAACATTTTCTTGTAATGGGTTAAAAGACAGTAATAATCTATTTTTAATGTAACAGCAAAGTTTCCATCTCTAGTTTGAGGTAACGATGTTTGTTCCTTTTTAAACAGGTGTATCCCATTTGGCTTTGTCCACACAGACTGTACAAGCATCCATATAAAACAATGGTGTTTCCGGAGCCAGGGTTCGAGCAACATCACAGACAGGGTGACACTGCATACGCCCAGATGTACACGGATATTGGCCTCTACTACGCACCAGGACCAGTGTTGAGGGGTGAAGTCTTTGATGGGTCTAATGCAGTCAGTCGAATGGAGCAATGGTTGATTCAGAACCATGGGTTCGAGACACAGTATGCTGTAAGTGAACTCAGTGAAAAGGACTTCTGGAAGATGTTCGATGGTGAACTTTACGAAAAGTGTCGACTAAAGTATGGAGCTATTGGGAATTTTATGACAGTCTACTACAAAAGCAAGAAAGGTAGGAAAACAGAAAAGGAGGTTCAAGAAGCTGAGAATGTGTCTGTCGAGTCTCCATATGCTCTAGTTGATCATTCATGAGCCTACGACTTAGCTCAATCTATTGTGTACTATGAGATCTTTGGTCCAGCTCGACCAATTCTGTCAAATTTAATATTTAAACATATGTTTGTTGCCGTTGAATAAAAGAACATATTGAATTCCTTGAACAAGAGAAGATTCGGTCCTAGAGGCTTTGGTGTTCACATTTGAACTTATCCTACCATGCATTACTTCAGAGTTCAGATTGAATAATCCATGCTCATACACCGATCCACAATAAGTCTTTGTATCTCAAAAGTACATGTGATATCCATAAATAACAGTACTGTGTCCTTTTGTTTCTCAGAAAACCATATTTTTCCAGCACAAGGGGAAGTACTTTTGCTAGAAATAAGGGTGCTACTGCGATTTAATAATATCTAACATGACTTCAAAAATAAAAGCTTCTACAACAAGAGTGCAAAGTAGAATTAGTATCAACATGATAACGAAATAACAGATACCGGAGGTGGTAAGATGAAAAAGTCGGGTACACGTTGGGCAGCAGGTTAGGTTTAGAATAAGTTAGTTTCTAGTACAATAACGAAACATGCCAGTTTAGCTAGGCTAGGAAAACTTCTTTTTTTCTATTTTTGCATGAATAACCAATGCTTAAATTGATTACAAAAGCTACATATACACTAGTAACCGGATTTTTTAAAGGATAAATTGATTCAAAATATCATATGTTTCATTTATTATATCTGATGACTAGTCACTTTTAGCTACTGTAAATTTTATCGGAAGCTAGAGCTCCTATGGTATGGTGGCATCAAAAGCTACCCGTTAAGCTAAGGCTGGGGAAGTGGCAAGAAAAAAACCCACCACCACCTCAGCGCAACATCAGTTTTTTAACAACCCACAAAAACCCACCATGCCATGGGAATGGTAACAAAAAAACCCACCTCTACCTCACCTCCATTTTATATAAAATATACCCCACTAAATACCCCAACCCACTCACAAACCTATTAAAAAATATTAAAAATAATTAATTAGGAAAAGATGGCACGTTTTAAGAAAGGTAGGAAACTCACCTGTAGTGGGTTATAAGACCCAACCCACGCGTGGGTTTATGGTGACCTTAATAGAGTGGCTTTTGCCACATAGATGTCACCCGTGGGAAATTAGTCCCACTCCCCCAGCCTAAGATGGCCTATTATAGCAATGTTTCTGCTAAGCAAGAAGGCCCCCTGCATCGTCAATCAGACGAACACAAGTCAAGTCATTTTTTCAAGTTGGAAAGACACTCTGAATAGTAATGAGGAAACCTACTACACAATCGCCCCATAAATATAGCTCTTACCGATTCATAGGTAAATAGATCGTAATTGCCACTGTCCTAGAGCCATTAGTGATTTTTCAATCAAGTGGCCTATATGGCAATTAGTTCAAGATATAGGGGAAGTAAGTAGAAATTTACAAACTTGCACTATAAGCGGGGTTGAGATAGGCCCTTCCTTCGGCATCAATTGATGAATTGAGGGGAACATGGAAAGGTCCCCTAGACATAGTCCATTAAATCATTTGTAAACATGTTTTTTGTCATAAGGTTCTATTGAAAGGCTAAAAAAAGACCACCACAAACTAAACAGTATCAGAAGTCAGAACCACAGAAATCTTCCTATCAAACGACTTCTTGAACAATTATGTTTCCTTACTCTTTTACTTGTATCTTCTACCTATTTGGCCCATAAAAACTTATAAGATGTATTTCTACAGAACTAAAATCTCTTAACATGATGGAAATGATTTTTATAATTTGATAGTCTGCAGTTGTTATATGAGTTAACTTGTTATTGCTAAGAAATATTAAAACTAGAATTGTCGTTATTGGTAAAGTTATTGTATCAAAATATATACAAGTGAAGAACATATCTCGTTAAAGTTAAAAAATAGCATAATATCCTCCGTCACAACGTGCCCACATCGTTCTAGTAGATAGATGATACATACATAGATGGATAGTTCTAGACTTTACTCGCTCAAAAGATCAGCTTATGTCAACTTTCAAATCATCTAACAATTATTGCATTTGATCACATTGCCATTATTCAACCAAGAACTCAGCTTTAAGATAACAACAAAAGAAGGATGGCCACAAATTCACCAAATGCACACAGAAGTGTTAGCTGAGTAACTTATCTATACCCACCCTTGCAGCAAAACCATAAGGTATGTTTACAGAATGCAATATTATATTCTGTTTTAGTACGCTAAATGCTGATTATATGTGCGTTAATAACTTTGTATACTTAATCAACTGCATTTGTTCACACAGAATGTATTCATGAATACATGTGTTAATTTAGGGTCATGTTATTTAAACGCCCCTCAGTTTTAATACCATAAGAATAAGAACACTAATAAGGCATGCATGATTAATATACCAAATACTGTACAACAATATAACTTGGAGATAATAGTAATAAGTATTTACCTTTAATTTTGAATTTGCAAACTGATTATAGTAAGTATTGGTTCCATTTTTTGAGTTTCTTGTTTTTCAAGATCACCTAGATTATGACCCTGCTTAAAATGGTAAAATCAGAGTTCAAAACTCAGAAACAAACACTTTCTTTGTTGTCATTTTCAGCGACAAGGCTGAGTTGGTTGAGTACTCAGTCTGTATTTGTATTGTTTGGCTTTTGTGTAACTTTTTTATTTTTCTAGAGCGAACTTAATGACTGTTAATCTGTTATAGACAGGTAGATTCTTTATCTACCAGAATTAGTACTACAATGTCGAATCCAACAAGTGAAACGGTAAGACCGAAGAGGAAGAAGGTGTGGGTCGATTACCTTGTCCAATTCCGGTGGATTTTGGTCATCTTTATCGTACTTCCGATGTCGCTTACGTTATACTTGCTCGATTACCTTGGAGAACTTATGTCCAGCCAGAAACCGTACAAGAAACGCCAAATGGAACATGACGAAAATATTCTAAAAACAATTAAAAGATTGAAGATAACAAACCCTGCAAAACATGGTCTTATCTGTACAGCCCGTAAACCATGGTTTACAGTGGGCATGCGAAATGTTGACTACAAACGAGCTAGGCATTTTCAAGTAGACCTTTCAGCTTTCTGTAACATTCTTGAAATAGACGTGGAAAGAATGGTTGTTAAATGTGATCCGTTGGTAACAATGGGTCAGCTCACGAGGGTCACTGTCCCAATGAATCTTGCTCTTGCTGTTGTGCCAGAGCTTGACGAACTTACAGTTGGTGGGCTCATCAACGGAAGTGGACTCGAAGGAAGCTCGCATTTGTATGGTCTGTTTACTGACACTATTGTCGCTTACGAGATAATTTTAGCTGACGGGAAGGTTGTTCGTGCTACAAAAGATAACAAGTACTCCGACCTCTTCTATGCTATTCCATGGTCTCAACTCTCAAGGGACATTAGGTCTGCTTGTGCTGAAATTAAGCTTATAACAATCAAAGAATACATGAAATTAACATATAAGCCTGTAAAGGGTAACATAACCGATCTGGCCAGGGGATATGTTGATTCTTTTGCAACTGAATTTGGAGATGATGACGAAGAAAAGGTTCCAGATTTTGTGGAAACAATAATCTACAATCCTAATGAAGCTGTTTGCATGACGGGAAAATACGCTTTTGAAGAAGAAGCAAAAAGGAACAAGACAAAAATTAACAATATTGGCCGGTGGTACAAGCCATGGTTTTATCAGCATGCACAAACGGCATTGAATAAAGGAGAGTTTGTTGAATACATACCAATTAGAGAGTATTATCACAGACACACTCGGAGTTACTTCTGGGAAGCGAAGCTTCTCCTTCCTTTTGCTGACCAATGGTGGTTTCGGTTATTTCTTGGTTGGATGATGCCACCAAAAATACCAATACTTAAGGCTACCCAAGTCGAGTCCATCCGAAACTATTATCATGACATGCATGTCCTTCAGGACTTGCTTGTCCCCCTTTACAAGGTTTCGGATGCTTTGGAGTGGGCACATGAGGAAATGGAGGTATGTACACGTACTTACAGTATGCAATTCTCATAGATGTCTGTCAATTTCTACAATTTTTGCAATAATTTGTTATGGGTTGTTTTTTTATCTCAACATGTCAAATATAGACATCTGTAGAAAAATTCAAAACATTTTCTTGTAATGGGTTAAAAGACCTACATAATCTATTTCTAATATAAACAGCAAAGTTGCCATCTCTAATTTGAGGTAACAATGTTTGTTGCTGTGTAAACAGGTATATCCCATTTGGCTTTGTCCACACAGACTGTACAAGCATCCATATAAGACAATGATGTTTCCGGAGCCAGGGTTCGAGCAACATCACAGACAGGGTGACACTGCATACGCCCAGATGTACACGGATATTGGCCTCTACTACGCACCAGGACCAGTGTTGAGGGGTGAAGTCTTTGATGGGTCTAATGCAGTCAGTCGAATGGAGCAATGGTTGATTGAGAACCATGGGTTCGAGACACAGTATGCTGTAAGTGAACTCAGCGAAAAGGACTTCTGGAAGATGTTTGATGGTGAACTATATGAAAAGTGTCGAATAAAGTATGGAGCTATTGGGAATTTTATGACCGTCTACTACAAAAGCAAGAAAGGTAGGAAAACAGAAAAGGAGGTTCAAGAAGCTGAGAATGTGTCCGTCGAGTCTCCATATGCTCTAGTTGATCATTCATGAGCCTACGACTTAGCTAAATCTATTGTGTGCTATGAGATCTTTGGTCCAACTCTTAACGACCAATTCTATCAAATTTAAGATTTAAACATATGTTTGTTGCTGTTGAATAAAAGAACATATTGAATCCCCCCCCTGATCGTCAACCGGTTGTGCAATTTTTCTTTTTAGAATGAGTTAGCAATTTTTCTGCTAAGCAAGAAGCCCCCCTGCATCGTTAACTGGACAAACACAAGTCACTCATTTTCTCAAGTTGGAAAGACACTCTAAATATAGTTCTTACCGATCATAGGTAAATTGATCATAATTGCCACCCATTATGTGTACTCATCCTAGAGCGATAAGTGATTTTTCAATCAAGTTCCATCTGGCAATTAGCTTAAAATATAGGGGAAGTAAAGGCAAATTTACAAACTATTGTAAACATGTTTGTGATAAGGTTCTATTGGAAGGCTAAAAAAGGACCAACACAAACTAAACAGCATCAGAAGTCACAACCACAGAATTCTTCCTATCAACTTCCCAAAAAGTAAAACAGTTAAACAAGTCTTCTGCATGATTCAAAGTTACAAAATTTACCCTCCAAAATGGGTTGCCAGATTCACTCTTCACATCCTCAAATCCTATTCAAAATCCCCATAAGCAAATCACCATATTCTCATATTCAAACAAAGTTCCAATCTAAACCAATTCTAGCCTTATCATCCTCGTATAATCAAGAACCATCCATATCCATATCAACTAAAACCCAAGAACAAGACCGAAAACCAGATGTATATAGCGTTAAATTCAAGACTTTAGGAGATTGCAAACTTGGTATATCAAGATATCCTGATTTTGAATACAATGCTCAAGGGGGAGAGGGTAGTGGGATAGGGAAGGAGATGGTTGGGGCTGACTTTAATGGCGAGACATCTGTTGATTTCGATGTAAAAACGCTCTACATACCGTCATTAAGTTCTGCAACAACTAAGTTCTTGGGCTTGCCATTGCCACCTTTCTTGAAAATAGAGATTGTTCCTGAGATCTTTAGAGGGATCATCAACTTAGAATCTGGCAAGGTAGACTTTGATCCATTCCTACTTTTGACTAGTGTCTGGATGTGCCTTTGTTTTTAAGTTCTAGTCAGACTATCGAATTTTGTAGTTTATGGCAACTTCTTATTATTTACTACGTAGTATAAGAGTTTAATAGACAAATTGGCCAAGAATTACATTTTTATGGAAATCACAGAGACGTTTTATGGTATGGACTATGGAGGTGAACGCCGTTTAGATTAGTTTAAAAAGGGGGTTAAATGGGCAGTATGATTCAATCTATCGATCATTAATGATGTTGTAGCTGATTTGAAACTATTTATAAAATGCTTGTGTACCCAGAAGTAAAACCATATCCAAACACTATCTGATTACTAAGACTTCAAGCAGTAAGAAGCATATGTGATGTGTGTGTAATACATGTATATATGTACATCTAAACCCGTGATCTAAATACAGGTTGATCTCAAATTTAAGGCCCGATTCTGGTTTTCAGTGGGAAGTATCTACAAAGCTCCACCATTGATGGTGGAGACATTATTGACATCAGAAGAATCAAAAGGAACTGTCAGGAGTGGAACTGGGAATAGACTCGGTGAACAAGGGAGGTGCAAACTAGTGGGAGTGGCAACAGTTGAACAAATTGATGATTTTCTGATGAATTCATTTCTTGATCTTCCAAACGAATGTCTTGCAATCTTAAATGCAACAATCACCTTCTCTAAGGACTGATAAGTTTTTTAAATTACAAGTCAATGAACCATAGATTGTATTTGTTTAAAATTCGTATATTTTTTTACACTTATGAGGTTTTTCTTTATTGTTCATATATACACATCAATATGATATTACAGTTAATGATTTAGATGTTAATAGCTATTAGTTAATACCTCCTCGTGACTTTTCTCAATACTCTTAAAAAATATCTTATATTGCTTTGTTCTTTTGTTTAGTCGAATCAGGATCTTTGATCTAAGTTTATTTGTATAATCTTTCATTATGTATCGCTTGATAAGACTTCGTGTTTACCATATAAAATAAAGTTGATAGTTTCTCGGTTATCCTATTTCGATTTGCTTCTGGTATAGTGGGTTCTCTTAGGTAGGCACGAGATTAGAGGCCCGGCTTATGTCATGAGCAACTTTGCTATTTGAATCACCTAAATACATGTAAAATATGGAAACAGGAATACAATATATATTGTCCTCATAAGAATAAAGCTACATCCACATCTACACCAGCTGAGTCTTTTGTTTTTAACCTCAATGTTTTAAAATTGCATTAATGTATGTTTAGAAGTGAAGAATTTGTTGAGTTGGGGAAACTGATCTGGGCTCCGGCACAAGCTCCGATGTTAACCAGACAAAGTGTAACGCAGGTAGGACTCTACTTACGTACTTACGCAGAGGCTCCTTGGGACCCTACTCCTAAGTAGAGCATAAGAAGATTGATGAAGGCTCCGAGACGAAGGCTCCAAGATGAAAGCTCCGAGTGGAGGCTCCGACAAGCAGTCAGAGGGCTTCCGGAACATGGTTGAGCCCATATGTAGTTAGTTTGGGCTTTAATTCAATCTTGAGGAGCAAGTTAGGATTAGGTTTCATACTTATAAATACCCCCTCATTGCAATTGCAAACGGTATCTCTTGTGTGTGTACTCAATAATAAATCTATCTGGGTTGACCCCGTGGACGGCTACAACTTAGATACCACGTTATATCTTGTGTTATTTACTTTCCGCAAGCGTTTGTTTTGTTTGTTTGTTCGGTGGTGTGTGCAGGTGCGATATACCCTAGCAGATTTGTGCTAAAATATCCATGTTGGTCAGAGTTAGAGATCTGAATTTCCATGCCACCCAACTACCAAGGGTGAATAATCGAAAAAAGTGATTTGACGTATAGGATTATATATGATACTTAAGAGATTAATGATATCAAGACAATTAGTAATGGACGAGTCCTTGGGATTTACTTGGGACTTTGAGAAGCCGTATGAGATGAAAATCACATGTACGGTTCTGCGATAGGGATGGGGACAGTGATATTACCGTCCACTATAAATATTTACGCAGCTTAGCTGCTTGTGCCTGAATGAATGGTGTACGATCAAAGTTCACATTTTTAAATATTTCATTTCGTAGCAAGATATCAAGTTCGAATTACATATTTGCAGTTATCATTCTGATATGGTGTAACAGAAGCATTATATGCTAATTCTTAAATTGTTTTCTTATAGATTGTTGTTGCACTGGCAAGTTATTTTACATAAAGGCTGTTATCATGTAGAAATGTTACATTGCGTGCAAATCAAATTGTTTTTGTATAGTTGTACATTCTGAATTCAGCATACAGTTTAGAATCGAGGAATCGAGAATATCCGTATGTTTAATTTTATCATTTTTTATCATGACTTCTAATGTTGTACAATATCACACAATAAGTACTTACAGTAATCATTTCTATTTTCATCCTGCATGCTCCGCTATTCAAAGCTTTGAGTGTTTCTACCCAGCATCTCATCAAACCGCATTAAAATAATTTCCCGTGATAAAATGATCTGCATGATGGAAACCACGTCAAATGTGATGCAAATATTGATTATATATGCTACAACAAAGGTGGCAAGATAGGTGTGACGATGTTTTAGCACGGGTCAATTTGGGGGCCAGGTGGGTTGGCTTAACCTTCAAACATTTTTATTATATTTTTTAACAATTTTACAAATAATAAATTCATTAATTAAGATCACAAACAGTTTGTCTTTTAGAGGTCATATGTATTAAAAAAGGTGGGACTTCAGCTAATTGACGGACGCATTCCCCCTTTAGCTAAAATCATCTATTTGACCCGTTAGGGTGGAACACAACCGGAACTGGCTGATTCATAACTAAATTGCCACCTCTATCTGCAATCTAAAACAGTAAAACTGAGCTATGTCATACCACACTTTCACAACTCACCAATTAAAATGTGTGTTCAAACAATATTGAGCTGTTGTTCCTCACTCGAATGCAAGCCTTTGTGTGCCAACAAGGGAATCGTATAGTCCCTTTTTGGCCAATAACTCCGAGTGAGTACCAAGCTCTGCAATTTTTCCTTCAGAACACAAAGCAATTTGATCTGCATTCTGAACCGTGCTTAATCTGTGTGCAATCACCAATGTTGTTCTTCCCTTCATTAAATGGTTAAGAGCATCCTGGACTAACCGCTCGCTCACTGTATCTAAAGCACTTGTGGCCTGAAATCAAACAAACATCACTCAGATCACTAGCACTGTAAAACTACTTGATGCATAGATGATTGTATGAACCTCATCGAGTATCAAAATCGGAGCGTTTTTTAGCAGAGCTCGTGCTATAGCAACTCTCTGCCTTTGACCTCCGCTTAGTAACCCTCCTCTTTCACCAACAAGTGTATCATAACCCTTCCAATCAAACAACATTGCAAACATTAAAAACAAAATGATAATGGGATGAAGTGACCTGGTGTGTATTTAAATAGGACAAACCTCAGGAAGAGATACTATAAAATCATGAGCATTGGCAGCTTTGGCTGCTGCTATAACATCATCCCGTGAAACATCTTCATCAGGGAGCCCATACGCGATGTTTTCTCCCACAGAGACCGAGAAAAGAACAGGTTCCTGTCAGAATTTGGAAAATATATTGGTAAAATATTGTAATTAGCAAGAATCAGATATTCAAAATTTCAAGAGCATGTGTACTTGATTGACTATGGAGACAACACGGGCCCATTCACTCTTGTCAAATGTTCTTAAATCCTCTCCAGCAACTGTAATCCTACCTTGTGTTGGCTGCAATATAAAAATAAAAAAAATTGGTAATTAATCATCATAAAGTGATCTCCACTGAGGTGGTAGATAACATAATTTGGTTGACATGGACCTCATAAAACCGAGCCAAAAGCTGCACAATTGTACTCTTTCCAGCACCACTTGAACCAACTAGAGCCGTAACAGTACCACGTTTTAGTGTCAAATCGAGACCACTAAGGATCTCTACATCAGGCCTCAAGGGATAGGAGAAATGCACATCTGAAGAACAATAGAAGAGTGAGTTACAATCAAATATCTATAAAGCACAGTACTAAGCAGAGGTGGCAAAATGAGCCATCGAGCATGTTGTGTAACATTTCAAAGCATGTCAACAAGGGGTTCATCGGAACACAAGAACAACAACATACCCAATCCCGCCGGAGCAAGGTATGGGGGAGGTGACATGTAGACAGATCTTAACCCTACCCCCAGGATGAATCCTGGGAGTAAAGAGACTGCTTCCAGGGGGACCTCAGGCCTGTGCCGTGTGCAAAAACAAGGACAAGGAACATACATAACAAACATCGACGAGAAGCCGGCATACAAGCAAGAGGCAAAGATCAACAAAAGAAATATAAAGAGACCAAGCATACAAACAAACCTAGATAAAGATACAAAAAAGACGAAAAGCAAGCATACAAAGGAATAGACACACAGGCAACAAAGAACTTAGGAGAAAAAGGTCAAAATCATATAAACGCAAACGCCACCAGAGAACACAATACAGAAAAAGAAAACACTAGAGAGACAAGGGAACACGAGCAAAAGCAAACAAACATAAAGTATAAAAGCAAAAACAGTGTGTTCGGTCGAAACACACTGTCTAGTTTTTCTAAATACTTATAAACATTTAATATGTGAAATATTGTTACAGAATTTCCATTATCTCAATGAGTGTCTTTTTTTTTAATAATTTGATTTAAGATGCTTTATGCATTAGATAAACTCTTAGAACAACTTGCGGTCAACTGGGTATAAGCTACTACTATTTATCTAACAAGCTGTAAAGATCAATGTAGGATCTTGATATTAAAGTTAAACGTCTAAACTGAGACCATTGAACAGAAGATACCTTCGAGATATATATCACCGGAACTTGCAAGACTACGAACACTGCTGGCTGTTGTTAACGATGACATATACCTCACGTTCTGGGATCGCCTTTTATCATTGGGGTTATTGGTGAAAAACATTTTTAGGTTATTATCCGATCCAATTTCTTGTTTGATGTCTTTTTCTAAACCATAAGCTAGTGCTTGATCAATTTCTGAATCAGATAAGATGGAGTTAATTCTCTCTGTAGCGGCAAAGGCCCCCCTTAGATCCCCTATAGTGTTGACCAGTCCTTGGACCTGATAAACTGAATAATCAGTTGACAATAAAAGATGAAAAACGAGCAAAATATAAACGAAGGAAGGTTACTCACAGCAAAAGTTAAAGTGAAAGTGTATCCGATAAATGAAGCAACGGTTCCCACTGAGAGCTCACCCTAAAAAAAAAGAAATGTTTTTAATAGATAATCTTATCGTGTTTCGCCCAAATAAAATAAGATAGAAAAAAGAAATGCTGCTTACCGCCTTAACCTTGTTTCCTCCAAGAATATACAAGGCAAGCAAAGATACATACACTGCAACTCTAGTTATTGATTCATTAATAGACTTAAAAACACCAAGCTTGATGCCGCTTTCTTGATAAGCAAGAACCTGCTCAAAATAATAAATTAGAAATAAGACTTTTTCAAATATTTTAGGATCAGATGATCTGGACATCTACGCATATCATGTATATCTAACCTGTTTACCAAATGTCAACATTTGGCGCTTTTCTCCACTGAACGATCTTACCTGCAAGCAGCAAAAAACATCATTAATCGGATTTTGGGTGCCACGGTGCCACTCTAACTACTTATTAATTCACAGAATGGTATAAAGAGACAAGTTCTGCCACCAAATTTAGACAACTTACCGTACGGATTGCAGAAAATGTTTCAGTTACACAATCAGCTATAGAAGCTTGGGTCAAACCATAGGCTTTAAACACTTTGACAGTTGATCTCTTGTATACAGCTGAAAAGACATATATCAGTGGCAAACAAAACTAAAAACCTCCTTACATAGATGAAGTGCCATGATGATTATATATCAGAGGCATTCAGAACCAACAATGTTAGTACTCATGAAAGCATAATTGGGGAGAATATGGTGTCCCACTAGAATTGCAACTCTATTTAGGTAGAGTCATTGCAAATGATCGACATTAGCACTTTATCCACTAGTTATATTGTTTCATATTGACGGATATTTTAATCATTTTACATAGAAAAAAAACTCAGAAGAACTAAGGGATTAGCATACTTTATCACATTTCCATCATGAACAAAAAAGACTTAAACCATTCTTGATGAAATTTGTGCAAATAAATAATTAGTACGCGTAATAACTTACCAACTAAAACAGAAACTGCTAGCATAAGTGCACCTAGAATTGGTGCAAGTTGGGGGGCCAGAATAAACAGCAAACACATTGTTCCAACAACCTGCAAAGAAGAAAAAAGGTATACAAAGTTAGACAAACATCTTATTCAGCCATTTTATACGTTATATATAGCATACATGACATATATGACTGGAGTACAAAATTAATATGAATCGTTGAACCTTTAGGGCCAAATGTTTTGCAATTGCACCAGGTGTTATGTACTTATATTGATTCACTTAAATAAATATACAAATTATGTTACATGTATGAGGAATATTATTAAAAGCACATAGAAGTAGGAAATACTTTTCAATAAAACTCGTTTACTTTGTGTGTAAGAAGTCCACTTTTCTCATTGAGAAAGAGGTGTAAAAAATAAGCATAAGCATAAGCTCACTTTTACTTAGTGTAGAGTAGCTTGCCTCAGTTAGTGCCCTGAAACCACGATCCCTTGAAATGTTCTCACTCACAATGTTTTTGAACGAACCCAAATCGGTTGTCAATAAAGCAGTGAGTTCACCAACCTATCAAGAAACAAAAGAAATCTGTTCAATTATCGACATAAACACAGCCCATTCACTAGTAATAATATTTTCTAGGCTTAGTCTCAACGGCAAATTGAGAAAGGTCATATCGTTGGAAAATTATTGTATGGTGCAAAACTAAATAACAAATTACAGGGACAGGTATATTGATCATCTTAAATCCCACAATGAGAGTGGTCAGGGTGTTAATGAGTTTGAATACATACCTTGTATTTGTCAAAAAATTCCACCTGCAGAAATGAGACAGAAGCATTAAACCTTGGCAAGAAACATTTTTCTATGATATAAAACCTTTCAGATACAATTATACGTTAGCCACTTAAAGTTGCACTTTTTAGATGAGAAGTAACGGGTTGGGGGGGGGGGGGGGGCATGGCTAGACCAAAAAGACGAGATTACAGTTTCAATTTTGAGCCTTTTTTTTTAATGTCATCCACTCGAAACTCAAATCGCCCCCCACTCACACATTGATGTCCAACATTTAACACTCTAAAACCTAGAAATCCTCCATTTCTAAGTTACAATACTCGGTTTTTTATTCGGATCCTAGTTTTTTTCGCCTTGCTATTGTCAAGAAAAAAAACTGCCCCCCACAATCCAATTTCCTGCATCCGCCACAGTACTGTGATACAAAAGAATACCAACATCAAAAATAGTAAACATCCATCTTTGTGCTAGACCAGCAAGCATCAATAGAACATAGTAGTTAGATTATTACTGTATTAAAAACGTAACTATGGAGTCTTGTTGTTCAAAACCTATAAATGTGTAACTAAATACCTACAGAACGCAATTGACATGTTTTACATTACATCATAAGCTTACTCACAACACTAAAATAGCATACAATGCCAGGTAAATTGTAAATGTATTAAATAAACTATAAAGCACCAATATTACCTTATGAAACAATACGCTGCCAAATACTTGAGCTCTTAAGCTAGACATAACCTTCTCCCAGATCGTATTCATATTTACAACAAAAATAACTGTAAAGATCGGCTCCAATGTATATAGAACTGCAACCTTGCTAAGAAGCTGCCACAAAGGCTCTGATCTCGTACCTATTAGTACCTCGAAAAACCTTCCTACAAGTACATCAACCAGTTGTTACCATTCAAAATCCAGAGGAAGCATATGTTATATTAACTAAACAAGATTAAATTGTGTTTCAATCGTCTCACTAATTTCCTTAGCATTATCACGTATCAACCTAAATAACCTTTCGAGCACTAATTAGGTTAAACTATTCTGTTAAACTTCATCATGGTGACAAATATTATGAGTCTATTTGCAGCTCAGTTGGTTCTAAAGGACTTTGTGAATATGATCATGTTTCTCAGTGTGTGAGGGAGCATACTCCGCCGCTGACTCGGTTTAAACATTGCCTTCCACTTGCAGCCCTTACAGCAAGGCGTGTAATCAGTCAGCATTGTCCGTTGTCAACTTTTTAAGATTTTTAAAGTCTAATGCGTACATGTTTATATCAATTTTATCTTAGCATAAAGATAGTAAAACTCGCGTAACTCCATTCGATATAAAATAATAATTTTGATCTAACTTTCAGTGTTTATATCTAGCTTTGAGTACCATAATTAGTTAACTTAGGGTATGTTTGGAAGGTAAAAGTTTTGGAGCAACTAGCGTTAAAACTTTTCGGCGAGGAGCATCTAGCGTTTTGGATTTTGTTTAAACACTAGTTATTAGAGAAACACTACTTAGATAAGCATTGAAATATAAACGCTACTGGTTTCTGCTACCCGCTTCTAACTACTCTATGGTGTGTTTGGCAAAACTAGCGGTGGCAGTTAGTAGGTATGGCAACGTAGTTATATGAGTGATTATAAAGTATAAAATGATGTAAAAGTTAAACGCTAACACTAAATTTTCTTAATGAGTATTTATAAAGCGTAACCAACATAGTAACTGAAAATAATCGATCAAAATAGCGAAAATAATCAGGTTGGCTCAAGCCTTCCGCAAGCCTAAAGTGAAATTTACAAATAAGGCCTTTTCGATATTTTTTCTTTTTGCTCAATGTTTGCTTTCGATTTATTGAATCAATAGAACATCAAACTATAAATCAAAAATACAATAAGATTTGAGAATCTAAGACTAGATGGAAATAGAGAAATGATATGCACCCACAAATAAAATGACACATCATTGTGTGTGGATAATTTTTTGTAAAACTTTTGTGGTTGTATCATTCCTCAAAAAGATCAACATAAGAAAGAGAAAAGCAAACTTACATTTTATCATTATCTATAAGTAGGCTTAAAGAACCGAACCAATACGAGCGAGGCTTGTTCGTGCTCTTTAGTTTAGATTTAACAAAACAAGCGAACTAATATGAACACTTAAACAAATGGACACTAGCTTATTCATGTTTGTTCATTAAGACACTATTCATAAATAACTCTTGAAACGTTTAATTTGTTTACCGTAGAACTTGTAGGCCTGTAACATTAAATGAGCTTCATTCATCGCTTTGGAATAAAAAAATGATGACCTAGTAGTGTTTCTTAAACTCAAATAAGGACAAAGAGCTACGGGTGCAGTAACGAGCAACCTTTGTTGGTTCCTATGTGGCAGCAAGTTGGTTTCAAGTTATTGCACCGCTATGTGAGTTACTTGGTTTGAGTTGGTTGCTTCGTTGGTTAACTAATAAGGCGTTGGTTTGGCTTTCTGATGGAGGCCCAAGTGTTGAAGAGCGGCCTGACTTGTTTCTGGAGGCCCAATATCGCGTGACGAAGAGGGGTTTAGTAAAACGGGCATAACTTTTGCATCCTAAATCCGTTTTCAGCCCGTGACCTGTCAAAACGTGCGTAAAAAGGAGACGGACGACGCTGTAACCACCTTTTAGCTGGTTGCGGATTTTCCAAGGCCCGAAAAGCCTTTTTACTATCAGTTTTTTACATATTTATGTTTTTTTTCACTTTCAGTTGGACTTTGTCTTTGTGCTACGGTCCAGCCCGTTGGATTTTTAAGGTTTTTCTTTGTTTGCAATCATTATTTAATGAATCTGCTGTAACCCTAGCAAGACAGTAAGTTAAACCACTGGCCGTTGTTTTGCCGTGTTTTACCCTAATTTTCGGGCATTCTTCAAAATCAACGATTATTATCAGAATTGTTTCTGGCATTCTTGTTGAATCAACAGATCCAATTAATTATCTTTGCTACTTTGTTTTTTAGTCTACATCACTTGGTATCAGAGCCAAAGTATGCCTCCAAGGAGACCTACGCCCATTCACGATGTGAATGAGCAGCGTATGATGGACATAATGGAGGAGCGATTCGATCAAATGGTTGATCAATTGACCGACCAGATGAACACTTTGAACACTTTGATGAGCGATAGGAGGCCTCGTAATCGCCGTCATGAGGACGAAGATGCAGATCTGGAAGAAAATCCGTTTGGTGATGGTTTGTCTGATGATGAACAATCAGTAGGGCGACGGATGAGAGATCGCAGTGGGAATAATGATAGGCGTTGGGAGACTAGAATGAGGGTTAATATTCCGGAGTTTAATGGGGACACTTTAAAGCCTGATGAGTTTATTGATTGGCTTGTTGTTGTTGAAGAAGTATTTGAATTCAAAGAAGTTCCAGAAAACAAAAGGGTTTCGTTGATCGCTACCAAGTTACGTGGTGGCAACAATTGAAACTGACGAGGAACAGAGTTGGGAAGTCAAAGATCACGAGTTGGCAGAAGATGAAGAATGTCATGAGGGATAATTTTATTCCTCATAACTACCAGCGAATTTTACCAACTAATTGCAAGGAATGACGTTCAAGAGACAGAGGATTCTGTTAACATGTTTGATCCGATGACACTTTCTGAAGCATATCAACGTGCACTGACTTTTGAGAAGCAGAACCGACGAGTGGGGAGTTCTTCTTCTCCTGCAATAACAGGTGCTTCTGGTTCGGGTAATGCGGCATCTCGTTTTACCCCAAGTCACGCTAAAGCAGTTGGTGAGAATACTGGACTAGTTCCTAAAGCGACCGACAGTGGTAGGTTCAAGTGCTTTAGATGTGGTGAACCTGGTCACCGACAGTCGGAGTGTAAGAAGGCTGGGAAGAGGAAATTATTTATTGAACCCGAGGAAGATGATGATGTGGCTTACGATGACTACGTGGGAGACGCAGTTTATGATGCAGAACCTAAGTATGAGGAGGAGTATGTGTCTGGAGATGTGGGGGTGAATTTGGTGGTAAGGCGCTCGCTTAACACCTAAAGCTGATGGTGATGATTGGCTCAAACACAACATCTTTCGGTCAACTTGTACCATTATGGGTAAGGTTTACACTTTTGTATGTGATTCAGGTGGTTGTGATATCGTCCCAAACCTTATAAGTTACAGTGGCTTAAAAAGGGTGGGGAGATTTTCCAAGCGTGTCCAAGTTCCGTTTTCTGTAGGAACAACTTATAAGGATAATCTTTGGTGTGATGTGATACCTATGGATGCTTGTCACTTGTTGGGTAGACCTTGGGAGTATGATCGTGATGTAACTCACCATGGGAGAACTAATACTTATAGTTTCCTGTTTGGGGGTGTGAAGATTACTTTGATGCCAAATAAACCCAAAGAAGTAGTTAATAAACCCACTGGTACTTTACTAACTCTTTCGCAGTTCGAAGACGAGCTGGAGGTGGGAGGTGATGTTTTTGTATTAATAGGGATGGAGGTAGCCACGATTCCTTTACTTGAGGAATTCTCTAATGTTTTCCCTGATGAATTACCTGACGGTTTGCCACCATTGCGTGACATACAACATCATATTGATCTAGAGCCTGGGTCACAGGCCACATTATAGGATGAGCCCGGGAGAACATGAGGAGTTGCGTAGGCAGGTTGAGGAGTTGGTTTCCAAGGGTCATGTTCGTGAGAGTATGAGCCCGTGTGCTGCCGTATTGACTCCAAAGAAGGATGGTACATGGCGTATGTGTGTTGATAGTCGAGCCATCAACAAGATTACTGTGAGGTGAGGTACAGGTTTCCTATTCCTTGCCTCCTCGCCTTGATGATTTGCTTGACCAGATTAGTGGTGTTACCATTTTCACGAAGCTGGATTTGAAGAGTGGGTATTACCAGATTCGTCTAGGTTGTATGAGTGGTTGGTCATGCCTTTTGGTTTATCAAACGCACCAAGCACATTTATGCGTGTGATGAATCAACTGCTCAGGCCTTTTATTGGCAAGTTTGTGGTTGTTTATTTTGATGACATTCTTATTTATAGTGCTTCTTATAATGAGCATGTCAATCATGTGAGGCAGGTCTTGACCTTGCTTCGGAAGGACAATTTTTATGCAGCCACGAAGAAGTGTGTGTTCATGACCCTAAAGTTTTGTTTTTAGGGTATGTTGTTTCTGGTGATGGCATTCAGGAGTGGCCAACTCCAACTACCATTACTGAAGTTCGGAGTTTCCATAGTCTTGCTTCTTTCTATAGGCGGTTTATCCCTAATTTCAGTTCCATTATGGCCCCTTTGACAGACTGTATGAAGGGGAAGTCATTTGTGTGGACGGAGGAAGCAGAGATGGCTTTTCAGGTTGTCAAGGAAAAGCTTACTACAGCGCCAATCCTGGTATTGCCTGACTTTTCGAAAGTTTTTGAGCTTCATACTGATGCTTCTAAGGTTGCAATTGGTGGAGTTCTTGGTCAGGGTGGGCGGCCTGTTGCCTATTTTAGCGAGAAGTTGACAGGGCCGAAGTCGAGGTACTCTACTTATGACTTGGAGTTTTATGCAGTGGTCCAAGCTGTGAAGCATTGGCGTCATTATTTGTTTTGTTCACTGACCATGATTCCTTAAGGCATATTCGTACTTAAGATAAGGTTTCACATAAGCATGGGCGTTGGTTGGCTTTTCTTGAGAAATTTACTTTTGTGGTGAAACTCAAAACTTGTGCTTCCAATCGTGCTCCTGATGCCTTAAGCAGGAGGAGTAGTTTACTTGTAACCATGCAGGTTGATGTTCCAGGACTTGATGTCATTCGTGACATGGTGACTGTGGATCCATACTTTTCAGTTGTTTTGCAGGATTTGCAATCCGGAGAGAAAACAGATTTTGTTATGCATGATGGGTTCCTGTTCAAAGGGAATCAACTTTGTATTCCTGATTCAAGTCTTCGCTTGCAAATTATTAAGGAGTTGCATGGTGAAGGACATGTTGGTCGTGATCGCACTTTACAGTTGGTTCAAGATTCTTATTTTTGGCCTACTATGAGGAAGGAAGTGGATCGTTACGTCAAGAGGTGTCGTGTGTTTGTCAAGTATCAAAGGGGACGGCTACTAATGCAGGACTTTATATGCCTTGGGTTGATATTAGCATGGATTTTGTGTTGGGGCTACCTCGTACTCAAAGGGGTAATGATTCAATATTTGTTGTTGTTGGTCGTTTTTCTAAGATGGTTCATTTTATTCCTTGCAAGAAGACAAAATGTAGCCCAACTTTTCTTTAGGGATGTGTACCGTTTACATGGTTTACCTTCCTCCATTGTTTCTGATCGGGACACCAGGTTTTTGAGTCATTTTTGGCGTAGTTTGTGGAAGATGGTGAATACTCAACTCAATTTTAGTAGTAATTTTAGTAATGCTTAGCATCCTCAAACTGATGGGCAAACTGAAGTTGTTAACATGTCCCTTGGTAACCTGTTAAGGTGTTTGATGGGTGATCATGTGAAGGCATGGGATCAGAAGTTGTATCTGTATCAAGCTGAGTTTGCTCATAATCATGTTGTTAATCGGAGCACTGGGTTTAGTCCATTCCACGTGGTTTATTCCACGTGCTTTATTATGCTCGGCCACATGGTCCTCTTGATCTTATGACTCCTCAGGTTTCTAGGTCTGTTCCGAAGAAAGTGCAGGATTTTGTTAAGGGGTTGCATGATGTTCATAAATGTGTTCGGGACAACTTGGTTCGAGCTAATTCGAAGTACAAGCAGGATGCAGATCAAAAGAGGAGACATGTTGACTTTGAAGTAGGAGACTTTGTGTGGGCTGTTTTGACTAAGGATCGTTTTACAGTTGGTGAGTATAATAAGTTGTCTGCTAAGAAGATTGGTCCAGTAGAAATTGTGGATAAGATAAACTGAAATGCTTATCGTTTGAATTTGCCAAGCCATATTCGTTGTTATAATGTTTTTAATGTGAAGCACTTGTTGCCTTACCATGGTGATTCTTCAGATGATGAGGGATGAATTTTTCCTATCCAGGGGGAATGATGGAGGCCCAAGTGTTGAAGAGCGGGCTGACTTGTTTCTGGAGGCCCAAGATCGCGTGACAAAGAGGGGTTTAGTAAAACGGGCATAACTTTTGCATCCTAACTCCGTTTTCAGCCCGTGACCTGTCAAAACGTGCGTAAAAAGGAGACGGACGAAGCTGTAACCACCTTTTAGCGGTTGCGAATTTTACAAGGCCCGAAAAGCCTTTTTACTATCAGTTTTTAACATATTTATGTTTTTTTAACTTTCAGTTGGACTTTGTCTTTGGGCTACAGTCCAGCCCGTTGGATTTTTAGGGTTTTTCTTTGTTTGCAGTCATTATTTAATGAATCTGCTGTAACCCTAGCAAGACAATTAGTAGTTTAATAAAAGTTAAAACCACTGGCCGTTGTGTTGTCGTGTTTTACCCTAATTTTCGAGCATTCTTCACAATCAATAATTATTAGCATAATTGTTTCTGGCATTCTTGTTGAATCAACAGATCCAATTAATTATCTTTGCTACTTTGTTTTTTAGTCTACATCACTTTCTCTTTTTTTTTAATAGTTTTTGTGGTGGCTTTGTGTTTTGATGGTTTGGTGGTCCCAAAATTGTTAGTCAGATGCAAGTTACTTTGAAGGGTGTTTTTAGGTGTGTTAGTCAGATACAAGTTAAATGGCAAAAAACTGATCTTACAACGTAAATGACAAACAAATAACTAATCAAATATCTCCAATATTCTACTCCCTCTGTCCCAAAAAGAGCGTCCACAAACAAAAAATGGACAAATTATGATATGTGTAACCAATGCTAGTTTTTTATTCATAAATAGTCATTTTTACCCTTAGAGTAACTATATAAATTAGGAATGGGTAATTAATGGATGTTTTTATTATAAGGGTAAAGTAGGAAAACAAGTCTCCAAAAATAGAAACTACACACATTTTTTGGGACAAACATAAATAGTAAGGTGAAACTTTTATGGGACGGAGGAGTGGTGGTTTTAGTAACGTCTTCTATATAAACATATGACCGACTATATATTCATAAAGTGCGGTAGAAGATCACGAGCCTAAAATATTTCAGGCCTAATGTGGTGGCTTTAGTAGCTTAGACCATTAGTAGCTTTAGATGCTTACTCAATAGCCGCACCAAAAATAACATCGTCCCAAAATAAGAGCAATGATATATATTCCTACAGTTCCTCCTAATCCTACATCACATAAAATGTGTAATCCATTATTTATATATTATCGCCTTCTTCATTGGTTTTTATACTTGTCATTATGAAAGAAGTAGGTGGATTTGCACGAACATAACTAGGATAATTTATCATTTTATTTTTGCATAAGAACACTTTTACCAACTAATCAATTTAATTGATGTTTTATTTTCAGTTTATAAAAACTAGCATGGTATTCTCGCAAAGCAGCGGTTTCGACGGCACTAAAATGAAAAAAACCAAAAATTTATAAAAATATAAGAAAATTGACGTTGAATTAAAGAGCACAAAAATTTAAAAAATATGGTGAATTAAATCATAAAAAAAATAAATAGATAAAAAGATATTTAAAGTTCAAAATAGATGTAGTTTTTTAATTAAGAAGTGACACGTCTCAATGATTCCCTAAGGCTAGTGACAACAATGACCGCGTTCGACCCACAAAAACACCCGTCACATTAGCTTTCTCTCTTCCACGACCTAAAAGATCCTTTTTCCACATCAATACGACTTGCACTATTAAAAAATATCCCACACAAACACTTACGGAACTAGGTCCCAGGGGAGACCACTTCCCTCTTACGACCGAGTAACAACTCGGTCGCCACAACGGTACCGGTAGGACCGGGTTCGACACTTGGTCGACCGAGTGGACGACCGACCCTTTGTGAGTAGCCTAATATAAGATGGATGGATGGTCTAGCCTCGGACAATTAAAATGGGACATGTCAAAAAAGAAACACGGACAATTAATTTAGAAGGAAAGTAAAACAAATAATATATATACGTACCGGATAATATAGGCATTGAGAGAGTACAAGTAGTACAGCACACAAGACTAACAACACAAGCAGCAACTCTAACTTTATGACGAGACAAAAGCTTGAGCAAAATCCCAAAACTAACTGTATCAACCCGTTCTAGTACCGGTTCGGTTGAACCGGGTTCATCCACCGTTGTTGGATCATCGCTTGCGATGATTGCATCCGATGCTGGACCGGTCATGTATGCTGACGTGGATGTGGATGTGGATGTGGATGCATATGGTTTGGTTTTCTGATGTTGTGAATTAGGTAGGTGGTGGAGGAGGGGTTTGATAAAGTGACGGTGACGGGTGTGGCTGTGACGGGTGTGGCTGTGACGGTGACGGTGAGGGGAGGGAAGTGTGGGGTGGTGTGGGAGTGAGAGTGAGAAGGAAAGTGGGAGAGTTGCCATTGGTGGTGGTGGTGGTGGTGGTGGTGTGTGGTGACTGGTGAGTGGTGGACTGTTTGATATTTGGAGTGTTTTATACAGAGGTGTGAGTGGATTGTTAAAACTGAAATATATAATTTTATTTTATTTTTACATGTTAGTTAAGATTTTATTTTTTAAACATGATTTTGTAAACTTTGTTAAATAATCGAGACTTATTTAATAGTAACTTATTTTAAAAAATAAATAAACTCATGTTATTATAGCCTTTAAGGTTAATGACTTAAAAAAATTATATAATTTCATATTTTATATCTTTTGTTTTGTTTTCATGTGTAGTTGTTTTTTTTTTCTATTTGACATCAAATTTAATTATTAGGTGTTACCTAAAGGTGGAGGACCCTTATTTGATTGCAAATAGTTTTCATAATGAGTCTTTAATCGAACTTCAGAAGAAACTACAGTCATCACGGGTAGCCATTGAAGAGCAAATTCCATCTCCCCGTGATGGGCGAATCGTCATTAGTTTTCATAGGATGTATCCCAAATATTTAGCGTGAAGACTTGTTGGAAATTAGTTGATAAAATTACTTTTTGCCATATTAATTTGTTGGTTGACGTTGTCATTGATAAGAGCTTCACAACAAGATGACTAGATGAGGTATCAAATCTAATTAAGTCACGTGAAACAACAAATCGTAAAAATGAAAATGAATTTATTTTGTCCCACATCGCTGACCGAAAAACCTTCGGAGTGGCTTATAACTGGGACTAAAAGGAATACTAATACTAATAAGATATTAACGTAACTTTTTGAAGAAGAAAAGAAGATCTCGCTTTGATCTTATATTCTCGTGACACTCTTAGATACACGAAGACATTAATTAGTGTTTAGATTTGGGGGAGAAAAATTAGGGTTCTTATGTGTGTGAATGTGTGTGTTTATGATTTGGGTTGTGTGTGGGTGAGATGATATAACAAAGTCAAAAAGTCTAACCACTCAATCTTGTACACATGGCCTTTTTATTATTTTTTTAACCAGAAAAAAATATTGTAACCGGGTAACCTGGAATGAGTAGGTCATGTTGACGAGATTGCTAAAAAATTTGAAAGTATATTGGCGAGATTAGTCGTTTAGAGAATACGTTGATGAGATCAGTCTTTTTTTAACAATATGTTATGTATCTTTAGCTTTTGTCCTAAAAAAAATTATGCAACACTATATAAAAAATCTTAAGTCCGCGCGCGATTAGTTAGCTGGTCCATAATACGTGCCATTACATGAAGGAGCTTGTGACACGGCGGTAAGGGTCGTTCGCATGAACCTTTGAGGTCGCAAGAAATCCAAGACCTATCCTACTACTACAAGCATGCACTCAATAATTGCAAGTGTTGTGCTTACAAGTTGCAACTACTAGAAAATATGAGTCTTTGTAACGTATAGTTGCAAGAACTATTTGCGGGGACGTAAGAAATGTCTGTCGTGTGGTGTATAAAAACTCTTGTCTCGATGCGCAGAATTCTTTTCGTGTACTCTAATGTATATTCACTCCTTTGGGATTTTGACATTTGTTGCTTAAATATATACACGCACGATTCATGCATGTTTTGTTGAGAAAGAATAAGAAAAGTCACGCATGTTCCTTGCCAAATTGATTTGCATGGTATGTGTATGTAGACCGTGTATCGTGTTTATTTCTTTCAACGTTACTGTTTTAAGCAAGTTTCGGCCCACCTTTAAAAGTTGGGTTGAATCGATACTTTAGCCCACTATTCTACAGTAAGATCCAATACGCAATATTTACATCGTATAAGCCAATGTTTTGAAACCCGGGTCGGTCGGGCCTGCTAACCAGTTGAACCGGTTTCGACCGAAAAATAAGTCATATTGACCCAGATCTTATATGTTAACCCGTCGTGTTTGAAGGGACCCAGGCAGAGGCGGATCTATATTGATAGCAGGGTATGCACGTTGATATTTGGATTTTGCTAGGTTCAATTTTCTCTCGATATCCTCTCGAATTGATCTTGGTCTTAAGTGGAATGATTTGTTCTTGGTGAATAAAAAATGGTTGGTTTGTTTATCTATTTTAAACTAATGACAAGAAATTAAGTGTCGAAGAGTAAAATTAATGACTTGAAAGACTAAAGTAATAAACGAGTTTAAAAATAAATGTTGACAACTTAAAGATTTTAATATAAAATAAATGAACACTCAATAAAAACTAACTCTTGGAAAACTTTGTGAAAAATAAAAACTTAGTTGGAAAAGACTAAAAGAAAGTAGGATCGTAACAAAACAAAGTAACTAAGATCGGAATGTGGAAATGCACCAATCGGAATATATTCCGATTGGGTTGATCGGAATATGGGAGATGGTGGGGCAATCGGAATGTACTAAAAGGTGCACAATCGGAATACAACCAACGGAACCAATCGGAATATTCAAAATTTTGCATCAATCGGAATATTAAGACTTGTTGCTGATCGGAATGTTGGAAGACACTTACCGTCGGAATATGTGACAATACCACCAATCGGAAAACAAAACCCTCTTCCGATTGGACTCAATCGGAAAGAGGGGGTGCCGGTCGGAATGTATGGTCGGAAAAGGGAGATTCCCCTTCCGAAATTGGTGCTGATCCGAAAATAAAGCAAGGAAATAAGCTTATTGAATAAGCTAACTCCCTAACTAGCTCGAATCCAATGAAATACAAATCAAATAAGCACTAAAAACAACTTTTCTAACTCAAAGTAAACAACTTTTAAATCAAATCAATAAAAAGATGAACTTTTCATAAAAACTTCAAAAAGTAAATAAGCTAAATCATCAAATAAGCCAATAAGAACAAGGATCTCAAAGCTTATTTATGTAAAAACTTAAGGAAACATAAAAAGTTAACAACTTTTTAAGCACAAATCATAGATGAACAACACGGATCATACGAGATTTGTACCAAAATCAATTAAAGTAAAAGAAAGGAAGGATGAGATTAAAGATTAAAACTTAAAAACTTGAACTTGATTAATGAAAAAGTAATACAAAGTTTGAATTTGAAAGAGAAAAAGATGAAATCTAGTGAGAGAAAGTTCTAAACTTTCTCTCTCTAAAACTAGAAACTACCTAAAAGACTAAAAAACTAAGTGTCAATTTTTGTGAAGTAAGGGCCTTTATATAGGCGTGTACATGGTGGTGAAGAGCTTTTGATTGGGCTTTGATTTGGGCTTCTTTTTCTTCTTTCTTCTTAAGTCTTCATGCGTCTTTTAAATAAACGTTGCCGACTTGGATTTGAGAAGTGTCGGTGAATTATTCCAACTCGTCTTATAATCTATTGTTTTATAGACTCGAGTTCTTCGACATATATGAATCTTCCATCTTTGGCTCTATTCTTCGATGAATCTTCAAATAGGCACAATGACTTCAAATCTTCTGCATCTCTTGGATAATAGACTTCGTCTTGAGTCTTTTTCCTCGATAAAACCCGTGTAATCCCATGTTTTCTTCATTATTCATCCGGTTGACTCTGAAAACACAATAAACACAAAAACCACGCATAATTCCAAACAAATGATATTAAATACGTGTTTTGGTCTTGTTTTAGCCCGATTTAAGTGGTAAAAGGATGAGTGTTTTCACACTTATCAAATTCCCTACACTTAACCATTGCCATGCCCTCATGCAATGCTTAGTGACAAGGCACATTTACACTTTTCTCATAATCAATCAACCTTGGCCTTATTAATATACTACTAAACAAAAATGAAAATACTAAGAGAAATTTAGAACTTTGAAGCAAACAAAAGGATGGAAATACCTTGCAAAGAGATCGAGGACTTACATTAGGGCTTCGGTGCTACGAAGATTTATCATCCTCAAGTTTCACGTTCCCCAAACTAAGCTTAAAAACGAGATCATTGTTATTATAAGTTAGCAATTCAAACACTTACACACATGGCTTAATTAAATGCTTAGACTCCCTTATTCCTAGGTGTATCTCTTATATTTTATTTTTGTCTTAGAATGATCATGAAGATGCATTTTTGGACTTATTTCGATAGTTATTTAGGGCTGAAAGCAAAGTTGGACGATTTGATCAATAGTTAGCTAAAGGACAAAATCTCTTAAAACTGCTTCTCGGGATATCAAAAAGTTCATATCTTGGCATAACTTGGTTCACGATTTGAGACCTTTCTCGGGCCGATATTTGGCATGTACTTCATACTTCATATCTTCGAGAGACGTTCTTGAGATAATGGTCTTCTCATCATAATAGAATTTCTTCACTTGGAGACTTTTGAGGGGTACTCCAACCTTGTTGACCACGACTTCATGATTATTTCTTCAATCTCTAATTGGGATTTTGAGATACAACGATCCGCCTCCTTTTCGGACTTGGATCTATTTATCCTCATACCTTGTTAGGGTCTTTTCGGATAGACTTCTCCATGATCTTTATGGGAGCTGATTGCTTTTCGTCGTGAGTCTTGATCCTTCATATTGACTTTAGGAATAATGCTTTTCACATCACTTTGGATCTTCAGCAATAAAATTGAATCCTCATGCCTTGTTAGGGCCTTTTCGGACTCGCCAATCTTCGCGCCCCGCTTCATAAGTTATGCCTTGGCTATGAACTCTTATCATTACCGAGCAACTTTTAAACGATCTTGGGCTAGAAGCTAAGTAACTTTTCAAATCGTAAGACCTTACTTATTGCAGATAAATTATTAGCAAGTGATGGGAGAATAGGCAAATAATTACACCAAGTGAGCTTGCGCAAGAATACCGACTTATAATTGACTCTATCATTTCTCGTCCTCCACAATTTAAAATCTCAAGTAATGAGACTCGTGGACACTTAGCCAAATAAACCAATTAAGGTCTACATGGTTAAGGATACTAGCTAGAATAAACTTGGATAAGTCTATTCGGGTTGAGTCAAAATAAACGCAACGGGCCTAATATGTCAAAGATTTCTAAACTAGCTACACCACTTATTAATATTTTTGACTTTATTGCGGAATATATACATATGAAAGCAACGATAAAAATTTAAAAATTAAGACTAAATGGCCAAAGTTAATTAAAAATTTGAAAAATGTTGAAAAAGATGATTTTCTGGTTAAATGAAGGCATTTTCATGGAAAAGTCCACTTAAAACAGAAAACTTCTCACACCCTTCACGGTTGAAGGTGGAGGCAACTTAGCGATAACATCGACTTTAGCACGGTCTACTTCAAGACCGGCTTTCGAGATCTTGTGTCCTAGGACGATGCCTTCTTTTACCATAAAATGGCATTTTTCCCAATTCAGAACTAGGCGAGTGTCTTCGCACCGCTTGAGCATACGTTCCAAATTGGCAAGGCACGCAGAGAATGAATCACCATAGACCGAGAAATCATCCATGAATACTTCCATAGTGTCTTCCACCATGTCATGGAAGATCGCCATCATACACCTTTGGAATGTCCCAGGAGCATTACATAAACCAAAAGGCATGCGTTTGTAAGCAAATGTTCCATAGGGACAAGTGAATGTGGTCTTTTCTTGGTCCTTGGGATCGATGGGAATTTGAAAATACCCGGAGAAACCGTCTAAGAAGCAGTAATAGTCATTACCAGCTAGACGCTCGAGCATTTGATCCATGAAGGGAAGAGGAAAGTGGTCTTTTCTCGTGGCATCATTGAGCTTGCGATAATCAATACAAACTCTCCACCCAGTAACGAGACGAGTGGGAATCAACTCGTTGTGTTCATTGGGAACAACGGTTATTCCGCCCTTCTTGGGCACACAATGGACGGGACTTACCCACGGCGAATCCGAAATAGGGTAGATCAAGCCGGCATCTAGAAGTTTGATAACCTCTTGTTTGATGACGTCATGAATTTTAGGATTAACCCTTCTTTGGCTCTGGATTGTAGGTTTGAAGTCATCTTCCATGAGAATCTTGTGAGTACAAAAGTTCGGATCAATTCCGCGGATATCGGAAATTTTCCAAGCTATTGCCTTCTTATGAGCTTTAAGCACAGCGATGAGACGAGTTTTCTCTTCTTCTTGCAAGTCCTTAGCGATGATGACGGGTGACTTCTTCTCTGCTTCAAGGAACGCATACTCGAGATGGGGTGGCAACTCCTTAAGTTCTAAATCCGGAGGATTTTCGACGGGAGGCGTTTTCAAAGTCGTGGCATCGATAGCAATAACCGTGGGAGATGGAGGCGAAGGATTGTCTTCGGTGAGAAGATTGTCAAAGAAATTCATGTCTTCATCCCCCTCGGTGGGAGAATCATTAGTAGCTAAATTCGCATCTCCCATGGTATCTTCAAGATTGTTCCAGAATAAATCACTATCTCCAAATAGAGACAACGATGAATCAATGGAGGACACGGTCTCAACAGTGGGAAGAGAGGTAGGAATACTTTTGCAAGCATCATTAAAGTGTTCTTCACAAGCCTCATCAAGAACGTCAATACAATTAACGCTCTCATATGAATAAGGCTGTTTAGACAACTTTCCCATGTTGAAGACGACTTTATCGTCACCCACTCTCATGATAAGCTCACCGGCTTCAACATCAATGAGAGTGCGACCGGTCCTAAGGAATGGACGACCAACAATCAGTGGTACACGGGGGTCCATCTCGTAATCGACGACAACAAAATCAGCAGGGAAGGTGAATTTGTCGACTCCTACAATGACGTCTTCGGCTATCCCCACTGGATAAGCAACCGTACGGTTAGCCAATTCCAAAGTCATTTTGGTGGGGACTAGCTCTGGGAGAGATAATTGCTTCCAAACACTTAGAGGCATGAGATTAATACTGGCACCTAGATCGGCTAGGGCCATGCAATTCTCTACTCCCGGGAAATTGCAAGGGATAAGAAAACGACCCGGATCACCAAGCTTGATTGGCAATTTCCTTAAGAGCACTGCAGAGAAGTTCTCATTCAGTTGGGTGTTGGCGAGATCGAGGAGCTTTTCCTTGTCGCTCAGAAGATCTTTAAACATTTTAGCATATTTAGGCATGTGAGCGAGAGCCTCAGCGAAGGAGATATTGAAATTCAATTGTTTGAACATTTTAAGGAAGTTCGAAACCTGAATATCATCCTTGCTTTTGAGCTTCTCTTTCCTCAACCTAGATGGATAAGGTATATTGGAAGAAGAGGAAGGCTTTGGAATAATAGGATCACTCACATCCTTGGGTGGAGGAGGGGTAGAAGGAAGAGGTGGAGAAATTGGGGAAGGAGAAGGATGAGGAATAGGAGCAGGTGACTCGTTCTCCTTAGTCACAACCACCGGTGGAGGTATAGGAAGCTCGGGTTCCTTGGTACCTTTGCCACTTCGAGTGGTGATTGCTTTCATCTCCCCTCTTGGATTCGCAACGGTGTTACTCGGAAGAGTACCCGAAGAAGAGGGTTGATTACCTTGGAAAAAACTAGCCATCATGTTCCTTAAGTCATTCGTTTGACTATCCATAGTGTGTTTCATATCAGCTCTCAGATCATTCCCTTGTTTCATCAGGTCTGCTTTCAAGTTGCGCACTTCCTCTTGGAGATTTCCCACAATCACATCATTGGTCCTCATGTAGGTTGCAACCTCTTGGTGTAATGCAGTGTTGGTTTGGGTAGGAGGAGCATTGTATGCAGGTGGTTGGTAAGCAGGTTGTTGGTAGACTTGATTGTTACGTTGAGGTGGTTGTTGTTGCTTGTGAGGTGGGATGTATGGTTGTCGAGGTTGTTGTTGTTGTTGAGGAGGGCGGTTAAGGTTTTGTTGTTGGTTTGGGTTGGTAGGAGGAAAGCCAGGTGGTGAAAGATAGTTGTTGTTGCGATAGCTAAGCAAGTTACGGTCACCTTGGGGTTTTGCTTGATAAGCGGGTTGAGGATAGGTGCCATATGCCGCATTCACATTCTCAGCAGGGTAATCTTGGGTGGCGGTACAAGTTGTGTAGGAGTGGGGACCACCGCATATCTCACAAGGTTGGCTGACAGCGTTCACTTGTGCGTTTTTGGCGTTGTTGCTGTTGTTGTTGCTGACGGTGTGTGTGACAAGCGATTCAAGAAGCGTAGTGATTTTGTCTAATCGCTTGTCGCTGTCATTAGTGCTAGCACTAGCAACATTGGTCCTAACACTCTTGGTTTGCACACGAGATTTATTCTCAATGATGTCCCAAGCAGCATTGGAAGTCTTAGCCAATAAATTACCCCCCGAGGCACTATTCAGTGAATCTTGGTCACTCATGCTTAAACCATTGTAAAAAGTATTGATTTGATGTACTTTGGTAAAACCATGTTGTGGGCATTTTCTTAAAAGATCTTTAAAACGATCCCAAGATTCACTGAATGACTCATCGTACTTTTGTTCAAAGTTTATAATCTCATTCCGCAAAGCGGTAGTACGAGAGGGTGGAAAAAAGTAGTTGATAAACTTTGTTTCCAAATCCGTCCACGAGAGAATACTCTGTGGCGGTTCCTTAGCAAGCCAATGCCGGGCTTGTCCCTCTAAAGAAAAGGGAAAAAGTTGTAACCTTATCACTTCTTGTGGAACTCCATTGAATTTGACCGTGTTGGTGAGTTGTAGAAATCTCTTGATGTGGTCGTGTGGGTCATCAATGGTTCGTCCCAAGAACGGTTGAGCTGAGACCATCTGGATAAAGCCTGACTTTAGCTCGAAATTGTTGGCGGCAATTGGTGGTATAACAATTGGATCCGTATTGCCATCGACATGAGCTTGCAGCAATTCAATCATTGGGCGATTATCCGGAAGATGCTCATTGTTGTTGTTATTATTCATGTTGTTGAAAGGCGGGTTGTTGTTGTTATTATTGTTGTTCGGAGGTGGTATGTTATTGTTGTTTTGTACACCAGCCATGTCTAAGTTATCGAGAGGCTCGGGCTCTTGATAAGACGTGGATCGAGTGCGCATACACCTGCAAAAGAACGAACAAAACAAAGAAAAATATTTTTGGTTTTTATGTTTTTTTTTTTTACTTTTTAGGATTTTTGAAAATTTTATATTTTTTAGTTGTTTTTGAAGATTTTCTTGAAAAAGTAACGTTCACGGGGAACGGATCCCAAAATCCAATTTCTCACAAAAAACTTTTGATCTTAACGAGAAGAGCCGGCAGCAGCGCCATTTGATATTTAGATTTTGCTAGGTTCAATTTTCTCTCGATATCCTCTTGAATTGATCTTGGTCTTAAGTGGAATGATTTGTTCTTGGTGAATAAAAAATGGTTGGTTTGTTTATCTATTTTAAACTAATGACAAGAAATTAAGTGTCGAAGAGTAAAATTAATGACTTGAAAGACTAAAGTAATAAACGAGTTTAAAAATAAATGTTGACAACTTAAAGATTTTAATATAAAATAAATGAACACTCAATAAAAACTAACTCTTGGAAAACTTTGTGAAAAATAAAAACTTAGTTGGAAAAGACTAAAAGAAAGTAGGATCGTAACAAAACAAAGTAACTAAGATCGGAATGTGGAAATGCACCAATCGGAATATATTCCGATTGGGTTGATCGGAATATGGGAGATGGTGGGGCAATCGGAATGTACTAAAAGGTGCACAATCGGAATACAACCAACGGAACCAATCGGAATATTCAAAATTTTGCATCAATCGGAATATTAAGACTTGTTTCTGATCGGAATGTTGGAAGACACTTACCGTCGGAATATGTGACAATACCACCAATCGGAAAACAAAACCCTCTTCCGATTGGACTCAATCGGAAAGAGGGGGTGCCGGTCGGAATGTATGGTCGGAAAAGGGAGATTCCCCTTCCGAAATTGGTGCTGATCCGAAAATAAAGCAAGGAAATAAGCTTATTGAATAAGCTAACTCCCTAACTAGCTCGAATCCAATGAAATACAAATCAAATAAGCACTAAAAACAACTTTTCTAACTCAAAGTAAACAACTTTTAAATCAAATCAATAAAAAGATGAACTTTTCATAAAAACTTCAAAAAGTAAATAAGCTAAATCATCAAATAAGCCAATAAGAACAAGGATCTCAAAGCTTATTTATGTAAAAACTTAAGGAAACATAAAAAGTTAACAACTTTTTAAGCACAAATCATAGATGAACAACACGGATCATACGAGATTTGTACCAAAATCAATTAAAGTAAAAGAAAGGAATGATGAGATTAAAGATTAAAACTTAAAAACTTGAACTTGATTAATGAAAAGTAATACAAAGTTTGAATTTGAAAGAGAAAAAGATGAAATCTAGTGAGAGAAAGTTCTAAACTTTCTCTCTCTAAAACTAGAAACTACCTAAAAGACTAAAAAACTAAGTGTCAATTTTTGTGAAGTAAGGGCCTTTATATAGGCGTGTACATGGTGGTGAAGAGCTTTTGATTGGGCTTTGATTTGGGCTTCTTTTTCTTCTTTCTTCTTAAGTCTTCATGCGTCTTTTAAATAAACGTTGCCGACTTGGATTTGAGAAGTGTCGATGAATTATTCCAACTCGTCTTATAATCTATTGTTTTATAGACTCGAGTTCTTCGACATATATGAATCTTCCATCTTTGGCTCTATTCTTCGATGAATCTTCAAATAGGCACAATGACTTCAAATCTTCTGCATCTCTTGGATAATAGACTTCGTCTTGAGTCTTTTTCCTCGATAAAACCCGTGTAATCCCATGTTTTCTTCATTATTCATCCGGTTGACTCTGAAAACACAATAAACACAAAAACCACGCATAATTCCAAACAAATGATATTAAATACGTGTTTTGGTCTTGTTTTAGCCCGATTTAAGTGGTAAAAGGATGAGTGTTTTCACACTTATCACACGTGCATACCCTGTGTAAATTTTCAGTAGTGTAAAAGAAATTGTTTTTTCTTCAAAGTAACAATAATATACACTAAACCCTTCTCGCTGCACACCCTCTAAAATGTGTAAATTTTTTGAGTGCACACCCTGAGAAAAAGAAAAAGAAGCACTAGTGGTTTTCTGGGAAGAATGTAGGTAGCATGTAGCGCAGAGCAAATGGGGAAGAAGGATAGGAATATGGAAGAGTAGGAAAAGATGAGGTTAAGTTGCCCGAAGGATGATGAGCCCATTTAACTCTTAATCAACAAAAGGCCTAAGACAACTCCATTGTTATATATCAATATTGAATTTTGAAAAATGAGCCCATTACCCACACTTTTGTCAAAGCATATCTCTATACGATTCAAAAACAAAACAATAGCGTGAAAAACCAATTTCTCAGAAAACACGCCGAAAAAATCCACCTAAAAAACCCCGTACTCGTAAAAAAAAATTGGATAACTATTATTAGAAAATGTGCATACCCTCTTTCAAAATTCTAGATTCGCCACTGGACCAAGATCGATTTAGTTCATGAGACCCGGCCGAGTTTTGATTTTTTTTCAATTTAATTATATATATTTGCAACGTAACTTTTTCTTTACATGTTATATGTGTTAGTAAATGCTTTTTAAGCCAAATATATAAAATATTCATTATTTATAAGTATATATATATTTTCTAGATTGTAAATATATATATAATTTCTTTTAATTGAAAACCAAATCGACCTTGCGATCCAACCGGTTGAATCGGTGATCCAATGACTTGATCGAGTCGATTCAAAACCAACCATCACCAAAATTTCAATACTTGTTATTAGGGGTGTTCATTAATTCACATTTTGGCTTTGTGGGTTGTACGATTCGGATTTATCGGTTTTGAATATTTTAAAATCAAAACTAAACTAAGCCGATTATAGAACACATATAACCAAATTATAAACTAAAATAAAATTTGGTTTGATTTGGTTAAAATTGAAAAAACCAAATTCAGATAAACTTCAAAATATTGTCACATATAAAAACCTCATATTTTAAATAAATTAATAAACCAAAGTGTATCATATAATGCTTAAGTAAATAAAAAAATGTTTAAAAATCAATAACTTGCAAATCTTAACGAAAATAAATAAAAGCAAATAACATAATTTCACATAAAAGTTACAAATGATATTACTCAAGATTCACGCCATTTACTGTCAAAAGTAATCTAATTTTTCATTTCAATAGCCAAACAAAAATGATGTCTTTTTACATATCATATCTTTTACATGTTTTATAAGTGTAAACCCAAATTCATTTCTACCTATTCATTGTAAATCATAATATAGAACAAGCTACCTGTCATTAACAAGACACGATTCCAAATCATATAGAGAAATCATTAAGTGACAGAGATGGTGCGTAAAATTATAATATAAATATTAAATGGTATAATATATGTGTGAATTTATAGGAGTTAATTAGGTTAAAATAACGTATAAATTAGATAGTTATCATTTCTTCTTCTTAAATATATATTTGATGTATGATTTGAGGATTATTAATTTAATAGATATTTTATTGAATCTAGAATGTATAGATTATATTTATATGTAAATTAAAAAAAATTATGCAGTTAAAATTATTTGATTTTTCGGTTTGGTTTGAATTTCTATTTTTCAGTTAAATGCTTTGGTTCAATTTTCAAACCATACGTCGATTAAAATATTTGATTCCATTTTATTCGATTTTGATCCAAATTTTTTCGATTTATTCGATGTCAAATCAAACACTAGCCCTAAAGCATAAAACTTAATTACACATTTAAAAAAACCATCTCAGATCCAATTATAGCGTTCATGGATGCTCTGATAATTTTTAGTGACAAAACGTTCATGGCTGCTCTGAACCCTAATTTCCAGCATCCTTGATGTCGGCTCTTTATTCACCATTCATTGAATAAATTCTAATTATCATTCTTGATTTTTGTATTCTGTTCCATCAATGAACTTGTGATAGGTAATAGGCCTCGATTCGTTTGTCCCTATTGCTTTGTGATCAATTCACTCGTGGGGCGAGGCATAATCGTACTTGGATCTTCATAGTATCTCATCAACGAATTTGTGATAAGGGATAGGCTTCGATTTTCATCCCTATTTTCCTTGTGGTCAGTTCGTTCGTGGGCTGTTATGGGAGTCGGGTTTGATAAATTTTCATTATTCGATTCGACGTGAAATATAGTCTGTGCTCTTAGGTGTCTTTTCTAGTTTAATAGATGGCGGCGACTAAGATCAATCAGTCTTCTTTTATTGGTCTATTCTGGAACGGCTCTTGTTTTTTAGGTTGTTTTGGTGGGGTCGTTTGCTGGTACTGATGCTCACTGGGGTTTCATTTATTTTTAGGGTTTCTTTCTCATTCATCATTATGCATCAGGTTCGTTCTAAAGAAGATCACATCATTCATATTTCGAAATCAGTGTTTGTCACTAATTTTCCTGACAGTTTTAAGTCTCGTGATTTATGGAATCTCTGTGAGACTTATGGTAAGGTGGTTGATGTGCTCATACCTCAGCGCAAATCAAAAGCGAGGGAGCGGTTTGCCTTTGTACGTTTCATAAGGGTGACATATTTGGCTAGGTTGATTGCTAACATGTGTACCCCTTGGGTGGGTCGTTATCACCTCCATCCTAACGCCGTTCTATATGAACGACCAAGTAAACCCCCGGTGTCGTTTAGGTTTACTTCAGCAAGGCCTCCCCCCTCGAAAAATTATTCTTCAGGTTCTTATGCATCTGCTGTGAAGGATACCCGATCTTCTTATGTTCACTCGATGCTTGATCGTAGCCCCACATCATTGGTTCTCGATGATTCATGTGTTAGTAATATGGATCTTTCGAGACACCTTATGGGTAGTGTTAAGGAGCTGAGCTCTATCCCTAACCTGGGTATTATTCTTACGAAAAAAGGTTTATTGGATATGCAACTAACATATCTTGGTGGATTGTGGGTGCTTATTGAACTTAAACCATGTCGATTAAAAATAGATTGCTACAACATACTAGGGTCAAGACGTGGTTTCAAGTATTGCAGGCTGTTTCTAGTGAATATTTTTGTAATGGACACATCGTATGGGTCAATATAGAAGGGATCCCACTAAACTTTTGGTCACCTTCTACTTTCGCTAAAATTAGACATAAATGGGGTACCGTTATGGATATTGAAGAGTCCCAACTCATCTTTTGCTTGCAAGCGACTATGCATCAAAACAAATTTGGTTGATAACATTTGGAATCCTTTAGAGTGGTCTTTAAAATGGTTTGTGCTAAGTAACTCTTCACATGGACTCCTATCTTCTTGAATTTCAAAGATCTGGGTTATAATTCAGATGACGATTCACTTATTGGTGATGATAACAACCCCGACACTTCTCATAATTATCGTAATAACTTGGCGGAAGAGAGCAAAGACGAAGGGATCTCGGAAATAATTTTTGGTGACAATCATAAGGAGGATGATATTACAAAGGCGAACACACAACATTCGGATGATCGGTTTGGCATTTATGAGACGTTGAAGAATAATCAACCCGTAGTCGAGGAGGACACCTCTATTTCACATCCTCCTAGTTACACTCCTGCTGTTTCCCAACAGGAACATATTCAGGTTACTTCAGTTCCAGAAGAGGAGATTCGAGCAATTTAGCCTATTAAGAAAGGATCTTCTTCTAAGGTAAACTCAACTGATAATCGTTGTCCTCAGGACCCTCCTGTTAATGATTCTTCCAGTGCGTTTTCCACTCATATTCATTCTCGTCATACACTTAACGGAGGTTTTAATAAGTGTGAAAACACTTATCCTTTTACCACTTATTTTTAATAATAACAAGACCAAAACGTGTATTTTATGTCTTAAAAGTCGGAATTATGCGTGGTTTGTGTTTTATTGTGTTTCGGGATAAAAATATGAAAAAGGAAGAAATCACGGGCTATCACGGGCTTTTATCGAAGAAAAAGACAAAAGACGAAGTCAAAAGATCGAGAGTGCATAAAGAACGGAAGTCTAAGGCCTATTCTGAAGATTTATCGAAGACAAAGTCTAAAGACTGAAGTTTAATAAAGTCGAAGAACTCAAGTCTAATTATAGAAGAAGATTATGAGACAAGTTCAATTTATGTCGACAAATCCCGAGACGACATCGAGAAAGACAAAGAAATTAAATCGAGTCGAGACGAGAAGAAAGAAAGAAGGAAGCATAAACACTTAACCTCCCCACCTCCTATAAATACCCTCCTAATATGTCATTAGGAGGGTGTTAGTTTTTAGTTAGTTTTTAGTCTTTTTAATTTTTAAGTTTTAAGTGTGTTTTTATTTTCTTCTCTCTAGTTTTTTAAGCTTATCAAACACTAATCTTGTAATCTTTTGATCTTAATCTTTAATCAAATCAAGCCTATTTCTTAATTCTCATTCTAACTTTCTTAATCTTTTTAATCTTGATAATCATGTAGTTTATTTTAATTTGTTGACGATTTGATTATGTAGCTTATTTGATTGTGCTTATTGAATTGGTGATTTTAAAAGTTTTAGATTAAAAGTGCTTATTTTCTTAATTTCTATGATTAATAGTTCTTAAAATAAGTTGATTTTGATAAGTTTAATATTTTGATAAAAAGTTGATTTTCAATATTTAGATTATTTAGTGTTTTAATAGTTTTTAAATTGTGGCTTATTAGTTTTTCTTAAAAATCTTTTTGGTTAAAGTTTTGGTAAGTGCTTATTTTAGATTTGCTTATTTGCTTTATATTTGTATTATCCGGGTTTCTTAAACCCTCATATTCCGTATAGCAGCCATAACAGAAGATTCAAGATAAGCCCTCTAAATTCAGTTTTCCGGAAAAGCTTTACAAACATCCAGTTGCGGATAAGCCTTTTTGTTACACATTCCGGATAAGCAACTTAATTAAAGATTCCGGATATGCATCTTCATCAGTAATTCTGGATAATCTCAAGTTATATTATTCCGGATGTAAGTTTGGACATTTATTTCGGATAGTTAAAGATTCCGGATAAGGATCATTATTTTATTCCGGATATGAAGCATTTCCCAAATTCCGGATAAGCCACCAAACACCCAATTCCAGATAAGGCTCAAAAGTCTTATTCCGGATAAGTGATCAAACAAAGATTCCGGATAACCTCCCGAAACCATATTCCGGATAAGCACCCCCACAGGTATTCCGGATAACATTCCGGATTGTCATAGCCTACGAATTCCGGATAAGCTGCAACACTTATTCGGGATAAGCTGTCGAAGAAGGATTCCGGATAAGGTTTTGATATTTCCAGTTTTTAATTTAAACTTTTTTTTCCCGCCTTTTTATTTAGCATTATTCTAACTTGTCTTGTTTTAGTTTAAATTTTAAAGTTTACATTTTTTTTATAAGTTTTCATCATTTACTTTTTAATTTTTAAAGTCTTTATTTTTAGTTTAAATATTTTCAAGCTTTCATTTTTACTTATTTACTCAACGACATTTCACTTTTAGCTTAAAATAGATAATCAAACCTTTTTATTTTCCACCAAGAACGACTGAGTCGCACTTTTGACTAGTAATCATATCGAAAAGACTTGATTAACGAACTTTCATAACTAAGTGAAAACCTAGTTATTAAATGGCGCCGATGCCGGCTCTTTTCGTTAAGATTAACGGTTTTTAGTGAGAGGCGCGTTGGATTTTGGGATCCGTTCACTTTTGAACGTTATTTTTCTTGCTTAAAAATTTTCAAAAATCCTAAAAAAAAAAATAATATAAAATTTTCAAAAATTCAAAAAAATAGAAAAACATATAAAAACCAAAAATATTTCTTGTCTATTTTTTTTTCCTTTTGTAGGTGTGTATGCGTACTCGTGCTCGTAAGAAGAAAGTAGCTCAAGCCGAAGTCATTACTCCACCTATTGTCACCATAGACAATCAACCAATGATCGAGCTTTTGCAATCGCAAGTAGAGGGCAACACCGATGCTATTGTCATACCCGAAATTGGAGCTAACAATTTTGAGCTCAAATCCGGTTTCATTCAAATGGTCTCTACTCAACCATTTTTGGGGCGTATACTTGATGATCCTCACGACCATATCAAACGGTTTCTTGAACTCACTAATACAGTCAAGTACAAGAGGTAATTCGCTTACAACTTTTTCCTTTCTCCTTAGAGGGACAAGCCCGCCATTGGCTTGATAAGGAACCGCCACAAAGTATTCTTACGTGGACGGATTTAGAGACTAAATTCATCAACTACTTTTTCCCACCCTCACGTACTACCACTTTGCGGAATGAAATCATTACCTTTGAACAAAAGTACGGTGAGACATTTAGTGAATTTTGGAACCGTTTTAAGGAACTTTTAAGAAAGTGTCCACAACATGGTTTCACAAAAGTACATCAAATTAATACTTTTTACAATGGTTTAAGCATGAATGACCAAGATTCACTAAATAGTTCCTCGGGGGGTAACATTTTGGTTAAGTCTTCTAATGCCGCATGTGACATTATTGAGAATAAGTCTAGAGTGCAAACCAAGAGTGTTCGGACTAATGTGGCTAGTGCTAGTACTAGTGAGAGCGACAAGAGAATTGATAAGCTTACATCGCTTGTTGAAACACTTGCTCTACAAACCGCTAACAATACCAAAGCCATCAATGCACAAGTTAATGCTATGAGTCAGTCATGTGAAATATGCGGGGGATCTCATTCATACACTGATTGTCCTTCGATTCATGACAATCCGGAAAATGTGTATGCCGCCAACGGTAACTTTTCGACGGGAGGCTATCAAGCACGTCCTCAAGGTGACCGTAATTTGCTCAGTTTTCGTTCAAACAACTTCCTTTCACCACCCGGTTTTCCACCTCAAAACCCAAACAACCTCAATCGCAACAATCAAAACCAACCTCGAGCTCCAAATCAATAAACCCAAAGAAACCCATATCCACCTCAAGGAAACAACCAAGTTTACCAACAACCCGCTTATCAACCACCTGCTTACCATGCTCTTCCTCCCACCCAACCCAACGCATTTAATCAAGAGGTTGAAACTTACATGAGGACTAATGATGCGATAGTGCAGAATATTCAGCGGCGAATGGCCAACTTGAAAGGAGATATGGTGAAACAAGGGAATGATATTCGAGCCGATATGCGGAACTCTTTGAGCATTCAAACGAATGACTTAAGGGATATGATGGCTAGTTTCTTCCAAAGTAATCAAGCCTCTGGTTCGGGTTCTCTTCCGAGTAACACCGTTGCTAATCCAAGAGGGGAGATGAAAGCAATCACCACTCGAAGTAGAAAAGGTTTAAAGGAACCCGAGCTTCCTACACCTACACCGGTGATTGTGACAAAGGAAAACGAGTCCCCTTCTCCAATTCCTCAACCTTCTATTTCCCCAAATCCTCCACCTTCTACTTCTACCCATCCACCACCCAAGGATGTGAGTGAGAATTCCATTCCAAAGCCTTCATCTCAACCCAATATACCTTATCCCTCAAGGTTGAGGAAAGAGAAGTTGAAGAAAAAGGATGATATTCAGGTTTCTAACTTTCTTAAAATGTTTAAACAACTGAATTTCAACATCTCCTTTGCCGAGGCTCTCGCTCACATGCCGAAATATGCTAAAATGTTTAAAGATCTTCTCAGTGATAAGGAGAAACTTCTTGACATCGCTCAGACCCAACTTAACGAGAATTGCTCCGTAGTGCTCTTAAGGAAATTACCCACCAAACTTGGTGATCCGGGTCGTTTTCTCATTCCTTGCAACTTTCCCGGGGTAGAGAATTGTATGGCCCTAGCCGATCTAGGTGCTAGTATAAACTTAATGCCATTAAGTGTTTGGAAACAATTATCTCTACCCGAGCTAGTCCCCACACGAATGACTTTGGAATTAGCTAACCGTACGGTTGCTTATCCGGTGGGGATAGCCGAAGATGTCTTCGTCGGTTTCGACAAATTCACCTTTCCGGCGGATTTTGTCGTCGTTGACTACGAGATGGATCCCCGTATTTCATTAATCGTTGGACATCCATTCTTGAGGACCGGTCGCACTCTCATTGATGTAGCCGCGGGCGAATTAATCATGAGAGTTGGTGACGATAAAATCATCTTCAACATGGGTAAACTTTCTAAGCAACCTCAGGAAAACGAGAGCGTTAATTTCATTGACGTTCTTGATGAGGCTTGTGAAGAGCATTTCAAAGACGCTTGTAAAAGTAGTTCTTCTTCTCTACCCATTGTTGAGATCGTTGCCTCTATTGCTTCATCACTAACTCCATTTGGAGAAAGTGACTTCATTTTGAAAGAATTTGAAGCAACTTTGGGAGATGTGGATTTACAATATGACGATTCTCCCTCCAATTGGGATGAAGACATTCGTACCATTGAGAAACTTCTCAATGAGGACCATATTTCTCCATCATCTCTTAAGGAAATCTGTTAGGACCATTGGAATAGTTATTTGTAATAGGTAGACTAGGAGGTATGTAGTTCCTCCTGGTCATAGTAGTAGTAGGAGCAAGTCGTGCTCCTGGTCTTATTTAAAGTCAAACTTTATTATTTAGTTATTACTCTGTTAGGATATGCATGAGATATGTTAGGAAAGGATATGCATATCAGTTTTACACGTTTTGTTTAATGATGTATTAGTGTTTCCGTGTAGTATAAAAGGAACCTTAGGCAGAAGGGTTTTACACACCTTCATCAACCATAATTCTAGTTATCATTAATATTAGAAATCCTTAGAAAAGGATCAAGTCATTATAGTTATTCTGTTCTTCTTTATAGTATTTGTATTCCGCACTTATATTGTGTATAGAGTCTCTCTGTGAATAGACTTGTGATTACAGAAGTTGTTCACCGTTCCTGACAGGCTGCAAGATCCACATCTAGTGGACCCAACAAGTGGTATCAGAGCCTGGGAGAGTCTCTGTACAAGAAGAATCAATTTTTCTCATTACTAACATTTTTGTTTAATCATGTCTGCCTCAAGTTCTACTCAAACAGGAGAAGATAGTACTCCTAGAACTCAACAACCTCAGCAGATCATTGCTACGGTTTCTAACACAAATGGTAAATTTCCTCTTCTGAAAAAGGACGAGTATGATAGCAGTGCAATGAAGATGGAATGTTGGATCACCAAAACTGATCAAGACCTTTGGAAGATCATTCTGAATGGAAACAGCAGGAAGTTGACTGGAAGAGACAAGAATGGTAATATTACTCTTCTTGACCCTAAAACTCATGAAGAAATCACAGTTGTTCAGAAAGAGATCAAAGCAAAAACTATTTTGCTTCAGTCTCTTCCTGATGATCACATGGGTGACTTCTATCATTTGGATGATGCTAGAGAGATCTGGAATGGAATAAAAGCAAGGTTTGGTGGGAATGAGGAGTCAAAGAAAATGCGAAGATCCATGCTGAGAGATGAATTCACAGAATTCAAGATCTCAGAAACTGAAGGTATCCATCAAGGGTATGACGAGTTCCAAAAGATTTTGAGCCAGTTGAATCAACTTCGGTCAAAACCTGATGACGGCGATATCAATGCAAGGTTTCTTAGAGCCTTACCCTACTCATGGAATCAGGTGGTAATCTCTCTCAAAGCAAAAGGTGGGCTTGACTATCTTAACTTTGATGATTTGTTTCATAAGCTCAAAACCTTTGAGCCTCATGTGAGGGGATACTCAAGTGATTCTTTTCCTCCTGGTCATAGTAGTAGTAGGAGCAAGTCGTGCTCCTTGTCTTATTTAAAGTCAAACTTTATTATTTAGTTATTATTCTGTTAGGATATGTATGAGATATGTTAGGAAAGGATATGCATATCAGTTTCACACGTTTTGTTTAATGATGTATTAGGGTTTCCTTGTAGTATAAAAGGAACCTTAGGCAGAAGGGTTTTACACACCTTCATCAACCATAATTCTAGTTATCATTAACATTAGAAATCTTTAGAAAAGGATCAAGTCATTATAGTTATTCTGTTCTTCTTTACAGTATTTGTATTCCGCACTTATATTGTGTATAGAGTCTCTCTGTGAATAGACTTGTGATTACAGAAGTCGTTCACCGTTCCTGACAGGCTGCAAGAACCACATCTAGTGGACCCAACAAAATCTCTATCGATGATTAGAATTTGACTACGCCTTCCATCGAAAATCCTCCGGATTTAGAGCTTAAGGATCTTCCGTCTCATCTCGAGTACTTTTTCCTTGAAGACAATAAGAAGTTACCCGTCATCATCGCAAAGGATTTGAAAGAAGACGAAAAATCTCGACTTATAGCCGTGCTGAAGAATCATAAGAAAGCGATTGCTTGGAAAATCTCCGATATTCGTGGAATTGATCCTCACTTTTGCACACATAAAATTCTCATGGAGGACGACTTTAAACCCACTATTCAGAACCAAAGAAGGGTGAATCCCAAGATCCATGACGTTATCAAAAAAGAGGTTATCAAACTTCCTGATGCGGGAATGATCTACCCTATCTCGGATTCACCATGGGTTAGTCCGGTCCATTGTGTGCCTAAGAAAGGCGGAATCACCGTTGTGCCCAATGAAAACAACGAGTTGATTCCTACTCGTCTCGTTACAGGGTGGAGAGTTCGTATAGACTATCGCGAACTCAATGATGCTACGAGAAAGGATCATTTTCCCCTTCCTTTTATGGACCAAATGCTCGAACGTCTTGCGGGTAATGACTATTATTGCTTCTTAGACGGTTTCTCCAGGTATTTTCAAATTCCCATCGATCCTAAAGACCAAGAGAAAACCACATTCACTTGTCCTTATGGAACATTTGCTTACAAAAGAATGCCTTCCGGCTTATGCAATGCTCCTGGGACTTTCCAAAGGTGTATGATGGCTATCTTCCATGACATGGTTGAAGAAACTATAGAAGTCTTCATGGATGATTTCTCGGTCTATTGTGATTCTTTCTCTACTTGCCTTGCCAATTTGGAACGCATGCTTAAGCGGTGTGAAGACACTCGCCTTGTTCTAAATTGGGAAAAATGCCATTTCATGGTAAAAGAAGGCATTGTGCTTGGACATAAAATCTCAAAAGCCGGTCTTGAAGTGGACCGTGCTAAAGTTGATGTCATAGCAAAATTACCTCCACCTTCAACCGTGAAGGGTGTGAGAAGTTTCCTTGGTCATGCGTGTGACACCCCCAAATTGAGTCAAATGCAGCGGAAATAATATTTGGGTGTCACGTAGGTGGATCAACAACAGACAGAATATAGAGCGACAGATAAAAGATTATCCTTACATTTATTACATGACTGAAAGTGCAAATAGTATTAAAATAGTCTTTAACATTGTTCAGTAGTTTGAATTATTCCCCAGTTTATAAAACCCCAAATGAGCTCTATAAATGCAGCCTATCATGATGCTTGACTCCATGCGCACCAATACCTGCTTCAGTCTCCTGAGAAAACATGCTTAGAGAGTCAACATAAAGTTGGTGAATTCAAAGGTTTAATAAAATAAGTTTGGACAATAAATATTCACTGAAGTAGTAATGCACAAAGCATCAATACTTAAAAGTAATTACATTCCCATATTGCCTGAAACTGAGACTTGACAGTTAAGTCCTTAACAAATAAGGACCATTCGCCTTATAAAAAGGCACCCATAAAAATAATAAGTGCTGACATGTGAAACATCTGTTGTCCTGGCCTAGGCACAATGAGCATGACTCACCTAGATGGGGATGGTCAATCCCAAATAGATCTATTTATAACATTCAGGTAATTCAATAATTCTAACAGTTTCAGATGCACGGGTCATGCGGGTTCATCTACAATAGGCAATGTAATCAAAGGTTTCACAGCTCAATTCATGTCCATAAAATAAAATATGTTGCATGTTTTCTTCCCGATTAAAAGGTTTAAAAGTTTGTCAATATATAAAGTGGGGCCATGAACTCACCTCAGTAGTACAACAATAAGTCAGTAGATAAATCTGATAATGATGCTCACGATACAATCAACGACCTAAATAATTATAAGGTCTCAGTAAATGCATAACATAATGCATAAAAGTTTCAGAATAAATCTGTGCATGCTTATACTGGTTTTAAGCATTTTATTACGATACTTGTATTTTAGTTCATCGTTGTACAAGTTCTAATAGTATTTATTTTAAGTATAAAATAAATAATAAGGTTAAATTAATTAATCCATTTAATTAATATTTTGTACTTATTTTGTTTATAAAACACTTTAAATATTTATAAAAGGTAGTTTTATATATATTTAAAGTAATAGAAAGTAAATATAATTAATATATTTATTTTATAAGTTAATCATTTTTAATTTATATTTAATATATAAATAAGGTTTATAAAACGTATAACATTTTAATTAAATTCCATGTTTACGTAGTGTTTATAATTATTAAATTATAAGTTTGGAAAAATAACAAATGTTATGTCTATTTAAGTTTTACGTTTTAAATAATGGATAGAAATATATAGAAATTTTAGGGTTCGTTACACTTTGTATAAATTACGTTTTAGTCCTTCTATTTAAATAATTACCCGCAGTTAATTTACTTTTATACCCCTAGGGTTTCTAAATCTTTCAAGTAATTACAATATTGGTCCCTCCCTAGTTACACGTGTAACTAGGGTTTGTTTAAGTTTCATTAAATGGCAAAAATGGTCCCTAAACATTCGGCTTATATTAGGGCTTGTTATAGTTTCACAATTTGGCAATTTTGGTCCTCCAACATTCGGCTAATATTTAGGTTTAATATTAAGTTACACAAATTCCCCCTAGGGCTTGTATAACTTTCGGCTAATGGCAAAAATCACCCTTAGGGTTTACTTAGGGTTTGAATAAGTTTGCTAAGTTGGCATAAAAGGTCCCTAGGGCTTATACTATGTTTCGGTAAGTGGCACATGAGATCCCTAGGTTTTCTTAAGTTTACACAAATTACCCTAACGCCATATTAATTCCATTTAGGTCCTTTTTATCACCTTCAAGCTTCGGATAGTGTTGAAAACACGCCCTTAACTCTCGGCAATTTGCAAAAGTGGTCCTATAGTTTATATTTTTTGAAAAATAGGTTTCCATACTTGTCATTTAGATCCCTATACTTTGTAAAATTACAAATTCGATCCGAAAAGTATTATAATTTCCATTTTAACCCGAAATATCATAGATTTACTATTTTAACCCAAAGTTTCATAGATCTTGCATTTTAATACAAAATATTTATAGATCTATTATTTTAAACCCGAAACTTTACAAAGTTATATTTTGACACTAAGAATTTTATAAAAACATTTTATTTAGTGACAATGAAGATTTATTTAGGCAACTTATTACAGTGAGCTTAAAACTAAATCTTATAAGGCATAATAGTGAACTTATCATTTTAAGGCACCTATAATCATAAATCTAGTGTTTCTAGTCACATCTAAACATTACAAGATTACCCAATATGGAAACATGGGCTTAAACCCCACGTCCAAAATCATGCATGCTTAGGTTTCCATAGTTTTTCAAGTTTAACTAGATCATGGTGACATGTTCTTCATGGTTGATAAGTTTTTACATCATTTTAAGCCATAGCAAAAATCAAGCCGTGACCTAAAATGAATTTAGGGTTTCATATATTTGTTTCAACATTAACTTTTACTAAGAATAACCATGTGTATGTTAATATATATGAAAGTAAATGTATAGAAAGATAAGTTTTAGATTTGACTTACTTGTTTAGTTAGGTTTAGGAGTGATAGGAGAATGAGTAAGAACAAGAGATAAGCTTTCAACAATGGAGGTCTTGGTGACTTAAAACAAGCAGTGCGCTTCAAGGAGTAGAACTAGGGCTTCTTTCTTGCTTCAGTGATCAAGGTACTTGTAGGATGAGTTAATGATTAACCTTCATATAGTATGAGACATGATCTAAGAGTAGTAAATAAGCTTGAAGGTTTGAAAATGGTGGAAAATGGTGTTTAGCCGTAGGTTTTAGAGAGAGAGTGAAGGTGATGGAGTGAAATGTGATTGCAAGTGAATTGTGTTGTGTGTGTTGTATATGTTTCGGCTAAATCAAGGAAAGAGAAGATCCAATGAGATCTTTGTACCTAGTACCTTGTATCTTTCTAAGATATACTTAGGATTTAGTTTGATATACTTGTTAGCTTATTCCCCACATGCTAAAAATAGCAAATTGACTTTCCTTCCTATTTTGCAAATGTTTCCGTGTGTTTTGAGGTCAAAAGGGACAAGACATGACTTGGTATAGTGTTTAAGCATGGTGTGTGTAAGTAGTGTGTAAAAAAAGCATGGCTATGTAAGAAAGTAGGATTAACACAGTGTATTAGTGGGAATACACATGCTTATACTTGTAGGCTAGCTAAACAATGATGAATGTGTAACCATGTACACATATACACGACATGTATATGCATGTGGGAGGGTTTTTGATAATTTTTGCCAAGTGTTGCATGAGAATAATAGCCCTTGTTTAATATTGTATGCATTTGTTGAGTTGTAGGTATTTTTGTTGAAGCTTTTAGGTAATTTAGTGAAAGTGTATATTAAATACATCACTATAATTAATTTACTTAAATAAGGTAAATAAATGACAATGTAAAATAATGTACATTGTTTTAAAGTGTTAGTTGTTTATTCCTTTTATGTAATATATGTAAATATGTACATATAAAATAAATCCAAGTACTTAATAAATAAATTAAGTAAAGTTACAGTTTATCCCAAAAATATGTACTGAGGTGATGAGTCTATTATTCAATCGAGTAGCCAGTCAGTTGCCAGAGTAGTCAATAAATGACTAAGAGTTCATATAAATATAAAATAAATATGAATGGTAGTATGACAAAAGGTATATGATTAAAAATAAGTCATATAAAGGTAGAATTATATAGATTCCAAAAATAAATAGTACAACAGTTGACAAAGTCAATAAGGTAAAATCAGAGGTTTTATAATGCGGGCTTCTATCGTCGATTCATTCAAGATTTTTCTAAAATCGCTCGCCCGATGACCCACCTCTTGGAAAAAGATACTCCTTTTATCTTTTCTAAAGAGTGTATTGACTCCTTCAATCTTCTTAAGGACAAGTTAACTAAGGCACCGGTCTTGGTTACCCCTAATTAGGAGCTACCTTTTGAATTGATGTGCGATGCTAGCGACTTTGCCATTGGAGCGATTTTGGGACAAAGAGTGAACAAACACTCCCAACCAATCCCTTATGATAGCAAGACAATGACGGGGGCTCAATTGCATTATACCACTACCGAAAAAGAGCTTTTAGTTGTAGTGTATGCATTTGAAAAGTTCCGCCCCTATCTTGTCATTTCCACCACAATTGTGTACACCGATCATTCCGCGTTGAAGTACTTGTTAACTAAACAATATTCTAAGCCAAGACTTATTCATTGGGTTTTGCTCCTTCAAGAATTTAAAATTGAAATTCGTGACAAGAAGGGAGCCGAAAACCTAGACGCGGATCATCTAAGTAGACTTGAGGATCCTTATCAAGGGGATCATCTGAATCAAGAGATCAATTACTCTTTTCCCCTTGAAGCCTTAATGTCTATCAATTCCAATCTTGATGACACCCCGTGGTTTGCGGACATTGCAAACTACTTAATCTTGTATGCATTTGTTGAGTTGTAGGTATTTTTGTTGAAGCTTTTAGGTAATTTAGTGAAAGTGTATATTAAATACATCACTATAATTAATTTACTTAAATAAGGTAAATAAATGACAATGTAAAATAATGTATACATTGTTTTAAAGTGTTAGGTGTTTATTCCTTTTATGTAATATATGTAAATATGTACATATAAAATAAATCCAAGTACTTAATAAATAAATTAAGTAAAGTTACAGTTTATCCCAAAAATATATACTGAGGTGATGAGTCTATTATTCAATCAATTGGCCAGTCAGTTGCCAGAGTAGTCAATAAATGACTAAGAGTTCATATAAATATAAAATAAATATGAAAGGTAGTATGACAAAAGGTATATGATTAAAAATAAGTCATATAAAGGTAGAATTATATAGATTCCAAAAATAAATAGTACAACAGTTGACAAAGTCAATAAGGTAAAATCACAGGTTTTATAGCACCATCCCGTTATTTTAGCTTTGTCCTCAAAGCTTAAGATGAAGTCATCTTCTCGTTCCCAAGTGAACTCAAGGCCTCTCCTAGAGTTCCAACGTACTTTGACCAACGGGATGCGACTGCGTTTCAATTTCTTAACTGTGCTCTCCATGATTTCCACTGGTTCTTCTATGAATTGGAGTTTGTCGTCAAATTGAAATCCCTCTAATGGCATAGCCAATGGTTCTTCAGCATAGCACTTCTTCAGGTTAGACACATGAAAGGTAGAGTGTACCCGACTTAGTTGCTGGGGCAACTCTAAACGATAAGCTACTTCCCCGATCCTGGCTATTACTTTGAAAGGGCCAACATAACGTGGATTCAGTTTTCCACGTTTACCAAAGCGTACAACACCCTTCCAAGGTGATACCTTGAGCATGACACGGTCACCTACTTCAAATTGCATAGGTTTGCGTTTCAGGTCCGCGTAGCTCTTTTGTCGATCGCGAGCAGCTTGAATTCTTTGCTTAATGAGGACGATCTTGTCTGTAGTCTCCTGGATTAATTATGGTCCAGTGAGCTGAAATTCACCTACTTCTGCCCAGCACACAGGTGAACAGCATTTGCGACCGTACAGTGCTTCAAAAGGGGCAGCCTTGATACTGGCATGATAACTGTTGTTATAGGAGAATTCCACTAAAGGAATGTGGTCAACCCATCCATTTCCAAAATCAATCACACATGCTCGTAGCATGTCCTCTAGAGTTTGGATGGTTCGTTCGCTTTGACCATCAGTCTGCGGATGATAAGCAGTGCTCATGTCTAAATTGGTACCTAAGGCTCGTTGGAAAGCCTTCCAAAAGTTTGATGTGAACCTACCGTCTCGGTCATAAATTATCGACACTGGTATCCCATGTTTGGTCACAATCTCCTTCGGGTACGTTTTTGCTAGTCTTGCAAGGGAATCGTTCTCCCTAATTGGCAGGAAATGAGCGGACTTGGTGAGTCGGTCGACGATTACCCAGATAGTATCGTAACCGTGAGATGACTTTGGGAGTTTAGTGACAAAGTCCATGGTGATATTGTCCCACTTCCATTTCGGTATCTCGGGTTGTACAAGTAAACCCGATGGTCTCTGGTGTTCAGTTTTGACACGTGCACATGTCAAACATTTCTGAACGTAGGTGGCAATGTTGGCTTTCATATTCGGCCACCAGTACAATTTCTTCATATCCTGATACATCTTTTCAGATCTGGGATGTATAGAATATTTAGACTTATGAGATTCGCGCATGATCACGTTCCTCAAATCTCCATAGCAAGGTAACCAACTTCGTCCGTGAAGGCATAGTGTTCTGTCTACTCTAGGTTCTAGCTTCTCCTTGCTAAGATCTGTTCTGAGCATTCCCCCGACATCTTCCTTCACGAGGTTTTCAGGTAATTGGGCTTGATTTTGAGCTTCCAAAATCTGTTTGGGTAGATCCAAACTGATTGTCATAACTAATGCCCGAACTCTCATAGGAGGGTCCGTTTCCTTACGACTTAAAGCATCAGCAACCACGTTTGCTTTACCGGGGTAGTATTTGATCTTGTAGTCGTAGTCACTCAACAACTCAATCCAACGGCGTTGTCTCATGTTCAGCTCCTTCTGATCCAATATGTGTTGCAAACTTTTGTGGTTAGTATGCACTGTGCACTTTGTTCCGTATAGGTAATGTCTCCAGATTTTGAGAGCAAAAACTACGGATCCAAGTTCTAGATCATGAGTGGTGTAATTCTTCTCGTGCTTCTTCAGTTGTCTTGAAGCATAGGCGATCACTTTCATCCTTTGCATCAATACTGCACCTAGGCCCTTGTGTGAGGCATCACATTATACAACGAAATCATCGTTGCCTTCAGGCAAGGCCAGTATGGGTGCACTGCATAACTTCTGCTTGATCAGTTGGAAAGCTGATTCTTCCTTCTCCCCCCCAATCGAACTTTATTCCTTTCTGTGTGAGTTTGGTCATCGGTTTGGCTATTTTGGAAAAATCTTCAATGAATCTGCGGTAGTACCCGACAAGGCCTAGAAATTGGCGGATATCCGTCGGTGATTTAGGAGATACCCAATCCTTGACAGATTCGACCTTTGCTGGATCTATGTGAATACCGTCACAATCGATGACATGACCAAGGAATTGCACTCTAGGAATCCAGAATTCACATTTGGAGAACTTAGCATAGAGTTGCTCCTCCTTGAGTACCTTTAGTACTTGTGTAAGGTGTTCCCCGTGTTCTTGTTCGTTCTTGGAATAAATGAGTATATCGTCAATGAAGACTATCACGAATTTGTCCAGGTAGGGTCTGCACACACGGTTCATAAGGTCCATGAAAATAGCTGGTGCATTGGTCAACCCAAATGGCATAACCTGGAATTCGTAATTGTTGGGAATAAATTAAGGCCAGATCACTTGAGCGCTGACAAGAGTAAATCAAGCGTTGACAAGAACAAAACAAGCGCTGACAGCTCAAGCGTTGACAAGATAAAGTCAAGCGTTGACACATTGAAGACAAGCACTGATAGGAAGATATACTCTACGCGTTTATTGTATTCTAGAATAGTTCTAGTAAAGATAGGAACAACAATGTATTTTCTATATTTATCTTTACCTAGAATAGCTGATACGTAGATTATTGTACAAGGCTTCTTATGTCTATAAAAGAAGACCTTTAGGTTAATGTTTGATATAAGTTTTTCATTCGTAAACTACTTTCATTGTAAGCAAGTTTGATATTGATAATCAAAGTGAAAGTTTGTTTATATCATTGTGTGTTCTTGTTTAAGTGTTAAATTCCGCATAACACTTAGATTCATAAACCTATACAAAGGTTTCTCTAAGTGTATTACTTGATCTAATCTCGTATACATAAAGCTAAATCGATCTAAGTTTGGGATCAACAAGTGGTATCAGAGCTTGTTGAGGAACTTTTGATCTTAAAGAACACCAGAACCCTAAAAATCACCAAAACCCTAATTTTCTCAGAAACCCTAACAACATCATGTCTGAAGCAATAACCTCCTCTTCCTCAGCTTTACCAAACATCAAGATTCCCATGCTTGATGCAACCAATTTTGACTTGTGGAAGTTCAACTTTGAACAATATCTGGGGATCTATGACTACACACTCTGGGAGGTTATTGAATATGGAAACACATTCGATAAAGCCCAAAAGATTCTTAATGCCATTGCTCAAAGAACAGCTGTTGCTGGATGTTCTGAAGAGGATAAGAGAGAAAAACCTGGAGATGGTAGAGCTGTGGCTGCTGATGACATAGCAAAGAGAAGGGTTGACATGAAAGCCCTAAATATTCTGAAAGTCTCTTTGGGACAAGAAAACCAGCATAAATATAGAGGCTATGAATCTGCTAAGGATCTTTGGGCAGCTCTTGAAGTTGCACATGGTGGCAATGCAGACACTAGGGAAGAAAAGAAAAAGCAACTCATGCATGATTATGCTGTCTTCAAAGCTCAACCCAATGAGAAACTGAGTAGTGTGAGAAGCAGATTGCTTGACATTACAAGCAAGTTGTCCTTCATGGGGACACAAGTTGGTGATGTTGACATTAATGCCACCTTTCTTAAAAGTCTTGGTAAGGCATGGAAGATTGAGGCAAGATCTATTCTTGCCAACAATACTTACAAGAGCTCCTCGTTTGATGACATCTACAACAAACTAAGACTGTTGGAAGATGAAACTCTTTTAGAGCATGGAAGCAAATCTACCACCAGTAACATGGCCTTCTTCTCTCATAGTGAAGGTCAATTCAATCAGAAGGACTCTTACATACATCCAGTTACTGGATTATCATATGTCAGCGCTGAAACAAGTCCTGTCAACGTCTCCTATTCAGACGCTGACACATTCAAGAATGACTCCCCAAGAGTTAAACCTGCTGGTTTGGATTTGGATACTGTTTGTGCTTACATTGCTTCTTTGCCCAATGGTTCAGTGATTACATATGAGGACCTTGAGCAGATAAGTGATGAGCACTTGGAAGAGATGGACATTAAGTGGAACATGGCTCTTGCTAGTATAAGAGCAAATAGGTGGAACAGAAGGTTTAAAAAGAAGATGACCTTCAATGCTAAAGACACAGCTGGATTTGATAAATCCAAAGCTGAATGCTACAACTATCATCGTATGGGTCACTTCATGAGGGAATGCAGATCTCCTAGAAGATCTGATGCTGGTAAACCCTCAAGTCAGGTTGTTAAAGCTCAGGATTCCAAAGCCATGGTTGCAGTTCAAGGAATTGATGGTATGGGATGGGATTGGAGCTATCTGGCTAAGAATGTTGAAGAGGATAAAGCTTTGGTTGCTGATATTGAAGAAGAAGAGCATGTTGAATATGCTCTCATGGCACACTCCTCCTCTTCATCTGATAATGAGGTATATGATGATGCTTTTTGTAGCAAAGGGTGTAGGTTAAATACTGAAAGACTTAACAAAGAGGTGTTAGGATTAAAAGATGATATGAGTACTGAAAGATGTAAATTGTCTAATTACCAACTAGCTCTTACTGAAACTGAGAAAACTGTTTCTGAATACAAGAAAATGGAATTTGATTTAAAAGATAAAACCAATATTTTAAAACATGAGTTAGAGGCTAGTATGGATATTAGAAACATCATGGAAAGGGTTAATGGTGAATTACAGGCTACGTTAGATGAGGCCATTAAGAATAAAGATAATGTTGGCCTTAAAATTCAAAGATTTGATAGAGCCACCCAAACCCTAGGAGACTGTGTAGCTAAACAAAGGGATCCTAAGGACATGACTGGGATTGGGATGAATGATTACTCTTTGGTTCCACCACCAACTGGTGACTTCTATGGTGTCCAACAAAAGGACCTATCTTGGACTGGTTTGCCAGAGCTCCAAGAGGAGGAATTCATTCCTCCACCAAGAGTTGTCACTCCAGTTGAAGAGTATCAACAAAAATTGACTGATCTGAATGAGTGGAAGAAGGCTAACCCTACTTTATTTGTCAAGGGTGGCTTGCTATGTGAAAGTCCAAATGAGTCAACACCCATTAAGGTTACTAACCCAATCACTGGTAAAGCTGTTGACCTAGGCTCAAACACTGTTAGAAGACCTACTATTAAATATGCAGAGATGTATAGGAATACTAGGTCACCCAAGAGCCAAGTTAGCAATCATGGAACAGGCTTCTTCTCTTCTAGACCTAAGGTTGTGTCTAGAAAAGCTTGTTACACATGTGGTAGCTTTTCACACTTGGCATACAAGTGTGTCAACGCTCCCAAAGCCAGCACTGACAGGAACAATTTCAACGCTGACAGGAACAAAGTCAATGTTGTTAGGAAGTCAAACGTTGTCAGACCTAAACCTTGTGTGCAGCAAAGTCCACAAGTGATTAGACCTGCCCCATTCTTTACTAGAGGGTCTAACACTCATGGACAAAGACCATTTCAAAAGACAAACACCTGGTCAAATAGGCAATGGGTTTCTGTAGCAAACCCTAGGTTCAATGCTGACAAGGGTAATTTCAGCGTTGACAGGACAAATTCTAACGCTGACAGAAACGTGACCAGACCTAAATATTTGCAACCACAAGGTAAGGGGTCTAAAGCTTCTTCAAGCTTAACATGGAGACCCAAGAAAGATCAAAACCCTAATGATAATGGGATTTCAATGACCTGCAACAGATTTAATTACATTTCAAAGGTCATTACAAAACCTATTGGGGTTAACTGGGTATTTCATCCTAAGAAGGATGAGAATGGGGTTGTTGTGAGAACTAAGTCTGTTCTTATTGAACAACCAGATGAATCCAAGTCTTTTAAGACTTGGGTTCCAAAAGAAAACTAATTTGTTTTCTTTATGTGCAGGGCATTCAACGACAGGTCAATGATTATGGATATTGGGATAGTGGATGCTCAAGGCACATGACAGGGAAGGAAGACTATCTGACGAACTTCACTCCTATTAAAGATGGTGATAAGGTTTACTTTGGAGGCGGATACGGTACTATCACAGGCAAAGGAACCCTTCTCACCAAGAATCTGCGTTTTGAGAACGTCTTCCTGGTAAAAGAACTTGATTACAACCTGTTTAGTGTATCACAAGTTTGTGATAACAAAAATAAAGTTCTTTTTACTGATACTGAGTGTTTGGTGTTAAGCAAGGATTTTAAGAACCCTGATGAGAAATATATTGAGTATAGAACACCTAGGCATAAGGACATATATAATGTGAATTTAAATGGGATTAAAATGAATAATAATATGTCTTGTTTTTATGCTAAGGCCTCAGTAGATGAGAGTAATTTGTGGCACAGGAGACTAGGGCACATAAATTTTAAAAATATAAATAGACTTGTGAGGCTTGGTTTAGTTGATGGTTTGCCTGAGAAGGCCTTCCACAATGACCACTCTTGTGTTGCATGTCTTAAAGGCAAGCAACACAAGGTCTCATTCAAGTCCAAACAGGTGCACACTAGTTCTAGACCTCTTCATATACTTCACATGGACCTCTTTGGTCCAACCAATATAGAAAGTTTGAATGGTAAGTCATATTGCTTTGTTATCACTGATGACTTTTCTAGGTTTACTTGGACATTCTTTCTAGCTATGAAGAGTGACACAGCTGATGTTCTAATTGATTTTATCACTCAGACTGAGAAGAGGTCTGACAATGAGGTTAAAATGCTTAGGAGTGATAATGGTGGAGAATTTAGGAATAAGAAGCTAGATGATTTCTGTGCCAGGAAAGGAATTACAAGGCAATTTAGTATTGCTAGAACCCCACAACAAAATGGGGTTGCTGAGAGGAAAAATAGAACCCTAATTGAAGCAGCCAGAACAATGTTGGCTGATGCTCACTTTCCTATAGCCTTTTGGGCTGAGGCTGTTAATACAGCTTGCTATGTGCAAAATAGAGCATTGGTTAACAAAATTCAGAACAAAACACCTTATGAGTTACTTTGGGGTAGAAAACCTAATATTGGTTTTCTCAGACCTTTTGGTTGTCATGTAGTAGTTTTAGACACTAGTGATGCCTTAGGGAAATTTAGTGCAAAAGGTGATGAGGGCTACTTCATGGGGTATTCAGTCCAGAGCAAGGGTTATAGGGTTTATCTTAAAGGGGACAAACGTATAGTTGAAAGAGTACATGTTTGGTTTTTAGAGAATAAACCTAGTGATCCTGAAAGTGGTCCTAATTGGTTGTTTGACTTGGAACCTTTATCTAGAACTTTAAATTATATGTCTGTCACTAATCCAGACATTGTGAAGGTAACTTCAAATGTTATGGAGGAACAAGTTGTTGATGTTTCAGGTACTCAGGTTCATGAAAAGGTTGGATCACAAGCAGAAAAGACATCTCCTATCCTAGAATATGTTACAATTCCCATTTGGACAGATGCTTTTGCTGCTGCTGCTGCTGCTGGACAAGATAATGGTGGTTTCCAAGTACCACCAGAGACAAACATGCATGGTCCTTCAGGCGCTGACAAAGGCAAATCTAGCGCTGACAAGACCAATTCAGACGTTGATGGTTCAGACGTTGACAACCACACTTCAAGCGTTGTTAGCCCAAGCGCTGACAAACAAGGTTCAGGCGTTGACAACAATTCTGCCCATCTTTTCTCTTCCAATTTTGAACAAGGTGAACCTTCCAATATATATGAAGAGGTTCATCCTCATGTTGATGAAAGAGAGTCTGATGAAGAAGATATTAGCAACATGGAGAATGAGGTTGAGGACACCAGACTTTTTGAAGGAGGAGTTCTCACTTCCACAATGAAAAATCACCCCCCTTCCCAGATCATTGGTGATGTTATGACTCTAGTTCAGACTAGAAGATCTCATCAAGGTATTGGTGGGTTTATTGCTAATATACACAAGAAGGTTGATACCCCTCTTGTGCAAGCATGTTTGTTTGCCTGTTTTCTGTCACAAGAGGAAACCAAGAAAATATTTGATGCTCTCAAAGAACCAAGTTGGGTGGAAGCAATGCAGGATGAGCTTCACCAATTTGCAATTCAGGATGTTTGGGAGCTGGTTGATTGTCCTAGATATGTCAGACCTATAGGGACAAGATGGGTTCTCAGGAACTAATAACTAAGATTTTGGTAGTTGAAAGTTCGTTTTCTCGGTGTCTCTTCGAATTGATTTCCGGTTAATTGTGCGAGATTAGTTGTTCTCGGTGGAATAAAAAGGAATGGTCGTTGTTTAAAACTAATGAAAAGTAAAGACTTGAAACGAATAAAAATAAAGTGAAGACGGTTAAAAAGAAACAATGAAAGATAAAAACTTGGCGAAAAGTAAATGATGAGAAATTAAAAGCAATAAGGGTAAATAACTTAAACTAAAACTTGAACTAAAAGGAAAGCAAATAAAAGTGCAAGTAAAGAGAAAGGCGGGAAAAATAAAGCTTAAAACTAAAAACTGAAAAACTCTATGCGGAATAAAGATGGTTATGCGGAAAAAGATGGTTATGCGGAAAAAGGTCTTATGCGGAAAAACTGGCTTATGCGGAAAAAAGGTCTTATGCGGAAAAACTGGCTTATGCGGAAAAAAAGTCTTATGCGGAAAAAAGGTCTTATGCGGAAAAACTGGCTTATGCGGAAAAAAGGTCTTATGCGGAAAAAAAGGTCTTATGCGGAAAAAAAGGTCTTATGCGGAAAAACTGGCTTATGCGGAAAAAAAGGTCTTATGCGGAAAAAAGGTCTTATGCGGAAAAAAGGTCTTACGCGGAAAAACTGGCTTATGCGGAAAAAAGGCTTATGCGGAAAAACTGGCTTATGCGGAAAAAAAGTCTTATGCGGAAAAACTGGCTTAGAACAGTAACTTGAAAAAGAAACAGGGGATGAAAAGCAATACACGAATTTGATCAAATCTTACCAAGATAAATCAAAAGATTAAACCAAAACGACCACAAAGTATCAACTAACAATAATCAATCAAAACAAATCAACAAAACTAACAAACAAAGCCAAATCAATCAAAACCCACTTGATCAAAACCATAAAACTCAAGAACATGAACACAAAGATTAAGACCAAATCAAACAAGAAAGGAAGAGATGATGAATTAAAAGCTTAATTAAAAAGTAAAGATTCAATAACAAAAGCTTAAACACAAATTAATCTAGAGAGAGAAAGCATAAATCTAGAGAGAGAAAACTACACTACTCCTAATCTAATCCTAAAACTAACCTAAGACTAACCAACCCTCTCACATGTTGTGAGGGTGGTATTTATAGGAGAGGGGAGTGGATGGTGGCTTCCTCTTTCTTTCTATCTTGGTCCTCAGTCTTTCAGTCTTTCAGTCTTCTCAAATTCTTCGACTTCTAAGACCTCGTCTCGGGATTTCTTTGAACTCGTCTTGTAATTTCTTCATAATTTAAACCTGAGTCCTTTGGCTTTTTAGTAAACTTCCGTCTTTTGACTTTTTCTTCGATAAATCTTCAGAATTGGTCTTGGACTTCCGTTCTTTTTCCACTCTTGATCTTTCAACTTTGTGTTTTGTCTTTTTCTTCAATAAAAGCCCGTGAAAGCCGTGTTTTCTCCATTTTTCACCTTCTCGACCCTGAAACACAATAAAAACACAAACCACGCATAATTCCGCCATTTACGACATAAAATATACGTTTAGGTCCCGTTTTAATGTAATTAAGTGGTAGAAAAGATGGGTGTTTTCACACCTATCAAATCCCCTACACTTAACCATTGCAATGTCCTCATGCAATGCTTAGTAATAAAGCAAGGTTTACACTTTCCATCATAATCAACCTACCTTGGCCTTTATTAAACATCCTAGGAAAATTTAAAAGATAGGAAATAACAAAATGCAACAAGGAAGAAACTTGTAAAGAAATCTAAGACTTACATTAGGGCTTGTGTGTCATGAATATTCGTCACCCTCAAGTTTCACGTTCCCCATGCCAAGCTTAAAAACAAGATCATTGTTAGTACAAGTTAGCATAACAAACATTTACTCATGCGGTTCAATTAATCACTAAAACTCCCTTATTCCTACGGGTATCTCTTATATTTTATTGATGTCTTGAATGATCACGAGGATGCATTGTTGACTTATTACGATAGTGGATTTAGGCTGAAAGCAAAGTAGGACGATTTGATCAATAGTTAGCTAAAGGACAAAATCTCTTAAAACTGCTTCTCGGGATATCAAAAAGTTCATATCTTGGCATAACTTGGTTCACGATTTGAGACCTTTCTCGGGCCGATATTTGGCATGTACTTCATACTTCATATCTTCGAGAGACGTTCTTGAGATAATGGTCTTCTCATTATAATAGAGTTTCTTCACTTGGAGACTTTTGAGGGGTACTCCAACTTTGTTGACCACGACTTCATGATTATTTCTTCAATCTCTAATTGGGATTTTGAGATACAACGATCCGCCTCCTTTTCGGACTTGGATCTATTTATCCTCATACCTTGTTAGGGTCTTTTCGGATAGACTTCTCCATGATCTTTATGGGAGTTGATTGCTTTTCGTTGTGAGTCTTGATCCTTCATATTGATTTTAGGAATAATGCTTTTCACATCACTTTGGATCTTCAGCAATAAAATGGAATCCTCATGCCTTGTTAGGGCCTTTTTGGACTCGCCAATCTTCACGCCCCGCTTCATAAGTTATGCCTTGGCTATGAACTCTCGTCATTACCGAGCAACTTTTAAACGATCTTGGGCTAGAAGCTAAGTAACTTTTCAAATCGTACGACCTTACTTATTGCAGATAAATTATTAGCAAGTGATGGGAGAAAAAGATCATAATTAACTCGCATAAGTTAATGAGAGAATAACAAACTTGTAACTAAATCTATCATTTCTCGTTCTCCACAATTTAAAGTCTCAAGGAATGAGACTCGTGGATGCTTAGCCTAATAAACCAATTAAGGTCTACATGGTTAAGGATACTAGCTAGAGTGAACTTGGATAAGTAAACTCGGGTTGAGTCAAAATATTCACAACGGGCCTAATATATCTAAGATATCTAAACTTGCTAAAACCATTTTATTAAAATAGGAGAAAAGTAGAAAAAATAAAGGGAACTACAACTAGGCCAAAATAGATTAAAAATTTTGAAAAATGTCGAAAAATTGATTTTCCGGTTAAAATGAGGACAAATACAAGGAAAAGGCCACTTAACTTCGATAGAAGTCCCCCTACACTTAATATAAACATTGTCCTCAATGTTTAAGCATGTGGGAGTAAACTCCCCTACACTTAGGACATTGTGCACTTTGTTTAAATCTTGTTAAGGGAAGGACAACTAAAGAGATTCCTATTTTAATATTGAGAAATATAAAATAGTGAATCGAAAAGAGTTTAGGATAGAACCGGGAAGAAGGGAACACGGAGTCACGGTTCGTCAAAAGTTATCAAGAGTGTGTCTGTGAAGCTCTAATCCCTGCACATGATGAAAAAGAAAGCAAGAAACACCACGGGGCTCCCCCTACACTTATGGTGAAAATAGATAGATAATTGGGTTGCCTCCCAAAAAGCGCTTGTTTTTGTTGACCGAGTCTCGAGCTGACTCGTCCCCGAATTAAATGGTCCATGGGGAAGCCTCGAATGTGATACCGGGATCAAAGACCTTGTCCTCGTTCCCGGTTGACATCAACAAAGGAGAGGCGGGGGGATACGTCTTGAAAGGGAGGAAGGTCCTATCAACATACGAGAAGTATGTGAAATCAAAGTCGACGGGAGGTGGGGTGGGTAAAGTAAGCACATTGTCATCCCCCAAAGACAATGGAGGCTGAGCATTCGGCAAAGCCGTGATGTCATCAGTGATAGCATAATTAATATCACCTCCCGGGTCAAAGCACTCATCCTCCGTGATGGTTTCTAACGGAGTGGATGAAAGGTGCTCGGGAGGGGGACTTGGGACAATATTTTCCTGCAGCAAATTATCAAAAATAATGTCCCCCTCCAAATCATCGTCATCATTACCTGGTGGTATGGAGTGAATGTCAATTTCTTCCAGTAATGGGTCATTATCTTCAACGGAAAGAATAGATGGAGGCAAAGACTCGGAAGGAGAAGGAGAAGTCAACGCTTCGATTTGATCAATAAGAAGGTGCACTTTCCGTAATCTATCGCGAAGAAGCACGTCTTCCACCTCATCCACAAGATCAAGTTCATCGGTGAACTTCTCGTAAACCGGAGAGAATAAATCGTCATCGTCTGCATCTCCCGGTGGAGATTGAGAAATTTCAAAAGTGAAATTCTCATAGCAGAGAGAAGAATCGTCATCACTAGGATCGACTTCTTTCGTAAGAGCAATGTCGTCCTCAGGCTCCATAGCAGCTGGTATGTCACAAACCTCATCATCAAACACTTTATCAAGACCAACATCACTAAGCTCATTCAATGTATCGCACTCCTTCGACATGTTAGGGATATTGAGAGGAGGGATGACAATAGCACTAGGACATTGAGCAGTAAGATCATTCCAAGAAATAGTAGGCTCATCGTCATCATCATCGTAATAGTATGGAGACACCGGAGGAGGAGTATAAGTCTCGATATTCGATATTTGCTCCTGTCGTTGATCCTCTTGATATTTTTCGATGAACTTGTTCCAAGATTCTTGAATTTGTTGAACCTGCTTAACCAGATTGTCCTGTTGTTCATTGGAGCTCAATTGTTCGAAGGAGGGTTGAGGATCGATGATGTGTTGTGGGGATTCAGAATGTTGAAAACCTGAATTATAGCATGGTTGTGGCTCATAGTAGTTCATCGGTGGAGATGAATTATAAACCGGGTTTGATTCATAATAATCCATTGGTGAAGAAAATTGAGGACACGGATTTTGCTCATAATAATTCATTGGTTGACAATAAGAAGAATCATGAGGACCCCCACAAGTTTGGCAAGAAGGGTAAGGAGAAAAGTCGGGTGCGTCTTGTGGATAGTTATTTTCATTGTCATAATTGTACCCCGGTTCTTGCCCGTAATCATACGAGTATTGAACCGGGCACGAAACATGCCAAGGAGAATTGCTTCCACAATAGATGCACGGGGAAAGATTAGGTGGGTTCAAAAAGGACGAATTAAGTGAGTGGCACAAAGGACAAAATCCTGGTATTAATTGTGTATCTTTGATATCGTTTCCGCACTGCTCACATGTACACCATTGACAAGAGTCGTTCCCGTACAATCGTCTCCCGCACCCGACGCAATTGACATAAAAATCCATAGAGAAAGATAGATAAGCAAGAAGAATATTTTTGGTGCGAAACTTTGAAAAAGAAATGCTTTTTATGATTTTTCAAATGTTTTTGGATTTTTGAAAATTTTTGGACACGAAAAATAACGTTCACAAGTGAACGGATCCCAAAATCCAACGCGTCTTTCACAAAAAACCTTCGATCTTCACGAAAAGAGCCGGCAGCGGCGCCATTTTAATAACTAAGATTTTGGTAGTTGAAAGTTCGTTTTCTCGGTGTCTCTTCGAATTGATTTCCGGCTAATTGTGCGAGATTAGTTGTTCTCGGTGGAATAAAAAGGAATGGTCGTTGTTTAAAACTAATGAAAAGTAAAGACTTGAAACGAATAAAAATAAAGTGAAGACGGTTAAAAAGAAACAATGAAAGATAAAAACTTGGCGAAAAGTAAATGATGAGAAATTAAAAGCAATAAGGGTAAATAACTTAAACTAAAACTTGAACTAAAAGGAAAGCAAATAAAAGTGCAAGTAAAGAGAAAGGCGGGAAAAATAAAGCTTAAAACTAAAAACTGAAAAACTCTATGCGGAATAAAGATGGTTATGCGGAAAAAGATGGTTATGCGGAAAAAGGTCTTATGCGGAAAAACTGGCTTATGCGGAAAAAAGGTCTTATGCGGAAAAACTGGCTTATGCGGAAAAAAAGTCTTATGCGGAAAAAAGGTCTTATGCGGAAAAACTGGCTTATGCGGAAAAAAGGTCTTATGCGGAAAAAAAGGTCTTATGCGGAAAAAAAGGTCTTATGCGGAAAAACTGGCTTATGCGGAAAAAAAGGTCTTATGCGGAAAAAAGGTCTTATGCGGAAAAAAAGGTCTTACGCGGAAAAACTGGCTTATGCGGAAAAAAGGTCTTATGCGGAAAAACTGGCTTATGCGGAAAAAAAGTCTTATGCGGAAAAACTGGCTTAGAACAGTAACTTGAAAAAGAAACAGGGGATGAAAAGCAATACACGAATTTGATCAAATCTAACCAAGATAAATAAAAAGATTAAACCAAAACAACCACAAAGTATCAACTAACAATAATCAATCAAAACAAATCAACAAAACTAACAAACAAAGCCAAATCAATCAAAACCCACTTGATCAAAACCATAAAACTCAAGAACATGAACACAAAGATTAAGACCAAATCAAACAAGAAAGGAAGAGATGATGAATTAAAAGCTTAATTAAAAAGTAAAGATTCAATAACAAAAGCTTAAACACAAATTAATCTAGAGAGAGAAAGCATAAATCTAGAGAGAGAAAACTACACTACTCCTAATCTAATCCTAAAACTAACCTAAGACTAACCAACCCTCTCACATGTTGTGAGGGTGGTATTTATAGGAGAGGGGAGTGGATGGTGGCTTCCTCTTTCTTTCTATCTTGGTCCTCAGTCTTTCAGTCTTCTCAAATTCTTCGACTTCTAAGACCTCGTCTTGGGATTTCTTTGAACTCGTCTTGTAATTTCTTCATAATTTAAACCTGAGTCCTTTGGCTTTTTAGTAAACTTCCGTCTTTTGACTTTTTCTTCGATAAATCTTCAGAATTGGTCTTGGACTTCCGTTCTTTTTCCACTCTTGATCTTTCAACTTTGTGTTTTGTCTTTTTCTTCAATAAAAGCCCGTGAAAGCCGTGTTTTCTCCACTTTTCACCTTCTCGACCCTGAAACACAATAAAAACACAAACCACGTATAATTCCGCCATTTACGACATAAAATATACGTTTAAGTCCCGTTTTAATGTAATTAAGTGGTAGAAAAGATGGGTGTTTTCACACCTATCAGGAACAAAAGAGATGAAAGAGGCATTGTGGTCAGAAACAAGGCAAGGTTAGTGGCTCAAGGTTATACACAAGAGGAGGGGATAGACTATGAGGAGGTCTTTGCACCAGTTGCAAGGATTGAAGTTATTAGGATTTTTCTAGCCTATGCATCCTGCATGGGCTTCACAGTCTATCAAATGGATGTCAAGAGTGCCTTTCTCTATGGCACCATTGTTGAGGAAGTATATGTAATGCAACCTCCTGGTTTTGAGGATCTAGAGCATCTAGATAAAGTGTATAGAGTCAAAAAGGCTATGTATGGCCTTCATCAAGCCCCAAGAGCATGGTATGGTACTTTGTCTACCTATTTGGTGGACAATAGATTCAAGAGGGGCACCATAGATCAGACACTATTTACAAAGAAGAAAGGCAAGGATGTGTTGCTTGTGCAGGTCTATGTTGATGATATCATTTTTGGGTCTACTGATCCAAAGATGAGTGAGGATTTCTCCAAGCTTATGACAAACAAATTCAAGATGAGTGCTATGGGGGAGATGAACTTCTTTCTTGGTTTACAAGTTCAGCAGAAAGAAGATGGTATCTTCATCTCCCATGATAAATATGTTGCTGAGATCTTGAAGAAGTTTAGCTTTTCTCCACATGAAAAGAGGGCTACTACTCCTATGGATAGAGAACACCCTTGGGGAAAGATTGGAGATGGGAAATATGTTGATGTCAGGCACTATAGATCCATGATTGGATCATTGATGTATCTTACTGCCTCCATACCCGACATCATGTTTGCTGTGTGTGCTTATGCACGCCATCAAGTGACTCCCAAAGAATGTCACCTTTATGCTGTGAAGAGGATCTTTAGGTACCTAAGATGCTATAATGGTCTTGGTTTGTGGTACCCAAAGGATTCACCATTGGAGCTGATTGCATATTCAGATAGTGATTATGAAGGTGATAAATTTGATAGGAAATCCACAACTGGTGGATGTCAGTTTCTTGGGAGCAGGTTGATATCTTGGCAATGCAAGAAACAAACAGTGGTGGCTAATTCTACAACTGAAGCAGAGTATGTTGCTGCAGCTGCTTGTTGTGGCCAAGTGTTGTGGATTCAGAACCAACTGTTGGACTATGGGTACAATTTCAAGCATACTAAGATATTTGTTGACAATAATAGTACTTTATGCATCATTAAGAATCCTGTACATCATTCTAAAACTAAACCCATAGAAATTAGACACCATTTTATAAGAGATTGCTTTGAAAAAGGTTTAATACAACCAGATAGGGTTGACACTGAGGAAAATGTGTCAGATGTATTAACTAAACCTTTTGATGCTGGGAGATTTCAATACTTGGTAACAAGTATTGGAATGGTCAATCTCACATAATATGTGTTTTGAAGTCTTTTTAAAAGTATGTACAGGATGATGCATTATTATTGGTCTTATTGATGATTTAGATTTTCCACTATATTTTTCTAACACTGACAAAGGTTGCTTGAACGCTGATAAGTGTTTTTGCAACGTTGTGAGCAATATAGCCGTTGGGCGTTGATAGGTTGTTTTTGACCGTTGACACTCAATGGGACCTACCCAGTTGTTACTTTTTGACATATTTTTAGGCCGTAATTTTGGGAGTTGTTACTTTTCATTTAATTCATGAGATAACTTATAACTTTTTCAATATTTTCATGATTGATTTTTGAAAATACTTGCCTATTTTTGGGCCTATCACATGCATTTTCTTCTCCTATAAATTTGGCTCCTATTTTAAACAGGGTATCTATAATTCTTGTCTAACACATTTTTCTCTTATCAACTTCATCTTCTTCACTTAAAATTAACAGCTTTCATCAATGGCACCAAAGTTTAGACCATCATAATTGGAATTGGGGTTCAGATCTCAACACAACATGATTGCATATCTTGAAGCTGATGATACTCTGTTTCCCCAATACACACAAATGGTGGCGTATTTGAACGCATCCCCATTAAGGTATGCTCTTTCTCATGCACCACTCATTCCAGTCACACATATTAAACAGTTTTGGAACACTGTTAGTTCCTCAACAGTTAATAGAGTGACCACATTGACTTCTATTGTTCATGGGAGACCTTGGGTGGTTACTGAGGCTTTGGTTCGCCAAGCCTTGCATCTTGATGATGCTGATGGTATAGCCACCCTTCCTATTAATGAAATAGAACAAGGGCTTAGGGCTTTGGGATATCCTTTTCCTGATGAAGGTACTCTAAACAAGTATCATAAGCAGGAATTTCCCCCAGCTTGGAAGTACCTCATACATGTCCTCCTTCAATGTTTGAGTCCCAAATGCACTGCACACAATGAGATCAATAGATCCATTGCAAGTGCTATTGTGTGCATTGCAACAGGGCAAAAATTTAATTATTCTAAAATGATTTTTGAGGGCATGTGTAAAAACAAGGGGAACAAAATGACTTTAGCTTATCCCCGTTTTCTGCAAATGGTTTTTGATGTTGAAGGTTACTGCTCAAGGGATCACAATGATTTTTATAAGATCCCTGAGCAAAAGAAATCTATTTTTATGAAGATGAACTCACCACCCCATCGTGACCTACCCTTAACCCAAGCTATGCTTGCTGTTATTGCAGCAGCACAACCCCAACCAGACCCCAAACCACAAATTGACCCTCAACCACAACTTGAACCAATTCCTGAACCTTTACCTTCACCTGAACACATGCAAATTGACTCAGAATCCTTCAACGCTGACACACTCAATGTTGGCGTTGATGTGCCTATTTCCAACGCTGACACACAACCTTCACAAACCCAAACACCCCTTAACCAACCCACATCCACCCATTCTTCCACACAATCTTCCACACCCCTGAATATAGGTTGATGAAACACCAAAGGACTACTAGAGTGTTCTCCTCTGGTGGTCCTAGCCATGTAGCAGAGAGAACCACCACCACAAGTGTGGCTGGTGACCTGGATGAGGCTGGGACTATTGGTTCTGGCTTAGATGCTGGCCAAGGCAGTCCCACCATCATTAAGTCCTCATCCTTGCCCAATGAATCTGACTTGGGAGGTCAAATCCCCATTTTAGAAGAGGGCAGACTGGAACCAATGACTCTTATAGAATTGACGGCAGTCTGCATAAGCTTGCAAAAGCAAAATGCAGACTTAGTACAAGTTGTCAGCTCACAAGGCCTTGAACTCAAGCAATTGAGGGAGAGGATTGTTGTTTTGGAAAGTGATCGTGCTAGGAGGGGTATGGAGGAATCTTCCAAAGGGGAGGAAGATCCAATAAATCTGAGTGATAAGGGCAGTCATGATGGTCAATCAATGGATGTTGCTGAGGCCCTTACAACTTTGAAGAAACAAACAGGTTTTGATACGTCCTTAGTCTCTCCTACCAACTTAAATTTGTCATTTACAGCTATGTTGAGAGAGGTTACAAAAGGCGTTGAGGGAGGATATTTGGGCGTTGACAAGGAGAATTTGGACGCTGACAGAAATATTTTGGGCGCTGATAGGACAAAATTGGGCGTTGACAGACCTGCACATGAAGGTGATGTATCCCAGTCATCATCTATCATCAAGGAGGTTTCTACACAGGTATCACCATCTACCTTACCAACCATTGCACCATCAGATAAGGGTAAGGGTAAAATGGTAGAAGAGATTGTTCCAAAGGATGCAGCTCAAGTTGAGTTTGATAGAAGATTAGCTGCACAAATCATGGAACAAGATAAAAAGGAGTCACCATTTGTTGTGACTTCAGAAGAAGGAAGTGATGGAGCTAGCTCAGACTCAAGTGTAATGATTATAGAACCAGAAAGACTTGAGTATGGTGATGAGTTGGCTGAGGAGAAGCTGAGAGAGTTGAAATTGCAAGTTAATTTTGACATGCCAGAGGTGGTTCAAATGTACAATGCTTGGGAAGAAAGATGTATGGAGAATCCAGACTTAACCATTTCAGATCAAATATGGGGTTTGGAGATTCTTCTTAGAGTTTAGAAGGATTGCCAGGTAATTTTGAAACACAAGGCAAGTAATATTCTCTCAGAATTGAAAAGGGATAGAAGGGAGCTATACTTCATGTTGCTCAGATGTCATGGAGTTGGATGGACTTATCAGAAGTTGAAGGCTTTGACATTTGATGAATTGGAAAGCAGGGCTTATACCATTTGGGTGAGAGTGCAGGAAGCAAACACTCTCAGACTTCTTTCAGATGAAAGAAAGGAAGAACTTGCAGAAGAAATGGAACTCAAGAAAGCTATGATTGTTCCCAGGCCAGTGAAGAAGGGAATTTCATTTGAGTTTCCCAAAGATATGGATCCACTATATCCAAGTGAAGCTGTCATCAGAAAGAGCCTCAAGCTCTCACCTTTAGAAGCTTCAGATATGGTGCAAGTGTTACCATTAGATTCCAGGAACCCAATTGTGAGCTATGAAGAAGATGAATGTGGGTTCTGGAGGATTGGCAGATATGGCAAAGAGGTACACACTTTTACCACTCTTATATCTTTGTTTGCAAGTTGTGATAGAGAAGAATTGGTGGACCTTTGGAGGTTGCTGGAGACCAAGTATGAGGATGAAGTACCAACTTCAGCTAATGGAATAAAACTTTGGACCACATTCAAAAGAATGTGTGGACAAAAAGATGAGGATCCTGCAATTTGGAAGGATCTTGAAGATGACCTCAGTGGTCTTCAATGGAGGTTATATTCAGCTGCTGGTGTTTACCATTTGAGTTCTACAAAGTTTGCAGAGTATCTACTTGTGGATGGTCAGTATTTCATATCCAAGGCTATTTTGGAGAAGATGAAGGACACTCAGCTGGAAATAGATTATTCAAGTGACGTGGCAAAAGATTTGATCAGATTTATTCACTACCAATATGAGAAGGTTTGTAAGATTCCTCCTAGTCCTTAATGCTTATTCAGAAACTTGATCATAAGAGTGGATATCAAGTTTAGGGGAGGATTGTTGGGAATAAATTAAGGCCAGATCACTTGAGCGCTGACAAGAGTAAATCAAGCGTTGACAAGAACAAAACAAGCGCTGACAGCTCAAGCGTTGACAAGATAAAGTCAAGCGTTGACACATTAAAGACAAGCACTGATAGGAAGATATACTCTACGCGTTTATTGTAATCTAGAATAGTTCTAGTAAAGATAGGAACAACAATGTATTTTCTGTATTTATCTTTACCTAGAATAGCAGATACGTAGATTATTATACAAGGCTTCTTATGTCTATAAAAGAAGACCTTTAGGTTAATATTTGATATAAGTTTTTCATTCGTAAACTACTTTCATTGTAAGCAAGTTTGATATTGATAATCAAAGTGAAAGTTTGTTTATATCATTGTGTGTTCTTGTTTAAGTGTTAAATTCCGCATAACACATAGATTCATAAACATATACAAAGGTTTCTCTAAGTGTATTACTTGATCTAATCTCGTATACATAAAGCTAAATCGATCTAAGTTTGGGATCAACAGTAATGACCGTAACGGGTTCTAAAAGCTGTTTTTGGAATATCTTCCTCCCTGACTCGTAGTTGATGGTATCCATATCTCAAGTCAATCTTGGAATACACACTTGACCCTTGCAGTTGGTCAAATAGGTCGTCAATGCGAGGAAGCGGATAACGATTCTTCACAGTTAACTTATTCAGCTCTCTGTAATCGATGCACATTCGAAAAGAACCATCTTTCTTTTTGACAAATAACACAAGAGCTCCCCATGGTGAGGAAGTGGGTCGAATAAATCCTTTGTCAGATAGTTCTTGGAGTTGTTCAGCTAGTTCTTTCATCTCTGATGGTGCCAACCGGTATGGAGCTTTAGCTACAGGTGCAGCTCCGGGAACCAAATCAATTTGAAATTCCACTTGTCGGGTCAGTGGTAAGCCTGGAAACTCATCAGGAAAGACTTCTGGAAAATCTCGGACGATGGGTACGTCCTTGATTTGCTTCTTCTCGGGCTTGTCTTCTTCATCTGTTTGAGAAATATGGGCCAAGAAGATAGGACATCCTTTCAACAAATATTTCTGAGCTTTTGTACAAGAGATAACACTAAGTCTAGTGTCAGCGAGGTCGGTGTTACTGTCTCCTCGAATGATTAGTGTTTCGTTTCCTCATGGAATACGAACTAGCTTTTCGTCACAAACAATGACTGCGCGGTATCTCGCTAACCAGTCCATGCCAATAATAACATCAAAACTACCAAGGTTTACGGGGATAAGGTCAATGTTGAACGGATGTTTGGAAAGATTTAAGGTACAACCTCTAACGATAGTGTCAGCATCTACAGTTTTACCGTCAGCTAATTCTACGGAGTAATGGTGATCTAAGCTTGTAGGAATAACTTCTAGTACTTGGCTAAATTCAGTGGATATAAAACTTCGGTCTGCTCCAGTTTCAAAAAAACAAATGCATAACGATTGTTCAATAGAAACGTACCAGTAATGACATTTGAATCGGGGTTGGCTTTTACATTGTCGACCACGTACACTCTGGACGAAGCTCCTCCACTGTTCTTGTTCTGGTTGGCCCGCTTAGGGCAACTTGGTCTCACGTGTCCTGGTGCTCCACACTCTAGCACACAACTCCCTTCTTGGGTCCATTGTTGTTTCCTCCAGCAGCATTGTGGTTCCCCTGCTGTCCATTCCTGTTCCCACGGGCATTGTATCCGCCCCTGTTATTGTAGTCCCAGTGTTTTGAGTGGGTCGGGCCTGAGTGACAGCAATGGCATTCTCAGTAGCGAACTCAATGATATTCTCGACGGTAGTAGGTCGAGATGCGAGCACACTGTCGTGAATGGCGTCTGGGAGTCCACCCACATACTTCTCAATCTTATCTTCCTCCCCTACAAACATTCTGGTGCACATTAGGGTCAACTCTTGGAACCTTTGATTATTGATAGGTGTGTAAACACCCATCCTTTTACCACTTAATTCTGGCTAAAACAAGACCAAAACACGTAATTAATATCATTTGTTTGGAATTATGCGTGGTTTTTGTGTTTATTGTGATTTCAGAGCTAACCGGATGAATATTAAAGAAAACATGGGATTGCACGGGTTTTATCAAGCAAAAAGACTCAAGATAAAGTCTATTGTCCAAGAGATGCAAAAAGATTTGAAGTCACTAGGCCTATTCGAAGATTTATCGAAGAAAAGGACTAAAGACGGAAGATTTTCATAAGTCGAAGAAACTCAAGTCTATTTAACGAAGAAATTAAAAGACAAGTTGGATTTAATCGACAACAAATCCCGAATCAGAATCGAAAACGTCAACTTTTCTGAAAAGACGAGAAGACAAGAAGAAGAGGAGAAAGCCCACTCACCAACCAACCACTAGGACTATATATAGTTTTTCCCTTCACACATTAGGGAGTTAGCTTCATTTTTTTCCTTTTTCCCAGGCTTTGTAGTTCGTCCCTTCACCAACTCCATTAGGGAGTTTGGTGATTTTCATTTTTCTTTTTCAATCTTGTAATCATTGATCATTAACCTTGTTACTTTTATATTAATCAATCCATTCCATCTTTCTATTCATCTTGTTCTTCATCACTTTTATTGCAAGTTTCTAAGTTTCTTCTTTGATTCTAGTTTGATCTTAAAAAGTTGTTGAATTAGTGTTTTTATTGGTGGGATTTGTTCCTTATGGTACGTTAATGATTATTGGATAGTTTGGTAAAACCTTTTTGAGTATTTAGTTTGATTTGGAGTTAATTTCGTATCCCTGTTTAACTTGCTGCTGCTACTGTTCTTCATCTCCCAGAATTTTCCGCATAGGCAATATTGTGTTACCCTTATTCGGAATTTTTGATATTCCGAATAGGGGTGTTTCCATTTCTCTTACTCGGAACTTTTTGGGCATTCCGAATAGAACCAATTTTCCGAATAGGCGTTTTCTCTCTTCCCTTACTCGGAATATTCTGGATATTCCGAACAGAACTTTTTCCATCTCCTTTATTCGGAATATTTGATATATTCCGAATAGTTCATATTTTCCGAATAGGACTTTTCCTGTTTCCTTATTCGGAACTTTTTAATTATTCCGCATAGCCAATTTTTGTTTCCCTATTCGGAATATTTTTCCGAATAGCCGTTTTTTCCGCATAGCCCTGATTTTTCTGAATGATCTTAATTTTCCGCATGAGACAATTTATTCTGAATAGAAGTGTTTTCCGAATAGACTGGATTTTCCGCATGGTGTAAACTTTCCGAATAGAGCAATAATATATTCCGAATAGTTCATATTTTCCGAATAGGACTTTTCCTGTTTCCTTATTCGGAACTTTTTAATTATTCCGCATAGCCAATTTTTGTTTCCCTATTCGGAATATTTTTCCGAATAGCCGTTTTTTCCGCATAGCCCTGATTTTTCCGAATGATCTTAATTTTCCGCATGAGACAATTTATTCTGAATAGAAGTGTTTTCCGAATAGACTGGATTTTCCGCATGGTGTAAACTTTCTGAATAGAGCAATATTATATTCCGAATGGTCATACTTTCCGTATAGGATCTTCTTCAGTAAGAGTTATTTTTCAGATTATTTTTCAGATTATTAATTGTTTTAAGTTTACTTCATTACCATTTTATTTACTTACCTGTTTAGTAGAATAGAAAACCAAATCCACTTTTTGTCACCAAGAACAAATCATTCCACTTTTAACTGAGATCAATTCGAGAGGATTCCGAGAATTCTGAACCTAGCTAAATCCTTGTATCAATTATACGCAGTGATGTCATTGTTCCTGTATCTGAGATCCCACAATTCAATCTCAAGTTTCTTCATTTCTCCCCTTGGACAGTATTTCTCTGTCATTCTCTCCTTCAACTCAGTCCAGTTGAGAGCGTAGGCAGCATCGTGTCCAAGAGTAGCAACAACAGAGTTCCACCAAGTAAGAGCACTCTCAAGTATGGTGCAGGTGGAAAACTTCACTTTGTTCTCTTCTGCACAGTCGCTGATGCGAAATACCGTTTCCAACCTCTCAAACCACTGCATCAGTTCCACCACTCCTTCTTTGCCCTTGTAGTAGGAAGGCTTACATTTCAAGAAGTAGGGGTAAGAGCAACCCCTGGTGGTCTGATTATTCTGGCGGTTGTTGGAGTTTTGACTATCGTCTACGTTTCTGCTGGCAGCCATCGCAGATGCGATGCCTTGATCAATCATTTCCCTTAGTTGGGCAACAGTGACGTTTTGGGTAGCGTCGGCATTGTTGGGGTTCGTTCTAGTGATTACCATTTTTCTATAATTATACACAAAAATGAAATCATTAGTTCAAGGTGTTAGCACAGTTTTATATAATTACACGAAAAGAAATTCATGCATAGACTTTGAAACAAATTGGATAACATGTTTAAAGTTCATTAAAGAATACGGTACAGGATATAATAAAAGCTAATGAGTACATGACATAAGTCTAGGATAGGAATACAGTACAAAATGCACAACTTGATCCAAGACAGAGCACAGCCCGCCTGTCTGGGATGGTGGTACATGAAATCTAAAGTACATCATCAATGAATCCCTAATCTAAATAGTACAGTACAAAGATACAGCTGATAAAGGAAAGTACAAATACACGAGATCCTATATCATGATAGCCGGGATGCAACCCTAATAGCTTATCATGATGTACAAAAGATCTAGTACATCTAATCGACTGGTGCCTAACGGACTCCTTGGATACGGCTGGTGCCACTAGCGGTGATGAGACGGCTGGCGCCTGCATGGCAACCTGCATCGCGGTCATTGCAGTCCTGGTCTCCTTGAGCAGTCGGAGTGCCTCTAGGAATCGGTCTCTGAGAGTCTGCTGAACTCCCCTGAGATGAGCGGTCTCTGACGTCAATCCCTGATGACGGACCTCCTAGAGGTCGAAGAAAATAGCAAGAGTCTCCTCCATGGTCAAGAGAGCGGTGTGAGTGTCCGTCTGCTGGCTCTGGAGCAAGTAGATCTGCTCACGGAGGAACTCATTCTCCTCCAACAACCACTGGAGAGAATGATAAGTAGTAGACCACGCTCCTCGTGTAGCGTGCGCCTCAGCACTCACGGTCCAAGATAGAAGGTCCTGACGCTGCTGTAGAACAGCGCGCTTAGTCTGTCCAGCTGATAGCAGAGCGAGAACATCTGCTACATCCTGGGCCTGGCGTGTGGCCAGTGCCGTAATCTGGGCCTGAACGGGGTCAGCATGTCTAGCCCGAGAACCCTCACCGATCTCGAAAGTGGAATCGAGAGGTGCCTCGTACCTCCTCTTACGAGGTGGCAGAGACTCGGGTGCATGGTCCCGTAGCGAAGTCACCAATGGTACAGGTGGTAGGGCAGCAGGAGGCTGGACCTCTTCCCCAGCGGGGGAAATAGGTGGAGTAGAGATGAGTGCCTCAATAGATGCGGCGTCAACAGAAGTGTGACTATCGCCTGAGTCACTGGCAGATAACCATCCACACAAGACGGTCGACAGGGATACGGCAGCAGGTGTATCGGTAGGTGATGTCATGGTAAATCTGAAAGTAATATAGTTTTAATTGACATAAGTATAAACTTACTCAAGTTAAAAGTTTTGGGAAAATAATTTAAATTATATAATAGTGTCGTTTAACATGGCGATGTTAAAGGTTACGTTAATACTTATAAGATTAATCAACCGGATGTTAATAATCAATGCACAGTCAATCACACAATCGATGTATGCTCTACATTCTATATGCTTAACTATTCTAGTCTCGAAAATCCCAAAAGATTTTTAAAGTAGTTATAGTCCAGATTATATAAGAATTTTATTTTTATATTTATTTTAAATTTTGTTCTGATTCTCTATAACTATCGCTCTGATACCATTCTGTGACACCCCCAAATTGAGTCAAATGCAGCGGAAATAATATTTGGGTGTCACGTAGGTGGATCAACAGCAGACAGAATATAGAGCGACAGATAAAAAATTATCCTTACATTTATTACATGACTGAAAGTGCAAATAGTATTAAAATAGTCTTTAACATTGTTCAGTAGTTTGAATTATTCCCTAGTTTATAAAACCCCAAATGAGCTCTATAAATGCAGCTTATCATGATGCATGACTCCATGCACACCAATACCTGCTTCAGTTTCCTGAGAAAACATGCTTAGAGAGTCAACATAAAGTTGGTGAATTCACAGGTTTAATAAAATAAGTTTGGACAATAAATATTCTAACATTTTCAGGTAGTGAAATATTTTCTCGTATAATATTTTGAAACTCATTTTTGTGTTGACGAACTCACAATTTACGAATTTAAATTTGGGCTTACGTGCATAATTTGGCGTCTTTTACGATTAAACCGGAAACCTTAGGATTACGTATTTACGTTTTTGAACTCCGTTTTTGATGAGACAATTTTTATTGGATTCGTTTTGTGACGTTGATTCATAATTTATAAAAGCGTTTTTCATAAAACGACCCGAGGGCACGCAAATCGAGAAAACTAGAATCGAGAAATACCCGTAAACTAGTGAGATGGGACAAAACACATTGTCCCACCCCACTAGCATGGTATGGACGGCCAAACATGACACCACACCATCAAGGTGGCATCATGTTAGCTAAACTTACACAAGTGTAAGCCATGCTTACATGTTAAGCTAACTTTTCCCACTTAACACAAAAACTAGCTACTTGTTTTCATTCCATCTTTATCACATGCAAAACCAACATCAAACTCTCTCAACTCTCTCCCTTGTGCCGTCCAAAATAAGCCAACAAACACCCCATTTGATCTCTTCTAGCCATGAACCACATGTTTACTAGCTCTATTAAGGAGTTATCTTGAAGCCTTGCTCATTTGGTGGCCATATTAACAACTTTGGAGGTGATTTGCTTGTGTCCTAGGGCTGATTTTCCAACCTATGTTCTTGATATTTGATGGTCTTGGAGATACTTGTTGTGTTCATCAAGTTCTTGTCTTCCTAAAACAAGAAATCCACTTGGATTGGTAAAGAAGATCATCCTCTCCATTTTTCTCTTGTTATTTTGTAAAGAACAAATGTATTTTCTTTCATTTTGTATATGTATATGATGTATATATGATGATAAAAATGTTGTGTGGGGATCAAGTGTTGATAAATATGCTTAAAAATGATGATAACCATAAGAAATGAAGCTAAAATCTTGATTATTTAGTTGGCTGTATAAAAACAGTAGATAACTAAAAGATGAACTGATAAAATTGCATGGTTTGATCCATTTACAGTAAGTAGAAGATGTTATACACATGTGAGAGTTGGCCATGCAATGGAATCAAAATAATGAGTGAGATATGATCAAAACAAGTTAGGTGGTATAATCTGAATAAGTAGTTTTGTAGGGACTGTTAAGGCAAGTTAAACTCAAAATGGACAGTAGCTATAGCTAAGTTATATGTATCAAATATTATGAAGATCATTCCATCCAAAAATGAGCTTCTAATTCATTATAGAACTCTATATATGTAAAAAATGGTGAACATGAAGTTAAAAATCAGATTTTTGGAAATAATGTTTATTATTATTATATAAGCACTCACATTATAATGTATAAAATGTAAAAATATAAACCCACTAACTTATAAAACTTATTTATATAAATGTATAAAAGGTTAATTAAATGGGTAAATTATATAAATGGTGGTGAAATAATATTTATAAGTAATAAAAACTATAAACTTGATTTTTACGACTTTTTCGGCTATCGCCGTAAAATTAACGTTTTTCGCCAAATAAAACTTAGACGACCAAACCCGTCTAATGTAAAGTTTATAAAAGTCATATACTGATATATAAGTAACTAATACAAGTAAAAACCGATAAAACCCGAACTATAAGAATTACGGACATTTACGAGCTAACTAAACATATTGGACTAATAATTGGACTAATAATTGGACTTAACAAGATAAAAACTTGTAAAAAGAACTCATTGGGCTTAACCCATTTGGGCCCAACATGAAAAGTATATATACTGATAATATAGGTATAAAAGGGATAAAAACAAGTTGAAGAACTTATAGAAGGCTTAATGGACTTAAAATAGGTAAATAGGTAAAACTAGCGAACTAGTAAGACGTTACCAAAACGTAAACACTAAATTGAGTAAACAAGGATGTATAAACCCACTTGATCATCATCATATATACAAAATCATCATATGTATATTGTTATTTTGATAAAAGTCATTGGACCGAGTCTAAGACCGATTATTATTTATATAGGTTTCCGTGACCGAAGCACGCCCGTAGCCGATAATCCGCCTTTCATTAACAACGTGAGTTCATAGCCTCGCACTTTTTTAAATGTTTTATAAAATGATTTGTAAACCCGCGAGGGAGATAACATGCTAGATTTTTATAAAAATAGAACACAAGTAGTCCCGATTGTATGCTTAATGATATGGACCCGAATGATACTATGACCCTATAAACGAGACTAAAAGGATTATTAGTAGTTAGGTTATGTCACTTAAAGTCCCATTAGCATGAATTGTGAACTACCGGGATTTGGTAGACGCTTATGCATTTGATAGTACTATTTGGGGACGATCACCCCAGTTCGCGCCTTGACGGTTGATCCCCGTCGTACCACATTGATTGGTAAGCGAATTTATGTATGAGAAGATTCCATAGCGTGATTTTTGTGACGACACGCTAACTTAGATGGGCAAATTGTTTGTCGGGTTCGCGGCCCGCTGTTTTCATAGTAAGGTAACAATGTCATGCGGCTAATAATAATCCTACTTCAAATAAAATGTATCCTACAATGTATCCTATACATAATAACGACGCTATTAACGATGAATATATTACCTATCATGGTAATATAGAGACTACGGTCTCATGGACGGTTTAAGATGTATGCTTGATTTATATATTGCCTGACTAGCAATATGAGGACTTACTTCCGATATTATACTTGTGTTCTGATTTTAAATGATTTTAAATGATTGTTTTATATAACGGTTTTCATTAAACTCTATGAATTCACTCGGCATTCGCTGATATGATTTTTGCATGTTTTTATCTCAGGTGCTTGAAGGTAATCCGGATGGAGATCGACTCTGATGGCCCACTTAATATTAAAAATGTTCATTGGATCTGTGTTTTGTAAACTTAATGACCTGTATAATTTGGGACCTGTTGTACGCTTTTAAACATTTTATCGAATGAATGTTTGTTAAACCTTGTACAACCATTTTTATGTGTTGTCTATGATTGGAGTTATTGTGCTATCCCGTAACACTCTGAAAGACCCTTCCGCTGTACCGATACGAAAAATGAGAGTGTTACAGTTTGGTACCAGAGCTCTCGTTATAGAGAACAAAAGATTTTAAAAACCAAGGTTTTGAACAAAACTTTTCAAAATCTTTTGACAATGAACATTTGAGAAAATATTTGAAAAATCTTTTGACTATAACAGTGCCAGAGATCTCCGACATTACCAACAAGCCCTATTGAGAAGATATATATTTTGATATATATAATTTAATTTATATATATGTATATGTCGTGATTTCATTATGTAATTGTTTAACTAGTATGTTATCCTAATACGAGATATATATATATATATAAATGCAGATTGTCATGGCTGACCCTAATATTCCTGTAGAAAACCATGCTATTCCCGAACCTAATATAGAAGATGATCCTTATTTAGACTTAGTAGATTATGATATTGATGATGAGGAGGAACCATTTGAGGATCCCGAGCCCGAGTTAGGACTAGGAGATCAGATTGCCCCTCAGGTTGACTTGGTAGAGAATGAGATTGAGAATGTGGATATTGAGAATGTGGAGATTGAGAATGTGGATGTTGAGAATGTGGAGATTGAGAATGTCGATATTGAGAACGATGATGAGATTGGGTTAGATAATTTAGATGACAAGATTGACGACGAGGATGTCGAGGAGGATGTAGGTATAGATGTTGAGGTTGATGACGATGAGGAGGCCGAGCTTATTTATCCGTATGATGTTCCAGAGGGCGAGCCTTTGCCCCCACCAGTTTGTTTGTCTGATTCTGAGGAGGAGTTACCTAGGGATGAAATGTCTGAATCTGATTCTGAATCAGAGGAGGATGAGGATGACGATGCACCTGACGGTACTGATGGTATTTCTACTCGAAGACGTGAGATAGGAGAGTCGTCTAGTACTCGAGAGGCTACTCATATTGATGGTCTTGCACCATGGGCCTTGAGACGTGATCTAGATGCTTCCCGTGTTAAGAGTTGTGTGACAGAGGTTGGATTAGGTGTTGTTCAGACTCAGGTTGCTTATTTGGAGTCGAAGACTAAGGTTGGCGAGAAAGAGCGAGAATTGCTTAGTTTGGATTTGAGTGATGTAGAACGTGGTTTGAATGAGGCTTTTAGGAGGTTATCGGTGTTGGAAAGTGGTGAGTACGCAGAAATGAAGAGAAAGGTGAATACTATGGAGATTCAGTTGAGTGTGGCTCGTGCGATGCGTGAGAAAGCCGAAAAGGAGTTGAATATATCTGTGGGATGGAACAGTAGATTTTATGCTGATATGGTTGAAAGAGGAGTAATCCGTAAGCGCCCAGCGGAAGATGTGTCTAGTGATCGTCCGACGAAGATTCAGAAGACGATGTATGATGGACCATCTAGCGGTTCTCAGTAGACCAGTCTGTGTTTAGTAGTGACCTTTGTATCTTTTGTGCCTTTGTAGCTTTGACTGAACCGACTTGTTAGTAGTAGACTTGGCACGAATTTTGAGTGTATATAGTGTTAGAACTTTGATATGGGATGTACTAAGACAATAATTTTGTTTCAGATCGAATGAAATATGTATCTTGTCTTGAATTCCATATTGTGCCTTATTTGTATCTTGATTATGAATTTGATCCATATTATATGAATCCTTTGTTGGATGAATGCTTAATACTTTGAAATTGTGAAATTATAGAACTATGCCGCCCAAGAAGGCTGTGACTGAGGATGATGTACGTAGGATTATTACGGAGCAAGTTACCGCATCTATGACTGAATCTATGACAAATGCTAGAAATGAAGCTAGCGGTAGTGGGGTAGTGGAGCTGGCGGTAGTGGAGCTGGCGGTAGTGGAGCTGGCGGTAGTGGAGCTGGCGGTAGTGGAATTGGCGGTACTAATGTGAATGTGAATGCTAATAATGTGAATGCTAATGCTGGAGGAAATGTAGGAGGACTTGGAACGAATGCACCTGAAGTTGGTGGCTGTACTTATGTGACGTTCATGAAGTGTGAACCTCTACCTTTTAATGGAACTGAAGGTGCTGTAGGATTAAGCCAGTGGATTGAGAAGATTGAATCGGTGTTTAGGATCAGTAAGTGTAAGGAGGAAGATAAGGTGACTTTTGCTATGGCTACTCTTAAAGGTCGTGCGTTGACTTGGTGGAACGGGAGAATTGCTTTCATGGGTCTTGATGCTGCTAATGCTACTCCTTGGGCTGAAATTAAGAAGTGGATGACTTTGGAGTTTTGTCCTTGTAGTGTGATTACTAGGTTAGAGCAAGAGTTGATTCATCTGAGAATGAAAGGTGTGGACACTGATAGTTACACGAATCGATTCCATGAGTTGGCCTTGCTATGTCCTCGATTGGTTGAACCCGAAGAGATCCGAATTGAGCAATATGTTAAAGGGTTGACCAGGAATATCCGGGGGGACGTGACATCATCTAAACCACTGACCATTGATGATGCTGTTCGAATGGCTTACCAACTCATTGGACAGATAATTCAGGATAAGGAAGATGAAGCCCGTGTTGGTGAGAAAAGAAAGGGAGACGGTGAGCGTGTAGATAGAGGTGATAATAGGAAGAATTTCAATCGCTGTCAGAACAAGAGAAAGGGGAATGCAAATGCTCTTACCAACAATGCACCGCGCAACGATGATAGATGTCCTAAGTGTGGCAACAAGAGGCATGCTGGCGACTGCTGGAAGTGCCGAAATTGCGGAAAGCTTAGACACAAGGTTGAAAGGGGTAAGAAGGGAACCATTTGCTTCAACTGTAATGAAGAAGGTCATAGGAAATCGGAATGCCCCAAGTTGAAAGCGATTGTACCTGGAAGAAACCCCCAGAGTGGTATCTACCAACTTGGAACAATTGAGGTGAAGAAAGAGGATCCGAATGTCATTACCGATACGTTTTTACTCAACAATCATTATGCTGTTGCTTTATTCGATTCGGGTGCCGATAGGAGCTTTGTATCCACTAAATTTAGTGCCCTTATTGATATTGAACCTGTTGAGATAAGTACCAGTTACGAGGTGGAATTGGCTAATGGTAAATTAGTGAAAACTAATAAGCTATTAGAAGGATGCTCTCTAAATCTCTTGAACCATTCCTTTCTGATTGATTTGATGTTGATAGAATTAGGTAGTTTTGATATTATTATTGGTATGGATTGGTTGTCGTTGAATAATGCTACTATTTTATGTGGAGAGAAGAAGGTTAAGATTCCTCTTAGGAATAGGACGTTAGTAATTGATGGTAGTCGAGGTGAATCTCGTTTGAAAATCGTTTCATGTATTAAAGTCCAAAAGTACATCAGGAACGGTTGTGAGTTATTCTTAGCTCAAGTGACCGGGAATGAGTCTAGGGAGAAACGATTAGAAGATGTACCTATTATTTGTGAATTTCCTGAGGTATTTCCTAAAGATTTACCCGGACTTCCACCGATAAGGCAAGTAGAGTTTCGAATCGATTTAATTCCTGGTGCTGCACCGGTGGCACGTGCACCTTACCGATTAGCCCCTTCTGAATTAAAGGAGTTATCTGAGCAACTTAAGGAGTTGTCTGATAAAGGTTTTATTCGACCGAGCTCGTCGCCTTGGGGAGCTCCAGTCTTGTTCGTTAAGAAGAAGGATGGATCTTTTCGTATGTGCGTTGATTATAGGGAACTGAATAAGTTGACAATTAAAAATCGATATCCTTTACCTAGGATTGATGATTTGTTTGATCAACTGCAAGGATCTAGTGTGTATTCTAAGATAGATTTGCGGTCAGGATATCATCAACTTCGCGTCCGTGAAGAAGATATTCCTATAACTGCATTTAGAACTCGTTATGGACACTATGAATTTCAAGTAATGCCATTTGGGTTAACTAACGAACCTGCGGTTTTCATGGATTTAATGAATCGAGTGTGCAAGCCCTACTTAGATAAATTTTTGATTGTGTTTATTGACGATATTCTAATCTATTCTAAGAATGAAGATGAGCATAGAGAACATTTAAGGATTGTTTTGAATTTGTTGAAGGATGAAAGGTTGTATGCTAAGTTTTCGAAGTGTGATTTCTGGTTAGATTATGTGCAATTTCTTGGTCATGTGATTAACAGAGATGGAAATCATGTTGATCCTGCAAAGGTTGAAGCTATTAAGAATTGGTCTGCACCGACAACGCCAACGGAAGTGCGACAGTTCTTAGGATTGGCTGGCTATTATAGGCGATTCATTAAAGAATTCTCTTTGATAACTAAACCCTTGACTAAGCTTACTCAGAAGAATAAACCTTTCGTTTGGGGAAGTGATGAAGATGGAGCATTTCAGACATTGAAGCAAAAATTATGTAGTGCACGGAGTGAAGATTTTGTAGTATATTGTGATGCATCTCTTAGAGGTTATGGAGCTGTTTTGATGCAGAGAGAGAAAGTGATAGCTTATGCTTCTAGGCAATTAAAGAAGAATGAGGAGAATTATACTACTCACGGTCTTGAGTTAGGAGCTGTAGTCTTTGCTCTTAGGTTGTGGAGACATTATCTGTATGGCACCAAGTGTACGGTATTCACCGATCACAAAATCCTACAGTATATTCTCGACCAGAAGGAATTGAACATGAGGCAACGAAGATGGATAGAGTTGTTAAGTGATTATGATTGTGATATAAAATATCACCCAGGAAAAGCCAATGTTGTTGCTGATGCGTTGAGTAGGAAAGATAGAGAGCCTATCAGGGTGCGTTCTCTAGTCTTGACCGTGCACAATAATTTGCCTGAGCAAATTAGAAATGCGCAGATAGAAGCTTGTAAGAAGGAGAATTTTGTTAATGAAGGGTTCCGAGGAGAAGGAGATCCTTTAGAGGTTAGAGCTGATGGAGTGAAATGCTTAAGAGGTCGTATGTGGATACCTAAGTTTGGAGGCTTAAGAGATTTGATTATGTTAGAATCCCATAAATCTAAGTATTCCATTCATCCGGGATCTGATAAGATGTACCATGATTTGAAGAAGTTGTACTGGTGGCCGAATATGAAAGCTGACATAGCTATGTATGTTCTTCAATGCTTGACTTGTGCTAGAGTCAAAGCGGAACATCAAAAGCCATCAGGACTACTTCAACAACCAAAGATTCCTGAATGGAAGTGGGAGCGAATTACAATGGACTTTATCACCAAGCTTCCTAGAACATCATCTGGAAACAATTCGATTTGGGTTATTGTCGATAGACTGACCAAATCAACACACTTCATTCCGGTTAAGGAGCAGTTCTCACTGGAGAAGCTGACTCGAATATACCTTGATAATGTTGTATGCAAGCATGGAGTGCCTGTATCGATCATTTCAGATCGAGATCCTAGATTCGCATCGAATTTTCGGAAATCTCTCCAAAGATCTTTGGGAACGAATCTCGACATGAGCACTGCTTATCACCCCCAGACTGATGGGCAGAGTGAAAGGACGATACAAACACTAGAAGATATGTTGAGAGCTTGTGTGTTAGACTTTGGTAAGAATTGGGATAAACATTTGTCGTTAGCAGAGTTTTCGTATAACAATAGTTACCATTCTAGTATTAAGGCTGCACCGTTTGAAGCTTTGTATGGTAGGAAGTGTAGATCTCCTGTATGTTGGAGTGATGTTGGGGATACCCAGCTCACGGGACCGGAATTGATCCGGGAGACTACGGAGATGATAGTTCAGATTAAGAAGAGGTTGTTGACTGCCCGTAGTAGACAGAAAAGTTACGCGGATGTGCGGCGGAAGCCAATGGAGTTTGAAGTGGGTGACCGAGTAATGTTGAAAGTATCGCCATGGAAAGGCGTTATAAGATTTGGAAAACGAGGAAAATTGAATCCCCGTTATATTGGACCCTTTAAGATTTTATCTAGAGTAGGTCCGGTGGCTTACAAACTAGAGTTACCCCCAGAACTTCATGGTGTTCACAACACATTCCATGTATCTAATCTGAAGAAATGTCTAGCAGTGAGTGATGAGAAAATTCCGTTAGGTAAGGTTCGAATAGATGGGAAGTTGCATTTTATCGAAGAGCCCATAGAAGTTATGGAGCGTGAGGTAAAGCAACTGAAACAAAGTCGGATACCAATTGTCAAGATCCGATGGAATTCAAAGCATGGACCGGAGTATACTTGGGAACGAGAGGATGAAATGTGGAAGAAATATCCGCACCTCTTCGATTTCAATAAGAAACGGACATCCAAATGAAATGGATCACGAGGACGTTGATCCCTTTTAGGAGGAAAAGCTGTGACAATCTAACATTTTCAGGTAGTGAAATATTTTCTCGTATAATATTTTGAAACTCATTTTTGTGTTGGTTGATGAACTCACAATTTACGGATTTAAATTTGGGCTTACGTGCATAATTTGGCGTCTTTTACGATTAAACCGGAAACCTTAGGATTACGTATTTACGTTTTTGAACTCCGTTTTTGATGAGACAATTTTTATTGGATTCGTTTTGTGACGTTGATTCATAATTTATAAAAACGTTTTTCGTAAAACGACCCGAGGGCACGCAAATCGAGAAAACTAGAATCGAGAAATACCCGTAAATAGTGAGATGGGACAAAACACATTGTCCCACCCCACTAGCATGGTATGGACGACCAAACATGACACCACACCATCAAGGTGGCATCATGTTAGCTAAACAAGTGTAAGCCATGCTTACATGTTAAGCTAACTTTTCCCACTTAACACAAAAACTAGCTACTTGTTTTCATTCCATCTTTCTCACATGCAAAACCAACATCAAACTCTCTCAACTCTCCCCCTTGTGCCGTCCAAAATAAGCCAACAAACACCCCATTTGATCTCTTCTAGCCATGAACCACATGTTTACTAGCTCTATTAAGGAGTTATCTTGAAGCCTTGCTCATTTGGTGGCCATATTAACAACTTTGGAGGTGATTTGCTTGTGTCCTAGGGCTGATTTTCCAACCTATGTTCTTGATATTTGATGGTCTTGGAGATACTTGTTGTGTTCACCAAGTTCTTGTCTTCCTAAAACAAGAAATCCACTTGGATTAATAAAGAAGATCATCCTCTCCATTTTTCTCTTGTTATTTTGTAAAGAACAAATGTATTTTCTTTCATTTTGTATATGTATATGATTTATATATGATGATAAAAATGTTGTGTGGGGATCAAGTGTTGATAAATATGCTTAAAAATGATGATAACCATAAGAAATGAAGCTAAAATCTTGATTATTTAGTTGGCTGTATAAAAACAGTAGATAACTAAAAGATGAACTGATAAAATTGCATGGTTTGATCCATTTACAGTAAGTAGAAGATGTTATACACATGTGAGAGTTGGCCATGCAATGGAATCAAAATAATGAGTGAGATATGATCAAAACAAGTTAGGTGGTATAATCTGAATAAGCAGTTTTGTAGGGACAGTTAAGGCAAGTTAAACTCAAAATGGGCAGTAGCTATACCTAAGTTAAATGTAGAAAATATTGTGAAGATCATGCCATCCAAAAATGAGCTTCTAATTCATTATAGAACTCTAGATATGTTAAAAATGGTGAACATGAAGTTAAAAATCAGATTTTTGGAAATAATGTTTATTATTATTATATAAGCACTCACATTATAATGTATAAAATGTAAAAATATAAACCCACTAAATTATAAAACTTATTTATATAAATGTATAAAAGGTTAATTAAATGGGTAAATTATATAAATGGTGGTGAAATAATATTTATAAGTAATAAAAACTATAAACTTGATTTTTACGACTTTTTCGGCTATCGTCGTAAAATTAACGTTTTTCGCCAAATAAAACTTAGACGACCAAACCCGTCTAATGTAAAGTTTATAAAAGTCATATACTGATATATAAGTAACTAATACAAGTAAAAACCGATAAAACCCGAACTATAAGAATTACGGACATTTACGAGCTAACTAAACATATTGGACTAATAATTGGACTTAACAAGATAAAAACTTGTAAAAAGAACTCATTGGGCTTAACCCATTTGGGCCCAACATGAAAAGTATATATACTGATAATATAGGTATAAAAGGGATAAAAACAAGTTGAAGAACTTATAGAAGGCTTAATGGACTTAAAATAGGTAAATAGGTAAAACTAGCGAACTAGTAAGACGTTACCAAAACGTAAACACTAAATTGAGTAAACAAGGATGTATAAACCCACTTGATCATCATCGTATATACAAAATCATCATATGTATATTGTTATTTTGATAAAAGTCATTGGACCGAGTCTAAGACCGATTATTATTTATATAGGTTTCCATGACCGAAGCACGCCCGTAGCCGATAATCCGCCTTTCATTAACAACGTGAGTTCATAGCCTCGCACTTTTTTTAAATGTTTTATAAAATGATTTGTAAACCCGTGAGGGAGATAACATGCTAGATTTTTATAAAAATAGAACACAAGTAGTCCCGATTGTATGCTTAATGATATGGACCCGAATGATGCTATGACCGACTAAAAAGATTATTAGTAGTTAGGTTATGTCACTTAAAGTCCCATTAGCATGAATTGTGAACTACCGGGATTTGGTAGAAGCTTATGCATTTGATAGTACTATTTGGGGACGATCACCCCAGTTCGCGCCTTGACGGTTGATCCCCACCGTACCACATTGATTGGTAAGCGAATTTATGTATGAGAAGATTCCATAGCGTGATTTTTGTGACAACACGCTAACTTAGATGGGCAAATTGTTTGTCGGGTTCGCGGCCCGCTGTTTTCATAGTAAGGTAACAATGTCATGCGGCTAATAATAATCCTACTTCAAATAAAATGTATCCTACAATGTATCCTATACATAATAACGACGCTATTAACGATGAATATATTACCTATCATGGTAATATAGAGACTACGGTCTCATGGACGGTTTAAGATGTATGCTTGATTTATATATTGCCTGACTAGAAATATGAGGACTTACTTCCGATATTATACTTGTGTTCTGATTTTAAATGATTTTAAATGATTGTTTTATATAACGGTTTTCATTAAACTCTATGAATTCACTCGGCATTCGCTGATATGATTTTTGCATGTTTTTATCTCAGGTGCTTGAAGGTAATCCGGATGGAGATCGACTCTGATGGCCCACTTAATATTAAAAATGTTCATTCGATCTGTGTTTTGTAAACTTAATGACCTGTATAATTTGGGACCTGTTGTACGCTTTTAAACTTTTTATCGAATGAATGTTTGTTAAACCTTGTACAACCATTTTTATGTGTTGTCTATGATTGGAGTTATTGTGCTATCCCGTAACACTCTGAAAGACCCTTCCGCTGTACCGATACGAAAAATGAGAGTGTTACAGTTTGGTACCAGAACTCTCGTTATAGAGAACAAAAGATTTTAAAAACCAAGGTTTTGAACAAAACTTTTCAAAATCTTTTGACAATGAACATTTGAGAAAATATTTGAAAAATCTTTTGACTATAACGGTGCCAGAGATCTCCGACGTTACCAACAAGCCCTATTGAGAAGATATATATTTTGATATATATAATTTAATTTATATATATGTATATGTCGTGATTTCATTATGTAATTGTTTAACTAGTATGTTATCCTAATACAAGATATATATATATATATAAATGCAGATTGTCATGGCTGACTTAATATTCCTGTAGAAAACCATGCTATTCCCGAACCTAATATAGAAGATGATCCTTATTTAGACTTAGTAGATTATGATATTGATGATGAGGAGGAACCATTTGAGGATCCCGAGCCCGAGTTAGGACTAGGAGATCAGATTGCCCCTCAGGTTGACTTGGTAGAGAATGAGATTGAGAATGTGGATATTGAGAATGTGGAGATTGAGAATGTGGATATTGAGAATGTGGAGATTGAGAATGTCGATATTGAGAACGATGATGAGATTGGGTTAGATAATTTAGATGACGAGATTGACGACGAGGATCTCGAGGAGGATGTAGGTATAGATGTTGAGGTTGATGACGATGAGGAGGCCGAGCTTATTTATCCGTATGATGTTCCAGAGGGCGAGCCTTTACCCCCACCAGTTTGTTTGTCTGATTCTGAGGAGGAGTTACCTAGGGATGAAATGTCTGAATCGTCTGAATCTAATTCTGAATCAGAGGAGGATGAGGATGACGATGCACCTGACGGTACTGATGGTATTGCTACTCGAAGACGTGAGATAGGAGAGTCGTCTAGTACTCGAGAGGCTACTCATATTGATGGTCTTGCACCATGGGCCTTGAGACGTGATCTAGATGCTTCCCGTGTTAAGAGTTGTGTGACAGAGGTTGGATTAGGTGTTGTTCAGACTCAGGTTGCTTATTTGGAGTCGAAGACTAAGGTTGGCGAGAAAGAGCGAGAATTGCTTAGTTTGGATTTGAGTGATGTAGAACATGGTTTGAATGAGGCTTTTAGGAGGTTATCGGTGTTGGAAAGTGGTGAGTACGCATAAATGAAGAGAAAGGTGATTACTATGGAGATTCAGTTGAGTGTGGCTCGTGCGATGCGTGAGAAAGCCGAAAAGGAGTTGAATATATCTGTGGGATGGAACAGTAGATTTTATGCTGATATGGTTGAAAGAGGAGTAATCCGTAAGCGCCCAGCTGAAGATGTGTCTAGTGATCGTCCGACGAAGATTCAGAAGACGATGGATGATGGACCATCTAGTGGTTCTCAGTAGACCAGTCTGTGTTTAGTAGTGACCTTTGTATCTTTTGTGCCTTTGTAGCTTTGACTGAACCGACTTGTTAGTAGTAGACTTGGCACGAATTTTGAGTGTATATAGTGTTAGAACTTTAATATGGGATGTACTAAGACAATACTTTTGTTTCAGATCGAATGAAATATGTATCTTGTCTTGAATTCCATATTGTGCCTTATTTGTATCTTGATTATGAATTCGATCCATATTATATGAATCCTTTGTTGGATGAATGCTTAATACTTTGAAATTGTGAAATTATAGAACTATGTCGCCCAAGAAGGCTGTGACTGAGGATGATGTACGTAGGATTATTACGGAGCAAGTTACCGCATCTATGACTGAATTTATGACAAATGCTAGAAATGAAGCTGGCGGTAGTGGAGCTGGCGGTAGTGGAGCTGGCGGTAGTGGAGCTGGCGGTAGTGGAGCTGGCGGTAGTGGAGCTGGCGGTAGTGGAGCTGGCGGTAGTGGAGCTGGCGGTAGTGGAATTGGAGGTACTAATGTGAATGTGAATGCTAATAATGTGAATGCTAATGCTGGAGGAAATGTAGGAGGACTTGGAACGAATGCACCTGAAGTTGGTGGCTGTACTTATGTGACGTTCATGAAGTGTGAACCTCTACCTTTTAATGGAACTGAAGGTGCTGTAGGATTAAGCCAGTGGATTGAGAAGATTGAATCGGTGTTTAGGATCAGTAAGTGTAAGGAGGAAGATAAGGTGACTTTTGCTATGGCTACTCTTAAAGGTCGTGCGTTGACTTGGTGGAACGGGAGAATTGCTTTCATGGGTCTTGATGCTGCTAATGCTACTCCTTGGGCTAAAATTAAGAAGTGGATGACTTTGGAGTTTTGTCCTCGTAGTGTGATTATTAGGTTAGAGCAAGAGTTGATTCATCTGAGAATGAAAGGTGTGGACATTGATAGTTACACGAATCGATTCCATGAGTTGGCCTTGCTATGTCCTCGATTGGTTGAACCCGAAGAGATCCAAATTGAGCAATATGTTAAAGGGTTGACCAGGAATATCCGGGGGGACGTGACATCATCTAAACCACTGACCATTGATGATGCTGTTCGAATGGCTTACGAACTCATTGGACAGATAATTCAGGATAATGAAGATGAAGCCCGTGTTGGTGAGAAAAGAAAGGGAGACGGTGAGCGTGTAGATAGAGGTGATAATAGGAAGAATTTCAATCTCCGTCAGAACAAGAGAAAGGGGAATGCAAATGCTCTTACCAACAATGCACCACGCAACGATGATAGATGTCCTAAGTGTGGAAACAAGAGGCATGCTGGCGACTGCTGGAAGTGCCAAAATTGCGGAAAGCTTGGACACAAGGTTGAAAGGTGTAAGAAGGGAACCATTTGCTTCAACTGTAATGAAGAAGGTCATAGGAAATCGGAATGCCCCAAGTTGAAAGCGATTGTACCTGGAAGAAACCCCCAGAGTGGTATCTACCAACTTGGAACAATTGAGGTGAAGAAAGAGGATCCGAATGTCGTTACCGGTACGTTTTTACTCAACAATCATTATGCTGTTGCTTTATTCGATTCGGGTGCCGATACAAGCTTTGTATCCACTAAATTTAGTGCCCTTATTGATATTGAACCTGTTGAGATAAGTACCAGTTACGAGGTGGAATTGGCTAATGGTAAATTAGTGAAAACTAATAAGCTATTAGAAGGATGCTCTCTAAATCTCTTGAACCATTCCTTTCCGATTGATTTGATGTTGATAGAATTAGGTAGTTTTGATATTATTATTGGTATGGATTGGTTGTCGTTGAATAATGCTACTATTTTATGTGGAGAGAAGAAGGTTAAGATTTCTCTTAGGAATAGGACGTTAGTAATTGATGGTAGTCGAGGTGAATCCCGTTTGAAAATCGTTTCATGTATTAAAGTCCAAAAGTACATCAGGAACGGTTGTGAGTTATTCTTAGCTCAAGTGACCAGGAATGAGTCTAGGGAGAAACGATTGGAAGATGTACCTATTATTTGTGAATTTCCTGAGGTATTTCCTAAAGATTTACCCGGACTTCCACCGATAAGGCAAGTAGAGTTTCGAATCGATTTAATTCCTGGTGCTGCACCGGTGGCACGTGCGCCTTACCGATTAGCCCCTTCTGAATTAAAGGAGTTATCTGAGCAACTTAAGGAGTTGTCTGATAAAGGTTTTATTTGACCGAGCTCGTCGCCTTGGGGAGCTCCAGTCTTGTTCGTTAAGAAGAAGGATGGATCTTTTCGTATGTGCGTTGATTATAGGGAACTGAATAAGTTGACAATTAAAAATCGATATCCTTTACCTAGGATTGATGATTTGTTTGATCAACTGCAAGGATCTAGTGTGTATTCTAAGATAGATTTGCGGTCAGGATATCACCAACTTCGCGTCCGTGAAGAAGATATTCCTATAACTGCATTTAGAACTCGTTATGGACACTATGAATTTCAAGTAATGCCATTTTGGTTAACTAACGCACCTGCGGTTTTCATGGATTTAATGAATCGAGTGTGCAAGCCCTACTTGGATAAATTTGTGATTGTGTTTATTGACGATATTCTAATCTATTCTAAGAATGAAGATGAGCATAGAGAACATTTAAGGATTGTTTTGAATTTGTTGAAGGATGAAAGGTTGTATGCTAAGTTTTCGAAGTGTGATTTCTGGTTAGATTCTGTGCAATTTCTTGGTCATGTGATTAACAGAGATGGAATTCATGTTGATCCTGCAAAGGTTGAAGCTATTAAGAATTGGTCTGCACCGACAACGCCAACGGAAGTGCGACAGTTCTTAGGATTGGCTGGCTATTATAGGCGATTCATTAAAGAATTCTCTTTGATAGCTAAACCCTTGACTAAGCTTACTCAGAAGAATAAACCTTTCGTTTGGGGAAGTGATGAAGATGGAGCATTTCAGACATTGAAGCAAAAATTATGTAGTGCACCAATCTTATCATTACCCGACGGGAGTGAAGATTTTGTAGTATATTGTGATGCATCTCTTAGAGGTTATGGAGCTGTTTTGATGTAGAGAGAGAAAGTGATAGCTTATGCTTCTAGGCAATTAAGGAAGAATGAGGAGAATTATACTACTCACGATCTTGAGTTAGGAGCTGTAGTCTTTGCTCTTAGGTTGTGGAGACATTATCTGTATGGCACCAAGTGTACGGTATTCACCGATCACAAAAGCCTACAGTATATTCTCGACCAGAAGGAATTGAACATGAGGCAACGAAGATGGATAGAGTTGTTAAGTGATTATGATTGTGATATAAAATATCACCCAGGAAAAGCCAATGTTGTTGCTGATGCGTTGAGTAGGAAAGATAGAGAGCCTATCAGGGTGCGTTCTCTAGTCTTGACCGTGCACAATAATTTGCCTGAGCAAATTAGAAATGCGCAGATAGAAGCTTGTAAGAAGGAGAATTTTGTTAATGAAGGGTTTCGAGGAGAAGGAGATCCTTTAGAGGTTAGAGCTGATGGAGTGAAATGCTTAAGAGGTCGTATGTGGATACCTAAGTTTGGAGGCTTAAGAGATTTGATTATGTTAGAATCCCATAAATCTAAGTATTCCATTCATCCGGGATCTGATAAGATGTACCATGATTTGAAGAAGTTGTACTGGTGGCCGAATATGAAAGCTGACATAGCTATGCATGTTCTTCAATGCTTGACTTGTGCTAGAGTCAAAGCGGAACATCAAAAGCCATCAGGACTACTTCAACAACCAAAGATTCCTGAATGGAAGTGGGAGCGAATTACAATGGACTTTATCACCAAGCTTCCTAGAACATCATCTGGAAACAATTCGATTTGGGTTATTGTCGATAGACTGACCAAATCAGCACACTTCATTCCGGTTAAGGAGCAATTCTCACTGGAGAAGCTGACTCGAATATACCTTGATAATGTTGTATGCAAGCATGGAGTGCCTGTATCGATCATTTCAGATCGAGATCCTAGATTCGCATCGAATTTTTGGAAATCTCTCCAAAGATCTTTGGGAACGAATCTCGACATGAGCACTGCTTATCACCCCCAGACTGATGGGCAGAGTGAAAGGACGATACAAACACTAGAAGATATGTTGAGAGCTTGTGTGTTAGACTTTGGTAAGAATTGGGATAAACATTTGTCGTTAGCAGAGTTTTCGTATAACAATAGTTACCATTCTAGTATTAAGGCTGCACCGTTTGAAGCTTTGTATGGTAGGAAGTGTAGATCTCCTGTATGTTGGAGTGAAGTTGGGGATACCCAGCTCACGGGACCGGAATTGATCCGGGAGACTACGGAGATGATAGTTCAGATTAAGAAGAGGTTGTTGACTGCCCGTAGTAGACAGAAAAGTTACGCGGATGTGCGGCGGAAGCCAATGGAGTTTGAAGTGGGTGACCGAGTAATGTTGAAAGTATCGCCATGGAAAGGCGTTATAAGATTTGGAAAACGAGGAAAATTGAATCCCCGTTATATTGGACCCTTTAAGATTTTATCTAGAGTAGGTCCGGTGGCTTACAAACTAGAGTTACCCCCAGAACTTCATGGTGTTCACAACACATTCCATGTATCTAATCTGAAGAAATGTCTAGCAGTGAGTGATGAGAAAATTCCGTTAGGTAAGGTTCGAATAGATGGGAAGTTGCATTTTATCGAAGAGCCCATAGAAGTTATGGACCGTGAGGTAAAGCAACTGAAACAAAGTCGGATACCTATTGTCAAGATCCGATGGAATTCAAAGCATGGACCGGAGTATACTTGGGAACGAGAGGATGAAATGTGGAAGAAATATCTGCACCTCTTCGATTTCAATAAGAAACGGACATCCAAATGAAATGGATCACGAGGACGTTGATCCCTTTTAGGAGGAAAAGCTGTGACAATCTAACATTTTCAGGTAGTGAAATATTTTCTCGTATAATATTTTGAAACTCATTTTTGTGTTGGTTGACGAACTCACAATTTACGGATTTAAATTTGGGCTTACGTGCATAATTTGGCGTCTTTTACGATTAAACCGGAAACCTTAGGATTACGTATTTACGTTTTTGAACTCTGTTTTTGATGAGACAATTTTTATTGGATTCGTTTTGTGACGTTGATTCATAATTTATAAAAACGTTTTTCGTAAAACGACCCGAGGGCACGCAAATCGAGAAAACTAGAATCGAGAAATACCAGTAAACTAGTGAGATGGGACAAAACACATTGTCCCACCCCACTAGCATGGTATGGACGGCCAAACATGACATCACACCATCAAGGTGGCATCATGTTAGCTAAACTTACACAAGTGTAAGCCATGCTTACATGTTAAGCTAACTTTTCCCACTTAACACAAAAACTAGCTACTTGTTTTCATTCCATCTTTCTCACATGCAAAACCAACATCAAACTCTCTCAACTCTCCCCCTTGTGCCGTCCAAAATAAGCCAACAAACACCCCATTTGATCTCTTCTAGCCATGAACCACATGTTTACTAGCTCTATTAAGGAGTTATCTTGAAGCCTTGCTCATTTGGTGGCCATATTAACAACTTTGGAGGTGATTTGCTTGTGTCCTAGGGCTGGTTTTCCAACCTATGTTCTTGATATTTGATGGTCTTGGAGATACTTGTTGTGTTCATCAAGTTCTTGTCTTCCTAAAACAAGAAATCCACTTGGATTGGTAAAGAAGATCATCCTCTCCATTTTTCTCTTGTTATTTTGTAAAGAACAAATGTATTTTATTTCATTTTGTATATGTATATGATGTATATATGATGATAAAAATGTTGTGTGGGGATCAAGTGTTGATAAATATGCTTAAAAATGATGATAAAGAAATGCAGCTAAAATCTTGATTATTTAGTTGGCTGTATAAAAACAGTAGATAACTAAAAGATGAACTGATAAAATTGCATGGTTTGATCCGTTTACAGTAAGTAGAAGATGTTATACACATGTGAGAGTTGGCCATGCAATGGAATCAAAATAATGAGTGAGATATGATCAAAACAAGTTAGGTGGTATAATCTGAATAAGCAGTTTTGTAGGGACTGTTAAGGCAAGTTAAACTCAAAATGGGCAGTAGCTATAACTAAGTTAAATGTAGCAAATATTATGAAGATCATGCCATCCAAAAATGAGTTTCTAATTCATTATAGAACTCTAGATATGTTAAAAATGGTGAACATGAAGTTAAAAAATCAGATTTTTGGAAATAATGTTTATTATTATTATATAAGCACTCACATTATAATGTATAAAATGTAAAAATATAAACCCACTAACTTATAAAGCTTATTTATATAAATGTATAAAAGGTTAATTAAATGGGTAAATTATATAAATGGTGGTGAAATAATATTTATAAGTAATAAAAACTATAAACTTGATTTTTATGACTTTTTCGGCTATCGCCGTAAAATTAACGTTTTTTGCCAAATAAAACTTAGACGACCAAACCCGTCTAATGTAAAGTTTATAAAAGTCATATACTGATATATAAGTAATTAATACAAGTAAAAACCGATAAAACCCGAACTATAAGAATTACGGACATTTACGAGCTAACTAAACATATTGGACTAATAATTGGACTTAGCAAGATAAAAACTTGTAAAAAGAACTCATTGGGCTTAACCCATTTGGGCCCAACATGAAAAGTATATATACTGATAATATAGGTATAAAAGGGATAAAAACAAGTTGAAGAACTTATAGAAGGCTTAATGGACTTAAAATAGGTAAATAGGTAAAACTAGCGAACTAGTAAGACGTTACCAAAACGTAAACACTAAATTGAGTAAACAAGGATGTATAAACCCACTTGATCATCATCATATGTACAAAATCATCATATGTATATTGTTATTTTGATAAAAGTCATTGGACCGAGTCTAAGACCGATTATTATTTATATAGGTTTCCGTGACCGAAGCACGCCCGTAGCCGATAATCCGCCTTTCATTAACAACGTGAGTTCATAGCCTCACACTTTTTTAAATGTTTTATAAAATGATTTGTAAACCAGCGAGGGAGATAACATGCTAGATTTTTATAAAAATAGAACACAAGTAGTCCCGATTGTATGCTTAATGATATGGACCCGAATGATGCTATGACCCTATAAACGAGACTAAAAGGATTATTAGTAGTTAGGTTATGTCACTTAAAGTCCCATTAGCATGAATTGTGAACTACCGGGATTTGGTAGACGCTTATGCATTTGATAGTACTATTTGGGGACGATCACCCCAGTTCGCGCCTTGACGGTTGATCCCCGTCGTACCACATTGATTGGTAAGCGAATTTATGTATGAGAAGATTCCATAGCGTGATTTTTGTGATGACACGCTAACTTAGATGGGCAAATTGTTTGTCGGGTTCGCGGCCCGCTGTTTTCATAGTAAGGTAACAATGTCATGCGGCTAATAATAATCCTACTTCAAATAAAATGTATCCTACAATGTATCCTATACATAATAACGACGCTATTAACGATGAATATATTACCTATCATGGTAATATAGAGACTACGGTCTCATGGACGGTTTAAGATGTATGCTTGATTTATATATTGCCTGACTAGCAATATGAGGACTTACTTCCGATATTATACTTGTGTTCTGATTTTAAATGATTTTAAATGATTGTTTTATATAACGGTTTTCATTAAACTCTATGAATTCACTCGGCATTCGCTGATATGATTTTTGCATGTTTTTATCTCAGGTGCTTGAAGGTAATCCGGATGGAGATCGACTCTGATGGCCCACTTAATATTAAAAATGTTCATTGGATCTGTGTTTTGTAAACTTAATGACCTGTATAATTTGGGACCTGTTGTACGCTTTTAAACTTCTTATCGAATGAATGTTTGTTAAACCTTGTACAACCATTTTTATGTGTTGTCTATGATTGGAGTTATTGTGCTATCCCGTAACACTCTGAAAGACCCTTCCTCTGTACCGATACGAAAAATGAGAGTGTTACAAATATTCAGTGAAGTAGTAATGCACAAAGCATCAATACTTAAAAGTAATTACATTCCCATATTGCCTGAAACTGAGACTTGACAGTTAAGCCCTTAACAAATAAGGACCCTTCACCTTATAAAAAGGCACCCATAAAAATAATAAGTGCTGACATGTGAAACATCTGTTGTCTTGGCCTAGGCACAATGAGCATGACTCACCCAGATGGGGACGGTCAATCCCAAATAGATCTATTTATAACATTCAGGTAATTCATAATTCTAACAGTTTCAGATGCACGGGTCATGTCGGTTCATCTACAATAGGCAATGTAATCAAAGGTTTCACAATTCAATTCATGTCCATAAAATAAAATATGTTTCATGTTTTCTTCCCATTAAAAGGTTTAAAAGTTTGTCAATATATAAAGTGGGGCCATGAACTCTCCTCAGTAGTACAACAATAAGTCAGTAGATAAATCTGATAAGGATGCTCACGATATAATCAACGACCTAAATAATTATAAGGTCTCAGTAAATGCATAACATAATGCATAAAAGTTTCAGAATAAATCTATGCATGCTTATACTGGTTTTAAGCATTTTATTACGATACTTGTATTTTAGTTCATCGTTGTACAAGTTCTAATAGTATTTATTTTAAGTATAAAATAAATAATAAGGTTAAATTAATTAATCCATTTAATTAATATTTTGTACTTATGTTGTTTATAAAACACTTTAAATATTTATAAAAGGTAGTTTTATATATATTTAAAGTAATAGAAAGTAAATATAATTAATATATTTATTTTATAAGTTAATCATTTTAATTTATATTTAATATATAAATAAGGTTTATAAAACGTATAACATTGTAATTAAATTCCATGTTTACGTAGTGTTTATAATTATTAAATTATAAGTTTGGAAAAATAACAAATGTTATGTTTATTTAAGTTTTACGTTTTAAATAACGGATAGCTCAGTTGGCCACCAAGGGTATCCTTGGGGAGGTATTCTTGGAGAGGTCACGAGTTTGAGTCTCACCAAAAACCTTCAGGGGCTCGAATTAAGAAGCAGGAGTGGGGTTTATCCCCTAAGGAGAAGGTTCGAGGCTTGCATACTGCCCAATTGGATGTCACTGTAAGCTCGAATCACTAACTACTAACTCGCCGTTCAAAAAAAAAAATAACGGATAGAAATATATAGAAATTTTAGGGTTCGTTACACTTTGTATAAATACGTTTTAGTCCTTCTATTTAAATAATTACCCGCGGTTAATTTACTTTTATACCTCTAGGGTTTCTAAATCTTTCAAGTAATTACAATATTGGTCCCTCCCTAGTTACAAGTGTAACTAGGGTTTGTTTAAGTTTCATTAAATGGCAAAAATGGTCCCTAAACATTTGGCTTATATTAGGGCTTGTTATAGTTTCACAATTTGGCATTTTTGGTCCTCCAACATTCGGCTAATATTTAGGTTTAATATTAAGTTACACAAATGCCCCCTAGGGCTTGTATAACTTTCGGCTAATGGCAAAAATCACCCTTAGGGTTTACTTAGGGTTTGAATAAGTTTTCTAAGTTGGCATAAAAGGTCCCTAGGGCTTATACTATGTTTCGGTAAGTGGCACATGAGATCCCTAGGTTTTCTTAAGTTTACACAAATTACCCTAACGCCATATTAATTCTATTTAGGTCCTTTTTATCACCTTGAAGCTTCAGATAGTGTTCAAAACACACCCTTAACTCTCGGCAATTTACAAAAGTGGTCCTATAGTTTATATTTTGGGAAAATAGGTTTCCATACTTGTCATTTAGATCCCTATACTTTGTAAAATTACAAATCCGATCCGAAAAGTATTATAATTTCCATTTTAACCCGAAATATCATAGATTTACTATTTTAACCCAAAGTTTCATAGATCTTGCATTTTAATACAAAATATTTACAGATCTATTTTTAAACCCGAAACTTTACAATGTTATATTTTGACACTAAGAGTTTTATAAAAACATTTTATTTAGTGACAATGAAGATTTATTTAGGCAACTTATTATAGTGAGCTTAAAACTAAATTTTATAAGGCATAATAGTGAACTTATCATTTTAAGGCACCTATAATCATAAATCTAGTGTTTCTAGTCACATATAAACATTACAAGATTACCCAATATGGAAACATGGGCTTAAACCCCACGTCCAAAATCATGCATGCTTAGGTTTCCATAGTTTTTCAAGTTTAACTAGATCATGGTGACATGTTCTTCATGGTTGATAAGTTTTTACATCATTTTAAGCCATAGAAAAATCAAGCCGTGACCTAAAATGAATTTAGGGTTTCATATATTTGTTTCAACATTAACTTTTACTAAGAATAACCATGTGTATGTTAATATATATGAAAGTAAATGTATATAAAGATAGGTTTTAGATTTGACTTACTTGTTTAGTTAGGTTTAGGAGTGATAGGAGAATGAGTAAGAACAAGAGATAAGCTTTCAACAATGGAGGTCTTGGTGACTTAAAACAAGCCGTGGGCTTCAAGGAGTAGAACTAGGGCTTCTTTCTTGCTTCAATGATCAAGGTACTTGTAGGATGCGTTAATGATTAACCTTCATATAGTATGAGACATGATCTAAGAGTAGTAAATAAGCTTGAAGGTTTGAAAATGGTGGAAAATGGTGTTTAGCCGTAGGCTTTAGAGAGAGAGAGTGAAGGTGATGGAGTGAAATGTGATTGTAAGTGAATTGTGTTGTATGTGTTGTGTATGTTTTGGCTAAATCAAGGAAAGAGAAGATCCAATGAGATCTTTGTACCTAGTACCTTGTATCTTTCTGAGATATACTTAGGATTTAGTTTGATATACTTGTTAGCTTATTCCCCACATGCTAAAAATAGCAAATTGACTTTCCTTCCTATTTTGCAAATGTTGCCATGTGTTTTGAGGTCAAAAGGGACAAGACATGACTTGGTATAGTGTTTAAGCATGGTGTGTGTAAGTAGTATGTAAGAAAAGCATGGTTATGTAAGAAAGTAGGATTAGCATAGTGTATTAGTGGGAATACACATGCTTATACTTGTAGGCTAGCTAAACAATGATGAATGTGTAACCATGTACACATATACACGGCATGTATATGCATGTGGGAGGGTTTTTGATAATTTTTGCCAAGTGTTGTATGAGAATAATAGCCCTTGTTTAATATTTTATGCATTTGTTGAGTTGTAGGTATTTTTGTTGAAGCTTTTAGGTAATTTAGTGAAAGTGTATATTAAATACATCACTATAAATAATTTACTTAAATAAGGTAAATAAATGACAATGTAAAATAATGTACATTGTTTTAAAGTGTTAGGTGTTTATTCCTTTTATGTAATATATGTAAATATGTACATATAAAATAAATCCAAGTACTTAATAAATAAATTAAGTAAAGTTATAGTTTATCCCAAAAATATGTACTGAGGTGATGAGTCTATTGTTCAATCAAGTGGCCAGTCAGTTGCCAGAGTAGTCAATAAATGACTAAGAGTTCATATAAATATAAAAGGTAGTATGACAAAAGGTATATGATTAAAAATAAGTCATATAAAGGTAGAATTATATAGATTCCAAAAATAAATAGTACAACAGTTGACAAAGTCAATAAGGTAAAATCAGAGGTTTTACAATACGGGCTTCTATCGTCGATTCATTCAAGATTTTTCTAAAATCACTCGCCCGATGACCCACCTCTTGGAAAAAGATACTCCTTTTATCTTTTCTAAAGAGTGTATTGACTCCTTCAATCTTCTTAAGGACAAGCTAACTAAGGCATCGATCTTGGTTACCCCTAATTGGGAGCTACTTTTTGAATTGATGTGCGATGCTAGCGACTTTTCCATTGGAGCGGTTTTGGGACAAAGAGTGAACAAACACTTCCAACCAATCCATTATGCTAGCAAGACAATGACGGGGGCTCAATTGTATTATACCACTACCGAAAAAGAGCTTTTAGTTGTAGTGTATGCATTTGAAAAGTTCCGCCCCTATCTTGTCCTTTCCACCACAATTGTGTACACCGATCATTCCACGTTGAAGTACTTGTTAACTAAAAAAGATTCTAAGCCAAGACTTCTTCCTTGGGTTTTGCTCCTTTAAGAATTTAAAATTGAAATTCGTGACAAGAAGGGAGCCGAAAACCTAGCCACGGATCATCTAAGTAGACTTGAGGATCCTTATCAAGGGGATCATCCGAATCAAGAGATCAGTTACTCTCTTCCCCTTGAAGCCTTAATGTCTATCAATTCGAATCTTGATGACACCCCGTGGTTTGCGGACATTGCAAACTACTTAGCGGGTGGTATTCTCATCGAAGGGTTAACATCCCAACAAAAGAAGAAGTTCTTTAAAGATGTTAAGACTTACTTTTGGGATGACCCTTATCTCTTCAAACAATATGTTGATCTGATTATTCGTCGGTGTGTTGATGGACCAGCAGCTTTAGACATTCTCGAAGCTTGCTATAAAGGACCCACTGGTGGTCACTTTGGTACCAACTACACCGCTAAGAAAGTGTTTGACTCGGGATTCTATTGGCCCACCATTTATCGTGACGCTCACGAGATGGTTAAAAATTGTGATGTTTGCCAACGCCAAGGCAAGATCACACATAAAGATGAGATGCCTCAAAATTTCATCCAAGAGTGTGAAATCTTTGACGTATGGGGCATCAACTTTATGGGGCCATTTCCATCATCCAAAGGGAACAAGTACATCCTCGTAGCCGTTGACTACATATCTAAATGGGTTGAAGTAAAGGCTCTCCCTACGAACGATGCGAGGGTGGTTGTGAACTTTTTGAAGCAACTTTTTGCTCGATTCGGTGTTCCTCGTGCTATCATCAGTGACCGCGAGACTCATTTTTGCAATGATCAATTTGCTCGAGTCATGGCTAAGTACGGTGTCAATCACCGTATTTCCACCGCTTATCATCCTCAAACAAATGGTCAAGCCGAGATATCTAACCGTGGATTGAAGCGAATTCTTGAGCGTACTGTGGGAGAGCATCGTGCCTCGTGGGCCGATAAGTTAGATGATTCTTTGTGGGCTTTCCGTACCGCATATAAGACTCCGATTGGTTGCACACCATATCGTCTTATGTACGGGAAGGCTTGCCACCTCCCTATTGAGCTGGAACACAAGGCGTACTGGGCCTTGAAGTGGGCCAAATTTGACATCAACAAAGCCGGTGATCTTCAGAAGATTCTACTCAACGAGCTAAATGAACTGAGGAATGAAGCTTATGAGAACTCATTGATCTACAAGGAGAAGACCAAGATCATCCATGATGCAAGGATTAAGAACCGAGAGTTCCACGTTGGTGATCAAGTTTTACTCTTTAACTCTCGGTCGAAGATCTTCTCTGGCAAGCTGAAGAGCCATTGGTCTGGTCCATTCACCGTCCCCAAAGTCTTCCCATATGGCACCATTGAGCTTTCTCAGCCAAATGGGCACAATTTTAAAGTGAATGGCCAGCGCGTAAAGTTGTACTTTGGTGCGGACATCTCTCATGAGATGATTTCATCCCTCACCACGTTTCCCTTGAATTAGTTCTGGGTCGAGTCAGGCTCGTGACTCGGTTAACAAAAACGAGCGCTTCTTGGGAGGCAACCCGTTGATCTATCCATTACCGTTTTCATAATAAGTGTAGGGGAGCCCCGTATGTGTTTGTTGTCTTGTTTCTTATCATGTGCAGGGATTAAAGCTTCAAAGATCCATTCTCGATGACTTTTGACGAACCGTGATCCCGTGTACCCGTCTTCCTTGTTCTATCCTAAACTATCGTGATTCAATAATTCATATCTTATATGTCACATTGAAATCACTATAGTTGTCCTTTCCTTAGCAAGATTTAAACAAAGTGCACAATGTCCTAAGTGTAGGGGAGTTTACTCCCACATGCTTAAACATTGAGGACAATGTTTATATCAAGTGTAGGGGGACTTCTATTGAAGTAAGTGGGCTTTTCCATGAATTTGTCCTCATTTTAACCGGAAAATCTGATTTTTCGACATTTTTCAAAATTTTTAATCTATTTTGGCCTTGTAATTTTCCTTTGCTATCGTTATTTACTTTCTTTGCTAGAATAAATTTTCAATAATGTGGTTTTAAATTTTTCAAAGTCGTGAATATTTTGACTCAACCCGAGTTTACTTATCTAAGTTGACTCTAGCTGGTATCCTTAACGTGTTTAAGTCAAGTTTTGCTAGGCTTTTATATAGGGAACTTTAAAACGCGAAAGTCTTAACTCTCACGGGTTAAGAACAAGAACTTTTCGCAAGTTCCTATAACTTATCCTATAGAGTCGTTTATCAAGGGAACTTTAAAATGCGAATTCTAAACTTGAAAAAGTCTAAGAGTTTGCAAGATCCTATAGATGACTCAAAAACCCAAAACTTTGATTTAATTGGCTAAGCATCCACGAGTCTCATTCCTTGAGATTTTAAATTGTGGAGAACGAGAGATGATAGAGTCAATTATAAGTTTGGTATTCTTTCGTGAATTTATGTGAGTTGATTATAAGCTTTTTCTCCCATCGCTTGTTAATAAATTTAATTGCAATAAATAAGGTTGTACGATTTGAAAAGTTACTTAGCTTCTAGCACAAGATCGTTTAAAAGTTGCTCGCTATTAATTAGAGTTCATAGCCAAGGCATAACTTATTGAAGCGGGATGCGAAGATTGGCGAGTCCGAAAAGGTCCTAACAAGACATGAGGGCTACATTTTGTTGCTAAAGATCCAAAAGTGATGTGAAGAATCATTTATCAAATATCAATATGAAGGATCGAGACACACGACGAAAAGCAAATACTCCCCTAAAGATCATGGAGAAGTCTATCCAAAAAGGCCCTAACAAGGTATGAGGATAAATAGATCCAAGTCCTAAAAGGAGGCGGATCGTTGTATATCAAAGTCCAAAATAAAGATTGGATAAAAATGAAGAAGTCGTGGTCCAAGTATGAAGAATCTCTCAAAAACTTCAAGTGAAGAAATTCCTATTATGAAGAAAAGACCATAATTTCAAGAACGTCTCTCAAGATTCGAAGTATGAAGTCGCTGCCAAATATCGGTCCGAGAAAGGTCTCAAATCGTGAAGCGAGTTATGCCAAGATATGAACTTTAAGAGGTCCCGAGAAGCAGTTTTAAAAGATTTTGTCCTTTAGCTAACTATTGATTAAATCATCCCACTTTATTTTCAGCCTAAATAACTATCGAAATAAGTCAAACAATGCATCCTCGTGATCATTTAAGACAATATTAAAATATAAGAGATATACCTAGGAATAAGGGAGTCTAAGTAAATAATTGGGCCACATGAGTTCGTGTTAGTTTGCTAACTTATAATAACAATGATCTCGTTTTTAAGCTTGGTATGGGAAACGTGAAACTTGAGGATGATGAACATTCATGATGGCCAAAACCCCAATGTAAGTCTTTAATTTCTTTACTTGTTTTATTCTTTTAGTTTCCTTAGTGTTTAGTATTTAATAAAGGCCAAGGTGGGTTATTTATGATGAAAAATGTAAACCGTGCTTTCAAATTAATGCATTGCATGAGGGCATTGCAATGGTCAAGTGTAGGGGATTTAATAAGTGTGAAAACACTTATCCTTTTACCACTTATTTCCAATAATAACAAGACCAAAACGTGTATTTTATGTCATAAAAGTTGGAATTATGCGTGGTTTGTGTTTTTATTGTGTTTCAGGATAAAAATATGAAAAAGGAAGAAATCACTGGCTATCACGGGCTTTTATCGAAGAAAAAGACAAAAGACAAAGTCAAAAGATCGAGAGTGCATAAAGAACGGAAGTCCAAGGCCTATTCTGAAGATTTATCGAAGAAAAAGTCTAAAGACGGAAGTTTAATGAAGTCGAAGAACTCAAGTCTAATTATAGAAGAAGATTATAAGACAAGTTCAATTTATGTCGACAAATCCCGAGACGACATCGAGAAAGACAAAGAAATTAAATCGAGTCGAGACGAGAAGAAAGAAAGAAGGAAGCATAAACACTTAACCTCCCCACCTCCTATAAATGCCCTCCTAATATGTCATTAGGAAGGTGTCAATTGTTAGTTAGTTTTTAGTCTTTTTAATTTTTAAGTTTTAAGTGTGTTTTTATTTTCTTCTCTCTAGTTTTTTAAGCTTATCAAACATTAATCTTGTAATCTTTTGATCTTAATCTTTAATCAAATCAAGCTTATTTCTTAATTCTCATTCTACCTTTCTTAATCTTTTTAATCTTGATAATCATGTAGTTTACTTTAATTTTGTTGACGATTTGATTATGTAGCTTATTTGATTGTGCTTATTGAATTGGTGATTTTAAAAGTTTTAGATTAAAAGTGCTTATTTTCTTAATTTTTATGATTAATAGTTCTTAAAATAATTTGATTCTGATAAGTTTAATATTTTGATAAAAAGTTGATTTTCAATATTTAGATTATTTAGTGTTTTAATAGTTTTTAAATTGTGGCTTATTAGTTTTTCTTAAAAATCTTTTTGGTTAAAGTTTTGGTAAGTGCTTATTTTAGATTTGCTTATTTGCTTTATATTTGTATTATCCGGGTTTCTTAAACCCTCATATTCCGTATAGCAGCCATAACAGAAGATTCAAGATAAGCCCACTAAATTCAGTTTTCCGGAAAAGCTTTACAAACATCCAGTTGCGGATAAGCCTTTTTGTTACACATTCCGGATAAGCAACTTAATTAAAGATTCCGGATATGCATCTTCATCAGTAATTCTGGATAATCTCAAGTTATATTATTCCGGATGTAAGTTTGGACATTTATTCCGGATAGTTAGAGATTCCGGATAAGGATCATTATTTGATTCCGGATATGAAGCATTTCCCAAATTCCGGATAAGCCACCAAACACCCAATTCCAGATAAGGCTCAAAAGTCTTATTCCGGATAAGTGATCAAACAAAGATTCCGGATAACCTCCCGAAACCATATTCCGGATAAGCACCCCCAAAGGTATTCCGGATAACATTCTGGATTGTCATAGCCTACGAATTTTGGATAAGCTGCAACACTTATTCGGGATAATCTGTCGAAGAAGGATTCCGGATAAGGTTTTGATATTTCCAGTTTTTAATTTAAACTTAATTTTTCCCGCCTTTTTACTTAGCATTATTCTAACATGTATTGTTTTAGTTTAAATTTTAAAGTTTACATTTTTTATAAGTTTTCATCATTTACTTTTTAATTTTTAAAGTCTTTATTTTTAGTTTAAATATTTTCAAGCTTTCATTTTTACTTATTTACTCAACGACATTTTCACTTTTAGCTTAATATAGATAATCAAACCTTTTTATTTTCCACCAAGAACGACTGAGTCGCACTTTTGACTAGTAATCAATTTGAAAAGACTGGATTAACGAACTTTCATAACTAAGTGAAAACCTAGTTATTAGGTTTCATTCTCGAAATCCTGGATGATATGATTAAAGTTGGTCATTCTATGGGCTATGAGATGGAAGGTTGTTCGAAGGATATCGAACATATCATTGGTACACAAGGAGCCGGTGCCGGCTCTTAATGAAGATTCTCTCTCTCAATATTCAAGGTCTTGGCCATAAGACCAAAAAGGGTGGGTTAATGAGTTAAATAATAAACATGGAGTTAGTTTTCTAGCTTTGCAAGATACTAAATTGGATAGTGTCTCACATATGGACGTCAAGTTCTTGTGTAACACCCCAAAATTTATACAACTCAGTACAGCGGAAGACTCGTTGGTGTTACGGGATATCACATTACTCACATCATAGACAACGCATAAAAATCGCGTCGTTTATAAATAAAGCATTTCCATTCATAAATATCAAGTTACATAGGTCCCAAGTCATTGTAATTAATACAGGTTTTACAAAGCATTTGAATGGAAATAAGTATTTAGGTGCGGGCCATGAATTCTTGTTGTCTTCCTGAGAATTACCTTCAAGTACCTGAGATAAAACATGTTAAAAGAAAAGGTCAGCGATAACGCCGAGTGAATTCATAGAGTTTAATAAACCATCAATATAATATCGGTATAAAATTATTACCGAAAATTATTTTTGTACAAATCATTTTAATAGGCCATAAAATAGCCAAAGTCGTTTTATACAAATCCTTATCGAAAATCATAATATAGGCATTTGCCTTAAAAATCATTATACGAGCCAATGTCGTAAAAACATCATACAATACGTCTTACGACGTTGTATAAAGTTAAATAAAAAAAACCATTATATGAATATGGTTATGAAAACCAAAACACAAACATAATATCAATAGTATGACCCTGTATTGCTAGTCAGGCAATACATCGTAATTTGGAGCGTCTAGTAGTATTTCGTTAATTTGGATTATTATAAGCCGCATGACATTGTTACCTTACTAAACCAACAACGGGTAGCTAACCCGATACCAAATTTGCCCATCTAAGTTAGCGTGTCGTCACAAAGGTCACGCTATGGAAATCTTCTCATACATAAATTCGCTTACCAATCAATGTGGCACGACGGGGATCAACCGTCAAGGCGCGAACTGGGGTGATCGTCCCCAAATAGTACTATTATATGCACAAGCGTCTACCAAATCCCGGTAGTTCACAATTCATGCTAATGGGACTTTTAGTGACATAACCTAACTTTAATAATCCATTTTATTTCATCTATCGGGTCCTTTAATCATTTATCGGGTCATACAATCGGGTCATACAATCATTCGGGTCCAAATCAATAAACAAACAACCGGACAAATGGTGTCCTATTTAATAAAAACTAACATGTTATCTCCCTCGCGGGTTTATAAAACATTTATAAAAACATTTAAAAGAGTGCGAGGCTATGAACTCACGTTGATGTGGGAAGGCGGGTTATCGGCAATTCGGACGTACGGTTCGTGCTTCAATCACGGAAACCTATATAAATAATAATCGGTCTTAGACTCATGTCCAATGACTTTATAAAAATAGCAATTATGTATACATATGATGATTATGATGATCAAGTGGGTTTACATATTCTCGTTTACTCATTTTAGTGTTTACGTTTTGGTAACTTTTTACTAGTTTGCTAGTTTTACCTATTTACCTATTTTAAGTCTAATAAGCTTAGTATAAGTTCTTTAACTTGTTTTAATCCATTTTATACCTATATTATCAGTATATATACTTTCCATGTTGGGCCCAAATGGGTTAAGCCCAATAAGTTCTTTTTATAAGTGTTTAACTTATTTGGTCCAATTATTAGTCCCATATGTTTACTTAGCTCGTTAATGTCCGTATGTCCTATAGTTCGGGTTTTATCGGTTTTTACTTGTTATATATGTTTATATATCATTATATGAGTTTTATAAAGTTCACATTAGACGGGTTCAACCGTCTAAGTTTTATTTAACAAAAACGTTAATTTTATGGTAATAGCCGAAAAAGTCGTAAAAATCATGTTTATAGTTTTATAACTTATAAAACTTAACAAGTTACCATTTTTATAAAATGTCCACTTATTTACCATGGTACATATTTATATAAATGTATTATATAAGTTAGTGGGTTTTAATTTATATTTTATACTATTAAATTTTGAGTGCTTATATAATAGTATTATACTTTAATTTCCAAAATCTGATTTTTATTTTCATCTTCACCAAAACTGCCATATCTAGAGTTCTATATAGAGATAGAAACTCAAATTTGTATCACATAAACTACATGATATGTGATCCATTTAACTCTCCTATAGCTAGTGTTGAATCATCCTCTAAGTATTTTCTAAAAATCGTCCAAAACAGTGAACTCAGATTTGTACTTTAAACTTGTTTTGATCATATCTCACTCATTACAATGATTCCATTGCATGACCAACTCTCACATGTGTACAAGACCCATAGCTTACTGTAAATCCATTAATCTATGCTATTTTATCAGTTCATGACATGTTTATTTACTGTTTTATACAGCCATCATTTTTAAGCAAGATTTTAGCCTTGTTTCTCATAGTTTTTCACCTTTTTAATCCTATTTATCAACACCAAATCCCTACATAACATATTTATCATCATATAATCATCATATACATATACAATAGGAAATAAAATACATGATTACATAATCAAAAATAACAAGAGGATGAGGAGGACAATCTTTATACCACCAAGTTGATGTAGGTTGTGATTTGGACATGGATTTTAATGGAGAAACTTGTGAATAACCAAGACCATCTTCAAGACCACCAATCTTCGTAAACTCCTTGTGGAAAATCAGACCCAAGACACCATGAAAACTCCTCCTTGGATGTTATAAGCACCACCAATCTATAGAGCATCAAAAGGGCTTCAACATGTGTATGAATAACACATGATTTCATGGATGAAATTGATCAAAAGGGGTGTTATGGTGGAGTGTTTTTGGATGGCACATAAGGAGGAGGAAGAGAGAATTGTAGCTAGTTTTGCATGAAAGAAATGAGAAAGTGGTATGGTGGAAATGGTTTTGATGGATGTTGCTTAACTTGTAAGCTTAGCTTACAAGTGTAAGCATTATGCTTATCATTTGACACCTATTTGGTGTGTTGGTGATGTTAGGCCGCCCCATGTGTAGTGGGGTGGGATAAATTAGTTTGTCCCATCCCACTAATTTACGGGTATTCCTCGATTCTAGTTTTCTCGATTTGCGTGCCCTCGGGTCGTTTTACGAAAAAACGTTTTTATAAAATGAATCAACGGCACAAAACGAATCTAATAAAAATTGTCTCAACAAAAACGGAGTTCGAAAACATAAATACGTAATCCTAAGGTTTCCGGTTTAGTCGTAAAGGACGTTAAATTAAAATCGTAAGTCCTAATCTCTTCTCGTAAATTTGTGAGTTTATGAACCAACACAAACTTAAAACTCCAAAATAATATTCACGAATAAATTTATTTTCTGAAATGTCGGACAGTCACCAAAGACGGTGTATGTAAACGTAAGCACGTAACGTTGAGTCCTCCGGTTTAGACGTAGTCGACGCTACTTCAAGACGTAAATCCAAATTACTTCCCAAAAATAAGTGAGTTCATATTGTAACATTAAAATAATGTTTTCAAATAAATATTGAGAATAAAATATCAACCATAAGTTGACGGATTGTCACAGCATTTACCCCTAAACAGGATCTTTGTCCTCAAAGATCATCTTACCTTACTACTCGCTTCTTATAGAGTTAAAGTCATGTGGGTATTCCTTCCACATTCGGTCTTTTCTCACAAGTGTAATCCATTACAATACGCGAGTTTCATCAAACATAACTACGGGAATAAGATCAGGCTAAATGTTGACTTACTTTCTCTATCCATGATGTTCACTGGTTTCTGATGAATGCAACTTTTCGCCGATCTAAGCTTTACAAAAAAAAAACAATCAGATTCTCACTTGATAGATATTCCATCAAGTTCGATATACGAATCATATTTCACGCAGTCCTTGAAGTCCTAGGGTAGATCCAGCTTATATGCCTTTCAAACCAAATCTTTTACATCATCTCAATGGTCCTATACAACGGGGACTTATATCCCATGATTTGTCAGATCATTAATTCATTTCTCCAAGGTTAAAAATTTTGGCATAACTTCGCTACCCATCTGGCACTTCGAGATCTACATTTCATATTCACATAACCTCTTGCCCACTACCGGCAGTCAATAATCAGATCCTAATTTCATCAATCAATTCAGGTCTCGTGGGTCGAGCATTTTGTAAGGTTAGGTTCGCCATCATAGGAAACCTTAAACCTAAAAGACATGTCCAACTCACAATGGGTGTATGTCGGGTGTCTTCATCTCAACTCCTGCTTACAGATGCTCTAATATTTAGATCCTAACAAGATTAGATCTCAATCCTAATACGATGATTATCAATGATAATCCTTCCAAAGGAAAACGATTATACGGTTTATTACCAAAGGTCATTCATTCAAACATAAAACAACACTTGTATTACTTTGTATCGTTACTTTACCTCATCCCTTCGATTGGGGTGGTACATAGTACTCTCATCAAGGTTCGTTCTCAATGATTTCTGAGCAAATCTCAGAAATTCGATGCGAAGCGAGGGTCTTGATAAAGATGTTCGATACAGGCACACTATGTTTACATAACTCTTTTGCATTTATCATTAACGGGAATGATATTAGCAGATTTGGTCAGTCTGTCGACGATGACCCAAATCGAATCAAATTCAGATGATGACCTTTGCAATAGCTATACGTTTACTAATGTATGAGGCGATGTCTGCCTTCATAATTCGTCATCAGTACAACTTCTTCAGCTAAAGATACATTAAATTAGAATGACAGGAATAGAATACATATACTTACACAGTTCCAACATAACTATATCTCACAATATTTATGTTAGCCTCAAAATATTGAGTCAAACAAGAATGTTCAGTCATAGGTTTCTATTGTAATATTTATTAGAACGTTGTAATAAGTAGTTATTTAGTCGTGGTTCACGGGCTTGGATTTAAACTAATTAAAGTCCAAAAGACAAGCCCGGCCCAATATATAGTCCATTAAAGCCCGCATGTGGGTGGACTATATATACTACCCTCCTAGCATGTTAGGAGGGTGGATGGTCATTTGTAACAAACTCTTTTCTCTAATCTAATCTCACCAAGTTAATCACCTCCTCTCTACTTTCTCTCACTACTTTCTCTCTCTAGGAATTCATCTCTTCTTCATCTATTTTCTTTCTTTATTCATTGCTTAATGATCACAAACATATGGGACAACATTTGGTATCAATCGCCATAGGGTAGTTTTGTGATTCGTTGTTGATTTTACTTGGTTCGTGTGATTTTCTCTTATAATCATCTCGAATACAAGATTCTTTTTGTGTTTCTATGCTCTAAATCTTGATATAAATCTTCTACATAGCTGTGGTAGGGATTTGGTCGCATTTGGTCTGTTAAAATCGCGGATTTCTTGTCGAAAAATTCATTTTTTACCCCAAAATCTCGTAACAGCACTATTATTCCGATTGGTGTAATCGGAAAAGGGTTTATAGATTCCGATTGGGATTCCGATCAGTAGCATCGGAAAAGGGTTTCAACATTCCGACCAACTTTCCGATCTCATTCCGACCGGACTTCAAATATTCAGATTGGCATTCCGATTAGGTTATTCCGACAAGCTTATTCCGATTAGATCATTCCGACAAGGATTCCGATTAGTACATTCCGATAACATTCCGATTTGGTTATTCCGATTAGGACATTCCGGTTAGGACATTCCGATTAGACATTCCGATAAGACATTCCGATAAGACATTCCGATTGGACATTCCGATTGGACATTCCGACGAAGTGATTCTGACGATGTGTTTTTGCTAAATTTTTGTTTGAGTATTTTTTAGACTTAGCCACTATCTAGACTAGTTTCGGAATATCGTTTCCACTGTCAAGTAAATTCAAATTTTTTCCATACTAGTTTTAGGACATTTCTAGCTCAATTTCAAAATTTGGCGATACAAAATTTTTTGGTCTACCGTTTTTGTCGGACTGGAGAATTTATTGTCGGACTGGAGAAAAATTGCAATTTTCGGAATTTAAACCACAACAACAATCACAACAAATCTACTTAAGATCCATATTCACATCATCATTTCAGAGAATATTGAGATGGATTCTACTGCCGAATATCGTGTGACGAACAACAACATAATGGTGGCGGGTAACAAAGAGAGACCACCAATGCTTGTATCTGGTCGGTATGCTCAATGGCAATCACGTTTCATACGATACCTTGACACAATACCTAATGGTGATGCCTTGAGGAAATGTATTACTCATGGACCATATATATTCAAGAAGATCTCAATTCCTCCAAGAGCAGCCACAGATACTACTGATCCAATACCTGCAAGTGAACGTGATGAAACAAGAGCTGATCTCACACCTGAAAATTGTGCTTGGCATGATGCGGAGAAGGAAGCCATCTATATGGTTTTAAGTGGGATTAGAGATGATATTTACTCCACGGTTGATGCATGCCCGACAGCACATGAAATGTGGACTGCTATTGAACGCTTGCAACAAGGAGAATCACTCAACAAACAAGATGTCAAAACAAACTTGTTTTGGAATTTTGGCAAGTTTACTTCAAGGGATGGAGAATCAATTGACTCTTACTACTCCAGGTTTTATAAGATGATGAATGACATGACAAGAAATAACCTGCAAGTCTGCACCATGCAAGTCAATGTTCAATTTATTCAACAACTTCAACCCGAGTGGACACGATTCGTCACTTTGGTGAAACAACAAGAAAAGTTAGACGAGGTCTCATATCATCGACTCTTTGACATCTTAAAGCAATTTCAGAATGAAGCAAATGAGATTCAAGCTGAACGTGTTGCCAAGACGGTTAATCCACTTGCTTTACTGACTACCACTCAACATGTTCAAGATCCTCACTCTCGTGCTCCTAAGCCATACTCCAATACATCATCTTCACCACGATATTCCACATCATCTAAGTCTTCATCTTCCACAAAATCTCGAGGTAAAGCGCCAAGAGCACCATCACCACCATCTGAGTCCTCATCTGAAGAAGATAGTGATGAAGACCAAGCTCAAAAGAACCGAGAGATGAAACAACAAATTGCTTACATAATGAAGACTTACAAGAAAATCTACAAACCCACCAACAACAATCTTCGCACATCATCTAACACAAAGAACCGATATGTTGAGAGTCCTCCAAGGTATGACACACGTCGACGTGGTGAAAGTCCTTCTAGGTATGATCGACATAATCCAACGCATGTTGAGGGTTCTGCAAGATATGATCGACAAACTGCCAAGTATGATACTCAGAGGATTGCTGCTGCTACTGGGAATAGGGAAACGGTTGGAAGTCAAGTGGTTCAGCAGAGTGGGATTCAATGTTTTAATTACCAAGGTTTTGGGCATATGGCAAAGGAATGCAGGAAGCCGAAAAGGGTTAGAGACTCCAGCTATCACAAGGAAAAGATGTTGCTATGCAAAAAGATGGAAGCAGGGGTTAAATTGTCAGCTGAGGAAGGAGCCATGCTTGATGATACTGATGATGAAGATTCTGATCAAGAGCTTGATGCACATTACTCGTACATGGAAAAGGTTGAAGAAGTTCTCAAAGTCACTGAAGATGACAATGGCCCTATCTTTGACACTGAGCCAATCGATAAGGTACACACTACTGATGAATATAATGTGTTTGGTGATATTCCTGAGCATAGTGATCTACCGAATGCCATTAATGACACGTGTATGATGGACACGGTTGATATCAATACCACACCCGATTCATCAGACATGTGCAATAATGAGTCTGAGGATGATCAACATGCAAATGAATATGATGAAGAGGAACGTATTGCGCTTGCTAATTTAATTGCTACTTTACAAAAAGATGTCACTGAAAATAAAAAGAGTCAAAAGCAATTAAAGAAGGCAAACGCTACGCTCACTCAAAGCTTTGAAGAATGTAAAGCTGCTCTTATCAAATCTACTGAGATGACTGAAAGCTATAGAGATGAGCTCCTTCAGAAAACCAAAGATCTTGAGGGGTACAAGGGAAGTGCATTAAAAAGTCAAAAGGACGATTTTGAAAACAAATATAATACAACTCTTGAGTTATTAGCTAAAGAGAAGCGTCAATATAATGTTTTCTTAATGGATGAACGTCAAAAAACATACCTTGCCAATACCAAAGTTAATGAACTTGAACAAAAGCTCTCTATGACCACTACTGATTCTGCTAAAATTCTAGAGGATAAGAAACAAGAGGTAGATGCGTTAAAACAAGACTTCAAAAGTAGATATGATAAAGAAACCGAAAAAGTTACAAAACTAGAAGCACAAGTCGACTTTTTGAAGAACGTTGTTTATAAAACGCATGATTCTATTCAATCCGTAAGAATGCTAGCACCTCCTTCGATGTTTAAGGGTCAAGCTAGCTTTGCAAGTCCTGAGTACCTTGCCAAAGCTCAAGCTGCGAACCCGCATCTTTATCTTGATGAGACTGAAAGGACAGATCTTGATTGCATGCCTGTCAGTGCCAATAGTGAAGAGACTGCCCTTTGGGATGCTGATAGTCAACCACTTGTTAATAAGGAGTTTGTGAAACCATATAATTATGCTTATGAGAATAGTCTTTATGGCCTTTTCAATAAAAAAACTCAGAAAACTCATGAGGAAGTGTTCCTTGAATGCAAACAAAAGAGAATTCAATGGCAGAAAGCATTTGCCCCTAAGAAATCTAATGTTTACAAATACATAAACTACCTCCCTCTAGATGAATCTAAAAGCAAGAGTAGGAAAACATTAGGTATTCTTAAACCACATAGATAATGTTAAATCTATTGTTGAAAGAGACTGGGCAAAAAGTGAAAATGCTGAGTGGACACGTCCGATTCCTCACGATATTACCTTGCTTGTCAAAGAACTCTTAATTCCAAACACGGCGTTGATTAAAGAAACTGTTCTTCAACTTGAGGAGTTCATTCGGACTGAAATGTTTGATGATTTAAAATATGTTGAATATATTGAGAAACACATTGATGATCTTCAAATGGAGAAGTCTGATTTCTCAGATGAATATGATTTACTCTTGCAAGAATGCATTTCTAAAGATGTTATGTGTGCTTATTTTACATCTTGTGCTGATATTGATGAATATTCTGAAGTTGCCAATATCTTGATAAGATCAAAGAATGTGAACGTCTTAAAATTGAGCTTTCGAAACGTAAAGAAAATGTTGACAAAAAGGCTTTTGAGTTACTTCAACACAAAACTGATTTCCTTCAAAAACATTGTCATTCACTTGAACTTGCTTTGCAAAAAGACGTTGGTCGTTTTCCACATGATAATAAATTGCAAGAAAAACTTTCCCAAACATTGAAATGAATGAACAGAATTTGGAAATTAAAGGGTTGAAAGCTCAATTACAAGACAGGGACAAAGCGATAGCAGAGTTGCAGAAACTCATTGCTAAAATAGGTGGGAAAATTGTGGAACCTAGCATTAAGAAAAATGTTGTTAGACAACCCAATGCCTTTAAAGAGAATAGATCCTCTATCTTGGGAAAACCATCTGCTTTATCTAATTCCTCGTTTGCAAAACCTGTGTTTGCCCCCAAGATGGATGGAAAGGAAAGGTTACCACAAGCTCAACCCATAAGGAATCCTATAGCACCAAGCGTTAAGCACAATAATGTGATTAAACCAGGGATGTATAGAATGACCACGAAGCCCACAAACAAAGATACTCACTCGCCTCAGACTTCTAGAAACACTAATATTCATGTGTCTTCTACTACAGGAATAGTCTCCACTACTAGTGTTAGCCGACCTCAGCTTAAGAGCACTCAAGTGAATGATAAGGTCTGGAAACACAAGAATCAAGGGAAGATGAAGCAAGTAGAAGCACACCCTAGGAATTTGAACGTTTTTAAGAATAAAAAGTCTGTAATCGCATGTAATGACGATTTGAATGCTGTGAATGATTTGAATACTATGAATGTGAAATTTGTTTGTGTCAAATGTGGAAAGTGTGCTAATGCTAATCATTCTATGTGTGCTATAAATAAAGTCAAAGGCGTAGATACTAGAACTAAGAAGCAAGTTGCAATGCCTATTAGAGCTAGTAAACGCAAAGTGAACCATTCTGGTGAAACCCCCACTAAGAAAAGTAATGCATCAGACTCCACCACTAAGAATCCTAGAAGCAAAATTAAGGAATTATATAAGTCTGCCAGTAAGTCTTGGAAATGGTGGTTTGCTAATCAATGTCCTCCCGGATATAAATGGATGCCTAAAGTTAGGACAGAAAATGTGAAAATGAGTGTTAGTTTGCCTTTAAATGTTGATAAGGACACTAATGATTCTACTATCACAACTACTGTGGTATCCAATTTAGCAAATGCTCCATCGTGTTCTAACTCTTCTGCAGGTGATACAAATAATTCTCTTCATACTGGACTCCGGATGCACGAAGCACATGACGGGGAATCTCAAGCTTCTAATTAACTTCGTGGAGAAGTTCCTGGGTACGGTCCGATTCGGAAATGATCAATTTGCACCGATCCTAGGATATGGAGATTTGGTTCAGGGGAATATCACGATTAAAAGGGTATACTACGTCGAAGGGCTCAATCACAATCTTTTCTCGGTTGGTCAATTATGTGATGTGGATTTAGAAGTTGCTTTCAGAAAGAAGACATGTTTTGTTCGTGATTATGATGGGAATGACTTACTTACCGGTACACGGGGTACTGATCTTTACACAATTTCACTTCAAGACACAACTTCATCAACTTCAATTTGCTTCATGGCTAAAGCTTCAACGACTCAAGCATGGTTATGGCATCAACGTCTTTCTCATCTCAACTTTGATATCATTAACTTGCTTTCCAAGAAAGATATTGTGAGAGGCCTTCCAAGCTTGAAATTCATCAAAGATCATCTTTTTTCTTCTTGTGAACTTTGTAAAGCTAAACGAAGTAGCTTCAAAACAAAGACCACACCAAGCTCTAAAGGACGGTTAGATCTTCTTCACATGGATCTGTGTGGTCCCATGCGTGTTCAGAGTATCAATGGAAAGAAATATATTCTGGTAATTGTCGATGATTACTCAAGGTACACATGGACTCACTTCTTGAGGTCCAAGGATGAAACACCTGAAGTTCTCATCAGCTTCCTTAAATTGATACAACGTGGTCTTCAGGCTCAAGTTAAAGTGGTTCGTACTGACAGAGGTACAAAATTTTTGAATTCACATCTGAGAAAGTATTTTGAAGCCGAAAGGATTGAACATGAAACATCTATTGCTCGAACACCCGAACAAAACGGCGTTGTTGAAAGACGAAACCATACTTTGGTTGAAGCTGCTCGAACATTATTATCCGCTTCAAAACTTCCACTATATTTTTGGGCCGAAGCCGTGTCAACCGCATGCTACACACAAAACCGATCCTTAATTATCCCAAGACATGAAAAGACACCATATCACATAATTCATGATCGAAAACCTTCACTCAAATACCTTCATGTTTTTGGATGTACTTGTTACATCATTCGAGATGATTAAAACTTGGATAAGATGAAAGAAAAAGGTGATGCATGTATTCTTGTGGGATATGCAACTCAGTCTAAGGGATATAGAGTGTTCAACAAGAGAACAAAATTGATAGTCGAGACTATTCACATCCGATTTGATGAATTGCAAGAAATGGCACTTGAACAAAACAGTTTAAGTCCCGACCCACAACGACAAACGACTTCCGTTCACAACCGCACGGAACTCAGAACTCAAGACCACAGCAATGAACCGTCAAGTTCAACGCTAGTTCCAGAAAATGTTCCTAGATCTGATATGACAGTCGACACGACAATTGAAGAGTTGGAAATGTTATATGGACCAATGTATGATGAATATTTCACGGGGGAGAAACAAGTTGTATCGAAGTCTTCCGCTGACACTCATGATAAGACTGATGATACTGATCATCGTCAACAACTGGATACAACCTCATCTACTTCAACACGGGTTGCTGCAGATTTACCTCCTCAGAATATCACTTCAACAATCGATCCTACAACATCCACAACTACTGTCATTGCTCTAGAGAACACAAATCAACCAGACAATGCATTATCTGACGAAGACGAATTTATCAACCCATTCGGTACACCGGTACACGAAACTGGAGAGTCTTCTACTCGCCATGTTGATCCGTCAAATATGCATACGTTCTACCAACGACATCCTTCAACACATCATTAGACCCGAGATCATCCTTTGGTTCACGTAATTGGAAACCCTTCACAGCCCGTTCGTACAAGACGACAGCTTGAAACCGATGGCGATGTTTGTATGTTCGCACTCGCCGTGAGTACTGCTGAAACGAAAAACATCAAAGAAGCCATGGCTGATCATGCTTGGATTGAATCGATGACGGATGAACTTCAACAGTTTGAAAGACTTAAAGTCTGGGAACTTGTTGACAGACCATACGATGTAACACCATTAAATCTTCGATGGATCTGGAAAAACAAGATGGATGAAGAGAACACGATCATCAAGAATAAATCTAGGCTAGTGGCTAAAGGGTATGGACAGAAAGAGGGTATTGATTTTGAAGAATCATTTGCACCAGTAGCTCGAATGGAAGCGGTCAGGATTTTCGTTGCCTATACTGCACATAAGGGATTCATTGTATATCAAATGGACGTAAAGACGACGTTTCTTAACGGTCCTTTGAAGGAAGAAGTCTATGTCACGCAGCTGGAAGGATTCGTCGATCCTCATTATCCTGACAAGGTGTATCGTCTCCACAAAGCACTTTATGGACTCAAGCAAGCTCCAAGGGCGTGGTATGACGAGCTCTCGAAATTTCTGGTCTCCAAAGGTTTCTCAAAAGGTTCCATTGATTTAACTTTGTTCACTTATAAATATGGGGATGTCATTCTGCTTGTGCAAATTTATGTTGATGACATTATTTTCGGGTCTACAAACCCTAAACTTTCAAAATGGTTTGAAAAAGTAATGCACAACAGATTTGAAATGTCTATGATGGGCGAACTAAAATTCTTTCTAGGAATTCAAGTTCACCAATCCCCAAGTGGTATCTTTATAAACCAAGCTAAGTATTGTCAAGAGATAATCAAAAAGCATGGTATGACTTCATGTGACCCTGTTGGGACATCATTATCAACCACATCCCTAGATGCTGATTTGGAGGGAGTTGCTATAGATCAAACGAGATATCGTTCCATGATCGGCTCCCTCATGTACTTGACAGCAAGCAGACCAGATATTCATCATGCTACATGCTATTGTGCACGATATCAAGCACGACCCACTGAAAAGCACCTCAAGGAGGTTAAACGGATCTTTCGGTACCTTAAGAATACCATTCACATGGGACTCTGGTATCCGAGGGAAACCGGTTTCTTTCTAACGGCCTATTCAGATTCTGATCATGCAGGGTGTCTTGATACACGTAAAAGTACTTCTGGTGGTGCACAATTTCTAGGTCAAGACAAGCTTGTGGGATGGTCTTCCAAGAAGCAGGATTGCACGTCACTTTCATCATCCGAAGCGGAGTATGTGTCTCTATCTGCGTGTTGTGCTCAAGTTCTTTGGATGAGAACACAACTCACGGATTATGGCTTCCATTTTGATAAAGTACCTATGTACTGTGACTCAAAGTCTGCCATAGCCATCTCCTGCAATCCGGTACAACATTCCCGCACGAAGCACATTGATGTCCGATATCACTTCATTAAGGAACAAGTTGAAAGAGGTATTGTTGAATTATACTTTGTTGGAACTGATTACCAATTAGCTGACTTGTTTACAAAAGCTCTTTCGAAAGAGAGGTTTGCGTATCTAGTTAGGCAAATTGGTATGAGATGTTTGACTCCAGCAGAACTGGAGGTTCTGGCAAAGAAGCCTGCTTGATTCATCTATCAAACATCTACCTGTAAATATTAATCAAAAAGCAAAATAGAAAATTAAAAATCTTTGATAATCCAAAAATATTCTTCTCGACATGTCTTTCAGTATCGATAATATGGACGTACCTAGAAATGTCGCTCAATAATGACACGGGTGTGTACATAAAGCTCGAATGAAAGTTGTAAATATTTTTCAAAACATGTCATTTCTATCTTTTCAACAGGAAATTGTCTATTTTGGACAATATTTCCAACAACGGGTAGAGCAATCTATCTCGGGTTGAGCTTGTCACAAAACATTCAACGTTTTGAGCTCAACACAATGGCTTGTAATCACTTTCAGATTGCAACCCGGATCTAAATTTACGGGGGAGTGTACGCTTTTGTACTCTTACCCTTAGCAAAAGAAGTTAAATCTTCTTACACTTGAGTGGATTCGTCAAGACATTCAAAGTCTATGAACTCAAGTTTATGCTTTAGAAAAACCTTTTCGTCAAAAAGAATTGATTTTTCAAAAAGCGTTGAACACAATTTTTTCAAGAATTTCTCATTGATATTCAAAATCTTTCAAAAATTGTGTGTTCAACAACTCCTATCCTCAAAATTTTAATGTGGATCAAATCCTCGTAATGACAATTCCATTGGATCAATTTTTGAGGGGGAGCAATTCAACTTCATGCAAAAGATTAACACATCTTTCTCCCGAAGATTTTCAAGACTATTTTTCAAAATATATTTTAATCAAATTTGGTATCTATAATATCAAAAGATTTTATATATTAGAGATAGGGGAGAAAATGTGATTAAAATGTGATCTATAAGACTCAAGCACTTTAACTCTTACCCACATGTGCGAAACACTTTCGATCATCGATGCACATGTGAAGGGGGAGCTTTTCTGAAACGACAAAACTAGCAAGGTGTTAAATGTTTTTCAAACACTTTGTTAGAATTTAAAGTGGTTTTCATGGTTACGATCAAATACCCACAACATCTTTAATTCACGACGTTATTGGTGTCAAAAGGGTGGTTAGGTTTAAGTCCTATGATCCAACCAGAACCGGAGGGATCTTCCCAGGGACAATCCAATAGATTATTAGAAGTCCTTAGGAAAGATGGAGTAGAATGTGAACGTAGCTGAATGCCGACTAAGTACTGATGATAGCACTGGAACAATCACAACAAGGTGCTATTAATGATGTCTTGGTAAGCATTGAAGGGGTTGAAGAATGAAAAAGAAATGTAAGGATAAAGGGTGTAAAGAAAGAAGCCCTCCATACAACTTAGGCAGAAACCAGGTCAACTCATCATGAAGACAAACTCATCATGGACCCAGTGATGTGAAGCACAACCCTTTCCTAGCTACTCAGACTTCTCTCAAAAGAAGTTTGTTTTATTGTCACGGAGATCAATACGACTTCTATTGACTTTCTCACTCTGAGATTGTTGATATTGAATAGGTGGCATCTGCTCCAGCCTCCGACCACTACAAGTGCACAAATCGAGTCTAGAGCCAAGAGATCAATCAAATCTCGTTAGGACACACGGATGAAGACCAAGAGAGTCCTACGCTATATCCTTGTGATATTGCTAGAACACTCAGAGTGATACTACTTAGTATTCACAATGATGAGTGGAAATCCTTCCAGTGTTAACATCAAACAACACTGCGGTAGGTCATATGCAAGATTCTTTATGAATTGAACATATGCAAAACTGAAAAGCAACAGTGGTTTGATTCTGAATTGATTTAAACTCGTTTCAGGTTTCTACGCAATATCTTTATGGTCTTGCAAGAACATTCAGAGTGATATTCACAGTGACGAATGGAAATCCTTCTAGCGTCAACCTCAAACAGCGCTACGGTAGGTGACTTGTGAGATTCTTATGAATCAAACTTGTGTCAACTGGAAAGCAACAATGGTAAGATTCGTTAAGAATCAAACTTGTTCCAGGAATTTGAATTGACGACTTTAATCAAGCGGATATTTATCCAATTGATTCACTCTTTATGTTCGCAGTCTTGCTTTGAGACGGTCGAGTAAAGAGAACGGCTAGTACTGCCGCGAAACCCTGTCAAGGAGATTCTTAATTGAATCTACCTGATCACAGGTACGATATTTAATATCGTATAACGGTCTTCACCGACCGGAGGTAAAACGCTACCGATGTAGGACGAATGTCAAAGCCATTCAGTCCGTGTCTATGTTTTGTCTCGAGAAGGTGGCGTCACGGTGTACTGAGCAAAGTCAAAGATTCACAACCACATATTCATGCCCAAAGACTTATCCAACAATTGATAGTGTGAGCATGTGGATAAAGACACAAGATCACAAGATGGCAAAGACAAGTCAAGAATGATTTGAAGATCTCAAGACTTAAAGACAACGACAAAGGCTCAAAGATCACAACATGAAGGAACAAAACTACTGTTACACGTTCAAGACTCATTTATGACGAAATTCATAAATCTCCATTGGAATCCAAATATCAAAGAGGAATGACCTCACATTGGGGGAGATTGTTAGCCTCAAAATATTGAGTCAAACAAGAATGTTCAGTCATAGGTTTCTATTGTAATATTTATTAGAATGTTGTAATAAGTAGTTATTTAGTCGTGGTTCACGGGCTTGGATTTAAACTAATTAAAGTCCAAAAGACAAGCCCGGCCCAATATATAGTCCATTAAAGCCCGCATGTGGGTGGACTATATATACTACCCTCCTAGCATGTTAGGAGGGTGGATGGTCATTTGTAACAAACTCTTTTCTCTAATCTAATCTCACCAAGTTAATCACCTCCTCTCTACTTTCTCTCACTACTTTCTCTCTCTACGAATTCATCTCTTCTTCATCTATTTTCTTTCTTTATTCATTGCTTAATCATCACAAACATATGGGACAACAATTTAGGCAACCACAAGTGGCCTTTTATACATTTAAAGTCATTGGCTTCTCAATTCTAATGGTTCACATTAGCCGTGAACCCCCTTTTATTATCTATATTATCCTTTTTACAAACATCATTTATTTTTATATCGTTCGGCAATTTATTTTGCACCTTCATTATTAAGAAATATATCCTAATTGGTTCTTTATCCTTTTACATAATGCGTCGGTATCTAAATTCACCTCTCCCGATGATATAAATATCATGTCCGTATTTATTCAAAGTTTCTTTCTTTATATTTTCTATGTTTCAGTTTCGTTTCAGCTATGATTTTTATCAGTTTTACTCAATCCGACGTCTAAAGCGTCGATAATTATTATATGTAAATTAACAATAATTATTTAATTTTTATGAAACGTAAACGTAAAAATTTTAAATTTCTTAGTTCGACCAATTATATAAAATATTAAAAGTAAATTTGAATTTAATTAACAAGATTTTTGTTGATTTATCGAAAATAATTAATAAGATTCGTAAATGTTTGAAAAATCTTTGGTTATGCTTTGGTCAAAATTTTCTTAGTTTGAAAAGTAAAAATTATCGTTTCAGATTTCAAGTCATGGTTTAAATGGGTTTCCTCAATCCTTCTTAGGTTGTCTTGAGATATACACAAACATTTACCCCTAAACAGAAGTTTAGTTAAATGGTTTGTGTATAAGGGAATAATCCCTTAAAAATCCTTTGTTAAAACATTTGTCAAAATATATTTGCACTTTCTTTTTAGTATAACTCAAAGTCTTACATGACTTCTATTTTTTTTGAAGAGTCAATTGATATTCCATTATCTTTTAATCACACGGTCAAATAATGTAAATGATTAAGTCTTAAATCACATGTCAATTATTCAAGGTATAGGTTTTCATTGTTCGGTCAATTCAGGGCAATCTATAAATAATTATTAACTCATTCTTATTCTTATAAACAAACAAATGGTCCTTAATGATCATAAGCATGAATTTATCAAATTACAGCCTACACACGTGATTCACAAAATTTATGAATGCTACATGTGCGTTGGTCAATCCAAACGACATCACGTGAAACTCATAATGTCCATTACAAGTACCGGATGTAGTGATTGGAATAGATAATCTTCTTCGCGGACGCGAAGTTGATAATAACCATGCAGTGGATCAAATCTTTAAAACATACGCTAGAACCTTGTAAATGATCGAACAAATCTTCCATTTCGAATTATGGATATTGTTTTCGATTGTCAATTTACTCAGTTTATAGTAATCTATAAATATAAGGAATGATAACACCATAGCTCTTCATGATGACAGGCTAGGTATAGTAAAATCTTTCTCCGACAACTCTCTCAGTTGTATGGTAATTCCTTAAATTCAGATGGTGCTGACGTACAGTGCACATGCCACATGTGCAGCACCGAGAATATAATCAATACCAATTTCAACTTGCCTTAGTGGCGAAGGTCTAGGTAATTCATCAGCAAATACTTACTAAAGTTCAAATAACAGAATTATCTTTTAATAAATTCGTATTAGGTTCTTTCTAGATTATAATATCTATAACTAGTTCACAACCATTCATGGTATGATTTTAAGTCTAAATACAGGATATGGTCATCCGTCAAGAATTATTTAGATCACTTTTGATAATCAACATCTTATCGTTTAGGGGAATTCTACTCGAGTTCCCATCAATTAAGACAATGTCGTTATGTCATAATCAATCAATCCATTCTACTGGCATTACCAACTTTCCAGTTTTATTGCCGTCGATAAGATGTGAACTTCTCAAAAGACTAATAATAACTCATAATCCTTCACAATTTCAAAGATATCAGGAGACATAACTAACCTTAAAAGAGTAAGGTCAACGCATAATCTACGCGAGAGAATTTCAAATCAGATGCAGACGAAAACATTTAACGAATATGAATATATCCCATGTTTTCATAATTTGAGTACGTATTCGAAAGCTCCTCGGATCGTTACCCAGGTCATTCAAATGAAATCAAATCAAAAGAAATGATAGGAACGTCGATACATCCAGTCGGGTATCGACACTCGGTAATCAGTTATTTTTCGTAAGAATCTCACTACAGGAGAATTGGATACGAAAGAATTGTCAATTGTCAAATAAGACAATTTCCACAGATGAGTAAATTCGACTCAGAAGAATAGATGCTACAGGAACATATGTAGGTGTCCCTAACACTATGTCCTTATTTTTCACTTCTTGCAGATCTCATAAAATTTAATCTTTCACAATCTCTAAAGAGAATGTAGTGTTTATTAATCAGTTTTATGGTGACTACTAATCAGCCTTGCATGGTCCATTCCAAATTGTATGTAGGCGCGCAACTATATACAATTTCAAGATTAACGATGCAATACTCAGTTCGTCAAAATTTTATCATCATGTTTATAATAAAAACATTTTCACGCTTAATTCTTAAATAAGAATAAAAAATATATTTACAAAGGTTTTCTTTGTTATGGAAATAATTAAGTTTCCAAAGCGTCTCATAAACAACTTCATTTTGATATCAATCACTTATAAATCTCACTTTGAATAATCCTTATTGTGATGAAAATTAAATTTTCTCAAAGGATACCGTTTTAACTTTATAAAAACAATGTGTGATCTGCAGAAAAGTGATGAAAGCTTGTTCACCAAGAATTAACTATGATATGATAGGAAATGAGCTTAGCCAATTAATCATAAGGTTCATGATCTTGATGGCACTCAAAAGAATAATCCACAACGTAACTCAAATCAAGATGAGTACTCGTTCAATGGTTACATCACTAATGTGAGCATTAGGATGAAGCAAGAAAAGATAGATAACATCGATACATGTAGAATTTAGCAATCAAAGGTAGTCTTTTCATTAATCACAAACAAGTCAAAATTGTACCGTAACACATTACGTGTCACTATGTCATACAATTATCAGAACTCATCCTACCAACTGATATCTCAGTTAAGTTAGGGATTTTTAAAAGATACCACAATGAATACTAATCTACAAGAGTCATTAGGTGTTCCAAATGTTCCGGAAGATCCATCGGTCCCAATTCAGAAGAAGATTTCTTCAATTTATTTCTCGGACACTGGGCATCCTCGTCAGTGGACAATGGCTTAGGAACAACCCTTAACACAAACTAACAATCAATTAAAACCTTATAATCTAATCACAGAACTTAACGATTTATATTAACAATTTCATATTCCATGCGAGTTAAATTTTACTTTATTCAAGTTTCAATCAGTTTTATGCTCAATCCGATATCCTACCTTATTCTTCAATACATACAACCTTATTCTTCGGCCTTGTAAAGGAAATAAAAGCTCAATATGATCAACACTTAATTTCCGATCCTATAGCTCTTTCATCAATAGTTATCAAATGAGTCACTAGTATGAGATGACTCACACATTCAATTAGACTTCTCGGAAAGGTATTCGTGGCATGAGGCTTTTGGGTAATGGTTCTAATGACGGCCTCTAGTGCAACATTCACCCTTTCGATTTCAATTTAAGAATTGGATGACAACGAATCAGATGACATCTTTCTAGGTGGTAACGTTTTGTCAAACTCCACTCCATAAGGAAAGATCGTCATGACATCGATATCAGTTTTAATCTCGCCAATTCTTTTTCAATATCACAATCAAATACTATCTACATTTCTACGAATATCAACCATTTGTTGGGATCATAAATATCCACAACTTGGTTTAGATCTAGGATAGCTAGAATTCCTACGAGAATAGCTTCGATTAATTTACTAGGGGATTTAGGGTTTCTTGTGACAATATACGTCGTATAAATACCTCGTATAAAAATCAAGATACTCATCAAACGATCATGTAATAAAATTACATCATATATATATAATCCAAGTTATATATATATATATATATTAAAATAACACTTCTCAGTCTGGCCTTGTCGGTAACTCGGGAATTCTTCGGCACCGTTATAGTCAAAAGATTTTTAGACATTTTTAGAAAAATGTTTATAGTTAAAAGATTTTGAAATGTTTTATTCAAAACCTTGGTTTTAAAAATCTTTCGTTCTCTATAACGAGAGCTCTGGTACCAAACTGTAACACCCCCAAATTTATACAACTCAGTACATCGGAAGACTCGTTGGTGTTACGGGATAGCACATTACTCACATCATAGACAACGCATAAAAATCGCGTCGTTTATTAATAAATCATTTCCATTCATAAATATCAAGTTACATAGGTCCCAAGTCATTGTAATTAATAAAGGTTTTACAAAGCATTTGAATGGAAATAAGTATTTAGGTGCGGGCCATGAATTCTTGTTGTCTTCCCGAGAATTACCTTCAAGTACCTGAGATAAAACAAGTTAAAAGAAAAGGTCAGCGATAACGCCGAGTGAATTCATAGAGTTTAATAAACCATCAATATAATATCGGTATAAAATTATTACCGAAAATCATTTTTGTACAAATCATTTTAATAGGCCATAAAATAGCCAAAGTCGTTTTATACAAATCCTTATCGAAAATCATAATATAGGCATTTGCCTTAAAAATCATTATACGAGCCAATGTCGTAAAAACATCATACAATACGTCTTACGACGTTGTATAAAGTTAAATAAAAAACCATTATATGAATATGGTTATGAAAACCAAAACACAAACATAATATCAATAGTATGACCCTGTATTGCTAGTCAGGCAATACATCGTAATTCGGAGCGTCTAGTAGTATTTTGTTAATTTGGATTATTATAAGCCGCATGACATTGTTACCTTACTAAACCAACAACGGGTAGCTAACCCGATACCAAATTTGCCCATCTAAGTTAGCGTGTCGTCACAAAGGTCACGCTATGGAAATCTTCTCATACATAAATTCGCTTACCAATCAATGTGGCACGACGGGGATCAACTGTCAAGGCGCGAACTGGGGTGATCGTCCCCAAATAGTAATATTATATGCACAAGCGTCTACCAAATCCAGGTAGTTCACAATTCATGCTAATGGGAGTTTCAGTGACATAACCTAACTTTAATAATCTATTTTATTTCATCTATCGGGTCCTTTAATCATTTATCGGGTCATACAATCGGGCCATACAATCATTCGGGTCCAAATCAATAAACAAACAATCGGGACAAATGGTGTCCTATTTAATATAAACTAACATGTTATCTCCCTCGCGGGTTTATAAAACATTTATAAAAACATTTAAAAGAGTGCGAGGCTATGAACTCACGTTGACGTGGGAAGGCGGGTTATCGGCAATTCGGACGTACGGTTCGTGCTTCAATCACGGAAACCTATATAAATAATAATCGGTCTTAGACTCATGTCTAATGACTTTATAAAAATAGCAATTATGTATACATATGATGATTATGATGATCAAGTGGGTTTACATATTCTCGTTTACTCATTTTAGTGTTTACGTTTTGGTAACTTTTTACTAGTTTGCTAGGTTTACCTATTTACCTATTTTAAGTCTAATAAGCTTAGTATAAGTTCTTTAACTTGTTTTAATCCATTTTATACCTATATTATCAGTATATATACTTTCCATGTTGGGCCCAAATGGGTTAAGCCCAATATGTTCTTTTTATAAGTGTTTACCTTATTTGGTCCAATTATTAGTCCCATATGTTTACTTAGCTCGTTAATGTCCGTATGTCCTATAGTTCGGGTTTTATCGGTTTTTACTTGTTATATATGTTTATACATCAGTATATGAGTTTTATAAAGTTCACATTAGACGGGTCCAACCGTCTAAGTTTTATTTAACAAAAACGTTAATTTTACGGTAATAGCCGAAAAAGTCGTAAAAATCATGTTTATAGTTTTATAACTTATAAAACTTAACAAGTTACCATTTTTATAAAATGTCCACTTATTTACCATTGTAAATATTTATATAAATGTATTATATAATTTAGTGGGTTTTAATTTATATTTTGTACTTATTAAATTTTGAGTGCTTATATAATAGTATTATACTTTAATTTCCAAAATATGATTTTTATTTTCATCTTCACCAAAAATGCTATATATAGAGTTCTATATGGAGATAGAAGCTCAAATTTTTATCACATAAACTACATGATATGTGATCCATTTAACTCTTCTATAGCTACTGTTGAATCATCCTCTAAGTATTTTCTAAAAATCGTCCAAAACAGTGAACTCAGATTTGTACTTTAAACTTGTTTTGATCATATCTCACTCATTACAATGATTCCATTGCATGACCAACTCTCACATGTGTACAAGACCCATAGCTTACTGTAAATCTATTAATCTATGCTATTTTATCAGTTCATGACATGTTTCTTTACTGTTTTATACAGCCATCATTTTTAAGCAAGATTTTAGCCTTGTTTCTCATAGTTTTCACCTTTTTAATCCTATTTATCAACACCAAATCCCCACATAATATTTTTATCATCATATAATCATCATATACATATACAATAGGAAATAAAATACATGATTACATAATCAAAAATAACAAGAGGATGAGGAGGACAATCTTTATACCACCAAGTTGATGTAGGTTGTGATTTGGACATGGATTTTGATGGAGAAACTTGTGGATAACCAAGACCATCTTAAAGACCACCACTCTTCATAAACTCCTTGTGGAAAATCAGCCCCAAGACACCATGAAAACTCCTCCTTGGATGTTATAAGCACCACCAATCTATAGAGCTTCAAAAGGGCTTCAACATGTGTATGAATAACACATGATTTCATGGATAAAATTGATCAAAAGGGGTGTTACGGTGGAGTGTTTTTGGACGGCACATATGGAAGAGGAAGAGAGAATTGTAGCTAGTTTTGCATGAAAGAAATGAGAAAGTGGTATGGTGGAAATAGTTTTGATGGATGTTGCTTAACTTGTAAGCTTAACTTACAAGTGTAAGCATTATGCTTATCATTTGACACCTATTTGGTGTGTTGGTGATGTTAGGCCGCCCCATGTGTAGTGGGGTGGGATAAATTAGTTTGTCCCATCCCACTAATTTACGGGTATTCCTCGATTCTAGTTTTCTCGATTTACGTGCCCTCGGGTCGTTTTACGAAAAACGTTTTTATAAATTATGAATCAACGGCACAAAACGAATCTAATAAAATTTGTCTCATCAAAAACGGAGTTCGAAAACGTAAATACGTAATCCTAAGGTTTCCGGTTTAGTCGTAAAGGACGTTAAATTAAAATCGTAAGTCCTAATCTCTTCTCGTAAATTTGTGAGTTTATGAACCAACACAAATTTAAAACTCCAAAATAATATTCACGAATAAATTTATTTTCTAAAATGTCGGACTGTCACCAAAGACGGTGTATGTAAACGTAAGCACGTAACGTTGAGTCCTCCGGTTTAGACGTAGTCGACGCTACTTCAAGACGTAAATCCAGATTACTTCCCAAAAATAAGTGAGTTCATATTGTAACATTAAAATAATGTTTTCAAATAAATATTGAGAATAAAATATCAACCATAAATTGACGGATTGTCACATCTTGTGGGGTAATTATACATATCAGTTCGTAGTTGGTGGTTCGGTTGGTAATTCAGACGGTATTTTATGTGTTTGGGAGGATTCTATTTTTAAAAATCATAATGTCTCAATTTCTGATAATTTCATTGCTTTATACGGGACTTGGCTCCCTACTAACTCGAAGCTTCTAATTGTTGTGATTTATACCCCTCAGTCTCTGTCTCTTAAACGTATGTTGTGGGATTATATTTCAGGATTGTTCAATAGATGGAAATGGGTGATTATCGTTTTAGGAGACTTTAATAATGTTCGGTGCGAAGAAGAAAGACATGGTACCATTTTCCATCCTCCTTGTGTAAGAGAGTTCAATCAGTTCATTTCCTCTTCTTGTCTTTCAGAAGTCAAGATGGATGGTTACTCATTCACATGGTCACATCCTTCGGCTACAAAAAGGAGCAAATTGGATAGATTTCTGGTTTTGGAAGGTATCATTTCTAAGTTTCCTACTATCACATCTGTTTGTCTCGATCGTCTTTTATCAGATCATAGGCCTATTCTACTTAAGGAGATTCATTCATATTTTGGTCCCACATCATTCGGGTCTACCATTCGTGGTTTGATCGTGATGGTTTTGATACGATGGTGGAACAAACGTGGATATCATTTTCTCATAGAGACAGCAATGGGTTGATTCGGTTTAGAAAAAACTTCAAGACTTGAAGAAGATTATTTGTGTTTGGATTAAGGTTTCAAAGGATGTCCGGGTGGGTGTTAAAAATGCTATTTTGGAAGATTAGGTTGTAATAGACAAAGAACTATACAAGGGCGTTATCTCGGATGAGTTGTCTAAACGAGTGGACCTTAATCGCAAACATTATGAGTTGAAACATATGGATCTTAAAGATGCTGCGCAAAAGGCTAAAGTTAAATGGGCGATTGAGGGTGACGAGAACTCTAATTTTTTTAATGGAATCACTAACAAGAGATGTTCTCAATTAGCTATTCCTGGTGTTTTTGTTAGTGGTGATTGGTGTACGTCCCCGAACACTGTCAATGAGGCTTTTATGATCACTTTGCTTCATGTTTCCAACAATCGAATGATGCTCGGTTCAAATTAAATATGTCTTTCCCTAACCGTTTTTTTCATGATCAAGTCTAGGATTTGGATATGGACATCTCGTCAGATGAAATCAGTACATCAATGTGGAGTTGTGGTGAGAGCAAATCTCCAGGCCCAGATGGTTACACCTTTGAATTCTTTAGATGGTATTGGAACTTTATAGGTCCAGATTTTTGTTCAGTTATGGCTTGTTTTTTTGATAAATGTAGTTTTCCGAGAGGTCGTAACTCGTCTTTTATCGCTTTGATTCCCAAAGTTTTGGATGCCAAATTTGTCGATGACATTCGTCCAATCAGTTTGATCGGCAGTGTTTACAAAGTGGTGACTAAGATTCTTGCTAATCGTTTGGACAGGGTTATTTCGGATCTTGTGTCCAACACACAGTCGACCTTTGTGTTTCCCTTGTAAATTGTTATTACGTATCAACCTTAAGTAATAATTCTTTACCAAGACTCAAGTGTGTTGTTTTAACAATAGATAAGAACTATGAACAATTAAAACAACAATACCTATATCTTTTCAACGTATAGACTTTTATTAGAATCAAATAAAGAGTCTATAACCCACTTTGTTTGCCGAATAACAAAGTGGTTTAATGACAATGGGTTGTGATCTCCTCTACTTAAACGTATAACCAAAGTTAAAGTCTAAGCTTCAATCTAAACGTTCATATGCTTCTTGGCTATATGGTTTAGTTGATATCGAGAGAGAAAGGTTTTCCAGAGTTTTTACTCTTGTATTGGTTAACCCTTTCTCTCTAAATGTACACTCCTTTTATAGGCAATGTAAACTAGAGTTTGCATTTGCATGTTTCAATGCATGGGTTTATCCAGTGGGTGGTTGATGCCCATGCTGGATAAACAGTACAAAGTACATATTAAACTAATCTAGAAAAGATAAAGGTTGTACTTATATCTAAGTATACAAGCAACCTACTTTGACTTAAAGTTATTTTTTCCCACCTAATGCAAACCATCAGAATACCGAAGAGTCTTCAGTATCCTAGGAGATCGACATCATTCAGTTTGGTATTGTCAAACCAAACTGAACTGAAAGCCCTTCTTCAGACTTCAGTCCTTGTTCTTCAGCAACTAGACCGCCTAGTATTTGAAGCGAAGACTCCTTTGTCTTCTAAGTTAACTGGAAGGGGAATGCTGAACGTTCTTCAGCTACAAAGTATTCAGTAGGAACTTTGTTCCTCTGGTCATCCTTCAGCAGACCGGCCTTACTGCTGAGCGTGAAACACTTAGGGGGATTTTATATTTAAATCCTAGAGTTGCTTCAGGGTCAGTAAATATTGACCCAACAATCTCCCCCTATTTGGATATACAAATAGCTTAAGTCTAATGTCATTAGTAAGTGAGCATAACAATTTCTTCTTACTTGCACTGAACAATAAAACTACGTATAAACTTCAGATAATCATTTATTCCTGAAACATTACAAATTACAACAAAAATATTACAAATGATTATTCAGTCTTCCTTAGGCCTAAGTTCTTTAATGATGGGAGTCTGAGTTGATGGATCCGAGTTTCTGTGATCCAGTATAGCAAGCAAGCACATGCTGAAGGTTCTAGCAGCATCAGTACGTCCAGGACCTCCATGCTGAGAGTAAAAGATCCTTTGAACATTCGAGAGAAGTTCATTGTTCATTTCATCGAGGTCACTTATGCCCAGAAAGTCTTGACATTCTCGATGATTGAACATTATCATTCCCAGTTCTGGTTCGTCTAGTACATGGCCAGGGAGATGATTTTGAAACTGAACAAGGCCTTTGTATTTCTTTGTAGTGACAAAAATGTCACCCACTCCAGGTTGAATCAAATTAGCTCTTTTGTTCAGTTCTAGTATAGGATCTTGATCCTCCAGAGAAACTTGAGTGCTGATGTTCAGAATCTCACCCAGTTTTTCATGATTTCTCATAAAGTGCTCAATTCTGTTGGGAACTTCATCCCATCTCTTGGATTTCCTTTTTTCAATCTTCACACTCATTTCAGTCCCCTTAGTGTAGGAAAGTTCTTTTCCTTGGAAGTTTTTAATGATCTCATCAGTTCCATCACCCCTATAGAAATTGAGATGAATGTCACCTCTGCTGGTCAGCATATCAACATTGGTGATTGGTGAGATATTTCTTCTATTCAGCCTTGTTATACAAAACTTTTCATATAACATTTTCTTCTTGAAAAGACTTTCTACTTCATCTTTTCCTATTTGTTCATACAAGCGTAGCTTCAGATCTCTGAGTTTTTCTTCTTGCTGGAGCTTGTACAACTTGTCAAGTTCTTCCTGAGTGGCCACCCTAGCTTTGATCAGTCGATCATTAAAAGTAAAATCTCCTTTGTTCTTGGGTATTAAGGAAGGTGAACCACTATCAGTTGTTTCTTCAGTTGTGGTCAGCCCATCAAAATGATCATTTTTGGCTGATGACTCCCCTTACCCTTTGCTGGGCTCTTTTCAATAATTGGTAACTCATAGACAACAGATTGTTTCTGAGCCTTATTTTGGTCATGTTTCTGAAAGAGCTGCTGGATTGTGTTTTTCTCCCCCCTCAGCAGAAGACTGCCCAGCAGCTTCTAATGACCCACCAACAGGGAAAAGGCCACAAAGATGATCACGAGTGGCAGATACCATGGCCAACATGGCCGAAACAGTTTCAAGAGCATTTAATTTATGTTGAACCTCATCAGATATGGTCGGCTTTTGTTTCTATAGCAACGCCACTCTATCTTTTATCTTGGACAAAGAATCACACAAAACATTAACTTGGCCAGGCACAAGTGTGAATTCTGGTGGAAATTCCATGGAAGCACCGTTGATGGAATCCATAAGAGATGACATCTCTTGCTTTAAGGAAGTGGTGGTGGCCATATCTTTGATCAGTGGCTTCAAAGCAGCAATGATGACATCCTTGATTTGTTCAACATAATGAGGAATTGGTCTTGCCTTAAAGATGAGATTTCGGTATCAACAAGCACCTTTTCTTCCTTTAGTCTAGCCACCTGTGATTGAAGAATCAACACTTGATTTGTTAATTCTTTTACCTGTTTAGTTCGGGGTGATGGTGGCTTTGGTGTTACATCAGCAGTCTCTTCATCACTGTCATCAAGGTTGACTGGAATTCTTTCACTAAACACTAGTTCCTTTCCAAATCATCACCAGACATACTGAATACAAAGGAAGGCAAGTGTCCCACCTTGGCGCCAGTGGTGAGATTCACTTCCTTGGGTGTCTTCGGAGCATCACTACCAGTGTGAGGATCAGTTTCAAGTCCTTCACCACCAAGGTTAGTTTTACCTGATGGATCCTGAGAAAGAGTCCTTGATAAGTTAAGATCAATGATAATATTTTTGGTTCCTTCAGTAGGACCTTGTTATGGGGGAACTACATCTTAGAAACAGATAGGCCAGGGTCAGCATCAACTGTTGGATTTGCTGACACATCATTCCCTGATGCTGACTCAGAGTGACAAATGATAGAAAGTGGTAATGAAATAGGAATTGTATTCAGATTTAAAGTACTTACCAATGCTGACTCCACACTACTGAGCTAAGGGTGAGCTCCATCTTCACCCTTCTCTCATAAAGAAGTTGAGAGAGGGGTTGGCCTCTTTATGCATGTCATCTCTAGCAGAGACTGAAGGTGACGGCTGGCTGGGGTTCTTGTCCTTGGCCAAGGACTTTTTCTTCTTCAAAACATGGCCTTGGGATTCATCAGCAATCTTCTTTGATGAAGATTTTGTGAGGGCTTTCCTCTTTCTAGACTCACGTCTAATCTTCTTAGTATTAACCGACTTTTGCTTCTGACGAGGTCCAGATGAAGCTCCAGGCATTTTGTCTTTCAGATCCCCTTCTCCAGTTGGAGGAGTGTCTTTTGGAGCTTTGTACACTATTGGATCATCTGCTGAGCAGATGTCCAGCATGGGTTGTGTAAGAGGAGGATCAACGGTGCTGACTGGAATGTTCCAATGAGTAATATCAAATGGTCGAAAAATTAGTTTATCTCTGTTGATTTTAGAAAAGTCATCACCAAGATGGTCAGTAAAGAGGAGAGATAGAAATATGGTGTAAAGAACGTTTTTCTCCAGCTTCCCATGGAGATCTTCAAAAATAATCCGCCCAAAATCAGCTTTAATTCCCTTGTCCAGACGATATAAAATAATAGCATCTTTTTAGTTGATCTGGTCAAGGCCTCCAGTCCCCCCCCCAAACATTCAATAAGAATGGACATCAGCAACTTCCACCTTGGTGGCAAACAACTTCTTTTTAACCCCCCTTTCTCAGTAATCTCTTCAGTATACCCAATTTCTTTAAAGAAATTTTTAACAATCATAAAATTATCAAGTATAGCCGCATAATCACTAGAGTTTTCCAAATAATTTAGACCCAAAACCTTTCTAAATAATTTTAACCTAAATCTACCATGAATCCCAACAGTGGTAGAATCAAACTCAATAGACTTCTTGTTATTAGAAGCCTCTGTTGTGAACCAAAATTCTTCTAAGACATGTTGAAACATCATACAAGGATCCTCAAATAATGCATACCTTAAAACACTTTTGGACAAGTAAGTCATAACTTGTTCCCTAGGAACAGACTTAATGGATTCAGGTTTGAGTAAGGTGATGTTGTTGGGCTTGAAGATGATATCTTCAATGGGAAAAGTCACATGGGTGGATAGGTTGAGTGTGATCTTTGCAACCTTTGGGGAAGAAGATGATTCAGCCATTGTTGTTTTTGTTGTGTGTTTTTTTAAGAGAGAGAGAGTTTGTGCGTGTGTTTTGGATGAAAAGATTTGTAAGCGTAGAATGAAATCCAATTGTAAGGGATTATATAAAAAATTGAACTGATTTGTAAAAAGTTTTTAAAACCATTTGAATTTTTTTTAATCTTTTAGGGTTTCTTTTGAACATTTGGCACAAACTCTTTCATTAATGTTCTACAAAAAGTATGATTTTCTGTTGCTTTGAACACTGAAACGCCCCTTGTGTCAGGGAGTTGTTGACTATGGATGGAGACTTTTGAAATTTCCTTAATTAACAAATGACACCTTTTTGAAAGAATGTTTGTTTTATTCATAAGAAAATTTAATGCCAGTTAAGACTTTTCATCACATGATTGATTTGTTTTAAATGTTGTTGCTCAGATATGCTAAAACTGATGGTAATACTTGTGAGCTTCAGTGCGTCAGATGAGGCGACAAAACCCCATATACATGTTCACATAAGTGAACAAGACATATGACATTGCACGCTCCTCTACTCAGGCCTAGCTACTCAATTGTATTAAAATTTTGTTCCGCATTTGCTGAAGGAACCTCTTGATGACTAGTGATCATTTTTTCAGGTTTAGTGAATCAGATATGGCGACAAAACATCATATGATAGACATATGACATTGCACACTCCTTTACTCAGACACTCCTACTTAGCATTGATCAAAATCTTTTAAGAATTGCTGAACCTTCATGCTTCATCAGTGAGTGCTGAAGGTTCAGGTTTTGTATCATCAATGTTCAGCATACCAAGCTCCAGTAACAATCTTTTGAAAGTTGGTTCATCCAGTGGTTTAGTGAAGATATCAGCCAATTGATACTAAGTGGGGATGAAATGTAATTCAATGCCCCCTTTCACAATATGATCTATGATAAAGTGATATCTGATATCAATGTGTTTTGTTCTTGAGTGAAGGACTGGATTGTTGGATATTGCAATAGCACTAGTGTTATCACAAAAGATTGGTACCTTTTCATATTCTATGTCATAATCAACCAGTTGGCTTTTCATCCAAAGAACATTGGCACAACATCCAACAGCTGCCACATATTCAGCTTCTGCTAAAGACATGGCAACTGTTTGTTGCTTTTTAGCACTCCAACACACAAGTTTGCCACCTAGCAATTGGCAAGCACCAGATGTGCTTTTTCTTTCCATATTGCATCCAACATAGTCAGAATCTGAATACCTCTTTAGATCAAAACCTGAGGATTTGGGGTACCAAAGACCTAGACTTGGTGTACCTTTTAGGTTTCTGAAGATTCTCTTTATAGCAGTGAGGTGTGAGTCCTTTGGATCTGCTTGGTATCTTGCACAAAGGCATGTAGAGAATTGAATGTCAGGTCTGCTTGTAGATAGGTATATGAGTGACCCAGTCATACCTCTATACTGAGTCTCATTGACTGATTGTCCATTGAGATCAGGTCCTAAGTTGTTAGGGGGTACCATTGGAGTCTTCACTGAAGCATAATTGATATCATACTTCTTCAGCAGATCCTTGACATATTTTTCTTGATTGATGGAGATGCCTTGGTCAGATTGTTTAATCTGAAGACCACGTAAGTATGTGAGTTCTCCAATCATACTCATCTCAAACTTGCTGGTCATAAGCTTGGTAAATTATTTGCAAAGTTTCAAGCTTGTTGAACCAAGATTATGTCATCCACATAAATTTGTACCAGAATGGTGTTAGATTTAGATTTATAGACCAACAAAGTGTTACCTATTTTTCCTTTGACAAACTTATGTTCAATGAGAAATGTTGAGAAAGTTTCATACCATGCTCTTGGAGCTTGCTTCAGTCCATACAAAGCTTTATAAAGCTTGTAGACATGATTTGGGTATTTACTACTCTCAAAGCCAGGAGGTTGTGTAACATAAACTTCTTCTTTTAGGTCACAATTTAGGAATGAACTTTTGATATCCATTTGATAGATGATGAAGTTCATGTAAGTGGCATAAGTAAGGAAGATTCGTATGGCTTCCATACGTGCAACTGGAGCAAAGGTTTGATCAAAATCAACACCAGGCTCTTGATTGAATCCTTGGGCCACCAGCCTAGCTTTGTTTTTGGTCACCACATTGGTTTCATCTCTTTTGAGCTTGTAAATCCATTTGGTGCCAGTGGATGATTTACCATATGGAAGAGGAACCAATTTCCAGACTTCGTTTCTTTCAAATTGATTTAGTTCCTCTTGCATGGCATCCACCCATCCAGGTTGTACGAGTGCTTTAGAAACCTTTGTAGGTTCAAATTCTGAAAGAAAGTTTTCATAGAGGCATTCTCCAGATGAAGCAGCACTCAGTTTCTTTGCCATAGATCTAGTGACTCTACCTTCACCAGGATTGCCTATTATGTTCACCAGTTGTATGTGATTATTATTAGTCCAAGATTTTTGTGGAGTTGGAGAATAGGCGTTGTTATCATGATTAGAGCTAGAACTTGGAAGTCCATGATATGGACTTGGACTTGGATTATCTCTAGTGTCTGCTGAAGGATATTAAATAGACAAAGGTTCAATCAATGGAGGGCTTCCTTCTTGGTCAGAAGCAACACATCCAAGACCTAATTCCCTAGAGATGGTAGGAGAGCTTTGAGCAAAGGGCTCAGATTGTTCATCAACAGCTTCATATGATAGATCATTTTGATCATGTGTGTCAGCATGCTGATTGTTTTGAACCTGACCATTTTGGTCATTTTGAGACTGATCATTATTTGATTGGCAGCCATCAGTATTTGATACTGAAGGATTTCCTTTGTAGGACTTGTCATATCTTCAAATGGATCAATATGAGGAACTGAGTTGCTTGTTTGATATCTTTGAGAAGGCTCATGATGTTGAAATTCATCTGATGGATAATTGTGAGATTCATGAATATGAAGTTCATCATCTGATGGATTTGTAAATTTGAGAGCTTCAGAGCTTTCATTGAATGTGATGTGATAAGTTTCTTCAATACATTGTCTTCTTGTGTTGAAGACTCTATATGCTTTAGATACTAGAGAGTATCCAAGGAAGTAACCATCATCAGATTTTTCATCAAACTTTCCAAGGTGATCCTTGTGATTGTGAATGAATACTGGACACCCAAACACATGTAAGAATGAGATGTTTGGAATTATACCCTGAAGACTTCATAGGGAGTCTTCATGTGTCTCTTCATAACGGTGGATCTATTTTGAGTGTAGCAAGCAGTGGCTACAACATCAGTCCAAAAGTGCTTAGAGAGAGCAGATCCAGCAAGCATTGTCCTTGATGCTTCAATCAAAGTTCTGTTCCTTCTTTCAGCCACACCATTTTGTTCACGTGTGTAAGGAGATGAGAAATTTTGGGAAATTACTTTGTCATCATAGAATTTGATCAGTGTTTGATTTCTGAATTGCGTGCCATTGTCAATTCTGAGTTGTTTGACATGAGTGTCATTTTGATTTTCAACTCTTTTGATGAAAGACATAATGGCATCTGGTGCATGGCTTTTCTTTGTCAGAAAATATACCCACGTGTACCTAGAGTACTCATCAACAATGACAAGTGTATATTCTTCATGACAAATGGCCCTAGGTGATACTGGGCCAAATAAGTCCATGTGAAGCAAGTGAAGACTTTCTTTGATTGAGAAGGTTTGCTTTGTTTTGAAACTGGCCCTATGGTGCTTCCCTTTTCACGTGTTGAGCATGGTTTGTCCTTGGAATAGACAAGTGAAGGAAGACCAATAACAAGATTTTGTTTTTCCAACAGAGTTATTGTTTAGAAATTAAAATGTGAGAGCCTCTTATGCCAAAGCCAGTTGGTAATGTTGGAAGCTTTAGCAAAGAAACATGTCTCCTGAGTAGAGTTTATGTTCATGACATAAACATCTTTGACTCTAGGAGCAATCATCACAATTTCATGATTGGAGTTGAAGATTGTACCTTTTTTGTCATCAAACAACACTAGATACTTTGCATCACAATGTTGACTGATGCTGATGAGGTTGTGCTTCAATCTATTGACATATGTTACCCTTGTGAAAACTATACCATTGCATTTCACTGAATAAAATCCTTCAGTTGTAGCTGATGAGTTATCACCAAAAACAACTTTAGGACCTTGTTCCTCCTTATACTTGTGCAGATAACTTTTGGTGCCAGTCATATGCCTTGAGCAGCCACTATCTAGGTACCAAATAGGCTTCTTGAGATCATACTACACAATTTAAGGAAATGGTCAGTTTTGTTTTGAAACCCACCTTTGATGGATGGGGGTTTTAGATCTGGAAGGTGTTCTAGATCAGGAGGTTCCTCTTGATGAGGATGTATGTGATTGCTAAGAAGAAGAAGAGGTCTGAACAGCTTTAGCTTTCTTAGCCTAGAGGGCTTCACCTCTTCTGAACCACTCTATATGATTGTGATCAGATGTAGTGTGGACATTGCTTCCACAAGTTTCACAACATTTGGTAATAGAGTTTGGGTTTCTTGGTTTAATACCTCTTCTGAGTGAGATAATTCGATTATGTCCATCAGTGTCATGGTCATAACTTCCACAAATATTACAAACAGTGTAATAGTGGCACTCATTTGAGTGATGATTGCCCATACAACAATGAATGGATGGTGTGAAAGGCATATTGCGCCTGGAATGAGATGCTTCAGTGTTATGAGCATCAGCACTGGTTTTAGCAAGCATATACTGAGTATGTTCACAAGTGCGATGGTCAGTCCTCTCACATTTAGTACAATAAATCACTTTTAGGCAAGTTTTAGTGAGATGGTTGTTTAAACCACATAGATCACAAGCCCTTTTAAATTGTGTCTTGTACTTGTAATGGGGAGAGTCTGAAGGTTCATCTCTGAATCGAGTTGGTGTTTGCTGCTGCCTGAGTTGCAATTTGAGATCATTGATCTCTTGCATGATAAGAGACATTCTCTCATGTTCCTCAGATCTAACATTCTTTAGTTTATTTTTCTGAAACTTAAGAGGTAGTTCCCATATGTGAACCTTCAGCAGGAGCTAAAGAGTTATTTGAAGTGTCAATTTTGACATGTTTGGAAGAACTACCCTTGTGTGTTTGTATGAGACTTGATGATTGACTGGATTGATTTTGGTCCAGTAGAGGGTTCAGCACCAGCCAGCTTCTCCAAAGGAGGAAGTAGGGTACTTACTTCATTCTCTAAATCATCATCTGATTCATCCTCAGTGACTGAGGATTCAACAAGTGCTAAAGAGTCAGCATTTGCTTGAAACTTAGGGAGAAGGATTCGTCCAGTGTCATGATTGGGTAAATTCTCTTCACCTGACCTTACAACGTCAGGGATCGAGCTACCATCCTCATTTGAGGCTTTGACAAATACAATAGAGTTGGTGCTGAAGGATCCTTCAGCACCAAGAATTTTCCTTTTTTGAGCAGGAATTTGTTCATTGATGCATTGATTTACCCTGTCAGATTTTCTAAGCCAAGATTTAACAATATCTTTTGCTTCTTTTAATTAAACTCTTAGGGAGTTATTTTCATCAAGAATCACTTTGTTCAATTGTTAAAAAGTAAGAATATCAAGTTTAGCTTCTTTTATCTCTATTTGCTTACTTTCAAAATCCTCAAGTTTTAGAACAAGTTTATGATATTTTTAAGCAAATTGTTTCTTTGTTCTTCAACAAATTTTAGATCAATACACAGGTAATCAAAGATAAATTTAGTGTCATCCTTTTCTTCTAATTCAAGAAGAGTTTGTACCTTTTTGATTGTGATATTGACCCATTCACCGTTTCTAGCACTTTCTCTCGCCACAACGTTGGAGTTTGACCCTTCATCATTAGCAAGTGCCATTAACACTTTTACATTAACCAATTCATCATCATCTGAAGAAACACCTTCTTCATCCCATTCATAAGCTTCAGCAACAAGCCCTTTGTTCTTGTCTTGCTTGGGAGCCTTTGAGGAAGAACTTTCAGTGCTCATGAGGGCCAGTGTAGCTTTAATTTCTCTGTATTTGGCCTCAAAATCTTTTATTGGTCTAAGTTCAACCCTGTTTTGCTGAAATGAAGTAAAAGCAATTTGTTTTGGTTGAAATGATGATTGACCAGATGGTCTTGATTGAACTGGTGAGGAACAGGAAGGGATGGATGTTTTGGAGTAACAATCCCTAGCATAGTGACCAGTTTTCCCACATTTGTAGCATTCAGTGTCAACTGAAGCTTTTGTGGTGCTGGAGAACTTTCCTCTTTTCTTAAAGAACCTTCTAGACTTGGCCAGAAGTGCTCTTTCATGAAATTCCTCTTTGAGGTCATTTAGATATTCCTCACTAGTTCTTGTGTCTTTTTCATCATCAGGACTATCTTGGTAGTCTTGGATGACAACCTCACTGAAGAAGCTGTAGACAAGGGTGTAGCAATGATTAATGCTTTACTCTTGCTTGAGCCTTCATGAATCCTATCAACTAGGTTTTCTTCATATTTTAGTTTCCCAAAAATAGAGGCCAGATCACAATATTTAGTGTGATTAGCATTTCTCAAGCTTTGGCAGAATCTGAGCCACTTCTTTGGCAATGCATTAAAAAAACTGTGTTGATTTCAAGTTTTGAAAGCTCAACACCATCATTCACTAGTTCATTCATCAGTGTTTTGTATCTGGTGAATGTCTGTGTGAGGGTTTCCCATTCTTTGTGTTTGAAGGTGTTGTATTGAAGCTTTAAATCCATGATTTTTGTTTCCTTCACATCAGAGGGTCCCTCATGATAAAGAATAAGGTCCTCCCATATAGATTTGGTTGTTTTGCAATTTACAACAGAATTCATTTGGTCATCTGGAAGCACAGACATGATGAGACTTTTGAGACGCTGGTCTAGGTTAGCAACTTTTCTTTCATCAGCAGTCCATTGTACTTCAGGTTTTCTATTGTCCCCAACCATGGGAACAAAATGACCATTTTCAATGATTCCAAGGAATTGAGGTTCAATCCCAACCATGTGGACAAGAAACCTCTTCTTCTAATTTTTGAAATTAGCTACCTCTAGTACAGGAGCAACATTGATTTGGCCACCCCTATATTCTAGGGTTTGTGGTATAACTTGATCCATTTTTAGATCTTGATTTGAAAACTTTTAAATGAGCAGTTTATTAAAATAAGAGTTTAGCTAATCAAACTGCTCTAATACCACTTGTTGGTCCCTTGTAAATTGTTATTACTTATCAACCTTAAGTAATAACTCTTTACCAAGACTCAAGTTTGTTGTTTTAACAATAGATAAGAACTATGAACAATTAAAACAACAATACCAATAACTTTTCAACGTATAGACTTTTATTAGAATCAGATAAAGAATCTATAACCCACTTTGTTTGTGGAATAACAAAGTGGTTAAATGACAATGGGTTGTGATCTCCTCTACTTAAACTTATAGCCAAAGTTAAAGTCTAAGCTCCAATCTAAACGTTCATATGCTTCTTGGCTATATGGTTTAGTTGGTATCGAGAGAGAAAGGTTTTCCAGAGTTTTTACTCTTGTATTGGTTAACCCTTTCTCTCTTAATGTACACTCCTTTTATAGGCAGTGTAAACTAGGGTTTGCATTTGCATGTTTTAATGCATGGGTTTATCCAGTGGGTGGTTGATGCCCATGTTGGATAAACAGTACAAAGTACATATTAAACTATTCTAGAAAAGATAAAGGTTTTACTTATATATAAGTATACAAGCAACCTACTTTGACTTAAATTTATCTTTTCCCGCCTAATGCAAACCATCAGAATACTGAAGAGTCTTCAATATCCTAGAGGAGATCGACATCATTCAGTTTGGTATTGTCAAATCAAACTGAACTGAAAGCCCTTCTTCAGTCCTTGTTCTTCAGCAACTAGACCGCCTAGTATTTGAAGCGAAGACTCCTTTGTCTTCTAAGTTAACTGGAAGGGGAATGCTGAACGTTCTTCAGCTACAAAGTCTTCAGTAGGAACTTTGTTCCTCTGGTCATCCTTCAGTAGACTGGCCTTACTTCTGAGTATGAAACACTTAGGGGGATTTTATATTCAATTCTTAGAGTTTCTTCAGGGTCAGTAAATACTGACCCAACACTTTGTTTCTAATAGATAAATTTATATGGTCCGTTTATTATTAATGAGGTTTTTTCTTGGTGTAAAAGGAAAAAGAAGCAAGCTTTAGTCTTCAAATTCGATTTTTCCAAGGCTTATGATTCTGTTCGGTGGGACTTCCTCATTGACGTGCTTGCAGCCTTCGATTTTGGTCCAAAATGGTGTCAGTGGATTTGTGGTATCTTCAGCTCTAATATGGCTTTAGTTCTGGTGAACGGGAGTCCTACTTCGAAATACCCCATATGTTGTGGTTTGAAACAAGGCGACCCTTTAGCTCTATTTCTCTTCATTCTTGTCATGGAGTCTCTCTACCTTCCATTTCGAGATCTGTTAACGAAGGTATTTTCAAGGGTATTCTAATTAATTGTTCGACTTCTTTGTCTCACTTATTGCATGCCGATGACGCTATCTTCATAGGAGAATGGTCCGATACGAATTTGGATAACCTTCTTAAGATTCTTTGTTGTTTTCATTTAGTTTTGGGGCTGCGTATAAATGTGTCTAAAAGTCACGTTTTGGGTGTTGGTGTTCCGATAGAGATCGTTCACCATGGTGCTTCACGTATAGGTTGTGGTGTCATGCAAACGCCAATCAAATATTTAGGAGTTATGGTTGGCGATTATATGTCTCAGTATTCTGCGTGGTCTAATACTATTCATAAAGTCCAGGCTCGTTTATCTAACTGGAAGGTTAAAATGCTCTTAGTAGGAGGTCGGTTAACTCTCCTTAAGTCGGTGCCTGGTGTTGTTCCCATTTACAATATGCCGGTATATAAAGACCCTAAACTTGTTCTTCGTGAGCTGGAGTAGCTTCGTAATAATTTCTTCAATGGAGGTGACTCTAAATCTAGTAGAATTACGTGGGTCGCATGAGATAAAGTTCTTTCGTCTAAGAAAAAGGGAGGTCTCGGGGTTTCCAGTTTGTTTGCTCTTAATAGAGCCTTACTTCTCAAATGGATGTGGTGTTTCCTATCTCAAGACAACTCTTTGTAGTATCACATCATAAGCGCCATTCATGGCCCTCGTTTAAAGCAACACTCTCTTAATCTTCGGTCTTCTTGGGGGGTTATCATTCATGAAGCTCAACTTTTTTCATCAAAAGGGTATGAATTTCTCTCGCATTGAAAAATTCGCGTTGGAGACGGTTCAAATACTAGATTCTTGCTTGATACTTGGATATCGGATAGTTCTTTTTTTTCCCGATTCCCTCGTATTTTTACGTTGGACTCTGAGAAAGAGGTGACGGATGCTGTTAAGAGGGGAGCTTCTTCTTTATATACCTCTTTCCAAAGACGAGTCAGAGATGGTGTCGAAAGCAACCAGTGGGCTGAGCTTTTATTGCTTGTTTGGTACGTATTTTTTTTCTGCTTCCAGGGATAGATAGGTTTGTGATCTTAATGGTGATGGGTTGTTTCGTGTCAAGGATGTGTGTTCCTCTATTGATGATATTTTTCTTCCTTCTTCCGATGTGGTCAATAGATGGGTAAAATCTATTCCAATTAAGATCAACATTTTTGTATGGCATGCAAGGCTTGATCGTCTTTCGACTCATGGTACATAAGAGGAGCCCTTGTAACTTCTACATTATGTGCGGTTTGTGATGTGGCTCAGGAAGACTCAAATCATTTATTTTTTTGGTGTGACCTGAGCAAGAGTATTCTTCAAAGGGTATGTATATGGTGGAGCATTCAATGGGAGGAAGTCTTTTCTTTCGCTGAATGCTTTACTTGGTTTGCATCTCTTCGTATGTCAGCTAAGCTCAAATCTTTGTTGGAAGGTGTCTTTTATACTTCATGGTGGTCTATTTAGGTATTTGGAACCGTTTGATCTTCAATTCTTCCCCGCCCAGAAGATGCGTGTTATTTGATGATATTGTCTCGGCCTCTTTTGTTTGGAGTGTCAATAGACGTTCTAGTTCTTTTTCTTGGGATTGTTGGTTAAAAACACTTATCTTATTTCTTTGTAATGTTTTTCCAGCATCTTGCTAGTTTTAATTAAATTGTCGTTAAAAAAAGCTATAAAAAGTCTTAACAGGTCGTGCCTTTTTGCTAGTTCATTTTTTTCTCAATTTAAATTAAAGCCAACCTTTGATTATATCAACCAAAAAACATGCTCAATTCGGTCCTCGGTTATTTAAGAGTATAAGGAGCGGTGGGTAGGAAAATATAGTGTCATAGCTAAAAATGTGGTTAAGTTTGTTATGGTACTAGAATAGCTATGTCATTATATTTGAGTCGGTTCTGTAAAGAGTGGTAAGCCATAAAAAATAATGTCATAAATATTTTTTTTCTTTTTCTTTTTAACAAAAAATAATGTACTTTTTTCATTTCTACAAAAGTACATACATTATTTTCCTTTTAATAAATAAACATACATCTTTTTTATTTAGAAATAAAGGTCTAAAAAAAATTAACGATGTAGATAGACTGACACTAACTCACAGGGACTAGTTAAATAAATATATAAAGTTTCATTTCAAAGAAAATATAAATAAAAAAGAAAAAGATAAGGCATATCTTCACTATCTTTTTCCCTGTGATTCTTTGATACCTGTAAACCAAAAAAAATATAAAGGCAAACACACACAAACATAACACAGATACAACACAAGACAAAGACACAAAACATCCCAAAAAAAACACTACCCATCATAAGCACCCATACACATAAATACAATATAATTAGAAAAAGGGAAAAAACGAAAAGGGGAGTGATGCGCCGTCGATTTTTGGCGTCGTAAGCCACGACACTAACTACAGCGCATCCACTCCTTTTGCTCTAATGTGTTAGCCTCAAAATGTTGAGTCAAACAAGAATGTTCGGTCATAAGTTTTTATTGTAATATTTATTAGAACGTTGTAATAGTTAGTTAAAATAGTCATGACATTACGGGCTTTATGGCTAGCTTAAAAGACCTCTTTTAAGGTACTAAGCATTTTATTCAAGCCCGACCCATTAAACAAATATAGTCCATTAAGGCTACATGTAAGCCCGACTATATATACCTCTCCTAGCATGTTAGGAGAGGTTGGATCTTTCATTTTTCTTAATCTAATCTCACATAGTTTTCTCCACCTTATCTCTACTTTCTCTCACTACTTTCTCTCTCTAGAAATCATCTATCTTTCTTCTTTATTTCAATAAATCAAGCATGGTGAAGTGATTAAATATGGGTACAACATTTGGTATCAATCGCCACGGGGCAGATTAGTGATTGGTTGTTATTATTGATTTGATTCGTGTGATTTATCAGCAAATCATCTCGGATCAAATTTGTTTTAGTGTTTTCGGGCTCTAAATCTTGATACAAATCACCTACATCGTTGTGGTAGGGATTTGGTTAGGTTTTTGTGGTAAAAATCGCAAGTTTTTGAGGTGTTTGGATTGTTTTTGGGGCTCGGTACGAAGAACAGTGAGTTTTGTCGGCCAAAAGAAACTTTCAGAAAAGGGTTTTAAATCCCGAAAGTGGTTACTTGTTTGATTTATCCGAAGATCTGTTAGCTTTGATTTATCCGAAAATAACAAATATTCAGAAACCCATACTTTATCCGAAGATCTCCACTTATCCGAAAACAGATTTATCCGAAATCCATTTTTTTCCGAAACTGCCTCAGTTTTCCGAAAACACTGATTTATCCGAAAACTATTTTTCCGAAACTGCCTCATTTTTTCGAAAACACCGATTTATCCGAAAACCATTTTTTCGAAACTGCTTAATTTTCCCGAAAACAGGCATTATTCCGAAGGGTTAATATACACGCAGGTTACTAAAGTTTGGCCAAAGTAACGATTTTGCTACTAAAGTTTAAAACCTTACACTTGGGTTACTAATGTATTGTTTACCTGAACTTCAAGTTACCCATAATGTTTTTACCCGTAGTTATAAGTTGCATGTCTACGTGGACTCCAACTTACGTTTTCGTCAGCAAACTTACGTTTTCGTCAGTAAACGTAAATTTACGTTTTCGTCAGTAAACTTACGTTTTCGTCAGTAAATTTTCATTTTCGTTAGTAAACTTATGTTTTCGTCAGTAAACTTACGTTTTCTTCAGTAATTTTACGTTTTCATCAGTAAATTTACGTTTCCGTCAGTAAATTTACGTTTTCGTCAGTAAATTTACGTTTTCGTCAGTAAACATACGTTTTCGTCAGTAAACATACGTTTTCGTCAGTAAACTTACGTTTTCGTCAGTAAACTTACGTTTTCATCAGTAAACTTACGTTTTCGTCAGTAAACTTACGTTTTCGTCAGCAATTTTACTTTTTCGTCAGTAATTTACGTTTTCGTCAGTAAATTTACGTTTTCTTCAGTAAATTTACGTTTTCGTCAGTAAACATACGTTTTCGTCAGTAAATATACGTTTTCCTCAGTATTTTTACGTTTTCGTCAGTATATTTACGCTTTCGTCTGTAAATTTACGTTTTCGTCAGTGAACTTACGTTTTCGTCAGTAAATTTACGTTTTCGTCAGTAAAATTTCATTTTCGTCAGTAAAATTACTGACGAAAACATAAAATACTGATAAAAACGTAAGTTTACTGACTTAAACGTAAAATTACTGACAAAAACTTAAAAATACTGACGAAAACATAAAATACTTATGAAAACGTAAGTTTACTGACGAAAACGTAAATTTACTGACGAAAATGTAAGTTTATTGACGAAAACGTAAGTCTACTGACCATTACGTAAGTTTATTGACGAAAACGTAAATTTACCGACGAAATAGTACCATTGAGAAACTTCTCAATGAGGACCATATTTCTCCATCATCTCCTAAGGAAATCTCTATCGATGATCCGAATTTGACTACGCCTTCCATCGAAAATCCTCCGGATTTAGAGCTTAAGGATCTTCCATCTCATCTCGAGTACGTTTTCCTTGAAGACAATAAGAAGTTACCCGTCATCATCGCAAAGGATTTGAAAGAAGACGAAAAATCACGACTTATCGCCGTGCTGAAGAATCATAAGAAAGCGATTGCTTGGAAAATCTCCGATATTCGTGGAATTGATCCTCACTTTTGCACACATAAAATTCTCATGGAGGACGACTTTAAACCCACTATTCAAAACCAAAGAAGGGTGAATCCCAAGATCCATGACATTATCAAAAAAGAGGTTATCAAACTTCCTGATGCGGGAATGATCTACCCTATCTCGAATTCACCATGGGTTAGTCCGGTCCATTGTGTGCCTAAGAAAGGCGGAATCACCGTTGTGCCCAATGAAAACAACGAGTTGATTCCTACTCGTCTCGTTACAGGGTGGAGAGTTTGTATAGACTATCGCGAACACAATGATGTTACGAGAAAGGATCATTTTCCCCTTCCTTTTATGGACCAAATGCTCGAACGTCTTGCGGGTAATGACTATTATTGCTTCTTAGACGGTTTCTCCGGGTATTTTCAAATTCCCATCGATCCTAAAGACCAAGAGAAAACCACATTCACTTGTCCTTATGGAACATTTGGTTACAAAAGAATGCCTTTCGGCTTATGCAATGCTCCTGGGACTTTCCAAAGGTGTATGATGGCTATCTTCCATGACATGGTTAAAGAAACTATGGAAGTCTTCATGGATGATTTCTCGGTCTATGGTGATTCTTCTCTACTTGCCTTGCCAATTTGGAACGCATGCTTAAGCGGTATGAAGACACTCGCCTTGTTCTAAATTGGGAAAAATGCCATTTCATGGTAAAAGAAGGCATTGTGCTTGGACATAAAATCTTAAAAGCCGGTCTTGAAGTGGACCGTGCTAAAGTTGATGTCATAGCAAAATTACCTCCACCTTCAACCGTGAAGGGTGTGAGAAGTTTCCTTGGTCATGCGTGTGACACCCCCAAATTGAGTTAAATGCAGCGAAATAATATTTGGGTGTCACGTAGGTGGATCAACACCAGACAGAATATAGAGCGACAGATAAAAGATTATCCTTACATTTATTACATGACTGAAAGTGCAAATAGTATTAAAATAGTATTTAACATTGTTCAATAGTTTGAATTATTCCCCAGTTTCTAAAACCCCAAATGAGCTCTATAACTGCACCCTATCATGATGCTTGACTCCATTACCAATACCTGCTTCAGTTTCCTGAGAAAACATGCTTAGAGAGTCAACATAAAGTTGGGGAATTCACAGGTTTAATAAAATAATTTTTGACAATAAATATTCACAGAAGTAGTAATGCACAAAGCATCAATACTTAAAAGTAATTACATTCCCATATTGCCTGGAACTGAGACTTGATAGTTAAGTCCTTAACAAATAAGGACCCTTCGCCTTATAAAAAGGCACCCATAAAAATAATAAGTGCTGACATGTGAAACATCTGTTGTCCTGGCCTAGGCACAGTGAGCATGACTCACCCAGATGGGGACGGTCAATCCCAAATAGATCTATTTATAACATTCAGGTAATTCAATAATTCTAACAGTTTTAGATGCACGGGTCATGCGGGTTCATCTACAATAGGCAATGTAATCAAAGGTTTCATAGTTCAATTCATGTCCATAAAATAAAATATGTTGCATGTTTTCTTCCCCATTAAAAGGTTTAAAAGTTTGTCAATATATAAAGTGGGGCCATGAACTCACCTCAGTAGTACAGCAGTAGATAAATCTGATAAGGATGCTCACGATACAATCAATGACCTAAATAATTTTAAGGTCTCAGTAAATGCATAACATAATGCATAAAAGTTTCAGAATAAACCTGTGCATGCTTATACTGGTGTTAAGCATTTTATTACGATACTTGTATTTTAGTTCATCGTTGTACAAGTTCTAATAGTATTTATTTTAAATATAAAAATAAATTAATTAATCCATTTAATTAATATTTTATACTTATGTTGTTTATAAAAGACTTTAAATATTTATAAAAGGTAGTTTTATATATATTTAAAGTAATAGAAAGTAAATATAATTAATATATTTATTTTATAAGTTAATCATTTTTAATTTATATTTAATATATAAATAAGGTTTATAAAACGTATAACATTTTAATTAAATTCCATGTTTACGTAGTGTTTATAATGATTAAATTATAAGTTTGGAAAATAACAAATGTTATGTTTATTTAAGTTTTACGTTTTAAATAACGGATAGAAATATATAGAAATTTTAGGGTTCGTTACACTTTGTATAAATTACGTTTTAGTCCTTCTATTTAAATAATTACCCGCGGTTAATTTACTTTTATACCCCTAGGTTTCTAAATCTTTCAAGTAATTACAATATTGGTCCCTCCCTAGTTACACGTGTAACTAGGGTTTGTTTAAGTTTCATTAAATGGCAAAAATGGTCCCTAAACATTCGGCTTATATTAGGGCTTGTTATAGTTTCACAATTTGGCATTTTTGGTCCTCCAACATTCGGCTAATATTTAGGTTTAATATTAAGTTACACAAATGCCCCCTAGGGCTTGTATAACTTTCGGGTAATGGCAAAAATCACCCTTAGGGTTTACTTAGGGTTTGAATAAGTTTGCTAAGTTGGCATAAAAGGTCCCTAGGGCTTATACTATGTTTCGGTAAGTGGCACATGAGATCCCTATGTTTTCTTAAGTTTACACAAATTACCCTAACGCCATATTAATTCCATTTAGGTCCTTTTTATCACCTTGAAGCTTCGAATAGTGTTCAAAACACACCCTTAACTCTCGGCAATTTACAAAAGTGGTCCTATACTTTATATTTTTGGAAAAATAGGTTTCCATACTTGTCATTTAGATCCCTATACTTTGTAAAATTACAAATCCGATCCGAAAAGTATTATAATTTCCATTTTAACCCGAAATATCATAGATTTACTATTTTAACCCAAAGTTTCATAGATCTTGCATTTTAATACAAAATATTTATAGATCTATTATTTTTAACCCGAAACTTTACAAAGTTATATTTTGACACTAAGAGTTTTATAAAAACATTTTATTTAGTGACAATGAAGATTTATTTAGGCAACTTATTATAGTGAGCTTAAAACTAAATCTTATAAGGCATAATAGTGAACTTATCATTTTAAGGCACCTATAATCATAAATCTAGTGTTTCTAGTCACATCTAAACATTACAAGATTACCCAATATGGAAACATGGGCTTAAACCCCACGTCCAAAATCACGCATGCTTAGGTTTCCATAGTTTTTCAAGTTTAACTAGATCATGGTGACATGTTCTTCATGGTTGATAAGTTTTTACATCATTTTAAGCCATAGCAAAAATCAAGCCGTGACCTAAAATGAATTTAGGATTTCATATATTTGTTTCAACATTAACTTTTACTAAGAATAACCATGTGTATGTTAATATATATAAAAGTAAATGTATAGAAAGATAGGTTTTAGATTTGACTTACTTGTTTAGTTAGGTTTAGGAGTCATAGGAGAATGAGTAAGAACAAGAGATAAGCTTTCAACAATGGAGGTCTTGGTGACTTAAAACAAGCCGTGGGCTTCAAGGAGTAGAACTAGGGCTTCTTTCTTGCTTCAATGATCAAGGTACTTGTAGGATGAGTTAATGATTAACCTTCATATAGTATGAGACATGATCTAAGAGTAGTAAATAAGCTTGAAGGTTTGAAATGGTGGAAAATGGTGTTTAGCCGTAGGTTTTAGAGAGAGAGTGAAGGTGATGGAGTGAAATGTGATTGCAAGTGAATTGTGTTGTGTGTGTTGTGTATGTTTCGGCTAAATCAAGGAAAGAGAAGATCCAATGAGATCTTTGTACCTAGTACCTTGTATCTTTCTAAGATATACTTAGGATTTAGTTTGATATACTTGTTAGCTTATTCCCCACATGCTAAAAATAGCAAATTGACTTTCCTTCCTATTTTGCAAATGTTGCCATGTGTTTTAAGGTCAAAAGGGACAAGACATGACTTGGTATAGTGTTTAAGCATGGTGTGTGTAAGTAGTGTGTAAGAAAAGTATGGTTATGTAAGAAAGTAGGATTAGCATAGTGTATTAGTGGGAATACACATGCTTATACTTGTAGGCTAGCTAAACAATGATGAATGTGTAACCATGTACACATATACACGACATGTATATGCATGTGGGAGAGTTTTTGATAATTTTCGCCAAGTGTTGTATGAGAATAATAGCCCTTGTTTAATATTGTATGCATTTGTTGAGTTGTAGGTATTTTTGTTGAAGCTTTTAGGTAATTTAGTGAAAGTGTATATTAAATACATCACTATAATTAATTTACTTAAATAAGGTAAATAAATGACAATGTAAAATAATGTACATTGTTTTAATGTGTTAGGTGTTTATTCCTTTTATGTAATATATGTAAATATGTACATATAAAATAAATCCAAGTACTTAATAAATAAACTAAGTAAAGTTACAGTTTATCCCAAAAATATGTACTGAGGTGATGAGTCCATTATTCAATCAATTGGCCAGTCAGTTGCCAGAGTAGTCAATAAATGTCTAAGAGTTTATATAAATATAAAATAAATATGAAAGGTAGTATGACAAAAGGTATATGATTAAAAATAAGTCATATAAAGGTAGAATTATATAAAAGGTAAAATAAGAGGTTTTACAGCACCATCCCGTTATTTTAGCTTTGTCCTCAAAGCTTAAGATGAAGTCATTGGTCAGCGAACAAGTGTGGGTACTTGATTTTGAATGAGTCTTCTCGTTCCCAAGTGAACTCAGGGCCTCTCCTAGGGTTCCAACGTACTTTGACCAACGGGATGCAACTACATTTCAATTTCTTAACTGTCCTCTCCATGATTTCCACTGGTTCTTCTATGAATTGGAGTTTGTCGTCAAATTGAACTCCCTCCAATGGCATAGCCAATGGTTCTTCAGCATAGCACTTCTTTAGGTTAGACACATGAAAGGTAGAGTGTACCCGACTCAGTTGCTGGGGCAACTCAAAACGATAAGCTACTTCCCCGATCCTGGCTATTACTTTGAAAGGGCCAACATAACATGGATTCAGTTTTCCACGTTTGCCAAAGCGTACAACACCCTTCCAAGGTGATACCTTGAGCATGACACGATCACCTACTTCAAATTGCATAGGTTTGCGTTTCAGGTCCGCGTAGCTCTTTTGTCGATCGCGAGCAGCTTGAATTCTTTGCTTAATGAGGACAATCTTGTCTGTAGTCTCCTGGATTAATTCTGGTCCAGTGAGATGAAATTCACCTACTTCTGCCCAACACACAGGTGAACGTCATTTGCGACCGTACAGTGCTTCAAAAGGGGCAGCCTTGATACTGGCGTGATAACTTTTGTTGTAGGAGAATTCCACTAAAGGAATGTGGTCAACCCATCCATTTCCAAAATCAATCACACATGCTCGTAGCATGTCCTCTAGAGTTTGGATGGTTCGTTCGCATTGACCATCAGTCTGCGGATGATAAGCAGTGCTCATGTCTAAATTGGTACCTAAGGCTCGTTAGAAAGCCTTCCAAAAGTTTGATGTGAACCTACCGTCTCGATCACAAATTATCGACACTGGTATCCCATGTTTGGTCACAATCTCCTTCAGGTACGTTTTTGCTAGTCTTGCAAGGGAATCGTTCTCCCTAATTGACAGGAAATGAGCGGACTTGGTGAGTCGGTCGACGATTACCCAGATAGTATCGTAACCGTGAGATGACTTTGGGAGTTTAGTGACAAAGTCCATGGTGATTTTGTCCCACTTCCATTTCGGTATCTCGGGTTGTACAAGTAAACCCGATGGTCTCTGGTGTTCAGTTTTGACACGTGCACATGTCAAACATTTCTGAACGTAGGTGACAATGTCGGCTTTCATATTCGGCCACCAGTATAATATCTTCATATCCTGATACATCTTTTCAGATCCAGGATGTATAGAATATTTAGACTTATGAGATTCGTGCATGATCACGTTCCTCAAATCTCCATAGCAAGGCAACCAACTTCGTCTGTGAAGGCATAGGGTTCCGTCTGATCTAGGTTCTAGCTTCTCCTTGCTAAGATCGGTTCTGAGCATTCCCCCGACATCTTCCTTCACGAGGTTTTTAGGTAATTGGGCTTGAGTCTGAGCTTCCAAAATCTGTTTGGGTAGATCCAAACTAATTGTCATAACTAATGCCCGAACTCTCATAGGAGGGTCCGTTTCCTTACGACTTAAAGCATCAGCAACCACGTTTGCTTTACCGAGGTGGTATTTGATCTCGCAGTCGTAGTTACTCAACAACTCAATCCAACGGCGTTGTCTCATGTTCAGCTCCTTCTGATCCAATATGTGTTGTAAACTTTTATGGTCAGTATGCACTATGCACTTTGTTCAGTATAGGTAATGTCTCTAGATTTTGAGAGCAAAAACTACGGATCCAAGTTCTAGATCATGATTGGTGTAATTCTTCTCGTGCTTCTTCAGTTGTCTTGAAGCATAAGCGATCACTTTCATCCTTTGCATCAATACTGCACCTAGGCCCTTGTGTGAGGCATCACAGTATACAACTGAATCATCGTTGCCTTCAGGCAAGGCCAGTATGGGTGCACTGCATAACTTCTGCTTGATCAGTTGGAAAGCTAATTCTTTCTTCTCCCACCAATCAAACTTTATTCCTTTCTGTGTGAGTTTGGTCATCGGTTTGGCTATTTTAGAAAAATCTTCAATGAATCTGCGGTAGTACCCGGCAAGGCCTAGAAATTGGCGGATCTCCGTCGGTGATTTAGGAGATACCCAATCCTTGACATTCGACCTTTGCTGGATCTACGTGAATACCGTCACAATCGATGACATGACCAAGGAATTGCACTCTAGGCATCCAGAATTCACATTTAGAGAACTTAGCATAGAGTTGCTCCTCCTTGAGTACCTTTAGTACTTGTGCAAGGTGTTCCCCGTGTTCTTGTTCGTTCTTGGAATAAATGAGTATATCGTCAATGAAGACTATCACGAATTTTTCCAGGTAGGGTCTGCACATACGGTTCATAAGGTCCATGAAAATAGCTGGTGCATTGGTCAACCCAAATGGAATAACCTGGAATTCTTAATGACCGTAACGGGTTCTAAAAGCTGTTTTTGGAATATCTTCCTCCCTGACTCGTAGTTGATGGTATCCAGATCTCAAGTCAATCTTGGAATACACACTTGACCCTTGCAGTTGGTCAAATAGGTCGTCAATGTGAGGAAGCGGATAACGATTCTTCATAGTTAACTTATTCAGCTCTCTGTAATCGATGCACATTCGAAAAGAACCATCTTTCTTTTTGACAAATAACACAGGAGCTCCTCATGGTGATGAACTGGGTCGAATAAATCCTTTGTCAGATAGTTCTTGGAGTTGTTCAACTAGTTCTTTCATCTCTGATGGTGCCAACCGGTATGGAGCTTTAGCTACAGGTGCAGCTCCGGGAACCAAATCAATTTGAAATTCCACTTGTCGGGTCAGTGGTAAGCCTGGCAACTCATCAGGAAAGACTTCTGGAAAATCTCGGACGATGGGTACGTCCTTGATTTGCTTCTTCTCGGGCTTGTCTTCTTCATCTGTTTGAGAAATATGGGCCAAGAAGATAGGACATCCTCTCAACAAATATTTCTGAGCTTTTGTACAAGAGATAATGTAACACCCCCAAATATACACAATTCAATACAGCAGAAGACTCATTGGTGTTACGGGATAGCACATTACTCACATCATAGACAACGCTTAAAAATCGCGTCGTTTAATAATAAAGCATTTCCATTCATAAATATCAAATTTACATAGGTCCCAAGTCATAGTATTTCATACAAGTTTTACAAAGCATTTGAATGGAAATTATTATTTAAGTGCGGGCCATGAATTCTTGTTGTCTTCCCGAGAATTACCTTCAACTACCTGAGATAAAACATGTTAAAAGAAAAGGTCAGCGAAAACACCGAGTGAATTCATAGAGTTTAATGAAATCCATCAATATAACATCGGTATAAAATTATTACCGAAAATCATTTTGTACGAATCTTTGTAATAGGCCATAAAATAGCCAAAGTCATTTTATACAAATCCTTATCAAAAATCATAATATAGGCGTTTGCCTTCAAAATCATTATACGAACCATTGTCGTAAAAACATCATACAATACGTTTTATAACGTTGTATAGAGTTAAATAAAAACCGTTATATGAATATGGTTATGTAAAACCAAAACACGAACATAATATCAATAATAAGACCCTGTATTGCTAGTCAGGCAATATATCGTAATTCAGTGCGTATAGTAGTATTTTGTTATTTGGATTATTATAAGCCGCATGACATTGTTACCTTACTACAACAAACAACGAGTAGCTAACCCGAAACTCATTTGCCCATCTAAATTAGCGTGTCGTCACAATAATCACGCTTGTGTAAATCTTCTCATACATAAATTCGCTTACCAATCAATGTGGCACGACGGGGATCAACCGTCAAGGCGCGAACTGGGGTGATCGTCCCCAAATAGTACTATTATATGCATAAGCGTCTACCAAATCCCGGTAGTTCACAATTCATGCTAATGGGACTTTTTGTGACATATCCTAACTTTAATAATCCCTTTAATTTCATCTATCGGGTCATATAATCATTCATCGGGTCATACAATCATTCGGGTCCAAATCAATAAACAAGCAATCGGGACAACTAGTGTCCTATTTCTTAAAAACTAACACGTTATCTCCCTCGCGGGTTTATAAAACATTTCATAAAAATATTTAAAAGAGTGCGAGGCTATGAACTCACGTTGATGTGGGAAAGTGGGTTATCGGCAATTCGGATGTACGGTACGTGCTTCAATCACGAAAACCTAGACAAATAATACTTGTCTTAGACTCTTGTCCAATGACTTTATAAAAATAACAATTATGTATACATATGATGATTATATATATGATGATGATCAAGTGGGTTTATACATTCTCATTTACTCATTTTAGTGTTATGTATTGGTAACTTTTATACTAGTTACACTAGTTCAACTTGTTTACATTTTGGAGGCCCAATAGGCCCATTACAAGCCCAATACTTTTCATTAGCCCAATTATACTTTTATTATCAGTATTATAATTTACATGTTGGGCCAAAGTGGATTAAGCCCAATAAGTAAATTTATAAGTGTTTAGCCAAATTAGTTGGATTAATAGTCCAATAAGGCTAACTTAACCCGTTAATGTCCATATGTTATATAGTTCGGGTTTTATCGGTTTTTACTTGTATTAAGTACTTATATATCAGTATATGACTTTTAAAAGTTTACATTAGACGGGTCCGACCGTCTAACTTTTAATTGACGCAAAATGTTAATTTTACGGTATTAGCCGAAAAGACGTAAAACTTAAGTATATAGTTTTATAACTTGGAAAAACATTTTTACTTGTAATTTATATAATGTATCCCATTTTAATATCGATATATATGTAACTCTTTATTTATAATTTTTATCAACTAGTGGGTTTTATATATGTATATTTTATATAAATTTTTGAGTGCTTATATTATATATTATTTATTTACAAAATCAGTCCTAATTTTTAAGTTCACTAAAATATCCATATCTAGAGTTCTATAAAGAGATAGGACCTCAAATTTTTATCACAGAAACTACATGATATGTGTTTCATTTTATTCCTTATATCTACTGATGAATCAACATCTAAATATTTTAATAAATTCGTCCAAAACAGTGTAGGCAGATTTGCACTCTAAATTTGTTTTGATCATATCTCACTCATTTTGATGATTCTATTACATGGCCAACTCTCACATGTGTATAACATCTAATACTTACTGTAAATTGATTCCACCATGCCATTTTATCAGTTTATCATTTGGTTACTTACTGTTTTTATACAACCATCATATTAAGCAAGATTTTAACCTTTTTACCTATGGTTTTCCATCTTTTTTAACCATATTTATCAACACCAAATCCCCACATAATCTCTTTATCATCATTCATCATCATATACATATACATAAATAAAGAAAATACAAGATTACATAATCAAAATAACAAGAGGATAGGAAGAACAATCTCTATACCACCATTAGTGATGAAAATATGAGGTTTTTGATCAACAAGACTTGGTTCTTGTTATCAAATCTTCAACTTTAGCAAGGAAACTTCTTGGGTCCTTTGGATAGATGAACACCTCCATGAATTCAGCCCTTTAACCTCATGAAAACCCCTTTTCAAAGGTTAAGATCACCTCCAATCTTTATATCTTCAAAGGTTCTTCATCATATGTGTGAATAACATATGATTTCATGGTTAAATCAAGATCAAATGGGTTATTTAGGGTGAGAGTGGGACGAATTTTTGAGAGAGAGGAGAGGGAGAATAGATGGTTTTGCATGTAATGTGTGTGAGAAATGGTTTCAAAGTAGCTTGTTTAAGTGTTTAGTGGTTTTGGGAGACTTCTAGGACAAGTGTCCTTGGTCTTTAAGGAAAAGTTGACACCAAAATGGTGTTAGTAGCTAGTTTGGCCGGTTATGAGTGGGGGTGGGACAAGTGTCCCACTTGTCTCATCTCCACTAATTTACGGGTACTCCTCGATTCTAGTTTCCTCGATTTGCGTGCCCTCGGGTCATTTTTCGAAAAACGTTTTTATAAATTATGAATCAACGGCACAAAACGAATCTAATAAAAATTGTCTCATCAAAAACGGAGTTCGAAAACGTAAATACGTAATCCGAAGGTTTCCGGTTTAGTCGTAAAGGACGTTAAATTATTCACGTAAGTCCTAATCTCTTCTCGTAAATTTGTGAGTTTATGAACCAACTCAAATTTAAAATACCAAAATAATATTCACGGATAAATTTATTTCTTGAAATGTCGGACTGTCACCAAAGACGGTGTATGTAAACGTAAGCACGTAACGTAGAGTCCTCCGGTTTAGACGTAATCGATGCTACTTCAAGATTTAAATCAATTTTTCTTCCCAAAAATGAGTGAGTTCATAATATAACATTAAGATAATATTTTTAAATAATAGTTGAGAATAAAATATCAACCATAAATTGACGGTTTGTCACAGCATTTACTCCTAAACAGGATCTTTTTCCTCAAAGATCAATTTATCTTACTACTCGCTTCTTATAGAGTTAGAGCCATGTGGGTATTTCCTCCACATTCGGTCTTTTCTCACAAGTATAATCCATTACAATACGCGAGTTTCATCAAACATAACTACGGGAATAAGATCAGGCTTAATGTTGACTTACTTTCTCTATCCATGATGTTCACGGGTTTTTGATGAATGCAACTTTTCGCCGATCTAAATTTCATCAAGAAGAATTCAGATTTTCACTTTATAGACATTTATCAAGTTCGATATACGAAACATAATTCACGCATCCCTTGAAGTCCTAGGGTAGATCCAGCTTATATGCCTTTCAAACCAACTTTTACATCATCTCTATGGTCCCATTCAACGAGGACTTATTTCCCATGATCTTTCAGATCATCTATTCATTTTTTTTTCCAAGGTGAAATTTTTGGCATAACTTCGCTACCCATCATATACTTCAAGATCTACATTTCATATTCACATAACCTCCTGCCCACTACCGACAGTCAATAATCAGATCCTAATTTCAACAATCATTTCAGGTCTCGCGGGTCGGGTATTTTGTAAGGTTAGGTTTGTCGTCATAGAAGACCTTAAACCTAAAAGACATGTCCAACTCACAGTGGGTGTATGTCGGGTGTCTTCATCCAAACTCCTGCTTACAGATGCTCTTATATTTAGATCCTAACAAGATTCGATCTCGATCCTAATATGATAATTATCAATGACAATCTCTCCAAAGGAAAGCGATTATACGGTTTATTACCAAAGGTCAATCATTCAAGCATAAAACAACACTTCTAGTGTTTTGTATCATTACTTTACCTCGTCCCTTCGATTGGGGTGGTAAACAGTACTCTCATCAAGGTTCGTTCCCAATGACTTTTGAGCAAATCTCTAGAAATTCGATGCGAAGCGAGGATCTTTGATAAAGATGATCGATACATACACACCATGCTTACATAACTCCTTTAAATACAAAAGAGTCAATTTCTTCATCGAGAATTTATCATTAACTGGAATGATATTAGTAGATTTGGTTAGTCTGTCGACGATGACCCAAATTGAATGAAATTCAGATGATGACCTTTGCAATAGTTAGAGGTTTACTAATGTATGAGGCGATGTCTGCCTTCATAATTTTGTCATCAATACAACTTCTTCAGATAAAGATACATTTAGTCAGAAATGACATGAATAGAATACTTATACTTACGAGATTCCAACATGACTAAATCTCGAAATCCTCCATATTTCGGCCACCATATGCGGCTTTTTAATCATTTAACGCTATCGGCTTCTCAATTCTAATGGCTCACATTAGCCGCGAACCCCTTTTTATTATCTATATTATCCTTCTTACAAGCATCGGCTATTTTTAAATTGTTTGACAATTTATTTTGCCCATTCATTATTAAGGAACACATCCTAATTGATTCTTTATCCTTTTTACATAATGCGTCAGTATTTACATTCATCTTTCCTGATGAAATAATTATCATGTCTACAATTTACTCAGAAATTCTTTCTTCATATTTTCTAAGTTTTAGTTTCGTCTCAACTATCATTTTTATTAGTTTTGCTCAATCCGACGTTTAAAGCGTCGATAAATATTACAAGTAATTAAATAATAAATATTTAATTTTATGAAACGTAACCGTAAAAATTTTAAATTTTCTCAGTTTGTCTAATTATAGAAAAATGTTCAAAATAAATTTGAATTTAATTAATACGATTTTTGTTGATTTATCGAAAATAATTAATAAGATTCGTAAATGTTCGAAAAATCTTTGGTTATACTTTGGCCAAAATTTTCTTAGTTGAAAAGCGTAAATTATCGTTTCAAATTTCAAGTCATGGTTTAAATGGTTTCCTCAATCCCTCTTAGGTTGTCTTGAGGTATACACAAACATTTACCCCTAAACAGGAGTTTAGTAAAATGTTTTGGGTATAAGGGAATAATCCCTCAAAAGTTCTTTTTGATAAAACATTTGTCAAAACATATTTGCACTTTCTTTTTGGTAAGGCCAAAAGTCTTAAATAACTTCTAACTTTTAAAGAGTCAATATATATATCTTACCATCATTAATCAAACGATCATTTTATGTAAAGGGTCAAGCCTTAAATCACACGTTATATATTCAAGGTACAGGTTTTCGTTGTTCGGCCAATTTAGGGCAGTATAAATAATTATTAACTCATTCTTATTCTTATAAACAAACAGATGGTTCTTAATGATCACGAACATGAATTTATCAAATTACAGCCTACACACGTGATTCACCAAATTTATGAATGCTACATGTGCATTGGTCAATCCAAACGACATCACGTGAAACTCATAATGTTCATTACAAGTTCTGGATGTAGTGATTGGAATAGATAATCTTTTTCGCGGACGTGAAGTTGATGATAACCATGCCGTGGATCAAATATTTAGAACATACGCTAGAACCTTGTAAATGATCGAAAAATCTATCATCTTGGGTAGTGGATATCGATTTCGATCATCATAGTTCACGGTAATCAATAAACATAAGGAATAATAACACCATAGCTCTTCGTAATGACGAGCTTGGTAGAATAAAAGCTTTTCCGACATCTAGCTCAATTGCACGATAATTCTTTCGATTTAGATGGTGCTGATGTACAGTGCACATGTCACAGGTGCAACACCGGGAATATAATCAATACCAAATTCAACTTGCCTTAATGGCGAAAGTCTAAGTAATTCACCAACAAATACCTCCTAAAGTTTCAGATAACGGAAACATCTTTTAATACATTTTCTTTAAGTTCTTTCTAGATTATAATATCTATGACTAATTCACAACCATTCACGGTATAATTTCAAGTCTAAATGCAGGATATGGTCATCCATCATGAATTATTTAGCTCACTTTTGATAATCAACATCTTATCATTTAGGGGAATTCTATTTGAGTTCCCATCAATTAAGACAATATCGTCATGTCATAATCAATCAATCCATTCTACTGGCACTATCAACTTTTCAGTTTTATTGTTGTCAATAAGATGTGAACTTCTCAAAAGACTAATAATAACTCATAATCCTTCACAATTCAAGGATATCTGGAGACATAACTAACCTTAAAAGAGTAAGGTCAACGCATAATCTACACGAGAGAATTTCAAATCAGATACAGACGAAAATATTTACGAATATGAGTATATCCCATGTTTTCATGAATTGAGTACGCATTCGAAAGCTCCTCGGATCGTTACCCAGGTCATTCAAATGAAATCTAATCAAAAGAAATGATAGGAACGTCGATACATCCAGTCGGGTATCAACACTCGGTAATCAGATACTTTTTCAAAGAATGTCACCATGGGAGAATTGGACAAGGAGGGAATATCAATTGTCAAATAAGACAAATTCCACAGATGAGTAAATTCAATTCAGAAGAATAAATGGTACAGGCACATATGTAGGTGTCCCTAACATTATGTCCCTATTTTTGCACTTCTTGCAGATCTCTTAAAATTTAATCTTTCACAATCTTCAAAGAGAATTTAGTGTTTATTAATAATTTCATGGTGACTACTAATCAGCCTTGCATGGTCACCTCCAAATTATATGTAGGCGCGCAACTATATACAATTTCAAGATTAACGATGCAATACTCAGTTCGTCAAAAATTTATCCTCATGTTTATAATAAAAACATTTTCATGCTTAATTCTTAAATAAGAATAAAAAATAAATTTACAAAGATTTTCTTTGTTATGAAAACAATTAAGTTTTCAAAGGCGTTTTATAAACAACTTCATTTCGATAACGATCACTTATAAATCTCACTTTGAATAATCCTTATAGTGATGAAAATTCAATTTTTCCCAAGGGATACTGTTTTATCTTATAAAAACAATGATGTTGATCCCAAACTTAGATCGATTTAGCTTTGTGTTATCGAGATTAGATAAGGTATAACACGTAGAGAAACTTTGTTGTATTGAACAAACTAAGTGTTATGCGGAATTTAACACTTAGAACAAAGAACAAAACAAAGTAAACAAAACTTTCACTTTGATTAATAATATCAATGAAAGATTACAATGGAAGTGTTATGAGATATGTGGAAGAGGTGTATGTGAGATGTGTCTTATGTCTAACCCTAAGGCCTCCTTTTATAGGTTTAAGGAGCCTTGTACAAAAAGATAAGATCAACTATTTTAGGAAAAGACATAAGATAAACATAACTTATTGACTAAATCCTTTTAAACATTAATAATATATTTTGAATTCTTATCTTCATATTTTGTCCACCAGCTTGAAGAATTCATCATTGGCAGATTTAGTCCTTGTCTTTGTCTTAAGATTCTTCTTGTCAACGCCTAGATAATTCTTATCAGCGTCTCACCTGTCAGCGCCTCGTTTACTCTTGTCAGCGTCCAATTTCCTCTTGTCAGCGTTCTAGTGACTTAGCTAATTTTATTCCCAACAATCCTCCCCTAAACTTGATATCTACTCTAGTAATCAAGTTTCTGAATAAAATAAAACATACAGAGAGGATTCTTACAAACATACTTATCCCTGAATTTGAGTAATAATAAATCTCGAAAAGTCAATCACTCAAATCCCTTGTATAGTCAGCCTTCACTTGATCTTAATCATCTTCAGTACATGTAGAGTCTTTGGAGCTTTCTTTATTACTTTTGTCACTCAAATTCGATTGCTCCTCCCCTTTTTAAGACTCCTCTCCAAGATCAATATACAAGGACGGAACCAAGAATGTCCTCCTAGCATCAACTTCCAAAACAACAAGTCTATCAGTTCAAAACAGTGATCCTTGACAATTTGTACCATTTCTGTATTATGTTTTTACAAGCTAATACAGATTTTCGTCAATTCCATTAATGTCAAAGGTTTCATACTGTCCTCATCCACATTCGGGAAATGAATCCTCAATGTTGATTCATAGGACATGGGAATGGACTTACTGATGATAAGACTGACTTGACCTGCATTAAAGCTAGTGCCAATAGTCTCAGCCATCTCCATAACACTATACACCCTTGTGAAAGTGATCTCTGCTGCTACTAGATGTCAATCACTAGGAAAAACATCTCAATGATCATTAGGCTTCCAGATATCCAAAAAATTTGAAAAATGTAAGGGTGATGAAACGTTTTGGGTCTATAAAGAAGTTTAAAAATGACATCAGCTAAGATGGCATAGCATAAAATGTACTTGAGAATGCATAAAACCTTAGTTAAAACATAAACAAAGGTAATAATCCTAAGGAAATTAAATAGTCTCTAATAAGCAAGAATGACAAACACTGTTCATGCATACACTCATGCAAAAGCATGATAGACACACATGAACTCTAGAGTCCTTTGTTCACAAATGCCCCAAAGAGAAAGTTAACTCATATAAAACCTTTGCAACTCCCCAAGTAAGTCCAAAAATATATCTACCCCAAGTCACCCATACGACCACACCCAATTCTAGGTCAAAAGTCTTGGCAACATGCATGCAAAATAAACTACGTGCATGCTACAGTGCCTCGAGGTTTAGAAATTCCAACAATTTCATAAGGAATGAGCCTTCATTATTTCTAACCCCCACTCACCAGTGGACACAATCTAGAATTGTGCAAGAGTGTTCTAAGAGTACCCAAAAACCTAGAGGTTTACCTCCCCTTAACAGAAGCATACAAATCATTATATGTGAAGAAGCAAAATTTTATCTCAAGATAGAAATGTCAATACTCCAACCATCATAAATAAAAGTTTGCAATTCTGTATCCATCCAAATATAGCTCCATTTTCCTGCATAGTTAGATAAAAACCACAAAACACACACCAACAGAGGCTGCCATATCCCATGATAATGGGTAGAGATAACATGTCAGTGGATAAAAATAATATTAGTGGAAAGACCAACAATGCATGTTCCTTGAGCATCCACTATCCCAATATCCTTGATCATTAACCTGCTTTTGGATAGGCTGCTCAAAAAGAAAACAAATTAGTTTTCTTTGGAGATCCAAGCCTTATCAGACTTGGATCTGTCTAGTTGTTCAACTAGAGTGGTCTTAGTCTTTGCCACAAATCCCTGTTCATCCCTTTGTGACCTAAACACCCAATTTGTTCCAATGAGACTAGTAATGACCTTCTCAAGATATTTAAATCTATTCCAAGTCATTGAAATACCATTAAAATTAGAGTTTTGCTCTTGTTTAGGTTTCCAAGTTAAGTAGGATGATGCTTCAGACCCTTGACCCTTATTAACCAAGTATCTTTGTTTATATGGTCTAAAATAAGGTCTCATACCAAACTTGGAGCTGTCAGCGCTGCATTTGTGCCTGTCAGCGTTGAATTTGTTCCTGTCAGCGCTGAATTTTTTCTTGTCAGCGCTGAATTTGTTCCTATCAGCGCCCAAATTAGGGTTTGCTACAGGAACATACTGTCTGTTTGACCAAGTGTTGGTCTTTTGAAAGGGCCTTTGTCCATGGGTATTAGCTGCCTTAGAGAAGAAAGGAGCTGGTCTAGTAGCATGTGGTCTAGTTTGGACAAAAGGTCTATGGTTGACATTGGATGACCTATTATCAGCGAATGAATTGTATCCACTGACACAATTATAGGCCAAATGTGAGAAGCTCCCACATGAGTAACAAGCCTTTTTGGAAATAAACTTAGGCTTAGATTGATAAAACCTTGTCCCATTAACACTTGATTGGCTTTGGCATGACCTAGGTTTCCTATACATTTCAGCATATTTAACACTAGGTTGTTCCTATACATTTCAGCATATTTAACACTAGGTTGGTCACAGTGATAGGTGTAGATACAACTGGACTCTCAATGGGTGTAGGCACAAATGGACTCTCACTAAGCATCCCACCCTTAACAAACAAAGTGGGGTTGGCCTTCTTCCACTCTTCTAGGTCAATAACCTTTTGTTGATATTCCTCAACTGGGGAAAGGACTCTAGGTGGAGGAATAAATTCCTCTTCTTGGAGTTCTGGAATACCAGTCCAAGAGAGATCCTTTCTTTGGACACCATAGAAGTCCCCAGCTGGTGGTGGAACAACAGAATAGTCATTCATCCCAATCCCTGTCATATCCTTAGGATCCCTCTATTTATTAACACATTCTCCTAGGGTTTGTGTGGCTTTATCAAATCTTTGAATTTTAAGACCTACATTGTCCTTATTCTTGATAGCCTCATCTAACTTAGCCTGTAGTTCAACATTGACCCTATTCATGATGTTTCTAATATCATTACTAGCATTTAAATCATGTTTTAAGATATTAATTTTATCTTTTAGGTCAAACTCCATTTTCTTATACTCAACTACAGTCTTTTCAGTTTGAGTAAGAGCAAGTTGATAGTTAGACAACTTGCATCTCTCAGTACTCACATCAACTAACAATCTTAAAACCTCTTTATTAAGTCTTTCAGTATTTAACCTACAAGAAGAGTCATTACATACCTCATTATCAGAACATGAAGAAGAATTGGAACTTGTGGAACTTGAAGTAGACGTGGCCTTAACTGAAAATATCATCAGATTCTTCTTCACCTTCTTCCTTAGCTTGGTTCACCTCACGATATTGGATCTCGTTCTTCAAATCAAAGTTTCTCAACAAGCTCTGATACCACTTGTTGATCCCAAACTTAGATCGATTTAGCTTTGTGTTATCGAGATTAGATAAGGTATAACACGTAGAGAAACTTTGTTGTATTGAACAAACTAAGTGTTATGCGGAATTTAACACTTAGAACAAAGAACAAAACAAAGTAAACAAAACTTTCACTTTGATTAATAATATCAATGAAAGATTACAATGGAAGTGTTATGAGATATGTGGAAGAGGTGTATGTGAGATGTGTCTTATGTCTAACCCTAAGGCCTCCTTTTATAGGTTTAAGGAGCCTTGTACAAAAAGATAAGATCAACTATTTTAGGAAAAGACATAAGATAAACATAACTTATTGACTAAATCTTTTTAAACATTAATAATATATTCTGAATTATTATCTTCATATTTTGTCCACCAGCTTGAAGAATTCATCATTGGCAGATTTAGTCCTTGTCTTTGTCTTAAGATTCTTCTTGTCAACGCCTAGATAATTCTTATCAGCGTCTCACCTGTAAGCGCCTCGTTTACTCTTGTCAGCGTCTAATTTCCTCTTGTCAGCGTTCCAGTGACTTAGCTAATTTTATTCCCAACAAATGAGTGATCTGCAAAAGAGTGATAAAAAGTTGTTCACCAAGAACTAACTACAATATGATAGGAAATGAGCTTTAGCCAAATAATCATGAGGTTCATGATTTCAATGGCACTAAAAAAGAATAATTCACAACGCAACTCAAATCGAGATGAGTGCTTGTTCAATGGTTGCATCACTAATGCGATCATTAGAAAGAAGCAATATAAGATAGATAACATCGATACATGTAGGATTTAGCAATCAAAGGTAGTCTTTTCATTAATCACAAACAAGTCAAAATTTTACCGTAACACATTACGTGTCACTATGTCATATAATTCCCAGAACTCATCCTACAAACTGATGTCTCAGTTAAGTTAGGGATTTTTAAAAGAGACCACAATGAATACTAATCTACAAGAGTCATTAGGTGTCCCACCTGTCCCAGAAGATCCATCGGTCCTGATGGTCGTAGAAATACGTCTTTTAGGAAAAAGAACGTAAATAGGGTAAGTATTAACGAGTGATTTAGGAAAACCACAAGTTATGACCCAAGTAAGAGTGAGTTCGTTCTCGAGGAGGCACGTGTGTTGTGTAATGAATTGATTTTGATTGATGATTTTATTAAGAAGAAAAGAGGAGAAAATGACGAAGACGTAAAAATAAAAATTAACGAAAAAAAAATCACTACTAGAAAGTTAAGACGTAGAACCGTAAAAACCACGAAAATAAAAATTTTAACCTAAAAATTCCTAAAAATTACTAAAAATCCACAATAAAATTCTAAGAGTTTACAAAAAAAATCCAAACTTGCTAAAACCTTTTAATTAATTAAATAATGACTTTTTAATGCTAATTAAAGCCCTAAAAATCACAATTAATTATTAAAAAGCCCTAAACAAGATCTTATAGTTTGTAAACCTCAAAAATGACCTAATTAAGCTAAAAACTATTTTTAAAAATTTTAAAACCAAATTAAACTATTTTTAATTACTTAAAAACTATTAAAATCTATTAAAACTTAAATTAATTCTAAAAAATAAATGAAAAACCCTAAAAAGATTTGGAAGGTGACAAAGTCCCTAATTTAATGTCTAAACTCTAGGAAAAATGAAAAAAGTAGAAAAAACAAACTTTGAATTTTTACTGCCGGGGAGGCGTGTTGTGTTTGATTGAACATTGTTGTTTTTTATATTAGCCATAATAGTATTTGTATTAGTAGTACTCTACTAATACGTATTATCGTTTTTCGGTTTTTGTGTGAATATTATTAATATATTGTATACGTAGAACAATAAATACACAAGTACTCCAAATACGTGAGAAATCACAACCTTGACTTGGGAGGTCATTACCCAATCATTGTATTCGAATCTCAAACCAAAGAAAAAAGGTAAAAATAGATAAATACTTTTGTGAAGCTTAATCTTGATAATACAAACTATAAGGTGGGTATAAGGCGGTTGTATTTCATAACCTAAAGGAAAAAGGCTCTTAAGTGCTTCGCGCCGCCTCGTTTCCTCCGCTTGCTTGTGCGTATTTGATTTTGAGAGTGAATCGAGGGTTTTGCCGCCCAAAGTATTATTACATATCATATATATTTTCTTGGTTTCATTGATTAAACCCTCTTGAACGATTTGGTGTTCCACCATCGTTCTAAAGTCATCGAAGGCGTTCACTCCACGTGATCGTTTTTCATTCCTTGAGGCTTCTTTAATCAAGAGATTTGATTAAGGAGGAGATTTGTAGATTTTTGTCTACTTAATACATTCACCAATTTCCAAAAAAGTTAATACCATCAAAAACCACAAAAAAATTGAAAAACACAAAATACCAAAAAGAATCTTCTTTGCTCGTCTCCTCGTTGTACGTGACGTTTATGCTCACTCGTAATCAAGCAAAACGTGCACGTAGACGAAAGAACAAAACTCCCACTCTAACTCATTCTAGTGAGGAGTCTCCTATTGACGAACCCATTGTACGAGAAGCACCTACCATGGCGAATCGAACTATGATGGAGTTACTTCAAGCACCCACCGAGGGTTATGGAGAAGCTATTGTGATTCCCGCTATCCTTGTGGAGAATTTTGAGGTCAAAACGGGTTTGTTGTCGATGATCCAAAACAACAAATTCCGTGGTGATGAGAAGGACAATCCCCACAACCATATCCGCCAATTCAATCGTCTTACCGCCACTTGCAAATTCAAGGATGTCTCGAATGACTCGATTAAGATGATGCTTTTTCCGTATTCCTTAGCGGGGCCCACTAAAATTTGGTTAGAGAAAGAGCCACCCAATTCTATATTGACGTGGAAGGATCTCGTTTCAAAGTTTGTGAACCAATTTTTTCCGCCCTCTAAGACTACACATTTGAAAAATGAGATTTCTAAATTTTCACAAGAATCAAATGAAAGTTTTTATACGGCTTGGAATAGGTTTAAGGAAATGTTACATGAATGTCCTCATCATGGTTTTTCCGACTTGCACCAAATCGACACGTTTTACAATGGACTTAATGATCATGAAAGAGATTATTTAAATGCCGCCGCGGGTGGTAATTTTTTGTGTAAAACGGTTGAAGAAGCTTTGGTCATAATTGAGAATAGGTCTAAGGTTTATAGCCCTCGTAACACACCGAGTGTTGCCAAAATGGGCTCATCATCGTCTCGTAGTATCAATGCCTTACAAGATGAAGCAAATGAAGAGAATCGGTTTTTCGATAGGTTTTCGACTCTTATGTCCCATTGGAAAGCTCAAGAAGCTTCGAATTCCGCTTCGGTTAAAGCGGTTTCTAAGAGTTGTTTGTCGTGTGGGGGAGCTCATGATCTTTCCGAGTGCATTACCGCGGATGGTAACACTTCGAGTGCTTATGTAGCCACGGGAACTTATAACCAAATCGGTCAAGGTTCCCACCAAAATCAAGCTCCACCAAATCAAAATGCTAATAATTATCGCAACAACAACCAAGGTGGAAATTACCAAGGAAATCAAAGGAATTACAACAAGGGTAATTATCAAAGTGGAAATGGGTAAATTTCAAACCAAAACCAAAACCGTGATTTTCTAACTAATGCCCAAGGTTTTCAAAACAATCACACCAAAAATCTTCAAGGAGAATTTTTGAATTATGCAAAGGCTAATGATGCTAAGTTTGACAATATGCAACGTGAAATGGTCAGCTTAAGATCCGAGTTGAAAAACGAGCTTAAAAACAAACTTGCTAATGAACTTAAAACTCATGCTAATAAAATGGAAGGAAATGTCACACGTCTCCAACAAAATCAACAAAAAATGGAGCAAGGTCAACATGAGATTAAGCAAGAATTGTTAAAAGCGGATGCTAGGCAATCAAAATTTGAGGACCGAATGGCTAAGATGTTTGAAGCTATCATGTGTAAGCCCTATTCTTCGGGTGGTCTTCCTAGTGATACCATCGTGAACCCGAAAGGAGAATTGAAGGTTATTACTACTCGTAGTGGTAAAACTTTCAAAGAACCCATTTCTTGTCCGAGTACTTCTATGGAGAAGGAAAAAGAGAAAGAACCCGAGGTGTTGGTTGAAAAGGAGCAAATTACAAGCCCACGAAGTACCGCTCAAACCACACCTACGGTTGAACCCACACCAATCATGGAACCCGAGATTCCAAGGCCGTTGCCTATGCCTACTTTGCCCCAACCCACACCACCTTTACCCTACCCTTCAAGACGAGACAAGGAAAAGGCACAAGAACGAAATAATTATCAATTTGAACTCTTTATGAAAATGTTTCGTGACTTGCATTTTAATATAAGTTTTGCCGACGCCTTAGTCATGATGCCTCGATTTGCCGTGAACTTCAAAAGTATGTTGAATAACAAAGAGAAATTGCAAAAATCGTCTAGTTGTTCTTCGGTTTTTCTAAGCCGCATACCTCAAAAAGTCGGTGATCCTGGAAAGTTTTTAATCCCATGTGCTATCCAAGACATGGAAGAATGCTACGCCTTGGCCGATCTTGGTGCTAGTATTAATTTGATGCCTCTTGAGATTTTTAAATCGCTCAATCTTCCAAATCTCACTCCTTCAAGAATGTCAATCGAAATGGCCGATCATTCTACGATTCTAGCTTGTGGAGTTGCCGAGGACGTCTTTGTGAAAGTTGGAAAGTTCTACTATCCCGTAGACTTTATTGTTGTTGATATTCCTCTCGATCCTAAAGTTCCGTTAATTTTAGGTCGATATTTTTTGGATACCTCGAGAGCACTTATCGATGTGCATGCAAGAAAAATCACTCTTCGTTTCAATGAGGAAGAACTCGTCATTAATGCAACCCAAAACTCCACTCTTTCTCATGTGTATTCTATCACATCTTTGTATAATGTCAATCCCATCAAAAGCATTTGCAAAAAGATTTCAAATAGAGTTTTAGGAGTTGTTGAGAAAAATGAAGTTCCGTCCCCTCCGTCGGTGGAGGTTAAGAGTGTAAAGCCTACGATTCCAATCTCGAGTGATTCTTCGGATGATGAATACGTTGATCCCGATGGGGAGGTTTTCTTTGTTGACAAACGTTTTGAAAACTTACCACCACCTAAGACAAAAAGATTTCAAAATGTGAGAATTTTTAGTGTGACTAACATTGCTTTAGATACACCAAACATTTTTGACATAATTAAATCGGGTTTTCACAAGGAGAGTTTTAAAGATGAAAAAGGAAAAGATTTTAACTTGAATTTAAAAGATTTTTCTACAATTCTAACTCCGTCATCACCGCGTTTATTGAGTACTACAAGCTCGTCTTTTGACGATGCTTTGTGTGGACTTAGTATGGGGGAATCCCCTTATGTTCCCTCCCCTTTCTCCACCGAGGACGAGATATTTGATCCTGGAATTGCTTGTATAGGGAAATCTCGGTCTTCCACCGATGCAATAAATGGAAAATCTTTTCATTTGATTGGTGCGAGTCTACCTCAAGTAGCTCAATGTTTTGACTTACCCATTGTCCCACCCTTCTATTTCTCTCCTATTTTCTTGAAACTCTTTGAGTTTTTGTTGGCACACCTTGAAGTGGCGTTGATTTGTTTTTCCAATGAAAACGAGAACGCCATATTCGATCCCGGTATTTTGCACCATCTAAGGACTTAGTCCTTTATACCGGTTGTTTTTGGGCCTTGTTTATCATGTAAGCCCTACCAAAAATTGACCATACCATGATTATCCCTAAATGATCACATTTATGGGGATTCGAGTCGAGCTTTTGACTCGGTTATCAAAAACAAGGTGCCTCGTGGGGGAGACCCATGCTTATCCATGTACATATTATTGCTTCCTAATGTAGTTTAATGTGAAGGGATTTGTGCCCTTCCAACCTTTGTTCCGTGGTTGTTTGTGCATTGTGGTTTTTAGATCATGATCTTCACGATTGGAGCCTCTCGTGTTCGTTTTATGGGAGCACTCGATCGTTTGCTTGGGAGACATTTCTCAATATCCATATGATATATCCTTTTATGTTCTAACCTTAGGTTTATAGCACACTTCATAAACGGCTATTAATTTGATGGTTACACCCTTTCCATGCTAGATTAGGCATTCGACTACGTCTCTAGTATGGGGGTTTACACCCCTAGACTCGAAACATTGAGGACAATGTTTAACTTTAGTATGGGGGGGGGGGGGGTGAATAGATACTTGCCTTGCCAAACCTTCACGCTTTCCAAAGTTTATCGTTTTGTTTATCGTTTTCGTTGCAAAATAAGGCTAAAAATGGCCAAAATTTAAAATTTTTCTCATGTTTTATAAGTGTTTGAAGACACGAATGTAGATTTTCCGATGGCAAGAGTAAGAGTAATTTTTGACTCGACCGTGTGTGTTGAGCACTTAGCTTTGATTCCTTAACTACACATTAGGCTAAGTCTCTTAAATGAGGACGAGAAATGATAGGGTTAATTATAAGTTACTATGCTAAACGTAGAGTACTCGTATTCTTTCAAAAACTCATGTGTTCTCGTTGTTTGCTTATTCTCCCTTCGCTTGTAAATATTTTTTGCTTAATAAATATTGACTTAGCGGTTTAGTTAGGATTGTTGGGTTTCTAGTCTTTTCTAGTAGCTTCCGTGTAATTAAATTGGGAAGACATTAAGGTATCGCCAGCGTCACGGTTTTTGAAGTATTGGCACCCGAATAATCGAAAGCTTAACCCAATAATAAGATTTCAAGTGCTCACCTAAATCAAGCAAACAATTTGAAGCCCCACAAGGCCTAAAATCTATGCAAAAATTGAAAGTGAATCAAGCCTTAATCTTCGAAGCTTTAAAGATCCAAAATTCGCTTTAGCGTGAGGATATACGTCTTTGGCTAATAAAACCACCGATGATGGCGGATAATAAAAGGCAAGGCAAGACCGAAGTCATAATAAAACCTTCATGGCGAAGTTGAATAAAAGATAGAGGTAAACCAAAGATAATAAGGCCCTTCCGTTAGGGGGCGTATAAAAGTCTTGGTAATAAGTCTCATGTTCAAAACCGTTATAAAAACGTGTTTATCGATTCTTCTTGTCAACTTAATTTTTTGACATCGTTGTCTATTAGGAGGGGTTATTGATTTGATGGTCTTAGTTACACCGTTAGGACTCTATTTTTAGACCTAAATCTCTATTATCGCATAAGTCAACAATGTATCCTCGTGAAACATTCAAGACAAAATAAAATATAAGAGATACAACTTAGGAATAATGGGAGAATAAGCACGTGATTAGGGCATATGAGTAGTGTTAGCATTACTGACTTATAATGACAATGATCTCGTTGCACGCTTGGCATGGAATTAAGGTGAAAATCGAGGACGATGAAATTATTTCTAACGAAGCATTCACGTGTTCTTGTTCTATGATCCTAAACGTCCCATTTTGCGATGAAAATCATACATTATGTCTAAAACGCAAGTAGTAGTAATAGTAGTATAGCTAGTTTATCATTTCAATAAAGTGAATAAAATTGAATTTTGGAGGTGCTACGATACTTTATTCTAGCATTGCGTGAGGGCACGGCAATGGTTTAGTATGGGGGAGTGATGAGACGGCTTTTATACATGGTCTCATCGTCCAAAACGGGCTTAAATTGCATAAAATATCATAAAATATACCAAATATATGCTCGTGTTTGTTACTTGTGTATTTTTAGGTACGGATATTGAGGAAATGGCAAAAGATCACAAGAATCATTCAAAAACGAACACGGGAAACGAAGCCGCACAATGAACCGGGCCCAAGTTTGGATTTTACAAAAATGCCCTTGAAGAATTGAAGAATGTACAAGTTTGGTCCCTCATCTTTTGAAGACTTGGCATTTTAAACCCTTGTAAAACTCATAAATTACATTGTGGTCCCTTAAATGTCAAGATATTACACTATGGGCCCTTGAAGAATGGTCAAATTGCATGAGAAGTCCTTGAAACAATTTTGTAAAAATGTTGTGCCAAACTTGACAAGCTGCCAAACTTATTTACAAAGGATTGAAGTTTTTGAGCTGTTTAATACAACTTGAAGGAAGTAAGAGACATTGGGGACCATATCTATCAAACACTCAAACACACCACCACCAATCAAACTGCCATATCACCCCACTCCACCAATCAGCACACACCACCTCACCTTCCCTTCACACGTCACCCTCCACTCAACCTTAACTGATTTATTTAAATAATTCAGTTTGAATTATATTAATTAATATAATTTTCCCACTAAAAACGTTTTAACCCCCAAATACGGATCAACACACACACAAAGAAAACACACTTAAGAACATAAACCCTAACCTCAAATCTACCTCAAAGCAAAGGGGTTTTACTTGATGTTTTCCAGATTGTTGATTAACAACCCACTAAACCCAACCCCACACCCAGATTCCTTTCACAACCAACCATGTGACCTATGGGACCCTCCCCTGCACCCGTCTCTTTCCCACAATCCCACAACCCGACCAATTGAACGCATGGGATTCTTCTACTTGGCCTCCAAGGAGTATTTGACGCTCAAGATCATCCTACAACAGCCTGGCATCCAGTACAAGATCACATGAAGAAAAAGTTGACCAAGATTCAAATTTTTCCAAGGGAAACTTTGGCATTTCCATAGATTAGGGTTTATGCAGAAATCTTGATCAACAAACAAACACAAATCCTGCTAAGAAAAGATAAAAAAAACAAGCTATATGCAATAATCTGTTTTTTTCAAAACCTATTTAAAAACTTTCAAAACTTCTCAAATGTTTTTCTAAACTCACACTTAGAACAAACACACTTAAAATCTGCTATTACAAACCTTGAAACAAGATTCACCACAAATTCACCACTTTCAGAAAACTTAAGATAATTTTGAAAAACCAAAATTACTTCAACAATTTTTCAATGGAACTCAGATTTTACTCAACAAACAATACACCAACTTTTAAAAATAGTAAAAGGAATTACATTTATAACAAAATACCAACTTTAATTTCTTAAAAAGGAATTACAATTTTTTGGAGTAAAAATCTGGAACAAGAAGTATAGGGTCACAAACGACTCCTATATATACTACAACTAAGACTATTCTAGAAGACATAAACCATAAACCCTAATCTATGGAAATGCCAAAGTTGCCCTTGGAAAAATTTGAATCTTGGTCAACTTTTTCTTCATGTGATCTTGTACTGGATGCCAGGCTGTTGTAGGATGATCTTGAGCGTCAAATACAAATTGGAGGGCAAGTAGAAGAATCCCATGCGTTCAATTGGTCGGGTTGTGGGATTGTGGGAAAGAGACGGGTGCAGGGGAGGGTCCCATAGGTCACATGGTTGGTTGTGAAAGGAATCTGGGTGTGGGGTTGGGTTTAGTAGGTTGTTAATCAACAATCTGGAAAACATCAAGTAAAACCCCTTTGCTTTGAGGTAGATTTGAGGTTAGGGCTTATGTTCTTAAGTGTGTTTTCTTTGTGTGTGTGTTGATCCGTATTTGGGGGTTAAAAAGTGTTTAGTGGGAAAATTATATTAATTAATATAATTCAAACTGAATTATTTAAATAAATCAGTTAAGGTTAAGTAGAGGGTGACGTGTGAAGGGAAGGTGAGGTGGTGTGTGCTGATTGGTGGAGTAGGGTGATATGGCAGTTTGATTGGTGGTGGTGTGTTTGAGTGTTTGATAGATATGGTCCCCAATGTCTCTTACTTCCTTCAAGTTGTATTAAACAGCTCAAAAACTTCAATCCTTTGTAAATAAGTTTGGCAGCTTGTCAAGTTTGGCACAACATTTTTACAAACTTGTTTCAAGGACTTCTCATGCAATTTGACCATTCTTCAAGGGCCCATAGTGTAATATCTTGACATTTAAGGGACCACAATGTAATTTATGAGTTTTTCAAGGGTTTAAAATGCCAAGTCTTCAAAAGATGAGGGACCAAACTTGTACATTCTTCAATTCTTCAAGGGCATTTTTGTAAAATCCAAACTTGGGCCCGGTTCATTGTGCGGCTTCGTTTCCCGTGTTCGTTTTTGAATGATTCTTGTGATATTTTGCCATTTCCTCAATATCCGTACCTAAAAATACACAAGTAACAAACACGAGCATATATTTGGTATATTTTATGATATTTTATGCAATTTAAGCCCGTTTTGGACGATGAGACCATGTATAAAAGCCGTCTCATCAGGTCCCAATTTAGAAGAAGATTTATTCAATTTATTTATTAGACACTGGACATCCTCGTTAGTGGACAATGGCTTAGGAACAACCCTTAAAACAACTAACAATCATTTAAAACCTTATAATTCAATCACAGGACTCAACAACTTACTCTTAACAATTTCTTATTCCATACAAGTTAAATTTTACTTCATTCAAGTTTCAACCAAATCATACTCAATGCGATATCCTACATCATTCTACAATACTTTCAAACTTATTCTTAGACCTTAATAGGGAAATAAAAGCTCGATATGAACAACACTTAATTTCCAATCCTATAGCTCTTTCAACAATAGTTATCAAATGAGTCACTAGTATGAAATGACTCGATCATTCAATTAGACTTCTCGGGAAAGGTACTAGTGGCATGAGGCTTTTGGGTAATGGTTCTATTGACAGCCTCAAGTGCAACATTCACCCTTTCGATTCTCAAATTTAAGAATTGGGTGACAACGAATCAGATGACACCTTTCCAGGTGGTAACGTTTTGTCAAACTCCACTCTATAAGGAAAGATCGTCATGACATCGATATCAGATTTAATCTCGCCAATTCTTCTTTAATATCACAATAAACTAATATCAACATTTCTACGAATATCAACCATTTGTTGGGATCATAAATATCCACAACTTGGTTTAGATCTAGGATAGCTAGAATTCCTACGAGAATAGCTTCGATTGATTTTCTAGGGGAGTTAGGGTTTCTTGTGACAATCTACGTCGTATAAATTCCTCGTATACGTATTAAAATAATCATCAAACAATCATGTAATCAAATTACATCATATATATATATATATATATATATATATATATATATATATATATATATATATATATATATATATATATATATATATTTAATCCAAGTTATATATATATATTAAAATAACACTTCTCAGTCTAGCCTTGTCGGTAACTTGGGAATTCTTCGGCACCGTTATAGTCAAAATATTTTTAGACATTTTTAGAAAAATGTTTATAGTTAAAAGATTTTGAAATGTTTTATTCAAAACCTTGGTTTTAAAAATCTTTCGTTCTCTATAACGAGAGCTCTGATACCAAACTGTAACACCCCCAAATATACATAATTCAATACAGCGGAAGACTCGTTGGTGTTACGGGATAACACATTACTCACATCTAGACAACGATTAAAAATCGCTTCGTTTAATAATAAAGCATTTCCATTCATAAATATCAAATTTACATAGGTCCCTAGTCATAGTATTTCATACAAGTTTTACAAAGCATTTGAATGGAAATTATTATTTAAGTGCGGGCCATGAATTATTGTTGTCTTCCCGAGAATTACCTTCAAGTACCTGAGATAAAACATGTTAAAAGAAAAGGTCAGCGAAAACGCCGAGTGAATTCATAGAGTTTAATGAAATCCATCAATATAACATCGGTATAAAATTATTACCGAAAATCATTTTGTACAAATCTTTGTTATAGGCCATAAAATAGCCAAAGTCATTTTATACAAATCCTTATCAAAAATCATAATACAGGCGTTTGCCTTCAAAATCATTAGACGAACCATTGTCATAAAAACATCATACAATACGTTTTATAACGTTGTATAGAGTTAAATAAAAACCGTTATATGAATATGGTTATGTAAAACCAAAACACGAACATAATATCAATAATAAGACCCCGTATTGCTAGTCAGGCAATATATCGTAATTTAGTACGTATAGCAGTATTTCGTTATTTGGATTATTATAAGCCGCATGACATTGTTATCTTACTACAACAAACAACGGGTAGCTAACCCGAAACTCATTTGCCCATCTAAATTAGCGTGTCGTCACAATAATCACGCTTGTGTAAATCTTCTCATACATAAATTCGCTTACCAATCAATGTGGCACGACGGGGATCAATCGTCAAGGCGCGAACTGGGGTGATCGTCCCCAAATAGTACTATTATATGCATTAGCGTCTACCAAATCCCGGTAGTTCACAATTCATGCTAATGGGACTTTTTGTGACATATCCTAACTTTAATAATCCATTTAATTTCATCTATCGGGTCATATAATCATTCATCAGGCCATATAATCATTCGGGTCCAAATCAATAAACAAGCAATCGGGACAACTGGTGTCCTATTTCTTAAAAACTAACATGTTATCTCCCTCGTGGGTTTATAAAACATTTCATAAAAAAATTTAAAAGAGTGCGAGGCTATGAACTCATGTTGATGTGGGAAAGCGGGTTATCGGCAATTCGAATGTACGGTACGTGCTTCAATCACGGAAACCTAGACAAATAATACTTGTCTTAGACTCTTGTCCAATGACTTTATAAAAATAACAATTTTGTATACATATGATGATTTTATATATATGATGATGATCAAGTGGGTTTATACATTCTCATTTACTCATTTTAGTGTTATGTATTGGTAACTTTTATACTAGTTACACTAGTTCAACTTGTTTACATTTTGGAGGCCCAATAGGCCCATTACAAGCCCAATACTTTTCATTAGCCCAATTATACTTTTATTATCAGTATTATATTTTACATCTTGGGCCCAAGTGGGTTAAACCCAATAAGTAAATTTATAAGTGTTTAGCCAAATTAGTTGGATTAATAGTCTAATAAGGCTAACTTAACCCGTTAATGTCCATATGTTATATAGTACGGGTTTTATCGGTTTTTACTTGTATTAAGTACTTATATATATCAGTATATGACTTTTAAAAGTTTACATTAGACGGGTCCGACCGTCTAAGTTTTAATTGACGCAAAATGTTAATTTTACGGTATTAGCCAAAAACACGTAAAACTTAAGTATATAGTTTTATAACTTGGAAAAACATTTTTACTTGTAATTTATATAATGTATCCTATTTTAATATCAATATATATGTAAATCTTTATTTATAATTTTTATCAACTAGTGGGTTTTATATATGTATATTTTATATAAATTTTTGAGTGCTTATATTATATATTATTTATTTACAAAATCAGTCCTAATTTTTAAGTTCACTAAAATGTCCATATCTAGAGTTCTATAATGAGATAGGACCTCAAATTTTTATCACAGAAACTACATGATATGTGCTTCATTTTATTCCTTTATAGATACTGATGAATCAACTTCTAATTATTTTAATAAATTCGTCCAAAACAGTGTAGGCAGATTTGCACTCTAAACTTGTTTTGATCATATCTCACTCATTTTGATGATTCCATTGCATGGCCAACTCTCACATGTGTATGACATCTAATACTTACTGTAAATAGATTCCACCATGCCATTTTATCATTTTATTATTTGGTTACTTACTATTTTTATACAGCCATCATATTAAGCAAGATTTTAACCTTTTTACCTATGGTTATCCATATTTTTAACCATATTTATCAACACCAAATCCCCACATAATCTCTTTATCATCATTCATCATCATATACATATACATAAATAAAGAAAATACAAGATTACATAATCAAAATAACAAAAGGATACGAAGAACAATCTCTATACCACCATTAGTGATGAAAAGATGAGGTTTTTGATGAACAAGACTTGGTTCTTGTTATCAAATCTTTAAATTTAGCAAGGAAACTTCTTGGGTCCTTTGGATAGATGAACACTTCCATGAATTCAGACCTTTAACCTCATGAAAACCCCTTTTCAAAGGTTAAGATCACCTCCAATCTTTATATCTTCAAAGGTTCTTCATCATATGTGTGAATAACATATGATTTCATGGTTAAATCAAGATTAAATGGGTTATTTAGGGTGAGAGTGGGACGAATTTTTGAGAGAGAGGAGAGGGAGAATAGATGGTTTTGCATGTAATGTGTGTGAGAAATGGTTTCAAAGTAGCTTGTTTAAGTGTTTAGTGGTTTTGAAAGACTTCTAGGACAAGTGTCCTTGGTCTTTAAGGAAAAGTTGACACCAAAATGGTGTTAGTAGCTAGTTTGGCCGGTTATGAGTGGGGGTGGGACAAGTGTCCCACTTATCTCATCTCCACTAATTTACGGGTACTCCTCGATTATAGTTTCCTCGATTTGCGTGCCCTCGGGTTGTTTTTCGGAAAACATTTTTATAAATTATGAATCAACGACACAAAACGAATCTAATAAAAATTGTCTCATCAAAAACGGAGTTCGAAAACGTAAATACGTAATCCTAAGGTTTCCGGTTTAGTCGTAAAGGACGTTAAATTATTCACGTAAGTCCTAATCTCTTCTCGTAAATTTGTGAGTTTATGAACCAAATCAAATTTGAAATCCCAAAATAATATTCACGGAGAAATTTATTTCCTGAAATGTCGGACTGTCACCAAAGACGGTGTATGTAAACGTAAGCACGTAACGTAGAGTCCTCCGGTTTAGACGTAGTCGATGCTACTTCAAGATGTAAATCAAATTTTCTTCCCAAAAATGAGTGAGTTCATAATATAACATTAAAATAATAATTTTAAATAATAGTTGAGAATAAAATATCAACAATAAATTGACGGATTGTCACAGATAACACTAAGTCTAGTGTCAGCGAGGTCGGTGTTACCGTCTCCTCGAATGGTTAGTGTTTCGTTTCCCCATGGAATACGGACTAGCTTTTCGTCACAAACAATGACTGCGCGGTATCTCGCTAACCAGTCCATGCCAATAATAACATCAAAACTACCAAGGTTTATGGGGATAAGGTCAATGTTGAACAGATGTTTGGAAAGATTTAAGGTACAACCTCTAATGATAGTGTCAGCATCTACAGTTTTACCGTCAGCTAATTCTACGAAGTAATGGTGATCTAAGCTTGTAGGAATAACTTCTAGTACTTGGCTAAATTCAGTGGATATAAAACTTCGGTCTGCTCCAGTGTTAAACAAAACAGATGCATAACGATTGTTCAATAGAAACGTACCAGTAACGACATTTGAATCAGGGTTGGCTTTTGCATTGCCGACCACGTACACTCTGGACGAAGCTCCTCCACTGTTCTTGTTCTGGTTGGCCCGCTTAGGGCAACTTGGTCTCACGTGTCCTGGTGCTCCACACTCATAGCACACAACTCCCTTCTTGGGTCCATTGTTGTTTCCTCCAACAGCGTAGTGGTTCCCCTGTTGTCCATTCCCGTTCCCACGGGCATTGTATCCACCCCTGTTATTGTAGCTCCCAGTGTTTTGAGTGGGTCGGGCCTGAGTGACAGCATTAACTCGACAGGTTTTAGCAAAATGACCCACTTGTCCACATTTGTAGCAGGTCTGGCATGGGCTATCAACAGTATGATGATAGTTGCACTTTGAGCACAAAGGTTTGGCGCCCACGTACGAGTTAGATCCTATAGAGGTAGCACTATAAACTTGCCCAACATTCTGCTTCTTAGGATGCTGCTGGTGCTGACTGCGAAAATACTCATATGCCTTTTGCTTGTTGTCGGTTTGCCTCTCGGATATGGTACAGACTCTTTTGTTTATCAACTCAGTAGCGAACTCAATGGCATTCTCGACGGTAGTAGGTCGAGATGCGAGCACACTGTCGTGAATGGCGTCTGGGAGTCCACCCACATACTTCTCAATCTTATCTTCCTCCTCCACAAACATTCTGGTGAACATTAGGGTCAACTCTTGGAACCTTTGATTATACTCAGTGATGTCATTGTTCCTGCATCTGAGATCCCACAATTCGATCTCAAGTTTCTTCATTTCTCCCCTTGGACAGTATTTCTCTGTCATTATCTCCTAGAACTCAGTCCAGTTGAGAGCGTAGGCAGTATCGTGTCCAAGAGTAGCAACAACAGAGTTCCACCAAGTAAGAGCACTCTCAAGTAGGGTGCAGGTGGAAAACTTCACTTTGTTCTCTTCTGCACAGTCGCTGATGCAGAATATCGTTTCCAACCTCTCAAACCACTGCATCAGTTCCACCACTCCTTCTTTGCCCTTGTAGTAGGAAGGCTTACATTTCAAGAAATCGGGGTAAGAGCAACCCCTGGTGGTCTGATTATTCCGGCGGTTGTTGGAGTTTTGACTATCGTCTACGTTTCTGCTGGCAGCCATCGCAGATGCGATGCCTTGATCAATCATTTCCCTTAGTTGGGCAGCAGTGATGTTTTGGGTAGCGTCGACATTGTTGGGGTTCGTTCTAGTGATTACCATTTTTCTATAATTATACACAAAAATGAAATCATTAGTTCAAGGTGTTAGCACAGTTTTATATAATTACACGAAAAGAAATTCATGCATAGACTTTGCAACAAATTGGATAACCTGTTTAAAGTTCATAATATAATACGGTACAGGATATAATAAAAGCTAATGAGTACATGACATAAGTCTAGGATAGGAATACAGTACAAAATGCACAACCTGATCCAAGACAGAGCACAACCCACCTGTCTGGGATGGTGGTACATGAAATCTAAAGTACATCATCTATGAATCCCTAATCTAAATAGTACAGTACAAAGATACATCTGATAAAGGAAAGTACAAATACATGAGATCCTATATCATGATAGCCGGGATGCAACCCTAATAGCTTATCATGATGTGCAAAATATCTAGTACATCTAATCTACTGGTGCCTAACGGACTCCTCAGATACGGCTGGTGCCACTGGCGGTGATGAGACGGCTGTCGCCTGCTTGGCAACCTGCATCGCGGTCATGGCAGTCCTGGTCTCCTTGAGCAGTCGGAGTGCCTCTAGGAACTGGTCTCTGAGAGTCTGCTGAACTCCCCTGAGATGAGCGGTCTCTGACGTCAATCCCTGATGACGGACCTCCTGGAGGTCGAAGAAAATAGCAAGAGTCTCCTCCATGGTCAAGAGAGCGGTGTGAGTGTCCGTTTGCTGGTTCTGGAGCAAGTAGATCTGCTCACGAAGGAACTCATTCTCCTCTAGCAACCACTAGAGAGAATGATAAGTAGTAGACCACGCTCCTCGTGCAGCGTGCGCCTCAGCACTCACGGTCCAAGATAGAAGGTCCTGACGCTGTTGTAGAACAGCGCGCTCGGTCTGTCCAGCTGATAGCAGAGCAAGAATATCTGCTACATCCTGGGCCTGGCGTGCGGCCAATGCCGTAATCCGGGCCTGAACGGGGTCAGCATGTCTAGCCCGGTAACCCTCACCTATCTCAAAAGTGGAATCGAGAGGTGCCTCGTACCTCCTTTTACGAGGTGGCAGAGACTCGGGTGCATGGTCCCGTAGCGAAGTCACCAATGGTACAGGTGGTAGGGCAGCAGGAGGCTGGACCTCTTCCCCAGCGGGGGAAATAGGTGGAGTAGAGATGAGTGCCTCAATAGATGCGGCGTCAACAGAAGTGTGACTATCGCCTGAGTCACTGGCAGATAACCATCCACACAAGACGGTCGTTGGGGATACGGCAGCAGGTGTATCGGTAGGTGATGTCATGGTAAATCTGAAAGTAATATAGTTTTAATTGACATAAGTATAAACTTACTCAAGTTAAAAGTTTTGGGAAAAATAATTTAAATTATATAATAGTGCCGTTTTACATGGCGATGTTAAAGGTTACGTTAATACTTATAAGATTAATCAACCAGATGTTAATAATCAATGCACAGTCAATCACACAATCGATGTATGCTCTACATTCTATATGCTTAACTATTCTAGTCCCGAAAATCCCGAAAGATTTTTAAAGTAGTTATAGTCCAGATTATATAAAAAATTTATTTTTATATTTATTTTAAATTTTGTTCTGATTCTCTATAACTATCGCTCTGATACCATTCTGTGACACCCCCAAATTGAGTCAAATGCAACGGAAATAATATTTGGGTGTCACGTAGGTGGATCAACAGCAGACAGAATATAGAGCGACAGATAAAAGATTATCCTTACATTTATTACATGACTGAAAGTGCAAATAGTATTAAAATAGTCTTTAACATTATTCAGTAGTTTGAATTATTCCCCAGTTTATAAAACCCCAAATGAGCTCTATAAATGCAGCCTATCATGATGCTTGACTCCATGCACACCAATACCTGCTTCAGTTTCCTGAGAAAACATGCTTAGAGAGTCAACATAAAGTTGGTGAATTCACACGTTTAATAAAATAAGTTTGGACAATAAATATTCACTGAAGTAGTAATGCACAAAGTATCAATACTTAAAAGTAATTACATTCCCATATTGCCTGAAACTGAGACTTGATAGTTAAGTCCTTAACAAATAAGGACCCTTCGCCTTATAAAAAGGCACCCATAAAAATAATAAGTGCTGACATGTGAAACATCTGTTGTCCTGGCCTAGGCATAGTGAGCATGATTCACCCAGATGGGGACGGTCAATCCCAAATAGATCTATTTATAACATTCAGGTAATTCAATAATTCTAACAGTTTCAGATGCACGGGTCATGCGGGTTCATCTACAATAGGCAATGTAATCAAAGGTTTCACAATTCAATTCATGTCCATAAAATAAAATATGTTGCATGTTTTCTTCCCCATTAAAAGGTTTAAAAGTTTGTCAATATATAAAGTGGGGCCATGAACTCACCTCAGTAGTACAGCAACAAGTCAGTAGATAAATCTGATAAGGATGCTCACGATACAATCAACGACCTAAATAATTATAAGGTCTCAGTAAATGCATAACATAATACATAAAAGTTTCAGAATAAATCTGTGCATGCTTATACTGGTTTTAAGCATTTTATTACGATACTTGTATTTTAGTTCATAGTTGTACAAGTTCTAATAGTATTTATTTTAAGTATAAAATAAATAATCAGGTTAAATTAATTAATCCATTTAATTAATATTTTGTACTTATGTTGTTTATAAAACACTTTAAATATTTATAAAAGGTAGTTTTATATATATTTAAAGTAATAGAAAGTAAATATAATTAATATATTTATTTTATAAGCTAATCATTTTTAATTTATATTTAATATATAAATAAGGTTTATAAAACGTATAACATTTTAATTAAATTCCATGTTTACATAGTGTTTATAATTATTAAATTATAAGTTTGGAAAAATAACAAATGTTATCTTTATTTAAGTTTTACGTTTTAAATAACGGATAGAAATATATAGAAATTTTAGGGTTCGTTACACATTGTATAAATAACGTTTTAGTCCTTCTATTTAAATAATTACCCGCGGTTAATTTACTTTTATACCCCTAGGGTTTCTAAATCTTTCAAGTAATTACAATATTGGTCCCTCCCTAGTTACACATGTAACTAGGGTTTGTTTAAGTTTCATTAAATGGCAAAAATGGTCCCTAAACATTCGGCTTATATTAGGGCTTGTTATAGTTTCACAATTTGGCATTTTTGGTCCTCCAACATTCGGCTAATATTTAGGTTTAATATTAAGTTACACAAATGCCCCCTAGGGCTTGTATAACTTTCGACTAATGGCAAAAATCACCCTTAGGGTTTACTTAGGGTTTGAATAAGTTTGCTAAGTTGGCATAAAAGGTCCCTAGGGCTTATACTATGTTTCGGTAAGTGGCACATGAGATCCCTAGGTTTTCTTAAGTTTACACAAATTACCCTAACGCCATATTAATTCCATTTAGGTCCTTTTATCACCTTGAAGCTTCGGATAGTGTTCAAAACACACCCTTAACTCTCGGCAATTTACAAAAGTGGTCCTATAGTTTATATTTTTGGAAAAATAGGTTTCCATACTTGTCATTTAGATCCCTATACTTTGTAAAATTACAAATCCGATCTGAAAAGTATTATAATTTCCATTTTAACCCGAAATAACATAGATTTACTATTTTAACCCAAAGTTTCATAGATCTTGCATTTTAATACAAAATATTTATAGATCTATTATTTTAAACCCGAAACTTTACAAAGTTATATTTTGACACTAAGAGTTTTATAAAAACATTTTATTTAGTGACAATGAAGATTTATTTAGGAAACTTATTATAGTGATCTTACAACTAAATCTTATAAGGCATAATAGTGAACTTATCATTTTAAGACACCTATAATCGTAAATCTAGTGTTTCTAGTCACATCTAAACATTACAAGATTACCCAATATGGAAACATGGGCTTAAACCCCACGTCCAAAATCATGCATGCTTAGGTTTCCATAGTTTTTTAAGTTTAACTAGATCATGGTGACATGTTCTTCATGGTTGATAAGTTTTTACATCATTTTAAGCCATAGCAAAAATCAAGCCGTGACCTAAAATGAATTTAGGGTTTCATATATTTGTTTCAACATTAACTTTTACTAAGAATAACCATGTGTATGTTAATATATATGAAAGTAAATGTATAGAATGATAGGTTTTAGATTTGACTTACTTGTTCAGTTAGGTTTAGGAGTGATAGGAGAATGAGTAAGAACAAGAGATAAGCTTTAAACAATGGAGGTCTTGGTGACTTAAAACAAGCCGTGGGCTTCAAGGAGTAGAACTAGGGCTTCTTTCTTGCTTCAATGATCAAGGTACTTGTAGGATGAGTTAATGATTAACCTTCATATAGTATGAGACATAATCTAAGAGTAGTAAATAAACTTGAAGGTTTGAAAATGGTGGAAAATGGTGTTTAGCCGTAGGCTTTAGAGAGAGAGTGAAGGTGATGGAGTGAAATGTGATTGCAAGTGAATTGTGTTGTGTGTGTTGTGTATGTTTCGGCTAAATCAAGGAAAGAGAAGATCCAATGAGATCTTTGTACCTAGTACCTTGTATCTTTCTAAGATATACATAGGATTTAGTTTGATATACTTGTTAGCTTATTCCCCACATGCAAAAAATAGCAAATTGACTTTCCTTCCTATTTTACAAATGTTGCCATGTGTTTTGAGGTCAAAAGGGACAAGACATGACTTGGTATAGTGTTTAAGCATGGTGTGTGTAAGTAGTGTGTAAGAAAAGCATGGTTATGTAAGAAAGTAGGATTAGCATAGTGTATTTGTGGGAATACACATGCTTATACTTGTAGGCTAGCTACACAATGATGAATGTGTAACCATGTTCACATATACACGGCATGTATATGCATGTGGGAGGGTTTTTGATAATTTTTGCCAAGTGTTGTATGAGAATAATAGCCCTTGTTTAATATTGTATGCATTTGTTGAGTTGTAGGTATTTTTGTTGAAGCTTTTAGGTAATTTAGTGAAAGTGTATATTAAATACATCACTATAATTAATTTACTTAAATAAGGTAAATAAATGACAATGTAAAATAATGTACATTATTTTAAAGTGTTAGGTGTTTATTCCTTTTATGTAATATATGTAAATATGTACATATAAAATAAATCTAAGTACTTAATAAATAAATTAAGTAAAGTTACAGTTTATCCCAAAAATATGTACTGAGGTGATGAGTCTATTATTCATCAAGTGGCCAGTCAGTTGCCAGAGTAATCAATAAATGACTAAGAGTTCATATAAATATAAAATAAATATGAAAGGTAGTATGACAAAAGGTATATGATTAAAAATAAGTCATATAAAGGTAGAATTATATAGATTCCAAAAATAAATAGTATAACAGTTGAAAAGTCAATAAGGTAAAATCAGAGGTTTTACAATGCGGGCTTCTATCGTCGATTCATTCAAGATTTTTCTAAAATCGCTCGCCCGATGACCCACCTCTTGGAAAAAGATACTCCTTTTATCTTTTCTAAAGAGTGTATTGACTCCTTCAATCTTCTTAAGGACAAGCTAACTAAGGCACCGGTCTTGGTTACCCCTAATTGGGAGCTACCTTTTGAATTGATGTGAGATGCTAGCGACTTTGCCATTGGAGCGGTTTTAGGAAAAAGAGTGAACAAACACTTCCAACCAATCCATTATGCTAGAAAGACAATGACGGGGGCTCAATTGCATTATACCACTACCGAAAAAGAGCTTTTAGTTGTAGTGTATGCATTTGAAAAGTTCCGCCCCTATCTTGTCCTTTCCACCACAATTGTGTACACCGATCATTCCGCGTTAAAGTACTTGTTAACTAAACAAGATTCTAAGCCAAGACTTCTTCGTTGGGTTTTGCTCCTTCAAGAATTTAAAATTGAAATTCGTGACAAGAAGGGAGCCAAAAACCTAGCCGCGGATCATCTTAGTAGACTTGAGGATCCTTATCAAGGGGATCATCTGAATCAAGAGATCAATTACTCTTTTCTCTTGAAGCCTTAATGTCTATCAATTCCAATCTTGATGACACCCCGTGGTTTACGGACATTGCAAACTACTTAGCGGGTGGTATTCTCATCAAAGGGTTAACATCCCAACAAAAGAAGAAGTTCTTTAAAGATGTTAAGACTTACTTTTGGGATGACCCTTATCTCTTCAAACAATGTGTTGATCTGATTATTCGTCGGTGTGTTGATGGACCAGCAGCTTTGGACATTCTCGAAGCTTGCCATAAAGGACCCACCGATGGTCACTTTGGTCCCAACTACACCGCTAAGAAAGTGTTTGAATCGGGATTCTATTGGCCCACCATTTATCGTGACGCTCACGAGATGGTTAAAAATTGTGATGCTTGCCAACGCCAAGGCAAGATCACACATAAAATGAGATGCCTCAAAATTTCATCCAAGAGTGTGAAATCTTTGACGTATGGGGCATCGACTTTATGGGGCTATTTCCATCATCCAAAGGGAACAAGTACATCCTCGTAGGCGTTGACTACGTATCTAAATGGGTTGAAGCAAAGGCTCTCCCTACGAACGATGCGAGGGTGGTTGTGAACTTTTTGAAGCAGCTTTTTGCTCGATTCGGTGTTCCTCGTGCTATCATCAGTGACCGCGGGACTCATTTTTGCAATGATCAATTTGCTCGAGTCATGGCTAAGTACGGTGTCAATCACTGTCTTTCCACCACTTATCATCCTCAAACAAATAGTCAAGCTGAGATATCTAACCGTGGATTGAAGCGAATTCTTGAGCGTACTGTGGGAGAGCATCGTGCCTCGTGGGCCGATAAGTTAGATGATTATTTATGGGCTTTCTGTACCGCATATAAGACTTCGATTGGTTGCACACCATATCGTCTTATGTACGGGAAGGCTTGCCACCTCCCTATTGAGCTGGAACATAAGGCGTACTGGGCCTTGAAGTGGGCCAATTTTGACATCAACAAAGCCGGTGATCTTCGGAAGATTCAACTCAACGAGCTAAATGAACTGAGGAATGAAGCTTATGAGAACTCATTGATCTACAAAGAGAAGACCAAGATCATCCATGATGCAAGGATTAAGAACCGAGAGTTCCACGTTGGTGATCAAGTTTTACTCTTTAACTCTCGGTTGAAGATCTTCTCGGGCAAGCTGAAGAGCCGTTGGTCTGGTCCATTCACCGTCCCCAAAGTCTTCCCATATGGCTCCATTGAGCTTTCTCAGCCAAATGGGCCCAATTTTAAAGTGAATGGCCAGCGTGTAAAGTTGTACTTTGGTGCGAACATCTCTCAGGAGATGATTCCATCCCTCACCACGTTTCCCTTGAATTTGTTCTGGGTCGAGTCAGGCTCGTGACTCGGTTAACAAAAACAAGCGCTTCTTGGGAGGCAACCCGTTGATCTATCCATTATCGTTTTCATAATAAGTGTAGGGGGAGCCCCGTATGTGTTAGTTGTCTTGTTTCTTATCATGTGCAGGGATTAAAGCTTCAAAGATCCATTCTCGATGACATTTGACGAACCGTAATCCCGTGTACCCGTCTTCCTGGTTCTATCCTAAAGTATCGTGATTCAATAATTCATATCTTATATGTCACATTGAAATCACTATAGTTGTCCTTTCCTTAGCAAGATTTAAGCAAAGTGCACAATGTCCTAAGTGTAGGGGAGTTTACTCCCACATGCTTAAACATTAAGGACAATGTTTATATCAAGTGTAGGGGGGACTTCTATCGAAGTAAGTGGGCTTTTCGACATTTTTCAAAATTTTTAATCTATTTTGGCCTTGTATTTTTCCTTTGCTATCGTTATTTACTTTCTTTGCTAGAATAAATTTTCAATAAAGTGGTTTTAAATTTTTCAAAGTCGTGAATATTTTGACTCAACCCGAGTTTACTTATCTACGTTTACTCTAGCTAGTATCCTTAACGTGTTTAAGTCAAGTTTTTGCTAGGCTTTTATATAGGGAACTTTAAAACGCGAAAGTCTTAACTCTCACGGGTTAAGAACAAGAACTTTTCGAAGTTCCTATAATTGATCCTAGAGAGTCGTTTATCAAGGGAACTTTAAAATGCGAATTCTAAACTTGAAAAAGTGTAAGAGTTTGCAAGATCCTATAGATGACTCGAAAACCCAAAACTTTGATTTAATTGGCTAAGCATCCACGAATCTCATTCCTTGAGATTTTAAATTGTGGAGAACGAGAGATGATAGAGTCACTTATAAGTTTGGTATTCTTTCGTGAATTTATGTGAGTTGATTATAAGTTTTTTCTCCCATCGCTTGTTAATAAATTTAATTGCAATAAATAAGGTTGCACGATTTGAAAAGTTACTTAGCTTCTAGCACAAGATCGTTTAAAAGTTGCTCGGTATTAATTAGAGTTCATAGCCAAGGCATAACTTATTGAAGAGGGATGCGAAGATTGACGAGTCCGAAAAGGTCCTAACAAGACATGAGGGCTACATTTTGTTGCTAAAGATCCAAAAGTGATGTGAAGAATCATTTATCAAAAATCAATATGAAGGATAGAGAAACACGACGAAAATCAAATACTCCCCTAAAGATCATGGAGAAGTCTATCCAAAAAGACCCTAATAAGGTATGAGGATAAATAGATCCAAGTCCTAAAAGGAGGCGGATCGTTGTATATCAAAGTCCAAAATAAATACTGGAGAAAAATGAAGAAGTCGTGGTCCAAGTAAGAAGAATCTCTCAAAAACTTCAAGTGAAGAAATTCCTATTATGAAGAAAAGACCATAATTTCAAGAACGTCTCTCAAGATTCGAAGTATGAAGTCGCTGCCAAATATCGGTCCGAGAAAGGTCTCAAATCGTGAAGCGAGTTCTGCCATGATATGAACTTTAAGAGGCCTCGAGAAGCAGTTTTAAAAGATTTTGTCCTTTAGCTAACTATTGATTAAATCATCCCACTTTATTTTAGCCTAAATAACTATCGAAATAAGTCAAACAATGCATCCTCGTGATCATTTAAGACAATATTATAATATAAGAGATACACCTAGGAATAAGGGAGTCTAAGTAAATAATTGGGCCACATGAGTTCGTGTTAGTTTGCTAACTTATAATAACAATGATCTCGTTTTTAAGCTTGGTATGGGGAACGTGAAACTTGAGGATGATGAACATTCATGACGGCCAAAACCCCAATGTAAGTCTTTGATTTCTTTACTTGTTTTGTTCTTTTAGTTTCCTTAGTGTTTAGTATTTAATAAAGGCCAAGGTGGGTTATTTATGATGAAAAATGTAAACCGTGCTTTCAAATTAATGCATTTCATGAGGGCATTGCAATGGTCAAGTGTAGGGGATTTAATAAGTGTGAAAACACTTATCCTTTTACCACTTATTTCCAATAATAACAAGACCAAAACGTGTATTTTATGTCGTAAAAGTCGGAGTTATGCGTGGTTTGTGTTTTTATTGTGTTTCAGGATAAAAATATGAAAAAGGAAGAAATCACTGGCTATCACGGGCTTTTATCGAAGAAAAAGACAAAAGACGAGGTCAAAAGATCAAGAGTGCATAAAGAACGGAAGTCCAAGGCCTATTCTGAAGATTTATCAAAGAAAAAGTCTAAAGATGGAAGTTTAATTAAGTCGAAGAACTCAAGTCTAATTATAGAAGAAGATTATAAGACAATTTCAATTTATGTCGACAAATCCCGAGACGACATCGAGAAAGACAAAGAAATTAAATCGAGTCGAGACGAGAAGAAAGAAAGAAGGAAGCATAAACACTTAACCTCCCCACCTCCTATAAATACCCTCCTAATATGTCATTAGGAGGGTGTTAGTTGTTAGTTAGTTTTTAGTCTTTTTAATTTTTAAGTTTTAAGTGTGTTTTTATTTTCTTCTCTCTAGTTTTTTAAGCTTATCAAACATTAATCTTGTAATCTTTTGATCTTAATCTTTAATCAAATCAAGCTTATTTCTTAATTCTCATTCTACCTTTCTTAATCTTTTTAATCTTGATAACCATGTAGTTTATTTTAATTTTGTTGACGATTTGATTATGTAGCTTATTTGATTGTGCTTATTGAATTGGTGATTTTTAAAGTTTTAGATTAAAAGTGCTTATTTTCTTAATTTTTATGATTAATAGTTCTTAAAATAAGTTGATTTTGATAAGTTTAATATTTTGATAAAAAGTTGATTTTCAATATTTAGATTATTTAGTGTTTTAATAGTTTTTAAATTGTGGCTTATTAGTTTTTCTTAAAAATCTTGTTGGTTAAAGTTTTGGTAAGTGCTTATTTTAGATTTGCTTATTTGCTTTATATTTGTATTATCCGGGTTTCTTAAACCCTCATATTCCGTATAGCAGCCATAACAGAAGATTCAGGATAAGCCCTCTAAATTCAGTTTTCCGGAAAAGCTTTACAAACATCCAATTGCGGATAAGCCTTTTTGTTACACATTCTGGATAAGCAACTTAATTAAAGATTCCGGATATGCATCTTCATCAGTAATTCCGGATAAGCTCAAGTTATAGTATTCCCGATGTAAGTTTGGACATTTATTCCGGATAGTTAAAGATTCCGGATAAGGATCATTATTTGATTCCGGATATGAAGCATTTCCCAAATTCCGGATAAGCCACCAAACACCCAATTGCAGATAAGACTCAAAAGTCTTATTCCGGATAAGTGATCAAACAAAGATTCCGGATAACCTCCCGAAACCATATCCCGGATAAGCACCCCCACAGGTATTCCGGATAACATTCCGGATTGTCATAGCCTACGAATTCTGGATAACCTGCAACACTTATTCGGGATAAGCTGTCGAAGAAGGATTCCGGATAAGGTTTTGATATTTCCAGTTTTTAATTTAAACTTAATTTTTCCCGCCTTTTTACTTAGCATTATTCTAACTTGTCTTGTTTTAGTTTAAATTCTAAAGTTTACATTTTTTATAAGTTTTCATCATTTACTTTTTAATTTTTAAAGTCTTTATTTTTAGTTTAAATATTTTCAAGCTTTCATTTTTACTTATTTACTCAACGACATTTTCACTTTTAGTTTAAAATAGATAATCAAACCTTTTTATTTTCCACCAAGAACGACTGAGTCGCACTTTTGACTAGTAATCAATTCGAAAAGACTGGATTAACGAACTTTCATAACTAAGTGAAAACCTAGTTATTAGGTTTCATTCTCGAAATCCTGGATGATATGATTAAAGTTGGTCATTCTATGGGCTATGAGATGGAAGGTTTTTCGAAGGATATCGAACATATCATTGGTACACAAGAAGCCGGTGCCGACTCTTAATGAAGATTCTCTCTCTCAATATTCAAGGTCTTGGCCATAAGACCAAAAAGGGTGGGTTAACGAGTTAAATAATAAACATGGAGTTAGTTTTCTAGCTTTGCAAGATACTAAATTGGATAGTGTCTCACATATGGACGTCACGTTCTTGTGGGGTAATTCTAGTTATCAGTTCGTAGTTAGTGGTTCGGTTGGTAATTCAGACGTTATTTTATGTGTTTGGGAGGATTCTATTTTTAAAAATCACAATGTCTCAATTTCTGATAATTTCATTGCTTTATACGGGACTTGGCTCCCTACTAATTCGAAGCTTCTAATTGTTGTGATTTATACCCCTCAGTCTCTGTCTCTTAAACGTATGTTGTGGGATTATATTTCAGGATTGTTCAATAGATGGAAATAGGTGACTATCGTTTTAGGAGACATTAATGATGTTCGGTGCGAAGAAGAAAGACTTGGTACCATTTTCCATCCTCCTTGTGTAAGAGAGTTCAATCAGTTCATTTCCTCTTCTTGTCTTTTGGAAGTCAAGATGGATGGTTACTCATTCACGTGGTCACATCCTTCGGCTACAAAAAGGAGCAAATTGGATAGATTTCTGGTTTTGGAAGGTATCATTTCTAAGTTTCCTACTATCACATCTGTTTGTCTCGATCGTCATTTATCAGATCATAGGCCTATTCTCCTTAAGGAGATTCATTCAGATTTTGGTCCCACGTCATTCGGGTCTACCATTCGTGGTTTGATCGTGATGGTTTTGATACGATGGTGGAACAAGCGTGGATATCATTTTCTCATAGAGACAGCAATGGGTTGATTCGGTTTAGAAAAAACTTCAAGACTTGAAGAAGATTATTCGCGTTTGGATTAAGGTTTCAAAGGATGTCCGGGTGGGTGTTAAAAATGCTATTTTGGAAGATTAGGTTGTAATAGACAAAGAACTATACAAGGGCGTTATCTCGGATGAGTTGTTTTCTAAACGAGTGGACCTTAATCGCAAACATTATGAGTTGAAACATATGGATCTTAAAGATGCTGCGCAAAAGGCTAAAGTTAAATGGGCGATTAAGGGTGACGAGAACTCTAAATTTTTTAATGGAATCACTAATAAGAGATGTTCTCAATTAGCTATTCCTGGCGTTTTTGTTAGTGGTGATTGGTGTACGTCCTCGAACACTGTCAATGAGGCTTTTTATGATCACTTTGCTTCATGTTTCCAACAGTCGAATGATGCTCGGTTCAAATTAAATATGTCTTTCCCTAACCGTTTTTCTCATGATCAAGTCTAGGATTTGGATATGGACATCTCGTAAGATGAAATCCGTACATCAATGTGGGATTGTGGTGAGAGCAAATCTCCAGGCCCAGATGGTTACACCTTTGAATTCTTTAGATGGTATTGGAACTTTATAGGTCCGGACTTTTGTTTAGTTATGGCTTTTTTTATAAATGCAGTTTTCCGAGAGGTCGTAACTCGTCTTTTATCGCTTTGATTCCCAAAGTTTCGGATGCCAAATTTGTCGATGACATTCGTCCAATCAGTTTGATCGGCCATGTTTACAAAGTGGTGACTAAGATTCTTGCTAATCGTTTGGCCAAGGTTATTTCGGATCTTGTGTCCAACACACAGTCGACCTTTGTGTTGTCCCTTGTAAATTGTTATTACTTATCAACCTTAAGTAATAACTCTTTACCAAGACTCAAGTGTGTTGTTTTAACAAAAGATAAGAACTATGAAAAATTAAAACAACAATACCAATAACTTTAAAACGTATAGACTTTTATTAGAATCAAATAAAGAATCTATAACCCACTTTGTTTGCCGAATAACAAAGTGGTTTAATGACAATGGGTTGTGATCTCCTCTACTTAAACGTATAACCAAAGTTAAAGTCTAAGCTTCAATCTAAACGTTCATATGCTTCTTGGCTATATGGTTTAGTTGATATCGAGAGAGAAAGGTTTTCCAGAGTTTTTACTCTTGTATTGGTTAACGCTTTCTCTCTCAATGTACACTCCTTTTATAGGCAATGTAAACTCGAGTTTGTATTTGCATGTTTCAATGCATGGGTTTATCCAGTGGGTGGTTGATGCCCATGCTGGATAAACAGTACAAAGTACATATTAAACTAATCTAGAAAAGATAAAGGTTGTACTTATATCAAAGTATACAAGCAACCTACTTTGACTTATCTTTTCCCGCCTAATGCAAACCATCAGAATACTATAGAGTCTTCAGTATCCTAGAGGAGATCGACATCATTCAGTTTGGTATTGTCAAACTAAACTGAACTGAAAGCCCTTCTTCAGACTTCAGTCCTTTGTCTTCAGCAACTAGACCGCCTAGTATTTGAAGCGAAGACTCCTTTGTCTTCTAAGTTAACTGGAAGGGGAATGCTGAACGTTCTTCAGCTACAAAGTATTCAGTAGGAACTTTGTTCCTCTGGTCATCCTTCAGCAGACCGGCCTTACTGCTGAGCGTGAAACACTTAGGGGATTTTATATTCAAATCCTAGAGTTGCTTCAGGGTCAGTAAATACTGACCCAACAATCTCCCCCTATTTGGATATACAAATAGCCTAATCTAATGTCATTAGTAAGTGAGCATAACAATTTCTTCTTACTTGCACTGAACAATAAACTACGTATAAACTTCAGATAATCATTTATTCCTGAAACATTACAAATTACAACAAAAATATTACAAATGATTATTCAGTCTTCCTTAGGCCTAAGTTCTTTAATGATGGGAGTCTGAGTTGATGGATCCGAGTTTCTGTGATCCAATATAGCAAGAAAGCACATGCTGAAGGTTCTAGCAGCATCAATATGTCCAGGACCTCCATGCTGAGAGTAAAAGATCCTTTGAACATTCGAGAGAAGTTCATTGTTCATTTCATCGAGGTCACTTATGCCCAGAAAGTCTTGACATTCTCGATGATTGAACATTATCATTCCCAGTTCTGGTTCGTCTAGTACATGGCCAGGGAGATGATTTTGAAACTAAACAAGGCCTTTGTATTTCTTTGTAGTGACAAAAATGTCACCCACTCCAGGTTGAATCAGATTAGCTCTTTTGTTCAGTTCCAGTATAGGATCTTGATCCTCTAGAGAAACTTGAGTGCTGATGTTCAGAATCTCACCCAGTTTTTCATGATTTCTCATAAAGTGCTCAATTCTGTTGGGAACTTCATCCCATCTCTTGGATTTACTTTTCTCAATCTTCACACTCATTTTAGTCCCCTCAGTGTAGGAAAGTTCTTTTCCTTAGAAGTTTTCAATGATCTCATCAGTTCCATCACCCCTATAGAAATTGAGATGAATGTCACCTCTGCTGGTCATCATATCAACATTGGTGATTGGTGAGAGATTTCTTTTGTTCAGCCTTGTTATACAAACTTTTCATATAACATTTTCTTCTTGAAAAGACTTTCTACTTCATCTTTTCCTATTTGTTCATACAAGCTTAGCTTCAGATCTCTGAGCTTTTATTCTTGTTGGAGCTTTTACAACTTGTCAAGTTCTTCCTGAGTGGCCACCCTAGCTTTGATCAGTCGATCATTAAAAGTAAAATCTCCTTTGTTCTTGGGTATTAAGGGAGGTGAACCACTATCAGTTGTTTCTTCAGTTGTGGTCAGCCCATCCAAATGATCATTTTTGGCTGATGACTCCCCTTACCCTTTGCTGGGCTCTTTTCAATAATTGGTAACTCATAGAAAACAGATTGTTTCTGAGCCTTATTTTAGACATGTTTCCGAAAGAGCTGATGGATGGTGTTTTTCTCCCCCCCCCCTTCAGCAGAAGACTGCCCAGCAGCTTCTAATGACCCACCAGCAGGGAAGAGGCCACAAAGATGATCACGAGTGGCAGATACCATGGCCAGCATGGCCGGAACAGTTTCAAGAGAATTTAATTTCTGTTGAACCTCATCAGATATGGTCGGCTTTTGTTTCTCCAGCAACGCCACTCTATCTTTTATCTCGGACAAAGAATCACACAAAACATTAACTTGGCCAGGCATAGGTGTGAATTCTGGTGGAAATTCCATGGAAGCACCGTTGATGGAATCCATAAGAGATGACATCTCTTGCTTTAAGGAAGTGGTGGTGGCCATATCTTTGATCAGTGGCTTCAAAGCAGCAATGATGACATCCTTGATTTGTTCCACAGAATGAGGAATTGGTCTTACCTTAAGAGATGAGATTTCGGTATCAGCAAGCACATTTTCTTCCTTCAGTCTAGCCACCGGTGATTGAAGAATCAACACTTGATTTGTTAATTCTTTTACTTGTTTAGTTCGGGGTGATGGTGGCTTTGGTGTTATATCAGCAATCTCTTCATCACTGTCATCAAGGTTGACTGGAATTCTTTCACTAAACACTAGTTCCTTTTTCCAAATCATCACCAGACATACTGAATACAAAGGAAGGCAAGTGTCCCACCTTGGCGCCAGTAGTGAGATTCACTTCCTTGGGTGTCTTCGGAGCATCACTACCAGTGTGAGGATCAGTTTCAAGTCCTTCACCACCAAGGTTATTTTTACCTGATGGATCCTGAGAAAGAGTCCTTGATAAGTTAAGATCAATGATAATATTTTTGGTTCCTTCAGTAGGACCTTGTTGTGGGGGAACTACATCATTAGAAACAGATAGGCCAGGGTCAGCATCAGCTATTGGATTTGCTGACACATCATTCCCTGATGCTGACTCAGAGTGACAAATGATAGAAATTGGTAATGAAATAGGAATTGTATTCAGATTGAAAGTACTTACCAATGCTGACTCCATACTACTGAGCTAAGGGTGAGCTCCATCTTCACCCTTCTCTCCTAAAGAACTTGATAGAGGGGTTGCCTTCTGGGCCTCTTTATGCATGTCATCTCCAGCAGAGACTGAAGGTGACGGCTGGCTGGGGTTCTTGTCCTTGGCCAAGGACTTTTTCTTCTTCAAAACATGGCCTTGGGATTCATCAACAATCTTCTTTGATGAAGATTGTGTGAGGGCTTTCCTCTTTCTAGACTCACGTTAATCTTCTTAGTATTAACTGACGTTTGCTTCTGATGAGGTCCAGATGAAGCTCCAGGCTTTTTGCCTTTCAGATCCACTTCTCCAGTTGGAGGAGTGTCTTTTGGAGCTTTGTACACTATTGGACCATCTGCTGAGCAGATGTCTAGCATGGGTTGTGTAAAAGGAGGATCAACGGTGCTGAATGGAATGTTCCAATGAGTAATATCAAATGGTCGAAAAATTAGTTTATCTCCGTTGATTTTAGAAAAGTCATCACCAAGATGGTCAGTAAAGAGGAGAGATAGAAATCTGGTGTAAACAACGTTTTTCTCCAGCTTCCCATGGAGATCTTCAAAAATAATCCGCCCAAAATCAGCTTTAATTCCCTTGTCCAGACAATATAAAATAATAGCATCTTTTTGGTTGATCTGGTCAAGGCCTCCAGTTCCCCCCCCCCCCCCCCCCCAAACATTCAATAAGAATGGACATCAGCAACTTCCACCTTGGTGGCAAACAACTTCTTTTTAACCCCCCCTTTCTCAGTAATCTCTTCAGTATACCTAATTTCTTTAAAGAAATATTTAACAATCATAAAATTATCAGGTATAGCCTCATAATCACTAGGGTTTTCCAAATAATTTAGACCCAAAACCTTTCTAAATAATTTTAACCCAAATCTACCATGAATCCCAACAGTGGTAGAATCAAACTCAATAGACTTGTTGTTGTTAGAAGCCTCTGTTGTGAACCAAAATTCTTTTAAGACATTTTGAAACATCATACAAGGATCCTCAAATAATGCATACCTTAAAACACTTTTGGACAAGTAAGTCATAACTTGTTCCCTAGGAACAGACTTAATGGATTCAGGTTTGAGTAAGGTGATGTTGTTGGGCTTGAAGATGATATCTTCAATGGGAAAAGTCACATGGGTGGATGGGTTGAGTGTGATCTTTGCAACCTTTAGGGAAGAAGATGATTCATCCATTTTTGTTTTTGTTGTGTGTTTTTTAAGAGAGAGAGAGTTTGTGTGTGTGTTTTGGATGAAAAGATTTGTAAGCGTGGAATGAAATCCAATTGTAAGGGATTATATAAAAAATTGAACTGATTTGTAAAAAGTTTTTAAAACCATTTGAAATTTTTTAAATCTTTTAGGGTTTCTTTTGCACATTTGGCACAAACTCTTTCATTAATGTTCTACAAAAAGTATGGTTTTTGTTGCTTTGAACACTGAAACGCCCCTTGTGTCAGGGAGTTGTTGACTGTGGATGGAGACGTTTGAAATTTCCTTAATTAACAAATGACACCTTTTTGAAAGAGTGTTTGTTTTATTCACAAGAAAATTTAATGCCATTTAAGACTTTTCATCACATGATTGATTTGCTTTAAATGTTGTTGCTCAGATATGCTGAAACTGATGGCAATACTTGTGAGCTTCAGTGCGTCAGATGAGGCGACAAAACCCCATATACATGTTCACATAAGTGAACAAGACATATGACATTGCACGCTCTTCTACTCAGGCCTAGCTACTCAATTGTATTAAAATTGTGTTCAGCATTTGCTGAAGGAACCTTTTGATGACTAGTGATCATTTGTTCAGCTTTAGTGAATTAGATAAGGCGACAAAACATCATATGATAAACATATGACATTGCACACTCCTTTACTCAGACACTCCTACTTAGCATTGATCAAAATCTTTTAAGAAATGCTGAACCTTCATGCTTCATCAGTGAGTGCTGAAGGTTCAGGTTTTATATCATCAATGTTCAGCATATCCAAGCTCCAGTAACAATCTTTTGAAAGTTAGTTCATCCAGTGGTTTAGTGAAGATATCAGCCAATTGATACTAAGTGGGGATGAAATGTAATTCAATGCCCCCTTTCACAATATGATCTCTGATAAAGTGATATCTGATATCAATGTGTTTTGTTCTTGAGTGAAGGACTGGATCGTTGGATATTGCAATAGCACTAGTGTTATCACAAAAGATTGGTACCTTTTCATATTCTATGTCATAATCAACCAGTTGGCTTTTCATCCAAAGAACATTGGCACAACATCCAGCAGCTGCCACATATTCAGCTTCTGCTGAAGACATGGCAACTGTTTGTTGCTTTTTAGCACTCCAACACACAAGTTTGCCACCTAGCAATTGGCAAGCACCAGATGTGTTTTTTCTTTCCATATTGCATCCAACATAGTCAGAATTTGAATACCTCTTTAGATCAAAACCTGAGGATTTAGGGTACGAAAGACCTAGACTTGGTGTACCTTTTAGGTTTCTGAAGATTCTCTTTATAGCAGTAAGGTGTGATTCCTTTGGATCTGCTTGGTATCTTGCACAAAGGCATGTATAGAATTGAATGTCGGGTCTGCTTGTAGTTAGGTATATGAGTGACCCAGTCATACCTCTATACTAAGTCTCATTGACTGATTATCCATTGAGATCAGGTCCTAAGTTGTTAGGGGGTACCATTGGAGTCTTCACTGAAGCACAGTTGATATCATACTTCTTCAGCAGATCCTTGACATATTTTTCTTGATTGATGGAGATGCCTTGGTCAGATTGTTTAATCTGAATACCACGTAAGTATGTGAGTTCTCCCATCATACTCATCTCAAACTTGCTGGTCATAAGCTTGGCAAATTATTTGCAAAGTTTCAAGCTTGTTGAACCAAGATTATGTCATCCACATAAATGAGTACCAGAATGGTGTTAGATTTAGATTTATAGACCAACAAAGTGTTATCTATTTTTCCTTTGACAAACTTATGTTCAATGAGATATGTTGAGAAAGTTTCATACCATGCTCTTGGAGCTTGCTTTAGTCCATACAAAGCTTTATAAAGCTTGTAGACATGATTTGGGTATTTACTACTCTCAAAGCCAGGAGGTTGTGTAACATAAACTTCTTCTTTTAGGTCACCATTTAGGAATGCACTTTTGATATCCATATGATAGATGATGAAGTTCATGTAAGTGGCATAAGTAAGGAAGATTCGTATGGCTTCCATACGTGCAACTGGAGCAAAGGTTTGATCAAAATCAACACCAGGCTCTTGATTGAATCCTTGGGCCACCAGCCTAGCTTTGTTTTTGGTCTCCACGTTGGTTTCATCTCTTTTGAGCTTGTAAATCCATTTGGTTCCAGTGGTTGATTTTCCATATGGAAGAGGAACCAATTTCCAGACTTCGTTTCTTTCAAATTGATTTAGTTCCTCTTGCATGGCATCCACCCATCCAAGTTGTGCGAGTGCTTTAGAAACCTTTGTAGGTTCAAATTCTGAAAAAAGGTTTTCATAGAGGCATTCTCTAGATGAAGCAACACTCAGTTTCTTTGCCATAGATCTAGTGACTCTACCTTCACCAGGATTGCCTATTATGTTCACCAGTTGTATGTGACTATTATTAGTTCAATATTTTTGTGGAGCTGGAGAATAGGCGTTGTTATCATGATTAGAGATAGAACTTGGAAGTCTATGATATGGACTTGGACTTGGATTATCTCTAGTGTCTGCTGAAGGATATTCAATAGACAAAGGTTCAGTCAATGGAGGGCTTCCTTCTTGGTCAGAAGCAACACATCCAAGACCTAATTCCCTAGAGATGGTAGGAGAGCTTTGAGCAAAGGGCTCAGATTGTTCATCAACATCTTCATATGATAGATCATTTTGATCATGTGTGTCAGCATGCTGATTGTTTTGAACCTAACCATTTTGGTCATTTTGAGACTGATCATTATTTGATTGGCAGCCATCAGTATTTGATACTGAAGGATTTCCTTTTGTAGGACTTGTCATATCTTCAAATGGATCAATATGAGGAACTGAGTTGCTTGTTTGATATCTTTGAGAAGGCTCATGATGTTGAAATTCATCTGATGGATAATTGTGAGATTCATGAATATGAAGTTCATCATCTGATGGATTTGTAAATTTTAGAGCTTCAGAGCTTTCATTGAATGTGATGTGATAAGTTTCTTCAATACATTGTCTTCTTGTGTTGAAGACTCTATATGCTTTAGATACTAGAGAGTATCCAAGGAAGTAACCATCATCAGATTTTTCATCAAACTTTCTAAGGTGATCCTTGTGATTGTGAATGAATACTGGACACCCAAACACATGTAAGAATGAGATGTTTGGAATTATCCCCCTGAAGACTTCATAGGGAGTCTTCATGTGTCTCTTCATAATGGTGGATCTATTTTGAGTGTAGCAAGCAGTGGCTACAACATCAGTCTAAAAGTGCTTAGAGAGAGCAGATCCAGCACGCATTGTCCTTGCTGCTTCAATCAAAATTATGTTCCTTCTTTCAGCCACACCATTTTGTTCAGGTGTGTAAGGAGATGAGAAATTTTCGGAAATTACTTTGTCATCACAGAATTTGATCAGTGTTTGATTTCTGAATTCCGTGCCATTGTCAATTCTGAGTTGTTTGACATGAGTGTCATTTTGATTTTCAACTCTTTTGATGAAAGACATAATGGAATCTGGTGCATGGCTTTTCTTTGTCAGAAAATATACCCAGGTGTACCTAGAGTACTCATCAACAATGACAAGTGTATATTTTTCATGACAAATGGCCCTAGGTGATACTGGGCCAAATAAGTCCATGTGAAGCAAGTGAAGACTTACTTTGATTGAGAAGGTTTGCTTTGTTTTGAAACTGGCCCTATGGTGCTTCCCTTTTCACGTGCTGAGCATGGTTTGTCCTTGGAATAGACAAGTGAAGGAAGACCAATAACAAGATTTTGTTTTGCCAACAGAGTTATTGTTTAGAAATTAAAATGTGAGAGCCTCTTATGCCAAAGCCAGTTGGTAATGTTGGAAGCTTTAGCAAAGAAACATGTCTCTTGAGTAGAGTTCATTTTCATGACATAAACATCTTTGACTCTAGGAGCAATCATCACAATTTCATGATTGGAGTTGAAGATTGTACCTTTTTTGTCATCAAACAGCACTAGATACTTTGCATCACAATGTTGACTGATGCTGATGAGGTTGTGCTTCAATCTATTGACATATGCTACCCTTGTGAAAACTATACTATTGCATTTCACTGAACCAAATCCTTCAGTTGTAGTTGATGAGTTATCACCAAAAACAACTTTAGGACCTTGTTCCTCCTTATACTTGTGCAGATAACTTTTGGTGCCAGTCATATGCCTTGAGAAGCCACTATCTAGGTACCAAATAGGCGTCCTGAGATCACACTACTTAATTTAAGGAAATGGTCAGTTTTGTTTTGAAACCCACCTTTAATGGGTGGGGGTTTTAGATCTGGAAGTTGTTCTAGATCTAGAGGTTCCTCTTGATGAGGATGTATGTGATTGCTAAGAAGAAGAAGAGGTCTGAACAACTTTAGCTTTCTTAGCCTAGAGGGCTTCACCTCTTCTGAACCACTCTATATGATTGTGATCAGATGTAGTGTGGACATTGCTTCCTCAAGTTTCACAACATTTGGTAATAGAGTTTGGGTTTCTTGGTTTAATACCTCTTCTGAGTGAGATAATTCGATTATGTCCATCAGTGTCATGGTCATAACTTCCACAAATATTACAAACAGTGTAATAGTGACACTCATCTGAGTGATGATTACCCATACCATAATGAATGCATGGTGTGAAAGGCATATTGCGCCTGGAATGAGATGCTTCAGTATTGTGAGCATCAGCACTGGTTTTAGCAAGCATATACTGAGTATGTTCACAAGTGCGATGGTCAATCCTCTCACATTTAGTACAATAAATCACTTTTAGGCAAGTTTCAGTGAGATGGTTGTTTAAACCACATAGATCACAAGCCCTTTTAAATTGTGTCTTGTACTTGTAATAGGGAGAGTCTGAAGGTTCATCTCTGAATCGAGTTAGTGTTTACTGCTGCCTGAGTTGCAATTTGAGATCATTGATCTCTTGCATGACAAGAGACATTCTATCATGTTCCTCAGATCTAGCATTATTTAGTTTATTTTTTTGAAACTCAAGAGGTAGTTCCCATATGTGAACCTTCAGCAAGAGCTAAAGAGTTCTTTGAAGTGTCAATTTTGACATGTTTGGAAGAACTACCCTTGTGTGTTGTATGAGACTTGATGATTGACTGGATTGATTTTGGTCCAGTAGAGGGTTCAGCACCAGCCAACTTCTCCAAAGGAGGAAGTTGGGTACTTACTTAATTCTCTAAATCATCATCTGATTCATCCTTAGTGACTGAGGATTCAACAAGTGCTGAAGAGTCAGCATTTACTTGAAACTCGGGGAGAAGGATTCGTCCAGTGTCATGATTGGGTAAATTCTCTTCACCTGACCTTACAACGTCAGGGATCGAGCTACCATCCTCATTTGAGGCTTTGACAAAGACAATAGAGTTGGTGTTGAAGGATCCTTTAGCACCAATCATTTTCCTTTTTTGAGCAGGAATTTGTTCATTGATGCATTGATTTAACCTATCAGAGTTTCTAAGCCAAGATTTAACAATAACTTTTGCTTCTTTTAGTTAAACTCTTAGGGAGTTATTTTCATCAAGAATCTCTTTGTTCAATTGTTAAAAAGTAAGAATATCAAGTTTGGCTTCTTTTAGCTCTATTTGCTTACTTTCAAAATCCTCAAGTTTTAGAACAAGTTTATGATATTTTTTAAGAAAATTGTTTCTTTGTTCTTCAACAAATTTTAGATCAATACACAGGTAATCAAAGATAAATTTAGTGTCATCCTTTTCTTCTAATTCAAGAAGAGTTTGTACCTTTTTGATTGTGATATTGACCCATTCACCGTTTCTAGCACTTTCTCTGGCCACAACGTTGGAGTTTGACCCTTCATCATCAGCAAGTGCCATTAACACTTTTACATTAACCAATTCATCATCATCTAAAGAAACATCTTCTTCATCCTATTCATAAGCTTCAGCAACAAGCCCTTTGTTCTTGTCTTGCTTGGGAGCCTTGGAGGAAGAACGTTTAGTGCTCAGGAGGGCCAGTGTAGCTTTAATTTCTCTGTATTTGGCCTCAAAATCTTTTGTTGGTCTAAGTTCAACCCTGTTTTGCTGAAATGAAGTAAAAGAAATTTGTTTTGGTTGAAATGATGATTGACCAGATGGTCTTGATTGAACTGGTGAGGAATAGGAAGGGATGGATGTTTTGGAGTAACCATCCCTAGCATAGTGACCAGTCTTCCCACATTTGTAGCATTCAGTGTCAACTGAAGCTTTTGTGGTGCTGGAGAACTTGCCTCTTTTCTTAAACAACCTTCTAGACTTGGCCAGAAGTGCTCTTTCATGAAATTCCTCTTTGAGGTCATTTAGATATTCCTCACTAGTTCTTATGTCTTCTTCATCATCAGGACTATCTTGGTAGTCTTGGATGACAGCCTCACTGAAGAAGTTGTAGCCAAGGGTGTAGCAATGGTTAATGCTTTACTCTTGCTTAAGCCTTCATGAATCCTATCAACTAGGTTTTCTTCATATTTTAGTTTCCCAAAAATAGAGGTCAGATCACAATCTTTAATGTGATTAGCATTTCTCAAGCTTTGGCAGAAACTAAGCCACTTCTTTGGCAATGCATTAAAAAAACTGTGTTGATTTCAAGTTTTGAAAGCTCAACACCATCATTCACTAGTTCATTCATCAGTGTTTTGTATCTGGTGAATGTCTGTGTGAGGGTTTCCCCTTCTTTGTGTTTGAAGGTGTTGTATTGAAGCTTTAAATCCACGATTCTTGTTTCCTTCCCATCAGAGGGTCGCTCATGATAAAGAATAAGGTCCTCCCATGTAGATTTGGCTGTTTTGCATTTACAACAAAATTCATTTGGTCATCTAGAAGCACAGACATGATGAGACTTTTGAGACGCTGGTCTAGGTTAGCAAATTTTCTCTCATCAGCAGTCCATTGTACTTCAGGTTTTCTATTGTCCCCAACCATGGGAACAAAAGGACCATTTTCAATGATTCCAAGGAATTGAGGTTCAATCCCAACCATGTGGACAAGAAACCTCTTCTTCCAATTTTTGAAATTAGCTACCTCTAGTACAGGAGCAACATTGAGTTGGCCACCCCTATATTCTAGGGTTTGTGATATAACTTGATCCATTTTTAGATCTTGATTTGAAAACTTTTAAATGAGCAGTTTATTAAAATAAGAGTTTAGCTAATCAAACTACTCTAATACCACTTGTTGGTCCCTTGTAAATTGTTATTACTTATCAACCTTAAGTAATAACTCTTTACCAAGACTCAAGTTTGTTGTTTTAACAATAGATAAGAACTATGAACAATTAAAACAACAATACCAATAACTTTTCAACGTATAAACTTTTATTAGAATCAAATAAAGAATCTATAACCCACTTTGTTTGCAGAATAACAAAGTGGTTAAATGACAATGGGTTGTGATCTCCTCTACTTAAACGTATAACCAAAGTTAAAGTCTAAGCTCCAATCTAAACGTTCATATGCTTCTTGGCTATATGGTTTAGTTGGTATCGAGAGAGAAAGGTTTTCCAGAGTTTTTACTCTTGTATTGGTTAACCCTTTATGTCTCAATGTACACTCCTTTTATAGGCAGTGTAAACTAGGGTTTGCATATGCATGTTTCAATGCATGGGTTTATCCAGTGGGTGGTTGATGCCCATGTTGGATAAACAGTACAAAGTACATATTAAACTATTCTAGAAAAGATAAATGTTTTACTTATATATAAGTATACAAGCAACCTACTTTGACTTACAATTATCTTTTCCCGCCTAATGCAAACCATCAGAATACTGAAGAGTCTTCAGTATCCAAGAGGAGATCGACATCATTCAGTTTGGTATTATCAAATCAAACTGAACTGAAAGCCCTTCTTCAGTCCTTGTTCTTCAGCAACTAGACCGCCTAGTATTTGAAGCGAAGACTCCTTTGTCTTCTAAGTTAACTGGAAGGGGAATGCTGAACGTTCTTCAGCTACAAAGTCTTCAGTAGGAACTTTGTTCCTCTGGTCATCCTTCAGCAGACTGGCCTTACTGCTGAGCATGAAACACTTAGGGGGATTTTATATTCAAATCTTAGAGTTGCTTCAGGGTCAGTAAATACTGACCCAACACTTTGTTTCTAATAGATAAATTTAGATGGTCCGTTTATTATCAATGAGGTTTTTTCTTGGTGTAAAAGGAAAAAGAAGCAAGCTTTAGTCTTCAAATTTGATTTTTCCAAGGCTTATGATTTTGTTCGTCGGGACTTCCTTATTGACGTGCTCGCAACCTTCGATTTTGGTCCAAAATGGTGTCAGTAGATTTGTGGTATCTTCAGCTCTAATATGGCTTTAGTTCTTGTGAACGGGAGTCCTACTTCGAAATCCCCCATATATTGTGGTTTGAAACAAGGCGACCCTTTAGCTCTATTTATCTTCATTCTTGTCATGGAGTCTCCCTACCTTCCATTTCGAGATCTGTTAACGAAGGTATTTTCAAGGGTATTCTAATTAATGGTTCGACTTCTTTGTCTCACTTATTGCATGCCGATGACGCTATCTTCATAGGAGAATGGTCCGATACGAATTTGGATAACCTTCTTAAGATTCTTTGTTGTTTTCATTTAGTTTTGGGGCTGCGTATAAATGTGTCTAAAAGTCACGTTTTGGGTGTTGGTGTTCCGATAGAGATCGTTCACCATGGTGCTTCACGTATAGGTTGTGGTGTCATGCAAATGCCAATCAAATATTTAGGAGTTATGGTTGGCGATTATATGTCTCGGTATTTTGCGTGGTCTAATACTATTCATAAAGTCCAGGCTCGTTTATCTAACTGGAAGGTTAAAATGCTCTTAGTAGGAGGTCGGTTAACTCTCCTTAAGTCGGTGCCTGGTGTTGTTCCCATTTACAATATGCCGGTATATAAAGCCCCTAAACTTGTTCTTCGTGAGCTGGAGTAGCTTCGTAATAATTTCTTCAATGGAGGTGACTCTAAATCTAGTAGAATTACGTGGGTCGCATGAGTGATTGCGGTAAAAATTAGATAACTTGCTTTAGGAAAAACAAGCAACTAAATATGAGCGGTAAGTATCGACGAGTGATTTAGGAAAAACCACAAGTAATGACCCACAATCACTTAAAAAGAGATGAAAGATTCGTTTCCCAAGGAGGTATGGTGTTGTGAATTAACTTGTATATATTTGAGATTAATATTGAGAAGATGGAATGACGGTTTCTTGGAAATTACACTATGACGTAAAAAACGTAAACATAAAGCCGTAGAAAAACACAAAAATTAAAAATTAATAAAACCAAAAACAAAATCAAGAAAAAGATTAAAAAGACTAAAACAAGTCTAAAATAATATAAATAAAGACAAAAATCCAATAAAGATATTTTAAAACCTTTTATTAATTAAATAATTAATTTTAAATGCTAATTAAAGCCCTAAAATTAAATTTAACTAATTCAAATGTCAAAAATATGATTTTATTGAATAATTACTCAACTTATATTATTATAAGACTAAAAAGTAATTTTCTAAAAATTAAAACCTATTAAAACTATTTTTAAAACTCTAAAAATGATTAAAAGTAATTAAAAACTAATTAAACTTAAAATAATTATAAAAATAAATCTAAAAGTTATAAAAATAATCTAAAAATGGAAATAGTCCTAATCAATGACAAAGAACCTAGGAAAAATGAAAAAGAAAGAAAAATAAAATTTTGAAAATTAATTAATAAAATAATATTAAAACACTGTCTTGCGCCGCAGTGCTTGGGTCTTGCGGCGCAACGTGTGAAACGGGAATACCAAGTTCTGCAGCACCTTTAGTTGCGCCGCAGTGCTTGGGTCTTGCGGCGCAATTTGTGTTACGTGTCTGGTTGTTTTGCTGATGTTCAAGCTTTCTCAGATTTCAAAAGGACCAAGAGGTGCTTGGTCCTATGGCTTATTTGGAGGATGCTTATTGGACAATAATGGCACTCTTGTGATCCTTTGATCACAAGAAGTCAAGAACAACACAAATTAAACACTTAAGCACACCACAAATAAGCAAATCAAGCACAAAAAAAAAAGCAAGAAAATTGGCAAATAAGTGAAGATGCAGATTTTTAACTTACTCTTAATCCTTTTAAACTCAACAAATTCACTCCAAACTTGATCAAATGATTACACAACAATAAAACAATCTATCTCAAACCTTAATCTAGTAACCTAACATCTTTTAGCAACACAAATCAATGATTGTACCCTGCTTAAACCTGTTGCCAAACACCCTTTAAACTTTTTGAAAACCAATTTTTCCAAATCAAAACCTTATGAAACCTAACCAAATTGTTATCAAAGCTTCATAACATGTATATCAACTCAAAATAACATCAAATCAACAGCTAAATCACACTTAAACACATAATCAAATAATATCATACAACTAGCTATTTTTGAACTTTTTCAAGGTAAAAGGAAGATACCTTAGGTTCTTACATCCAAGAACCTAGAGGATGAAAATCCTCCTCCAATCCAACCCGGGTTGGAGCTGAACTAAATCAACAAGCCTTCAACCTATTTGAACACAAAACAAAGAAACAAGAACAAAAATAATATGATATGATATGATTCTTTTTTTTTTCTCTTTTTAAAACTCTTCCAAAACCTTTTCCAATTACTTAAAACGTATCATAAACCCTTAAATTACCAAAATCATGAACCAAGAACACCAAAATACCTTTTGAGAAGATTTTACCAAAATCTCTCAAAATCTCAAAACCTTAAACAACTTTGAAAATCAAAGTTGCTTAACCAAATAAAAGTGTGGAACTCAGAATTAATCTCCTCACAACACACAAACTTTTAAAAACAATAAAAAAGGAATTACACTTGAATATTTCAAAAACCAAACTTTTTATTTCTTTAAAAAGGAATTACATGTGAGAGACTAGAAACTGGAACAAGGGCTTCACACAAGTTGTGAGCTCCTTTTATAGAGCCTATAGAACATCCTAGAAGCATAAAAACATAAAACCCTAATACATAGAAAATCCCAAATGTGCCCTTGAGTGCATTTTGTCCTCTCATTTGATCTTGGCCTTTAAATTTTGCTTTGTGAGCAAGCATAGCATCTTGGACGTCCATTTTGCCACGTCATGATGCTTGGGGGCTAAGGAATGATGTGATTGGTGGATTGGGGAATTGGGGGTTTGGTGCACATGAGTGGGATGCAGGTTTTTAGGAGTGGGAAAGGTTTGTGAGTGTGTGAATTAAGTGTGTGTGGGTTTAATTGAGAATTACCCAAGTAATGAGTAAAATAGAACCTGGGGTAAAAGATGAATAGTAAATGCTCATTTGATCCGAAATTGGGGGTGGTGTGGGTGTTAGGCGCCTTATTTTTTTAAATGTTTCACAGTTGTCACTTTTGGTCCTTGGTTTTTGGTTTTTTTGGCTTTTAAGGTTTCCAGCCCTAAAACTTGCATCCCTTTGATAATAACTTTCACCTTTTGACATATTTGGCACCAACTTTTCCAAAAAATGTTTCAAAGGCGATTTTTGTCATTTGATGATTTTTCAAGGACTAATCTTGGACAATGTTGATCTTCAAAGGTCTTCAATGAGTCTTTTACTTGTTGAGGGACCATTATTGGCAATTTGAAATTGTTGAGGGACTAATCTTGCCATTTCTTCAATCTTGAAGGACCTTTTTGAAATTTTGACAAACTTAAGGGACCAAACTTGTAATTATTAATATACAAGGGTTTTAAGTGTCATTTCTTCAATAGATGATGATCAATCTTGTTTTGTCTTCAAGTCTTCAAGGGTATTTGATGAAAATTCCATGATTAGGGCCCGGTTCATTGTACGGCTTCGTTTCTCGTGTCCGTTTTTTCCTTGTATCTTGTGATCTTTTGTCTTTTTCACGATATCCATACCTAAAATACACAAGTAAACAAACACAAGCATATATATGGTATTTTATGACACTTTAATGCATTTAAAGCCCGAAAAGAACGATGAGATCATGTATAAATGCCATCTCATCACTCCCCCATACTAAGCCATTGCCGTGCCCTCACGCAATGCTAGAATAAAGTATCTAAGCATCACCAAAGTTCAATTTTATTAACCTTTATTGAAGAGTAAAAGACTTGCAACATACTACGAGATTGTGTAAAGACATAATGTATGATTTTCATCACCAAAATATGACTTTTAGGGTCTAAGAATAGAAACAAGTTAATGTCCCTTAGAGTAAATTTCGTCATCCTTGATTGTCATACATTCCATGCCAAGTGCAAAAACAAGATCATTGTTGGTACAAGTCACAATGCTAACACTACTCATACGTCCAAATTGTGTAATACTTTTTCTCCCCGCAATCCTAGTTATTATAAAAGGAAATGGGTTACTAGCATTTTTTATCTATTTGTCATGGATCACAAGTGATTCATATTGACTTATTTGAGTAGTTATTAGTCCGAAAGCAAAGTAGCACGATTTGATCAATAGTTAGCCGAAGGACAAAATCTTTTAAAACGGCTTCTCGTGTATCTCCTTAAGTTCATATCTTGGCATAACTCGTTTCACGATTTGAGACCTTTCTCGGACCGATATTTGGCATGTACTTCATACTTCAAATCTTGGGAAGACGTTCTTGAAATTATGGTCTTCTCTTCATATATTTGGAATTTCTTCACTTGACGTTTTTGAGAGATTCTTCATATAGGACCACGACTTCATCATTTTTCTTCAATCTTTACTTTGGATTTTGATATACAACGATCCGCCTCCTTTTCGGACTTGGATATATTTATCCTCATACCTTGTTAGGGTCTTTTTGGATAGACTTTCTCCATTCTTTAGGGGAGTAATAGCTTCTCGTCGTGTGTCTCGATCCTTCATATTGATTTTGGAACAATGATACTTCACATCATCTTTGGATCTTTAGCAAAAATAGAGCTCCTCATGCCTTGTTAGGGCCTTTTTGGATAATCGCCAATCTTCGCGTCTCGTTTCAATAAGTTATGCCTTGGCTATGAACTCTATTCAACCCCGAGCAACTTTTAAACGATCTTGCGCTAGAGGCTAAGTAACTTTTCAAACCGTACGACCTTACTTATTGCAATTATGTTTTATTCCTAATGCATTGATCTTATGGGAAGAAAAAGCCACAATTAAAAACATATGAGTTTTTGAAAGAACACTTTCATGTTCTACGTTTAGCATGATCACTTGTCTAACTCTATCATTTCTCGTTCTTCACTATTTAAAGACCTCTAATTAAAGAGACTCGTGAATACTTAGCCGTGCAAGTCAAAATTAAGCCAAATTTGGATTAGCTTTCATTAAGACTATATCAAATCAAAGTTTTGGGTTTTCAAGCCACCTATAGGATCTTGCACTTTCTTGGACTTTTTCAAGTTTAGAGAATGCGTTTTAAAGTTCCCTTGATAAGTGACTTTCTAGAATCAATTATAGGAACTTGCGAAAAGTTCTTGTTCTTAACCCGAATGAATTAAGACTTTCGCGTTTTAAAGCTCCCTATATAAAAGTCTAGCAAAACTTGAATTGAGCGGGTTAAGGAATGTAAATGGCTCCAAATGCCCATCAAGTCAAAAATTAACTCTTATTCTACCCATCGGAAAATATACATTCGTGTCTTAAAAACACTTATGAAAACTAAGAAAAATTTTAAAATTTGGCCATTTTTAGCCTTATTAGCAAAACAAAACATTGAAAATTGGAAAAACGTGAGGGCGTAGCAAAGCAAGTACCTATTCACCCCCCCATACTAAAAGTAAACATTGTCCTCAATGTTTCGAGTCTAAAGGGTGAGCACCCCCATACTAGAGACGAAGAATCGAATGCTTAGGATCTAGCATGGAAAGGGTGATCAACAATATATCTAAAGCCGTTTATTAATTATGCTAAAAGATAATTGTTAGAACAATAAAGGATATGTCATGGATTCGTGAAAAACTTCTTCAAACGAACGATGGAGGCTCACGTAAACGAACACGAGAGTCTTCAATCGTAGATGATGATGATGATCTAGATAACACAATCACAAACAACCACGAGACAACGAGTTGGAAGGGTACAAGTCCCCTTATTAGTGAATAATAAGCATAAAGATAAGCATGGGATCTCCCCCACGAGGCACCTCGTTTTTGATTACCGAGTCATGAGCTCGACTCGATCCCCTCAAAATGTGAACATTTAGGGAAATCATGGTGTGGTCAATTTTTGGCGGGGCTTACATGATAAACAAGGCCCAAAAAGCAACCGGTAAAAAGGACTAAGTCCTTAAGTGATGCAAAATACCGGGGTCGAAGATGGCGTTCTCGTTTCCATTGGGAAAACAAATTAACACCACTTGAACATGTGCCATAAACTCAAAGAGTTTGAAGAAAATAGATGAGAAGTAGAAGGGTGAGACAATTGGTAAGACAAACGTTTGAGCTACTCGAGGTAGACTCGCACCAAGCAAATAGATATAGTTTCCATTTATTGCATCGGTGGAAGACCGAGATTTCCCTTTACATGAAATTCCGGGATCGAAAATCTCGTCCTCGGTGGACAAGGATGAGGGAACATAAGGGGCTTCCCCCATACTAGAACCACACAAAACATCGTCAAAAGGAGTAGACGAGTTTGTAGCACTCAAATCACGCGGTGATGACGGAGTTAGATTTGTAGAAAAATCAATTAAATCACATTTAAGATCATTTCCTTTTTTATCTTTTGAACTCTCCTTATGAAAACCCTTGTTGATTATGTCGAAAATATTCGGTGTTTCTAAGACGATGTTAGTTACACTAAAAATTCTCACATTTTGAAACCGTTTTGGTTTTGGTGGTGGCAAGTTCTCAAAACGTTTATCGACGAAGAAAACCTCCCCATCGGGGTCCATAAATTCATCATCCGAAAGATCTTCCGTAGAAACCGGCAACTTATCAACACTTTTCAAGAATGAAGGTGAAGGATTTTTCGATTCAAGTATTGATGGTTTCTTCTTTGTAGGCTTAGCATTCATAACCTCCACCGGCGGAGGGAATGGTAAATTGTTTTTGGAGACATTCCCTAAAACTCTTGGTGAAAATTCTTTGCAAACGACATTGGTCGAGTCACCATGGTTTAAAGTTGCAATAGAATATACATGAGAAAGATTGGAGTTTTGTGTTGCATTGATGACAAGTTCTTCCTCATTGAAACGAAGGGTGATTTTACGAGCATGAACATCGATAAGTGCTCTTGATGTATCCAAAAATGAACGACCCAAAATGAGAGGAACTTTTCGATCGATGGGAATGTCTACAACGATAAAGTCAACGGGATAGTAAAACTTTCCGACTTTAACGAAGACGTCCTCGGCTACTCCACATGCCAAAATCGTAGAATGATCGGCCATCTCGATGGACATGTTCGAAGGAGTAAGAGCCGGAAGCGAAAGCGATTTGAAAATCTCGAGAGGCATCAAATTAATACTAGCACCAAGATCGGCCAAGGCGTAGCATTCCTCCATATCTTGTATAGCACACGGAATCAAAAATTTACCGGGATCACCGACTTTTTGTGGTATGCGGCTTAGAAAAACCGATGAACAACTAGACGTTTGTTGTAACTTCTCTTTGTTGTTTAGCATACTTTTGAAGTTTGCGGCGAATCGAGGCATCATGATTAAAGCATCGGCAAAACTTATGTTAAAATGCAAATCACGAAACATTTTCATGAATAGCTCAAATTGATAATTGTTCCTTTCTTGTGCTTTCTCTTTGTTTCGTCTCGAAGGGTATGGTAAAGGTGGTGTGGGTTGGTCATTAGGCAACGGCCTTGGAATCTCGGGTTCCATAATTGGTATTGGTGTAACCGTAGGTGTGGTATGAGCGGTACTTCGTGGAATTGTAATGTGCTCCTTTTCGACCATCACCTCGGGTTCTTTCTCGATTTCCTTCTCCGTAGAAGTACTTGGACGAGAGATTGGTTCCTTGAAAGTTTTACCACTTCGTGTAGTAATAACCTTCATTTCTCCCCTCGGGTTGTTAATGGTATCACTAGGAAGACCACCCGAAGAAGAGGGCTTACACATGATAGCTTCGAACATCTTAGCCATTCGGTCCTCAAATTTTGATTGCCTAGCATCCGCTTTCAATAACTCTTGCTTAATCTCATGCTGTCCTAATTCCATCTTTTGTTGGTTTTGTTGAAGACGTTGGACATTTCCTTCCATTTTATTAGCATGAGTTTTAAGTTCATTAGCAAGTTCATTTTTAAGCTCGTTTTTCAACTCGGATCTTAAGCTAATCATCTCACGTTGCATGTTATCAAATTTTGCATCATTTGCTTTTGCATAATCTAAAAATTCTCCTTGCAAATTTTTCGTGTGAGCATTTTGAAAACCTTGTGTAGTGTTTTGAAAATCACGGTTTTGGTTTTGATTAGAGATTTGTCCATTCCCACTTTGATAATTCCCTTTGTTGTAATTGCGTGTGTTGCCTTGGTAATTACCTTGGTTGTTGTTTCGATAATTGTTAGCATTTTGATTTGGTGGAGCTTGATTTTGGCGGGAACCTTGGCCGTTTTGGTTGTAAGTTCCCGTTGCTACATAAGCACTCGAAGTGTTACCATCCGCGGTAATGCACTCGGATAAATCATGAGCTCCTCCACACGATAAACAACTCTTAGCAACCGCTTTAACCGAAGCGGAATTGGAAGCTTCTTGAGCCTTCCAATGGGACATTAGATTAGCAAATCTATCAAAAAACCGATTTTCCTCATTAGCTTCATCATGTAAGGCATTAATGCCACGAGACGATTGTGATGACGATGACGAACCCATATTGGCAACACTCGGTGTGTTACGAGGGCTATAAACCTTAGATCGATTTTCAATGATTTGTAAAGCCTCATTTGTCGTCTTGCACAAAAAATTACCACCCGCGGCGGCATTCAAATAATCTCGTTCATGATCATTAAGCCCATTATAAAAAGTATCTATTTGATGCAATTCCGAAAAATCATGATGAGGACATTCATGTAACATCTCCTTAAATCGTTCCCATGCCATAGAAAAACTTTCATTGTTACGTTGCACAAATCGTGAAATCTCATTTTTTAAGTGTGTTGTTTTCGATGGTGGAAAAAACTTGTTCACAAACTTAGAAACGAGATCGGCCCATGTCAAAATCGAATTTGGCGGTTCTTTCTCGAGCCAAATTTTAGCGGGTCCATCCAACGAATATGGAAACAACATCATCTTAATGGCGTCATGCGGAACATCTTTGAATTTGCTAGTGGCCGTGAGACGGTTGAAATTCCTAATATGGTAATGCGGGTTGTCTTTCTCGTGACCTCGAAATTTGTTTGCTTGTAGCATCGACATTAAACCCGTCTTAATCTCGAAATTCTCCGCAAGGATGGCGGGAATAACAATGGCCTCTCCAAAACCCTCGGTGGGTGCTTGTAGCAACTCCATCATAGTACGATTAGCCATTACGACTTCTTGTTCTATAATAGGTTCAACAATTGGAGGTTCTTCAACAATCAACGATTGATTGGCTTGCTTTTGAAGTCGTTTACGAGCTCGTTTTGCTTGATTACGAGTGATCATAAACTTCACGAAGAATGGGAGGTGAGCAAAGAAGATTCTTTTTGGTTGTTTTGTGGATTTTCAATTTTTTTGTGTTTTTGATGATATTTAATTTTTTTGGTTTTTTGGTGTATCTTCGTAGACAACAATCTACAAAATCTCTCCTCGAATCAAACTCTTGATTAAAGAAGCCTCAAAGGAATGAAAACGATCACGTGGAGTGAACGCCTTCGAATGACTTTAGAACTTTGGTGAAAACCAAATTGTTCACGAGGGTTTAATCACAAAGAAAACCAAGCAAATATAGTATACGTATTAATACTTTGGGCGGCAAAACCCTCGATTAGCCTTCAATCTCAAAATACTTACAAGCAAGCGGGGAAACGAGGCGGCGCGAAGCACTTAAGAGCCTTTTTCCTTAGGGTATATTTTATAATACCCGCCTTATACCCACCTTATAGTTCGTATCTTTCAAAATCGAGCTTCTCGAAAGTATTTATCTATTTTTGCCTTTTCTTTTTGTTTGAGATTCAAATACAATGATCGAGTGATGAAATCCCGAATCAAGGTTGTGTTTTCACACTTTTGGAGATATTGTATTTTGGTTGTGATACTTAATACAATATATTAATAATATTCACAAAGAAAAACCGAGAAAACCGATAATACGTGTTAAGGGAGTTCCACTTAACACAAATACTATTATGGATAATATCAAAAACAAAATTTTCCAAATTAAGACACGACACACCTCCCCGGCAGCGGCGCCAAAATGATTGTGTGATAAAAATTTAGATAACTTGCTTTAGGAAAAACAAGCAACTAAATATGAGCGGTAAGTATCGACGAGTGATTTAGGAAAAACCACAAGTAATGACCCACAATCACTTAAAAAGAGATGAAAGATTCGTTTCCCAAGGAGGTATGGTGTTGTGAATTAACTTGTATATATTTGAGATTAATATTGAGAAGATGGAATGACGGTTTCTTGGAAATTACACTATGACGTAAAAAACGTAAACATAAAGCCGTAGAAAAACACAAAAATTAAAAATTAATAAAACCAAAAACAAAATCAAGAAAAAGATTAAAAAGACTAAAACAAGTCTAAAATAATATAAATAAAGACAAAAATCCAATAAAGATATTTTAAAACCTTTTATTAATTAAATAATTAATTTTAAATGCTAATTAAAGCCCTAAAATTAAATTTAACTAATTCAAATGTCAAAAATATGATTTTATTGAATAATTACTCAACTTATATTATTATAAGACTAAAAAGTAATTTTCTAAAAATTAAAACCTATTAAAACTATTTTTAAAACTCTAAAAATGATTAAAAGTAATTAAAAACTAATTAAACTTAAAATAATTATAAAAATAAATCTAAAAGTTATAAAAATAATCTAAAAATGGAAATAGTCCTAATCAATGACAAAGAACCTAGGAAAAATGAAAAAGAAAGAAAAATAAAATTTTGAAAATTAATTAATAAAATAATATTAAAACACTGTCTTGCGCCGCAGTGCTTGGGTCTTGCGGCGCAACGTGTGAAACGGGAATACCAAGTTCTGCAGCACCTTTAGTTGCGCCGCAGTGCTTGGGTCTTGCGGCGCAATTTGTGTTACGTGTCTGGTTGTTTTGCTGATGTTCAAGCTTTCTCAGATTTCAAAAGGACCAAGAGGTGCTTGGTCCTATGGCTTATTTGGAGGATGCTTATTGGACAATAATGGCACTCTTGTGATCCTTTGATCACAAGAAGTCAAGAACAACACAAATTAAACACTTAAGCACACCACAAATAAGCAAATCAAGCACAAAAAAAAAAAAGCAAGAAAATTGGCAAATAAGTGAAGATGCAGATTTTTAACTTACTCTTAATCCTTTTAAACTCAACAAATTCACTCCAAACTTGATCAAATGATTACACAACAATAAAACAATCTATCTCAAACCTTAATCTAGTAACCTAACATCTTTTAGCAACACAAATCAATGATTGTACCCTGCTTAAACCTGTTGCCAAACACCCTTTAAACTTTTTGAAAACCAATTTTTCCAAATCAAAACCTTATGAAACCTAACCAAATTGTTATCAAAGCTTCATAACATGTATATCAACTCAAAATAACATCAAATCAACAGCTAAATCACACTTAAACACATAATCAAATAATATCATACAACTAGCTATTTTTGAACTTTTTCAAGGTAAAAGGAAGATACCTTAGGTTCTTACATCCAAGAACCTAGAGGATGAAAATCCTCCTCCAATCCAACCCGGGTTGGAGCTGAACTAAATCAACAAGCCTTCAACCTATTTGAACACAAAACAAAGAAACAAGAACAAAAATAATATGATATGATATGATTCTTTTTTTTTTCTCTTTTTAAAACTCTTCCAAAACCTTTTCCAATTACTTAAAACGTATCATAAACCCTTAAATTACCAAAATCATGAACCAAGAACACCAAAATACCTTTTGAGAAGATTTTACCAAAATCTCTCAAAATCTCAAAACCTTAAACAACTTTGAAAATCAAAGTTGCTTAACCAAATAAAAGTGTGGAACTCAGAATTAATCTCCTCACAACACACAAACTTTTAAAAACAATAAAAAAGGAATTACACTTGAATATTTCAAAAACCAAACTTTTTATTTCTTTAAAAAGGAATTACATGTGAGAGACTAGAAACTGGAACAAGGGCTTCACACAAGTTGTGAGCTCCTTTTATAGAGCCTATAGAACATCCTAGAAGCATAAGAACATAAAACCCTAATACATAGAAAATCCCAAATGTGCCCTTGAGTGCATTTTGTCCTCTCATTTGATCTTGGCCTTTAAATTTTGCTTTGTGAGCAAGCATAGCATCTTGGACGTCCATTTTGCCACGTCATGATGCTTGGGGGCTAAGGAATGATGTGATTGGTGGATTGGGGAATTGGGGGTTTGGTGCACATGAGTGGGATGCAGGTTTTTAGGAGTGGGAAAGGTTTGTGAGTGTGTGAATTAAGTGTGTGTGGGTTTAATTGAGAATTACCCAAGTAATGAGTAAAATAGAACCTGGGGTAAAAGATGAATAGTAAATGCTCATTTGATCCGAAATTGGGGGTGGTGTGGGTGTTAGGCGCCTTATTTTTTTAAATGTTTCACAGTTGTCACTTTTGGTCCTTGGTTTTTGGTTTTTTTGGCTTTTAAGGTTTCCAGCCCTAAAACTTGCATCCCTTTGATAATAACTTTCACCTTTTGACATATTTGGCACCAACTTTTCCAAAAAATGTTTCAAAGGCGATTTTTGTCATTTGATGATTTTTCAAGGACTAATCTTGGACAATGTTGATCTTCAAAGGTCTTCAATGAGTCTTTTACTTGTTGAGGGACCATTATTGGCAATTTGAAATTGTTGAGGGACTAATCTTGCCATTTCTTCAATCTTGAAGGACCTTTTTGAAATTTTGACAAACTTAAGGGACCAAACTTGTAATTATTAATATACAAGGGTTTTAAGTGTCATTTCTTCAATAGATGATGATCAATCTTGTTTTGTCTTCAAGTCTTCAAGGGTATTTGATGAAAATTCCATGATTAGGGCCCGGTTCATTGTACGGCTTCGTTTCTCGTGTCCGTTTTTTCCTTGTATCTTGTGATCTTTTGTCTTTTTCACGATATCCATACCTAAAATACACAAGTAAACAAACACAAGCATATATATGGTATTTTATGACATTTTAATGCATTTAAAGCCCGAAAAGAACGATGAGATCATGTATAAATGCCATCTCATCAATGAGATAAAGTTCTTTCGTCTAAGAAAAAGGGAGGTCTCGGGGTTTCCAGTTTGTTTGCTCTTAATAGAGCCTTACTTCTCAAATGGATGTGGTGTTTCCTATCTCAAGACAAGTCTTTGTAGTATCACATCATAAGCGCCATTCATGGCCCTCGTTTGAAGCAACACTCTCTTAATCTTCGGTCTTCTTGGGGGGTTATTATTCATGAAGCTAAACTTTTGTCATCAAAAGGGTATGAATTTCTCTCGCTTTGAAAAATTCGCTTTGGAGACGGTTCAAATACTAGATTCTTGCTTGATACTTGGATATCGGATAGTTCTTTTTTTCTCGGTTCCCTCGTATTTTTACGTTGGACTTTGAGAAAGAGGTGACGCTTGCTGTTAAGAGGGGAGCTTCTTCTTTATATACCTCTTCCAAAAGACGAGTCAGAGACGGTGTCGAAAGCAACCAGTGGGCTGAGCTTTTATGCTTGTTTGGTACGTATTTTTTTTTCTGCTTCCAGGGATAGATAGGTTTGTGATCTTAATGGTGATGGGTTGTTTCGTGTCAAGGATGTTTGTTCCTCTATTGATGATATTTTTCTGCCTTCTTCCGATGTGGTCAATAGATGGGTAAAATCTATTCCAATTAAGATCAACATTTTTGTATGGCATGCAAGGCTTGATCGTCTTCCGACTCATGGTACATAAGAGGAGCCCCTATAACTTCTACATTATGTGCGGTTTGTGATGTGGCTTAGGAAGACTCAAATCATTTATTTTTTTGGTGTGACCTGAGCAAGAGTATTCTTCAAAGGGTATGTATATGGTGGAGCATTCAATGGGAGGAAGTCTTTTCTTTCGCTGAATGCTTTACTTGGTTTGCATCTCTTCGTATGTCAGCTAAGCTCAAATATTTGTTGGAAGGTGTCTTTTATACTTCATGGTGGTCTATTTAGGTATTCGGAACCGTTTCATCTCCGATTCTTCCCCGCCCAGAAGATGCGTGTTATTTGATGATATTGTCTCGGCCTCTTTTCTTTGGAGTGTCAATAGTCGTTCTAGTTCTTTTTCTTGGGATTGTTGGTTAAAAACACTTATCTTATTTCTTTGTAATGTTTTTCCAGCATCTTGCTAGTTTTAACTAAATTGTCGTTAAAAAAAGCTATAAAAAGTCTTAAGAGGTCGTGCCTTTTTGCTAGTTCATTTTTTTCTCAATTTAAATTAAAGCCAACCTTTGATTATATCAACCAAAAAACATGCTCAATTCGGTCCTCGGTTATTTAAGAGTATAAGGAGCGGTGGGTAGGAAAATATAGTGTCATAGCTAAAAATTGTGGTTAAGTTTGTTATGGTACTAGAATAGCTATGTCATTATATTTGAGTCGGTTCTGTAAAGAGTGGTAAGCCATAAAAAATAATGTCATAAATATTTTTTTTCTTTTACTTTTTAACAAAAAATAATGTACTTTTTTCATTTCTACAAAAGTACATACATTATTTTCCTTTTAATAAATAAACATACATCTTTTTTATTTAGAAATAACGGTCTAAAAAAAATAACGATGTAGACAGACTGACACTAACTCAGAGGGACTAATTAAATAAATATATAAAGTTTCCTTTCAAAGAAAATATAAATAAAAAAGAAAAAGATAAGGCATATCTTCACTATCTTTTTCCCTGTGATTCTTTGATACCTGTAAACCAAAAAAAATATAAATGCAAACACACACAAACATAACACAGATACAACACAAGACAAGGACACAAAAGATCCCAAAAAAACACTACCCATCATAAGCACCCATACACATAAACACGATATAATTAGAAAAAGGGAAAAAACGAAAAGGGGAGTGATGCGCCGTCGATTTTTGGCGTCGTAAGCCACGACACCAACTACAGCGCATCCACTCCGTTTGCTCTAATGTGTTAGCCTCAAAATATTGAGTCAAACAAGAATGTTCGGTCATAAGTTTTTATTGTAATATTTATTAGAACGTTGTAATATTTAGTTAAAATAGTCATGACATTACGGGCTTGATGGCTAGCTTAAAAGACCTCTTTTAAGGTACTAAGCATTTTATTCAAGCCCGGCCCATTAAACAAATATAGTCCATTAAGGCTACATGTAAGCCCGACTATATATACCTCTCCTAGCATGTTAGGAGAGGTTGGATCTTTCATTTTTCTTAATCTAATCTCACATAGTTTTCTCCACCTTATCTCTACTTTCTCTCACTACTTTCTCTCTCTAGAAATCATCTATCTTTCTTCTTTATTTCAATAAATCAAGCATGGTGAAGTGATTAAATATGGGTACAACATTTGGTATCAATCGCCACGGGGTAGATTAGTGATTGGTTGTTATTATTGATTTGATTCGTGTGATTTATCATCAAATCATCTCGGATCGAATTTTTTTAGTGTTTTCGGGCTCTAAATCTTGATACAAATCACCTACATCGTTGTGGTAGGGATTTGGTTATGTTTTTGTGGTTAAAATCGTAAGTTTTTGAGATGTTTGGATTGTTTTTGGGGCTCGGTACGAAGAACAGTGAGTTTTGTCGGCCAAAAGAAACTTTCAGAAAAGGGTTTTAAATCCCGAAAGTGGTTACTTGTTTGATTTATCCGAAGATCTGTTAGCTTTGATTTATCCGAAAATAACAAATACTCAGAAACCCATACTTTATCTGAAGATCTCCACTTATCCGAAAACAGATTTATCCGAAAACCATTTTTTCCGAAACTGCCTCATTTTTCCGAAAACACTGATTTATCCGAAAACTATTTTTCCGAAACTGCCTCATTTTCCGAAAACACCGATTTATCCGAAAACCATTTTTCCGAAACTGCTTAATTTTCCCGAAAACAGGCATTATTCCGAAGGGTTAATATATACACAGGTTACTAAAGTTTGGCTAAAGTAACGATTTTGTTACTAAAGTTTAAAACCTTACACTTGGGTTACTAATGTATTGTTTACCTGAACTTCAAGTTACCCATAATGTTTTTACCCGTTGTTATAAGTTGCATGTCTACGTGGACTCCAACTTACGTTTTCGTCAGCAAACTTACGTTTTCGTCAGTAAACGTAAATTTACGTTTTCGTCAGTAAACTTACGTTTTCGTCAGTAAATTTTCATTTTCGTTAGTAAACTTATGTTTTCGTCAGTAAACTTACGTTTTCTTCAGTAATTTTACGTTTTCGTCAGTAAATTTACGTTTTCGTCAGTAAATTTACGTTTAGGACGTGTTCCTTAATAATGATTGTGCAAAATAAATTGCCGAGCAATTTAAAATATAGCCGATGCTTGTAAAAAGGATAATATAGATAATAAAAGGGGTTCGCGGCTAATGTGAACCATTAGAATTGAGAAGCCGATGGAGCCTAAATGATTAAAAGGCCACTTGTGGTTGCCTAAATATGGAGATTTTGAGATGTAGTCATGTTGGAATCTCGTAAGTTTAAGTATTCTATTCATGTCATTTCTGATTTAGTGTATTTTTATCTGAAGAAGTTGTACTAATGACAAATTATGAAGGCAGGCATCGCCTCATACATTAGTAAACGTCTAACTATTGCAAAGGTCATCATCTGAATTTGATTCGATTTGGGTCATCGTCGACAGACTGACCAAATCTGCTAATATCATTCTCGTTAATGATAAATTCTTGATGAAGAAATTGACTCTTTTGTATTTAAAGGAGTTGTGTAAACATGGTGTGCCTGTATCGATCATCTCTATCAAGATCCACGCTTCGCATCGAATTTCTAGAGATTTGCTCAGAAGTCATTAAAAACGAATCTTGATGAGAGTACTGTTTACCACCCTAATCGAAGGGACGAGGTAAAGTAACGATACAAAATACTATAAGTGTTGTTTTATGATTGAATGATTGACCTTTGGTAATGAACCGTATAATCGTTTTCCTTTGGAAAGATCATCATTGATAATTATCAAATTAGGATCGAGATCGAATCTTGTGAGGATCAATATGAGAGCATCTGTAAGCAGGAGTTGGGATGAAGACACCCGACATACACCCATTGTGAGTTAGACATGTCTTTTAGGTTTGAGGTTGCCTATGATGACGAACCTAACCTTACAAAATACCCGACCCGTGAAACTTGAAATGATTGTTGAAATTAGGATCTGATTATTGACTGCCGGTAGTGGGCAGGGGTTATGTGAATATGAAATGTAGATCTTGAAGTGCAGGGTGGGTAGCGAAGTTATGCCAAAAATTTTCACCTTGGAAAAAAAAGAAAAAAAGAATAGATGATCTGAAAGATCATGGGAAATAAGTCCCCGTTGTATGGGACCATGGAGATGATGTAAAAGTTGGTTTGAAAGGCATATAAGCTGGATCTACCCTATGACTTCAAGGGCTGCGTGAATTATGTTTCGTATATCTAACTTGATAAAATGTCTATCAAGTGAAAATCTGAATTCTTCTTGATAAATTTTAGATCGGCGAAAAGTTGCATTCATCAAAAACCCGTGAACATCATGGATAGAGAAAGTAAGTCAACATTAAGCCTGATCTTATTCTCGTAGTTATGTTTGATGAAACTCACCTATTGTAATAGATTACACTGGTGAGAAAAGACCGAATGTGGAAGAAATACCCACATGGCTTTAACTCTATAAGAAGCGAGTAGTAAGATAAATTGATCTTTGAGGACAAAGATCCTGTTTAGGGGTAAATGCTGTGACAATCCATTATTGTATGGTTGATATTTTATTCTCAAGTATTATTTAAAAACATTATTTTAATGTTATATTATGAACTCACTTATTTTTGGGAAGAAATTTAGGTTTACATCTTGAAGTAGCATCGACTAAGTCTAAACCGGAGGATTCTACGTTACGTGCTTACGTTTACATACACCGTTTTGGTGACAGTCCGACATTTCAGAAAATAAATTTATCCGTGAATATTATTTTGAGATTTTAAATTTGTATTTGTTGATAAACACACAAATTTACGAGAAGAGATTAGGACTTACGATTATGATTTAACGTCCTTTACGACTAAACCGGAAACCTTAGGATTACGTATTTACGTTTTCGAACTCCGTTTTTGATGAGACAATTTTTATTAGATTCGTTTTGTGCCGTTAATTCATAATTTATAAAAACGTTTTTCGTAAAACGACCCGAGGGCATGCAAATCGAGGAAACTAGAATCGAGGAGTGCCCGTAATTAAATGGGGATGAGACAAGATAAACTTGTCCCACCCTCACACATGGGACGGCCACAAGTATCCACAACACCCTTAGGTGTCAACTTGTAAACAACAAGTAGTACGCTTGTTAACTCAAGCTTACAAAGTAAGCTACACCAACACAAAACCACTTTCATCTTAAACCATCTACTCATTTACAACATGCAAAACAACACACTTCTCTCTCACCCTCCACCCTTGCCGTCCAAGAACCACCATCAAACACCCAATTTTGATCAATTCTAGCCATAAACTATGTGTTATCTACACATATAATGAAGAAACCTTGAAACCTTGAAAATTGGAGGTGATCCTAGCATCCAAGGAGGTGATTTGGTGATGTCCAAGGGCTGATTTCTACAAGAAGTTTAAAAGTATTGGTGGTCTTGAAGATTGGTGTTGATCTATCACAAGTTTTGCCATCAAAAATCCAAGCGTTGATCTATCACAAGTTTTGTAATCTTGTATTTTTTATTTATGTATATGATGATGAATGATGATTAAAAATATTGTGTGGGGATCTTGTGTCGATAGATTTGGTTAAAAAGATAAGAATCTACATGAAAAAGTGTTAAAATCTTGATGTAAGGACTATGCCGTATAAAACAGAAGATGACCATATGATAACTAGTAAATATGGAATAGATTAATGGATATACAGTAAGTAATAAGTCTTATACACATGTGAGAGTTGGCCATACAATGGAATCCTAAAAATGAGTGAGATATGATCAAAATAAGATTGGAGTGCAAATCTGCCTACACTGTTTTGGATGAATTTAATAAAATACTTAAAGGTTGATTCATCAGTATCTATAAGAGAGTTAAATGAAGAACATATCATGTAGATTATGTCATAAAAATTTGGGTTTCTATCTCTATGTGGAACTCTAGATATGGCCATTTTGGTGGGCTGAATATTTAGGACAGATTTTGTAAAATAAATAGTATATAAAATAAGCACTCAAAATTTATGTATTTATAAAATATACATATATAAAACCCACTAGTTGTTAACAACAAGTATAAATAAAGAAATTATATATATATTGATATTAAAATGGGACATGTTATATAAATTACAGGTATAAATATTTTTCCAAGTTATAAAACTATATACCTAAGTTTTACGTCTTTTCGGCTAAAACCGAAAGATTTACGTTTTTGGTAAAATAAATCTTAGATGGTCGGACCCGTCTAATGTAAACTTTTATAAACTCACATACTGATATATAAACTTATATAACAAGTAAAAACCGATAAAACCCGAGCTTTACAACATGTAAACATTAACGGGCCAAAGTAGCCTTATCGGACTATTAACCCGACTAGTTTGGTAAAACACTTATAAACTTACTTATTGGGCATATAATAGGCTTATTGGGCCTAAAACATGTAAATGAGTAAAACTAGTAAACTAGTATAAAAGTTACCAATACATAACACTAAAATGAGTAAATGAGAATGTATAAACCCACTTGATCATCATATATATATATATATATATATATATATATATATATATATATATATATATATATATATATATATATATATATATATATATATAAAATCATCATATGTATACATAATTGTTATTTTGATAAAGTCTAAGACGAGTATTATTTGTCTAGGTTTCCGTGATTGAAGCACGTACCGTACATCCGAATTGCCGATAACCCGCTTTCCCACATAAACGTGATTTCATAGTCTCGCACTCTTTTAAATGTTTTTATGAAATTTTCTATAAACCCGCGAGGGAGATAACATGTTAGTTTTGATAAAATAGGACACCATTTGTCCCGATTGTTTGTTTATTGATTTGGACCCGAATGATTGTATGACCCGATGAATAATTATATGACCCGATGTGTGAAATAAAATAGATTATTAAAGTTAGGTTATGTCACTAAAAGTCCCATTAGCATGAATTATGAACTACCGGGATTTGGTAGACGCTTATGCATATAATAGTACTATTTGGGGACGATCACCCCAGTTCGTGCCTTGACGGTTGATCCCTGTCGTGCCACATTGATTGGTAAGCGAATTTATGTATGAGAAGATTTACACAAGCGTGATTTTGTGACGACACGTTAATTTAGATGGGCAAATGATTTTCGGGTTAGGTACCCGTTGTTTGTTTTAGTAAGGTAACAATGTCATGCGGCTTTAATAATCCAAATAATGAAATATTGCTATATTCACTGAATTACGATATATTGCTTGACTAGCAATATGGGGTCTTATTATTGATATTATGTTCATGTTTTGGTTTTACATAACCACATTCATATAGCGGCTTTTATTTAACTCTATACAACGTTATAAAACGTATATTTATGATGTTTTTACGACAATGGTTCGTATAATGATTTTAAAGGCAAACGCCTATATTATGATTTTTGATAACGATTTGTATAAAATGACTTTGGCTATTTTATGGCCTATTACAAAGATTTGTACAAAATGATTTTCGGTAATAATTTTATACCGATGTTATATTGATGGATTTCATTAAACTCTATGAATTCACTCGGCGTTTTCGCTGACCTTTTCTTTTAACGTGTTTTATCTCAGGTACTTGAAGGTAATTCTCGGGAAGACAACAAGAATTCATGGCCCGCACTTAAATAACAATTTACATTCAAATATTTTGTAAAAATTGTATGAAATACTATGACTTGGGACCTATGTAAACTTGATATTTATGAATGGAAATGCTTTATTATTAAACGACACGATTTTTAAGCGTTGTCTATGATGTGAGTAATGTGCTATCCCGTAACACCAACGAGTCTTCCGCTGTATTGAATTGTATAAATTTGGGGGTGTTACAGTTTGGTATCCGAGCTCTCGTTATAGAGAACGAAAGATTTTTAAAACTAAGGTTTTGAATAAAACATTTCAAAATCTTTTAACTATAAACATTTATCTAAAAATGTCTAAAAATCTTTTGACTATAACGGTGCCGAAGAATTCCCGAGTTACCGACAAGGCCAGACTAAGAAGTGTTATTTTAATATATATATATATATATATATATAACTTGGATTATATATATATATATATATATATATATGTTGAAATTTGATTACATGATTGTTGATGATTATTTTAATTCTTATACGAAGTATTTATACAACGTAGATTGTCACAAGAAACCTTAACTCCCCTAGCAAATCAATCGAAGCTATTCCCGTAGGAATTCTAGCTATCCTAGATCTAAACTAAGTTGTGGATGTTTATGATCCCAACAAAATGGTTGATATTCTAGAAATGTTGGTATTAGATGATTATGATATTAAAAAAGAATTGGCGAGATTAAAACTGATATCGATGTCATGACGATATTTCCTAATAGAGTGGAGTTTAACAAAATGTTACCACCTGGAAAGGTGTCATCTGATTCATTGTCACCCAATTCTTAAACTTGAAATCCAAAGGGTGAATGTTGCACTTGAGGCTGTCATTGGAACCATTACCCAAAAGCCTCATGCCACAAGTACCTTTCCGAGAAGTCTAATTGATTGTGTGAGTCATTTCATACTAGTGACTCATTTGATAATTATTGTTGTAAGAGCTATAGGATTGGAAATTAAGTGTTGATCATATCGAGCTTTTATTGCCCTTTTAAGGTTTAAAAAAAATAAAGTTGAAAGTATTGGAGAATGAGGTAGGATGTCGCATTGAGTGTGATTTGGTTGAAACTTGAATGAAGTAAGAATTTAACCCGTATGGAATATGAGATTATTAAGAGGAAGTCGTTAAGTTCTGTGATTGAATTGTAAGGTTTTAATTGATTGTTGATTCGTGTTAAATGTTGTTTCTAGGTGATGAGACTGCTTTTATACATGGTCTCATCGTCCAAATCGGTCTTAAATTGCATAAAATATCATAAAATATGCCAAATATATGCTCGTGTTTGTTACTTGTGTATTTTTAGGTACGGATATTGAGAAAATGGCAAAAGATCACAAGAATCATTCAAAAACGAACACGGGAAACGAAGTCGCACAATGAACCGGGCCCAAGTTTGGAATTTTGCAAAAAGACCCTTGAAGAATTGAAGATTGGCAATTTTGGTCCCTCATCTTTGAAGAACTTGTCACATTTGACCCTCAAAATGTCAATTGTACAAGTATAATCCTTAATGTTTGAAGATTGTACAAGACCAGTCCATCAAGAATCTAGAAAATACATTAAAAGCCCTTGGATAAAGTTTTTAAAAGTTTTAGTGCCAAAAAAGACAACTTGTGCAAAGTTGACAAAGGGAAAGAAGGCGCTGATGGGATTTATTACAAAGGAAGACAATAGAAAAGATTGGGGACTCAACCTGCCAAACCACCAAAATCACCCACCCAACCAGCTCATGACACGTCATAAAACCCACCCACCAACCCATAAACCCGACCCTACCCACATCCATACCCGGTTTTATTACTTAATCTCAGTCAACCAAAGTCAAAAACACACTTAACCCAATTATTTCCCACCAAAACAGGAATTTAAAACCTGTTTATCCCCAAAACAGATCAAAAACGCCCTTAATCCCTTTAAACCCTAATCACCCCCAGTTTCAATTAGGCCAAAAACAAGGGGTTATCTCCCAAGCTTGTCCAGATCAACAATTACCCTCACCCTCACTTAATCCCACCTCTCAAAACATTCCCACATGGCCTGTGGACCCCTCCCCAAACCTCCCCTGCACCCGTCTCTTTCCCACAACCCTAGAACCCGACAATTTCAACGTTTGGGATGATCCCCTTGGTCCCCAAGATGTATCCAACGTCCAAGATCAACCAAGCAAGGCTGGCAATCACATGGGTGCATTTGACCAGTTGAAGACAAATTCGTCCAAGGGCATTTTTGAGATTCCATTCATTAGGGTTTCAAGCATTGTAATATTTTATTATTAGTTCTAGATAGTTCTTTCTAGCAGTATTTAAAGAGAATGAGACTTGTTCATTCCTTGTTCCAGTTTTTAGCCAAAAACCTTGTAATTCCTTTTTTAAATTAATGAAGTTTGGTATTTGTGTTTAAACAATTGTAATTCCTTTTATTAGATTTAAAAAGTTGTGTGTTGTGTTAAAAGCTAAAACTGAGTTCCATTTTCAAAATTGTGTGAACACTTTGAGTGTTTAAGTTTTTCAAAAAGGTTTTGAAAGGAATTTTATAAATTTCAGAAATTAGAGGTTGTTAGGAAGTGAAAGTGGAATAACATCCTAAGATTTCTGATTTATAAGTTGCTTTTAAAATGTGTTAAGTTCAAGTGGTAAAAAGGTTTATAAGTTAAGAAAATCAGAAAGTGCATTTTCTTTGTGTTCTTGTTTGATTTTTGCAGGTTTGATTGTTTGAGTTGTTGTTGATATAGTTCTGCATACACCCCAGTGTATAAGGAGGTGACAAAGCTGTCACAAAGAGCCCTGGATGTAGGGCTCTTAGGTAAAAAAAAAAAACTTTTTCCTTTTTATTTTCAGAAAGATTGGTGCTTGTTTGATTTTTGCATGGAAGCTACTTAATTGTTGTTTGGATTGTTGGATATTGCTAAGTTTGTTATAATATGCATGTGAGATGCTATTAGAATTAGCCAGGATAGGATTTGAAGTGATTTGGTTTGTTAAAAACGTTTTCAAAAGTTTTAAAGGGGTGTTTGGATCAGTGAATTAGATAAGTGATTAGTAGGATTCTTGGATTTTAAACCTGTTAGAAATATTTGGTAGGGGTCTAAAAGATTGTATGCTAGTTGTGCCTCAGTTTGGAAGAAGATTGAAGCAAGTTAAGTGTTTAAAAAGTGAAAGTATAGCTAAAAATCTGCTTAGGCTTAACTTCTGCTTGTTTCTCCTTATTTTGGTGCTTGGAGTTTGGAAACTGTTAAGTGTTAGGGGTATTTAGGGTGTGAGTTTGTTTGTATGCTAAGTGGAGCTATTGTGTGCAAAATCTTAGCCCTTGAATCTCTTTTGTGTGCAAGCAGTGAGCTCAAACACCACCAGACCTATCTGTTTGTATCAGCAACATTGACTTGACTTGTGCGCCTATTTGTGTGAATCTTGTGCTAAGTTTTTGAGCTTACTTGTTTGTTATCTGCTTATCTTGACTCCTTGTGCTCCAAAGAGCACAAGGGTGCCTTGTTTATCCAAAAACATCCACAAAACAAGCACAACCAAGCTCCTCTTGGTCTTGGCACAAGTAGTGAACTCACCCTTGTGTTCATCAGTCACCAAGCCCAACTGGGCACGTTTTTGGCATCATTTTGATTCAATCCTTGTTTAAATAAGATTTGGATTTGTGTTTTTAAGCTTACAAGTGTTACTGGATTCAAGTGTTAAAGTAAAAAAAAAAAAGTTTTATAAAAACTTCACCCTGCCTGGACTCGAACCCCCGACCTGCAGCTCAGGAGTGAGGGGTTCTACCAGCGATCTAGAAGAGTTTTTATGTTATGAACTCATAACATTTAATACTTAAGGTGACTTTGGTTTTGGCTTACATTAATAAGCCGTGGCTTATTTGATTAGTTTTAGCTTATTTATTAAGCATTGTTGGTTTATTTCATTTTTCCTAGGTTTTAATTAGTATTGTTGACTTTTCTGTTTTAAAATTTTATGTTTCCTATTATTTAATTAATTTTTAGGATTATTTTTAGTTTTAAATTTAGAAAGTGTAAAAAAAATAGTAAACAGTGATATAAAAATACAAAAAAATAGTTTAATTTGGTTTTAAAATTTTTAAAAATAGTTTTTAGTTTAATTAGGTCATTTTTGAGGTTTACAAACTATTAAATCTTGTTTAGGGCTTTTTAATATTTAAAAGTGATTTTTAGGGCTTTAATTAGCATTAAAAAGTCATTATTAAATTAATTAAAAGGTTTTGGCAAGTTTGAATTTTTTGTAAACTCTTAGAATATTATTTGGGATTTTTAGTAATTTTTAGGAATTTTTAGGTTAAAATTTTAAATTTTGTCGTTTTTACGTCGTAACTTTCTAGTAGTGTTTTTGCCTTATTTTTCTATTTTTTCGTCTTCGTCATTTTCTTCTCTTTTCTTTTCATTAATAATCAAAAACATTAATCAATCATTCATTACACAACACACGTGCCTCCTCGAGAACGAACTCACTTTCTTAAAGGTCATTAGTGCTCGGTTTTCCTAAACCGACACTTAACACTTACCACTATTTGTGTTGCTTTGTTTTTCCTAAAATAAAGTATATACAAAAAACACTACATCATTTTTTTGGCGCCGCTGCCGGGGAGGCGTGTTGTGTTTTGATTGAACATTGTTGTTTTCTATATTAGCCATAATAGTAATTGTATTAATAGCACTCTATTAATACGTATTATCGTTTTTCGGTTTTTGTGTGAATATTATTACTATATAGTATACGTAGAACAATAAATTTACAAGTACTCCAAATACGTGAGCAATCACAACCTTGATTCGGGATTTCATCACTCGATCATTGTATTCGAATCTCAAACCAAAGAAAAAAGGCAAAAATAGATAAATACTTTCGTGAAGCTTAATCTTGATAATACAAACTATAAGGTGGGTATAAGGCGGTTGTATTTCACGACCTAAAGGAAAAAGGCTCTTAAGTGCTTCGCGCCGCCTCGTTTCCTCCGCTTGCTTGTGCGTATTTGATTTTGAGAGTGAATCGAGGGTTTTGCCGCCCAAAGTATTACTACATATCATATATATTTTCTTGGTTTCCATTTGATTGAACCCTCTTTGAACGATTTGGTGTTCCACCATCGTTCTAAAGTCATCGAAGGCGTTCACTCCACGTGATCGTTTTCATTCTTTGAGGCCTTTTTAATCAAGAGATTTGATTAAGGAGGAGATTTGTAGATTTTTGTCTACTTAATATATTCACCAATTTCCAAAAAGTTAATACAATCAAAAACCACAAAAAAATTGAAAAACGCAAAACACCAAAAAGAATCTTCTTTGCTCGTCTCCATGTTGTACGTGACGTTTATGCTCACTCGTAACAAAGCAAAACGTGCACGTAAACGAAAGAACAAAACTCCCACTCCAACTCATTCTAGTGAGGAGTCTCCTATTGACGAACCCATTGCACGAGAAGAACCAACCATGGCGAATCGAACTATGATGGAGTTACTTCAAGCACCCACCGAGGGTTATGGAGAAGCTATTGTGATTCCCGCAATCCTTGCGGAGAATTTTGAGGTGAAAACGGGTTTGTTATCGATGATCCAAAACAACAAATTCCGTGGTGATGAGAAGGACAATCCCCACAACCATATCCGCCAATTTAATCGTCTTACCGCCACGTGCAAATTTAAGGATGTCTCGAATGACTCGATTAAGATGATGTTATTTCCGTATTCCTTAGCGGGGCCCGCTAAAATTTGGTTAGAGAAAGAGCCACCCAATTCTATATTAACGTGGAAGGATCTCGTTTCAAAGTTTGTGAACCAATTTTTTCCGCCCTCTAAGACTACGCATTTGAAAAATGAGATTTCTAAATTTTCACAAGAATCAAATGAAAGTTTTTCTACGTCTTGGAATAGGTTTAAGGAGATGTTACATGAATGTCCTCATCATGGTTTTTCCGATTTGCACCAAATTGACACGTTTTACAATGGACTTAACGATCATGAAAGAGATTATTTAAATGCCGCCGCGGGTGGTAATTTTTTGTGTAAAACGGTTGAAGAAGCTTTGGTCATAATCGAGAATAGGTCTAAGGTTTATAGCCCTCGTCACACACCGAGTGTTGCCAAAAGGGGCTCATCATCGTCTCAAAGTATCAATGCATTACATGATGAAGCAAATGAAGAAAACCGATTTTTCGATAGATTTGCTAACCTTATGTCCCATTGGAAGGCTCAAGAAGCTTCCAATTCCGCTTCGGTTAAAGCGGTTTCTAAAAGTTATTTGTCGTGTGGGGGAGCTCATGATCTTTCCGAGTGCATTACCGCGGATGGTAACACTTCGAATGCTTTTGTAGCCACGGGAACTTATAACCAAATCGGTCAAGGTTCACGTTCAAATCAAGCTCCACCAAATCAAAATGCTAATAATTATCGCAACAACAACCAAGGTGGAAATTACCAAGGAAATCAAAGAAACTATAACAAAGGTAATTACCAAAGTGGAAATGGGCAAATTTCAAACCAAAACCAAAACCGTGATTTTCAAACTAATGCCCAAGGTTTTCAAAACGATCACACCAAAAATCTTCAAGGAGAATTTTTGAATTATGCTAAGGCTAACGATGCTAAGTTTGATAATATGCAACGTGAAATGGTTAGCTTAAGATCCGAGTTGAAAAACGAGCTAAAAAACGAACTTGCTAATGAACTTAAAACTCATGCTAATAAAATGGAAGGAAATGTCACACGACTCCAACAAAATCAACAAAAAATGGAGCAAGGACAACATGAGATTAAGCAAGAATTGTTAAAAGCGGATGCTAGGCAATCTAAGTTTGAAGACCGAATGGCTAAAATGTTTGAAGCTATCATGTGTAAGCCCTCTTCTTCGGGTGGTCTTCCTAGTGATACCATCGTGAACCCGAAAGGAGAATTGAAGGTTATTACTACTCGTAGTGGTAAAACTTTCAAAGAACCCATTTCTCGTCCAAGTACTTCTATGGAGAAGGAAAAAGAGAAAGAACCCGAGGTTGTGGTTGAAAAGGAGCACATCTCAAGCCCACGAAGTACCGCTCAAACCACACCTACGGTTGAACCTACACCAATCATGGAACCCGAGATTCCAAGGCCGTTGCCTATGCCTAATTTGCCCCAACCCACACCACCTTTACCCTACCCATCAAGACGAGACAAGGAAAAGGCACAAGAACGAAATAATTATCAATTTGAACTCTTTATGAAAATGTTTCGTGACTTGCATTTTAATATAAGTTTTGCCGACGCCTTAGTCATGATGCCTCGATTTTCCGCGAACTTCAAAAGTATGTTGAATAACAAAGAGAAATTGCAAAAATCGTCTAGTTGTTCTTCGGTTTTTCTAAGCCGCATACCTCAAAAAGTCGGTGATCCTGGAAAGTTTTTAATCCCATGTGCTATCCAAGACATGGAAGAATGCTACGCCTTGGCCGATCTTGGTGCTAGTATTAATTTGATGCCTCTTGAGATTTTTAAATTGCTCAATCTTCCCAATGTCACTCCTTCAAGAATGTCAATCGAGATGGCCGATCATTCTACGATTCTAGCTTGTGGAGTTGCCGATGTCACACCCCACCATGGCGGAATATGGGGCGCGACGTATGGATATCATCACAACAACAGCGTGTCTATAGAGAGAACTAAATGAAATTGAAATATCATAGATGGTGACACAAATGTCGTGACAATATCTCAACAATGCAGGCGTCTAGGTAAGTAGGTAACAGGCCTACCTCTTACCAAAGACATACAAATAAACAAACATCAAACATATAGGTACCACAACGTTCACTTAATCAAAACACAAAATAAAATCTAAGAGGAAATGGATTCCTCCGAATGCAATCCTAGCAGCCTCTATACTCTAGCCACTTCTAACATCATCTTGCACAACTACGTCACCTGAAAATGACACTAAAATCTGTCAACATAAAGTTGGTGAGAACATAGGTTTAAGTTATCTAGAACATCATAAAAAAACCTTGACATCCGCTGTAAATAAGTTGAAGAAAAACAATTTATAGTAATGGACCATAATGTGATAATCATGCTACATGCATCCACAACAAAACTCAAGCCAAGTACCAATCACATCTACAATTCACAAAGCACATTATAACAATCAAGAAGTATCCCGTCACACGCACAAGAACACACACCACACTATCCGGATCTTTCCCACACCACCTGTGGAAGATGAACTATATCCCCGTCGAGATATCTTGCCTCCGAAGAGACGATGCACAAGTACTCAGGACGGATCGTGCCCCACGCTCCACACACATCACAACTGGTCCCATAGACGCCCATACATATATGTACCAAAGCCAATCACAATCCAAACAAGATTCACATAGCAGAACACGTACCAAAGCACATATGAGAACACATAAGCACGCAAGTCACACAATAACACATTTATGTCCACACATTTTATAACATAGTACTAAATCATGTTAAAGAACATTTCAAGTGTCATCTCCATCCCATACTGGAAAAAAAAACATTTAAAAACGTAGTAAAATGGGACTATGAACTCACCTGATTGCTTCTCCAAAGTCCTTGCTCTAGCCCTAAGCTAATAATCCAAAAACACATAAATCAATACATGAACCAACCTCTAAAATGGTTCATCAACCTATGATGGACATCTAACCTCCTCTCATATAAATACCCCCTTTATAACTCTAAACACCCCATTACCCTTCCTTAACAAGTCCTTAACTTGGTTAAGTTTAACAACTATCCCGTTCATATTTTACACAAAACAGTCCCAGTTTTTAGGTCTCAAAACTTTAAGATAAATGTCCACATAAACATACCCATGGTTTCTGTAAAAGGAATATTCATACCCTTACATATGTTGGCTAACACCGCCCACTTGCCCTAATCTTAAAGCTACTGTTAAGGCCCCGATATACATATATCTACTTTTGTCATTCCAGATTTCCTGATTTTAAACGTACTAAACGTTTGTTACCATTAAGGGGTCTTACCCTAAACCACAACCTTAGCCCAAGTGCAGATACTTACTACAATATATAAACCATCTCTCGCATTCGTGAGAAGATCCCAATGCAACCCTAAGTACCCCAAACAACCCAAAACTTAAAAAGAAAACAGGCTGAATTCAAAACTGTTTTGACCTCCGACTGTTGTAACCTGTTTTTGACCCGCTTCCCTACCTCCAATTTAGTTTTAGTTTCTTGCATTGGAAAGCCACTTCAAATACTTTTTCAGGGGTATGTGGATCGTAAGATAAGAGTTTGTAGAACTCCCAATATGATCAAAACAATTGACTCAAAAATCTGTCCAGTTTTTAAAAACGGGTTTAACAAAATCAACCACATTAATTAACCCTAATTCCTCTAATTACAAGCCCTAACCCATGTAATCATTATATTATGATTATTACAACATTAATTTACTGTTTTTATATTAAAACCTAACCTAAATCCATCATAAGATTATTAAAGAAAACATAAAAACAATTTAATTAAAAAGGGATTTGAAGATTTACCTTGGATTTATGAAAACCCCCAAATTTTATGAAGAACCCTAATTTTTTTTATAAGACTCACGAATTTCCTTCATCTCCAGGAGAAAAATAATGAATTTGGTTTAGTATATACATTATATAGGGTATGGGTGAATCCTAGTCCAACCCAAAGCCCACTTTCCTTAAATATTTTCCTTTTTTTCTTTTTTTCTCTTCTAAACCGACCCAAACACCCCTAATTTCGTTTTTTCTTTATTTTTTTTTCTTTTTATTGTTAATTAATATCTTATTAATATTACCTTAATTTACCTTAATTTATTTCAGCTCCTAAAACTCCCAAAACCTCAAAACCGTAAAACTAGTCAAATTTACGCGTTTTACCGTAAAAGACGTAAAATATACACTTTGAAAAAAAAATCTCAAATTTTGAAATAAACTTTATAACTAAGTCCTAAATGACTTAAAACCATCCCGAAAAATATTTATATGGATAATTACCTCACCCGAGACCTCTAAAGGCTAAACCGTAAATCCTAAAAAAAAAATACTATTACTATAATACTTATACGTATACGTAAACACCACAATATCACCTTTTTCATTTCATAGTCACCACTTGTGAGCTCATGAACATGAAATAACCGTTCCTCGATTTACTTATGAGTACTCTATACTCATAAACGATAACCACACCAACCTCGTTCACACAAAATAAACACGTAAACACACAATTCAAGTAAGCACACATAAAATAACCTAAAAGTAAGACCAAGTGACAAACCCAAAACCACGGTTGTCACATCACTCCTCCTAATAGAAATCTCGTCCCGAGATTCACTCCCAAACTCAAACTTATTCTCAGCAAACAAACGAGGATGCATATCCCTGATAAAACCTTCACGTTCAAACGTGAACTCAGTTTACACGAAAATAATCTCAACCAACAACACATGAGCCTTAACCGTCCGCGAGGAAACTTATCAAAACCATAAAGTTATGTAACCAACCTAACTAAATCTCGCAACTCATCAGACAAGAACTGTCTTGAAACCAAGTTAGGAGCCGTCACATAACTCAACGGGTTTAACACTGTCACCCCGATTTCAGTCTTACTCATAAATACCATAAATCAAAACTCATCAAAATATAATCACGTATAATAAGGTCTAAAGAACTCTAAAATTCCTTCCCAACTCATCTCTATGTTAACCCTCCAAGTGTTCATTACCACAAAATACCCAAAACACGAGTTTAAACGATATTGTCCGAAAATTAACCTTGAACTCAACACTTGTACAATTAATTCGACCAAGCTACTGACTTCCAATTACGAAACTTTCTGAATATTTGAAAAGTATGTTCCGAGTACATAATTTTAGGCTTTTGAATCACCCAAAAACCTTTAAAAACGAATAAGTTATGACCAAAACGATTTTTCTCAAAATCTGCCTAGGCATTAGCGACAGTTTCTGACAGTTAGCGATATATTTTGACAGTTTAGCGACAGTTTCTGCCTACTCAGATTTATACCAAATTAAAAAAAAAACGATTTTTAAACCCTAAAACCCCCCATTAATTACCAAAACTAGAACCTAATTTATTTTAATTCCAGAAAATTAAAACTCTATTAATTACATGATTTTAACATATTTCACTAAATAAGAACAAAATTTTTAACTTAAGAACAATAACTCTAGGTGATCAAAACCAAAATATTTTAAAATAACCGAGTCATGCTTATATGTTAAAGAATTTATATTCCACCTTATTTGAAACATGTTTCCGACACTTCCTTATTTCATCGACTACCAACAACTTTATTTTCAATTTGCAAGTTCTATTTTTTTACCATGTATAACTCGAAACAAAAGGCATCGTTACCCCAAAAAGAAATCTCCACCATCTCAAAATCCTTCACGCCAAAAGTACCGTACAAACAAACATGTGAAATGAGGACCCGAGCAATGCGCTACTACAGAAGTTGAACATCTCAAAGATAAACGAGCTAGCAACCATCCCAAGAATACAACCGATAAGTAGAAGGGAATTATACATATATAGGCATATGCATACATACACTCAAATTCATCCAACATATACTATTACAAGCACGTATTAACCCTCTTTCATGCAACCATACTTAGGAATCCATTGGTGTTGTGGCACATGTATAATTATGTAGGCCTCCATAATTATACCTGTTCCCTTTCACCACTGTACTCCCTCCTATGATGACACTTATAAGAAATTAATACTACACATAACACATAATCCAACAACTCACAAGCACATAACCACACAAGATAAGATCCAAAACCCCATGTATTAAAATAACATAGCCAATGCACGAAACACATAAACTCGTAGTCCAGCTGAACCAGCGTAGACAAAATTCGAAATGTATAAAGAACATGAAAACATAATTAAGCGAAATCCAACAATGACTAGCGTATACGACCATGGTTCCACCCGCACTAATCAAAACTCGTAAAGAAAATAACATGTAGTTAAGTATGAACCATAGTAGTTCATAACCTAACAAATACTGCAAAAATAATATTCTAACACATCAATTACTATAAAATGCACACATACTCCTATGACGCCTATATGCAGGGACCCTTAAGCTATAGACTAGGCTACACGACTAGGCAACCTAATTCTCTATAACCATTGTCTCTGATACCATTCTGTCACACCCCACCATGGCGGAATATGGGGCGCGACGTATGGATATCATCACAACAACAGCGTGTCTATAGAGAGAACTAAATGAAATTGAAATATCATAGATGGCGACACAAATGTCGTGACAATATCTCAACAATGCAGGCGTCTAGGTAAGTAGGTAACAGGCCTACCTCTTACCAAAGACATACAAATAAACAAACATCAAACATATAGGTACCACAACGTTCACTTAATCAAAACACAAAATAAAATCTAAGAGGAAAGGGATTCCTCCGAATGCAATCCTAGCAGCCTCTATACTCTAGCCACTTCTAACATCATCTTGCACAACTACCTCACCTGAAAATGACACTAAAATCTGTCAACATAAAGTTGGTGAGAACATAGGTTTAAGTTATCTAGAACATCATAAAAAAACCTTGACATCCGCTGTAAATAAGTTGAAGAAAAACAATTTATAGTAATGGACCATAATGTGATAATCATGCTACATGCATCCACAACAAAACTTAAGCCAAGTACCAATCACATCTACAATTCACAAAGCACATTATAACAATCAAGAAGTATCCCGTCACACGCACAAGAAAACACACCACACTATCCGGATCTTTCCCACACCACCTGTGGAAGATGAACTATATCCCCGTCGAGATATCTTGCCTCCGAAGAGACGATGCACAAGTACTCAGGACGGATCGTGCCCCACGCTCCACACACATCACAACTGGTCCCATAGACGCCCATACATCTATGTACCAAAGCCAATCACAATCCAAACAAGATTCACATAGCAGAACACGTACCAAAGCACATATGAGAACACATAAGCACGCAAGTCACACAATAACACATTTATGTCCACACATTTTATAACATAGTACTAAATCATGTTAAAGAACATTTCAAGTGTCATCTCCATCCCATACTGGAAAAAAAAACATTTAAAAACGTAGTAAAATGGGACTATGAACTCACCTGATTGCTTCTCCAAAGTCCTTGCTCTAGCCCTAAGCTAATAATCCAAAAACACATAAATCAATACATGAACCAACCTCTAAAATGGTTCATCAAACTATGATGGACATATAACCTCCTCTCATATAAATACCCCCTTTATAACTCTAAACACCCCATTACCCTTCCTTAACAAGTCCTTAACTTGGTCAAGTTTAATAACTATCCCGTTCATATTTTACACAAAACAGTCCCAGTTTTTAGGTCTCAAAACTTTAAGATAAATGTCCACTTAAACATACCCATGGTTTCTGTAAAAGGAATATTCATACCCTTACATATGTTGGCTAACACCGCCCACTTGCCCTAATCTTAAAGCTACTGTTAAGGCCCCGATATACATATATCTACTTTTGTCATTCCAGATTTCCTGATTTTAAACGTACTAAACGTTTGTTACCATTAAGGGGTCTTACCCTAAACCACAACCTTAGCCCAAGTGCAGATACTTACTACAATATATAAACCATCTCTCGCATTCGTGAGAAGATCCCAATGCAACCCTAAGTACCCCAAACAACCCAAAACTTAAAAAGAAAACAGGCTGAATTCAAAACTGTTTTGACCTCCGACTGTTGTAACCTGTTTTTGACCCGCTTCCCTACCTCCAATTTAGTTTTAGTTTCTTGCATTGGAAAGCCACTTCAAATACTTTTTCAGGGGTATGTGGATCGTAAGATAAGAGTTTGTAGAACTCCCAATATGATCAAAACAATTGACTCAGAAATCTGTCCAGTTTTTAAAAACGGGTTTAACAAAATCAACCACATTAATTAACCCTAATTCCTCTAATTACAAGCCCTAACCCATGTAATCATTATATTATGATTATTACAACATTAATTTACTGTTTTTATATTAAAACCTAACCTAAATCCATCATAAGATTATTAAAGAAAACATAAAAACAATTTAATTAAAAAAGGATTTGAAGATTTACCTTGGATTTATGAAAACCCCCAAATTTTATGAAGAACCCTAATTTTTTTTATAAGACTCACGAATTTCCTTCATATCCAGGAGAAAAATAATGAATTTGGTTTAGTATATACATTATATAGGGTATGGGTGAATCCTAGTCCAACCCAAAGTCCACTTTCCTTAAATATTTTCCTTTTTTTCTTTTTTTCTCTTCTAAACCGACCCAAACACCCCTAATTTCGTTTTTTCTTTATTTTTTTTTCTTTTTATTGTTAATTAATATCTTATTAATATTACCTTAATTTACCTTAATTTATTTCAGCTCCTAAAACACCCAAAACCTCAAAACCGTAAAACTAGTCAAATTTACGCGTTTTACCGTAAAAGACGTAAAATATACACTTTGAAAAAAAAAATCTCAAATTTTGAAATAAACTTTATAACTAAGTCCTAAATGACTTAAAACCATCCCGAAAAATATTCATATGGATAATTACCTCACCCGAGACCTCTAAATGCTAAACCGTAAATCCTAAAAAAAAAATACTATTACTATAATACTTATACGTATACGTAAACACCACAATATCACCATTTTCATTTCATAGTCACCACTTGTGAGCTCATGAACATGAAATAACCGTTCCTTGATTTACTTATGAGTACTCTATACTCATAAACGATAACCACACCAACCTCGTTCACACAAAATAAACACGTAAACACACAATTCAAGTAAGCACACATAAAATAACCTAAAAGTAAGACCAAGTGACAAACCCAAAACCACGGTTGTCACAGCCGAGGACGTCTTCGTGAAAGTTGGGAAATTCTATTATCCCGTGGACTTCATTGTTGTTGATATTCCTATCGATCCTAAAGTTCTGTTAATTTTAGGTCGATCTTTTTTGGATACCTCGAGAGCACTTATCGATGTGCATGCAAGAAAAATCACTCTTCGTTTCAATGAGGAAGAACTCGTCATTAATGCAACCCAAAACTCCACTCTTTCTCATGTGTATTCTATCACATCTTTGTACAATTTCAATCCTATCAAAAGCATTTGTCAAAAGATTTCAAATAGAGTTTTAGGAGTTGTTGATAAAAATGAAGTTCCGTCCCCTCCGCCGATGGAGGTTAAGAGTGTTAAGCCTATGATTCCAATCTCGAGTGATTCTTCGGATGATGAATACGTTGATCCCGATGGGGAGGTTTTATTTGTTGACAAAAGATTTGAAAACTTGCCACCACCCAAACCAAAAAGATTTCAAAATGTGAGAATTTTTAGTGTGACTAACATTGTTTTAGATACACCAAATATTTTTGACATAATTAAATCGGGTTTTCACAAAGAGAGTTTTAAAGATGAAAAAGGAAAAGATTTTGGATCTAATTTAAAAGATTTTTCTACAATTCTAACTCCGTCATCACCGCGTTTATTGAGTACTACAAGCTCGTCTTCTCCTTTTGACGATGCTTTGTGTGGACTTAGTGTGGGGGAAGCCCCTTATGTTCCCTCCCCTTTCTCCACCGAGGACGAGATATTTGATCCTGGAATTGCTTTTATAGGGAAATCTCGGTCTTCCACCGATGCAATAAATGGAAAATCTTTTCATTTGATTGGTGCGAGTCTACCTCGAGTAGCTCATGTTTTTAGAGACTTACCCATTGTCCCACCCTTCTATTTCTTCTCTCCTATTTTCTTCTACCCCATTTGGGTTTGTGTTGAAGAAGCGTTGTCTCGTCTTTCATCCGAAAACGAAGACGCTATCTTTGACCCCGGTATACGTTTATCGGATTTTTAAAGTACTCCACGTGCTTTTGGGCCTTGTTTATCATGTAAGCCCCACTAAAAATTGACCATACCATGATTATCCCTAAATGATCACATTTATGGGGATTCGAGTCGAGCTTTTGACTCGGTTATCAAAAACAAGGTGCCTCGTGGGGGAGACCCATGCTTATCCATGTACATATTATTGCTTTCTAATGTAGTTTAATGTGAGGGGATTGGTGCCCTTCCAACCTTTGTTCCGTGATTGTTTGTGCAGTGTGGTTTTAGATTATGATCTTCACGATTGGAGCCTCTCGTGTTCGTTTATGGGAGCACTCGATCGTTTGCTTTGGAGGCCTTTCCCAATATCCATATGATATATCCTTTTATGTTCTAACCTTAGGTTTTTAGCACACTTCATAAACGGCTATTACTTATTGGTTACACCCTTTCCATGCTAGATTAGGCATTCGACTACGTCTCTTGTATGGGGGTGTTTGCACCCCTAGACTCGAAACATTGAGGACAATGTTTAACTTTAGTATGGGGGGGTGAATAGATACTTGCCTTGCCAAACCTTCACGCTTTCCAAAGTTTATCTTTTTGTTATCGTTTTGTTGCAAAATAAGGCTAAAAATGGCCAAATTTTTAAATTTTTCTCATGTTTTATAAGTGTTTGAAGACACGAATGTAGGTTTTCCGATGGCGAGAATAAGAGTAATTTTTGACTCGACCGTGCGTATTGAGCACTTAGCTTTGATTCCTTAACTACACATTAGGCTAAGTCTCTTAAATGAGGACGAGAAATGATAGAGTTAATTATAAGTTACTATGCTAAACGTAGAGTACTCGTATTCTTTCAAAAACTCATGTGTTCTCGTTGTTTGCTTATTCTCCCTTCGCTTGTAAATATTTTTTGCTTAATAAATATTGACTTAGCGGTTTAGTTTTGATTGTTGGGTTTCTAGTCTTTTCTAGTAGCTTCCGTGTAATTAAATTGGGAAGACATTAAGGTATCGCCAGCGTCACGGTTTTGAAGTATTGGCACCCTAATAATCAAAAGCTTCACCCAATAATAAGATTTCAAGTGCTCACCTAAATCTAGCAAACAATTTGAAGCCCCACAAGGCCTAAAATCTATGCAAAATTGAAAGTGAATCAAGCCTTAATCTTCGAAGCTTTAAAGATCCAAAATTCGCTTTAGCGTGAGGATATACGTCTTTGGCTAATAAAACCACCGATGAGGCGGATAATAAAAGGCAAGGCAAGACCGAAGTCATAATAAAAGCTTCATGGCGAAGTTGAATAAAAGATGGAGGTAAACCAAAGATAATAAGGTCCTTCCGTTAGGGGGCGTATAAAAGTCTTGGTAATAAGTCTCATGTTCAAAACCGTTATAAAACCGTGTTTATCGATTCTTCTTGTCAACTTAATTTTTTAACATCGTTGTCTATTAGGAGGGGTTATTGATTTGATGGTCTTAGTTACACCGTTAGGACTCTATTTTTAGACCTAAATCTCTATTATCGCATAAGTCAATAATGTATCCTCGTGATCATTAAGACATAATAAAATATAAGAGATACAACTTAGGAATAATGGGAGAATAAGTACGTGATTAGGGCATATGAGTAGTGTTAGCATTACTAACTTATAATGACAATGATCTCGTTGCACGCTTGGCATGGAATTAAGGTGAAAATCGAGGACGACGAAATTATTTCTAACGAAGCATTCACGTGTTCTTATTCTATGAACCTAAACGTCCCATTTTGCGATGAAAATCATACATTATGTCTAAAACACAAGTAGAAGTAATCATAGTATGTAGCTAGTTTATCATTTCAATAAAAGTGAATAAAATTAAATTTTGGAGATGCTTTGATACTTTATTCTAGCATTGCGTGAGGGCACGGCAATGGTTTAGTATGGGGGAGTGATGAGACTGCTTTTATACATGGTCTCATCGTCCAAATCGGCCTTAAATTGCATAAAATATCATAAAATATGCCAAATATATGCTCGTGTTTGTTACTTGTGTATTTTTAGGTACGGATATTGAGGAAATGGCAAAAGATCACAAGAATCATTCAAAAACGAACACGGGAAACGAAGTCGCACAATGAACCGGGCCCAAGTTTGGAATTTTGCAAAAAGACCCTTGAAGAATTGAAGATTGGCAATTTTGGTCCCTCATCTTTGAAGAACTTGTCACATTTGACCCTCAAAATGTCAATTGTACAAGTATAATCCTTAATGTTTGAAGATTGTACAAGACCAGTCCATCAAGAATCTAGAAAATACATTAAAAGCCCTTGGATAAAGTTTTTAAAAGTTTTAGTGCCAAAAAAGACAACTTGTGCAAAGTTGACAAAGGGAAAGAAGGCGCTGATGGGATTTATTACAAAGTGAAGACAATAGAAAAGATTGGGGACTCAACCTGCCAAACCACCAAAATCACCCACCCAACCAGCTCATGACACGTCATAAAACCCACCCACCAACCCATAAACCCGACCCTACCCACATCCATACCCGGTTTTATTACTTAATCTCAGTCAACCAAAGTCAAAAACCCACTTAACCCAATTATTTCCCACCAAAACAGGAACTTAAAACCTGTTTATCCCCAAAACAGATCAAAAACGCCCTTAATCCCTTTAAACCCTAATCACCCCCAGTTTCAATTAGGCCAAAAACAAGGGGTTATCTCCCAAGCTTGTCCAGATCAACAATTACCCTCACCCTCACTTAATCCCACCTCTCAAAACATTCCCACATGGCCTGTGGACCCCTCCCCAAACCTCCCCTGCACCCGTCTCTTTCCCACAACCCTAGAACCCGACAATTTCAACGTTTGGGATGATCCCCTTGGTCCCCAAGATGTATCCAACGTCCAAGATCAACCAAGCAAGGCTGGCAATCACATGGGTGCATTTGACCAGTTGAAGACAAATTCGTCCAAGGGCATTTTTGAGATTCCATTCATTAGGGTTTCAAGCATTGTAATATTTTATTATTAGTTCTAGATAGTTCTTTCTAGCAGTATTTAAAGAGAATGAGACTTGTTCATTCCTTGTTCCAGTTTTTAGCCAAAAACCTTGTAATTCCTTTTTTAAATTAATGAAGTTTGGTATTTGTGTTTAAACAATTGTAATTCCTTTTATTAGATTTAAAAAGTTGTGTGTTGTGTTAAAAGCTAAAACTGAGTTCCATTTTCAAAATTGTGTGAACACTTTGAGTGTTTAAGTTTTTCAAAAAGGTTTTGAAAGGAATTTTATAAATTTCAGAAATTAGAGGTTGTTAGGAAGTGAAAGTGGAATAACATCCTAAGATTTCTGATTTATAAGTTTCTTTTAAAATGTGTTAAGTTCAAGTGGTAAAAAGGTTTATAAGTTAAGAAAATTAGAAAGTGCATTTTCTTTGTGTTCTTGTTTGATTTTTGCAGGTTTGATTGTTTGAGTTGTTGTTGATATAGTTCTGCATACACCCTAGTGTATAAGGAGGTGACAAAGCTGTCACAAAGAGCCCTGGATGTAGGGCTCTTAGGTAAAAAAAAATCTTTTTCCTTTTTATTTTCAGAAAGATTGGTACTTGTTTGATTTTTGCATGGAAGCTGCTTAATTGTTGTTTGGATTGTTGGATATTGCTAAGTTTGTTATAATATGCATGTGAGATGCTATTAGAATTAGCCAGGATAGGATTTGAAGTGATTTGGTTTGTTAAAGACGTTTTCAAAAGTTTTAAAGGGGTGTTTGGATCAGTGAATTAGATAAGTGATTAGTAGGATTCTTGGATTTTAAACCTGTTAGAAATATTTGGTAGGGGTCTAAAAGATTGTATGCTAGTTGTGCCTCAGTTTGGAAGAAGATTGAAGCAAGTTAAGTGTTTAAAAAGTGAAAGTATAGCTAAAAATCTGCTTAGGCTTAACTTCTGCTTGTTTCTCCTTATTTTGGTGCTTGGAGTTTGGAAACTGTTAAGTGTTAGGGGTATTTAGGGTGTGAGTTTGTTTGTATGCTAAGTGGAGCTATTGTGTGAAAAATCTTAGCCCTTGAATCTCTTTTGTGTGCAAGCAGTGAGCTCAAACACCACCAGACCTATCTGTTTGTATCAGCAACATTGACTTGACTTGTGCGCCTATTTGTGTGAATCTTGTGCTAAGTTTTTGAGCTTACTTGTTTGTTATCTGCTTATCTTGACTCCTTGTGCTCCAAAGAGCACAAGGGTGCCTTGTTTATCCAAAAACATCCACAAAACAAGCACAACCAAGCTCCTCTTGGTCTTGGCACAAGTGGTGAACTCACCCTTGTGTTCATCAGTCACCAAGCCCAACTGGGCACGTTTTTGGCATCATTTTGATTCAATCCTTGTTTAAATAAGATTTGGATTTGTGTTTTTAAGCTTACAAGTGTTACTGGATTTAAGTGTTAAAGTAAAAAAAAAAAGTTTTATAAAAACTTCACCCTGCCTGGACTCGAACCCCCGACCTGCAGCTCAGGAGTGAGGGGTTTTACCAGCGATCTAGATGAGTTTTTATGTTATGAACTCATAACATTTAATACTTAAGGTGACTTTGGTTTTGGCTTACATTAATAAGCCGTGGCTTATTTGATTAGTTTTAGCTTATTTATTAAGCATTGTTGGTTTATTTCATTTTTCCTAGGTTTTAATTAGTATTGTTGACTTTTCTGTTTTAAAATTTTATTTTTCCTATTATTTAATTAATTTTTAGGATTATTTTTAGTTTTAAATTTAGAAAGTGTAAAAAAAATAGTAAACAGTGATATAAAAATACAAAAAAATAGTTTAATTTGGTTTTAAAATTTTTAAAAATAGTTTTTAGTTTAATTAGGTCATTTTTGAGGTTTACAAACTATTAAATCTTGTTTAGGGCTTTTTAATATTTAAAAGTGATTTTTAGGGCTTTAATTAGCATTAAAAAGTCATTATTAAATTAATTAAAAGGTTTTGGCAAGTTTGGATTTTTTGTAAACTCTTAGAATATTATTTGGGATTTTTAGTAATTTTTAGGAATTTTTAGGTTAAAATTTTAAATTTTGTCGTTTTTACGTCGTAACTTTCTAGTAGTGTTTTTGCCTTATTTTTCTATTTTTTCGTCTTCGTCATTTTCTTCTCTTTTCTTCTCATTAATAATCAAAAACATTAATCAATCATTCATTACACAACACACGTGCCTCCTCGAGAACGAACTCACTTTCTTAAAGGTCATTAGAAAACTTAATTGTTTCCATAATAAAGAACATCTCTGTAAATTTATTTTTGATTCTTATTCAAGAATTAAGCATGAAAATATTTTTATTTAGACATGATGATAAAATTTTGACGAACTGAGTATTGCATCGTTAATCTTGAAATGTATATAGTTGCGCGCCTACATACAATTTGGAAGGGACCATGCAAGGCTGATTAGTAGTCACCATGAAATTATTAATAAACACTAAATTTTCTTTGAAGATTGTGAAAGATTAATTTTTATGAGATCTGAAAGAAGTGAAAAATAGGGACATATTGATGGGGACACCTACATATGTGCCCATACTATTTATTCTTCTGAGTCGAATTTACTCATCTGTGTAATTTGTCTTATTTGACAATTGATATTCCCTTCTTGTCCAAATCTCCCGTGGTGAGATTCTTTGAAAAAGTATTTGATTACCGAGTGTTGATACCAGACTGGATGTATCGACGTTCGTATCATTTCTTTTGATTAGATTTCATTTGAATGACCTGGGTAACAATCCGAGGAGCTTTCGAATGCGTACTCAAATTATGAAAACATGGGATATATTGATATTCATTAAATGTTTTCGTCTGTATCTGATTTGAAATTCTCTCGCATAGATTATGCGTTAACCTTACTCTTTTAAGGTTAGTTATGTCTCCTGATATCCTTGAATTTGTGAAGGATTATGAGTTATTATTAGTCTTTTGAGAAGTTCACATCTTATCAACGGTAATGAAACTGGAAAGTTGATAGTGCTAGTAGAATGGATTGATTGATTATGACATAACGACATTGTCTTAATTGATGGGAACTCGAGTAGAATTCCCCTAAAAGATAAGATGTTGATTATCAAAAGTGATCTAAATAATTCTTGATGGATGACCATATCCTGCATTTAGACTTGAAATTATACCGTGAATGATTGTGAATTAGTCATAGATATTATAATCTAGAAAGAGCCTAATATGAATTTATTAAAAGATGTTTATGTTATCTGAAACTTTAGGAGGTATTTGCTGATTAATTACCTAGACTTTCCCCATTAAGGCAAGTTGAATTTGGTATTGATTATATTCCCGGTGCTGCACCTGTGACATGTGCACTGTACATCAGCACCATCTGAATCGAAAGAATTACCGTGCAACTGAGAGAGTTGTCGGAAAAAGCTTTTATTTTACCAAGCTCGTCATCATGAAGAGCTATGGTGTTATTATTCCTTATATTTGTTGAATTACCATGAACTAGGTAAATTGATGATAAAAATCTATATCCACTACCCAAGATGATAGATTTGTTCGATCATTTGCAAGGTTCTAGCGTATATTCAGGAATTTGATCCACGGCATGGTTATTATCAACTTCGCGTTCGCGAAGAAGATTATCTATACCAATCACTACATCCAGAACTTGTAATGAACATTATGAGTTTCATGTTATGTCGTTTGGATTGACCAATGCACATGTAGTATTCATTAATTGGTGCATCACGTGTGTAGGCTGTAATTTGATAAATTCATGCTCGTGACCATTAAGGACCATTTGTTTATTAGTATAAGAAGGAGTTAATAATCATTTATAGACTGCCTTGAATTGGCCGAGCAATGAAAAACCTGTACCTTGAATATTTAACATTTAAGTTTAAGGCTTAATCCTTTATATTATTTGACCGTGTGATTAAAAGATAACGGAATCTATATTGACTCGTCAATAATTAGAGCCATTTAAGACTTTGGGTTTTACCAAAAAGAAACTGCAAATATGTTTTGACAAATGTTTTATCAAAAAGAACTTTTGAGGGATTATTCCCTTATACCCAGAACATTTAACTAAACTCCTGTTTAGGTGTAAATGTTTGTATATACCTCAAGACCACCTAAGAGGGATTGAGGAAACCATATAGACCATGACTTGAAATTTGAAACGACAATTTTTGCATTTCAAACTAAGAAAATTTTGACCAAAGTATAAACAAAGAATTTTTCGAACATTGACGAATCTTATTAATTATTTTAATTATTTTCGATAAATCAACAAAAATCTTGTTGATTCAATTCAAATTATTTTGAACATTTGGTCGAACTAAGAAATTTAAAAATTTTCACGTTTATGTTTCATAAAAATTAAATATCTATTATTTAATTACTTGTAATAATTATCGACGCTTTAGACGTCGGACTGCGCAAAACTGATAAAAATAATAACTGAGACGAAACTAAAACTTAGAAAATATGAAGAAAGAATTTCTGAGTAAAATTGTGGTCATGATATTTATTTTATCAGGAAATGTGAATGTACATACCGACGTATTATGTAAAAAGGATAAAGAACCAATTAGGACGTGTTCCTTAATAATGACTGTGCAAAATAAATTGCCGAGCAATTTAAAATATAGCTGATGCTTGTAAAAAGGATAATATAGATAATAAAAGGGGTTCGCGGCTAATGTGAACCATTAGAATTGAGAAGCCGATGGAGCCTAAATGATTAAAAGGCCACTTGTGGTTGCCTAAATATGGAGATTTTAAGATGTAGTCATGTTGGAATCTCGTAAGTTTAAGTATTCTATTCATGTCATTTCTGATTTAGTGTATTTTTATCTGAAGAAGTTGTACTAATGACAAATTATGAAGGCAGACATCGCCTCATACATTAGTAAACGTCTAACTATTGCAAAGGTCATCATCTGAATTTGATTCGATTTGGGTCATCGTCGACAGACAGACCAAATCTGCTAATATTATTCTCGTTAATGATAAATTCTTGATGAAGAAATTGACTCTTTTGTATTTAGAGGAGTTGTGTAAACATGGTGTGCCTGTATCGATCATCTCTATCAAGATCCTCGCTTCGCATCGAATTTCTAGAGATTTGCTCAGAAGTCATTAAGAACGAATCTTGATGAGAGTACTGTTTACCACCCCAATCGAAGGGACGAGGTAAAGTAACGATACAAAATACTATAAGTGCTGTTTTATGATTGAATGATTGACCTTTGGTAATGAACAGCATAATCGTTTTCCTTTGGAAAGATCATCATTGATAATTATCGAATTAGGATCGAGATCGAATCTTGTGAGGATCAATATGAGAGCATCTGTAAGCAGGAGTTGGGATGAAGACACCCGACATACACCCATTGTGAGTTAGACATGTCTTTTAGGTTTGAGGTTGCCTATGATGACGAACCTAACCTTACAAAATACCCGACCCGTGAAACTTGAAATGATTGTTGAAATTAGGATCTGATTATTGACTGTCGGTAGTGGGCAGGGGGTTATGTGAATAGGAAATGTAGATCTTGAAGTGCAGGGTGGGTAGCGAAGTTATGCAAAAAAAATTCACCTTGGAAAAAAAAGAAAAAAAAAAGAATAGATGATCTGAAATATCATGTGAAATAAGTCCCCGTTGTATGGGACCATTGAGATGATGTAAAAGGTGGTTTGAAAGGCATATAAGCTGGATCTATCCTATGACTTCAAGGGCTGCGTGAATTATGTTTCGTATATCTAACTTGATAAAATGTCTATCAAGTGAAAATCTGAATTCTTCTTGATAAATTTTAGATTGCATTCATCAAAAACCCGTGAACATCATGGATAGAGAAAGTAAGTCAACATTAAGCCTGATCTTATTCCCGTAGTTATGTTTGATGAAACTCGCGTATTGTAATAGATTACACTGGTGAGAAAAGACCGAATGTGGAAGAAATAACCACGTGGCTTTAACTCTATAAGAAGCGAGTAGTAAGATAAATTGATCTTTGAGGACAAAGATCCTGTTTAGGGGTAAATGCTGTGACAATCCGTCAATTTATGATTGATATTTTATTCTCAAGTATTATTTAAAAACATTATTTTAATGTTATATTATGAACTCACTTATTTTTGGGAAGAAATTTGGGTTTACATCTTGAAGTAGCATCGACTACGTCTAAACCGGAGGATTCTACGTTACGTGCTTACGTTTACATACACCGTTTTGGTGACAGTCCGACATTTCAGAAAATATATTTTATCCGTGAATATTATTTTGAGATTTTAAATTTGTGTTGGTTCATAAACTCACAAATTTACGAGAAGAGATTAGGACTTATGATTATAATTTAACGTCCTTTACGACTAAACCGGAAACCTTAGGATTACGTATTTACCTTTTCGAACTCCGTTTTTGATGAGACAATTTTTATTAGATTCGTTTTGTGCCGTTGATTCATAATTTATAAAAACGTTTTTCGTAAAACGACCTAAGGGCACGCAAATCGAGGAAACTAAAATCGAGGAGTACCCGTAATTAAATGGGGATGAGACAAGATAAACTTATCCCATCCCCACACATAGGACGACCACAAGTATCCACAACACCCTTAGGTGTCAATTTGTAAACAAGTAGTACACTTGTTAACTCAAGCTTACAAAGTAAGCTAGACCAACACAAAAACCACTTTCATCTTAAACCATCTACTCATTTACAACATGTAAAACCACACACTTCTCTCTCACCCTCGACCCTTGCCGTCCAAGAACCACCATCAAACACCCCATTTTGATCAATTCTAGCCATAAACTATGTGTTATCTACACATATAATGAAGAAACCTTGAAGCCTTGAAGATTGGAGGTGATCCTAACATCCAAGGAGGTGATTTGGTGATGTCCAAGGGCTGATTTCTACAATAAATTTACAAGTATTGGTGGTCTTGAAGATTGGTGTTGATCTATCACAAGTTTTGTCATAAAAAATCCAAGCCTTGATCATATACTACTTAATCTTGGTGGTATAAAGATTGTTCTTCCTATCCTCTTGTTATTTTGATTATGTAATCTTGTATTTACTTTATTTATGTATATGTATATGATGATGAATGATGATTAAAAATATTGTGTGGGGATCTTGTGTTGATAGATTTGGTTAAAAAGATAAGAATCTACATGAAAAAGTGTTAAAATCTTGATGTAAGGACTAGGATGTATAAAACAGAAGATGACCATATGATAACTAGTAAATATGGCATAGATTAATGGATATACAGTAAGTAATAAGTCTTATACACATGTGAGAGTTTACCATACAATGGAATCCTAAAAATGAGTGAGATATGATCAAAATAAGATTGGAGTGCAAATCTGCCTACACTGTTTTGGACGAATTTTATAAAATACATAAAGGTTGATTCATCAGTAGCTATATAAGAGTTAAATGAAGAACATATCATGTATATTATGTCATAAAAATTTGGGGTTCTATCTCCATGTAGAACTCTAGACATGGCCATTTTGGTGGGCTGAATATTTAGGACAGATTTTGTAAAATAAATAGTATATAAAATAAGCACTCAAAATTTATGTATTTATAAAATATAGATATATAAACCCCACTAGTTGTTAACAACAAGTATAAATAAAGAAATTATATATATATATTGATATTAAAATGGGACATGTTATATAAATTACAAGTAGAAATGTTTTTCCAAGTTATAAAACTATATACCTAAGTTTTACGTCTTTTCGGCTAAAACCGAAAGATTTACGTTTTTGGTCAAATAAAACATAGATGGTCGGACCCGTCTAATGTAAACTTTTATAAACTCACATACTGATATATAAACTTATATAACAAGTAAAACCGATAAAACCCGAGCTTTACAACATGTAAACATTAACGGGTCAAAGTAGCCTTATCGGACTATTAACCCGACTAGTTTGGTAAAACACTTATAAACTTACTTATTGGGCTTAACCCACTTGGGCCCAACATGTAAAGTATAATACTGATAATAAAAGTGTAAAATGTACTAATATAAGGTATTGGGCTTATAATAGGCTTATTGGGCCTAAAACATATAAATGAGTAAAACTAGTAAACTAGTATAAAAGTTACCAATACATAACACTAAAATGAGTAAATAAGAACGTATAAACCCACTTGATCATCATATATATATATATATATATACAATCATCATATGTATACATAATTGTTATTTTGATAAAGTCATTGGACAAACGTCTAAGACGAGTATTATTTGTCTAGGTTTCCGTGATTGAAGCACGTATCGTACATCCGAATTGCCGATAACCCGCTTTCCCACATCAACGTGAGTTCATAGCCTCGCACTCTTTTAAATGTTTTTATGAAATGTTTTATAAAACCACGAGGGAGATAACATGTTAGTTTTGATAAAATACGACACAATTTGTCCCGATTGTTTGTTTATTGATTTGGACCCGAATGATTGTATGACCCGATGAATAACTATATGTCCCGATGTGTGAAATAAAATGGATTATTAAAGCTAGGTTATGTCACTAAAAGTCCAATTAGCATGAATTGTGAACTACCGGGATTTGGTAACGCTTATGGATATAATAGTACTATTTGGGGAGGATCACCCCAGTTCGCGCCTTGACGGTTGATCACCGTCGTGCCACATTGATTGGTAAGCGAATTTATGTATGAGAAGATTTACACAAGCGTGATTTTGTGATGACACGCTAATTTAGATGGGCAAATGAGTTTCGGGTTAGCTACCCGTTGTTTGTTTTAGTAAGGTAACAATGTCATGCGGCTTGTAATAATCAAAATAATGAAATATTGCTATATTCACTGAATTACGATATATTGCCTGACTAGCAATATGGGGTCTTATTATTGATATTATGTTCATGTTTTGGTTTTACATAACCACATTCATATAAACGTTTTTATTTAACTATATACAACGTTATAAAACGTATATTTATGATGTTTTTACGACAATGGTTCGTATAATGATTTTGAAGGCAAACGCCTATATTATGATTTTTGATAAGGATTTGTATAAAATGACTTTGGCTATTTTATGTCCTATTACAAAGATTTGTACAAAATGATTTTCGGTAATAATTTTATACCGATGTTATATTGATGGATTTCATTAAACTCTATGAATTCACTCGGCGTTTTCGCTGACCTTTTCTTTTAACATGTTTTATCTCAGGTACTTGAAGGTAATTCTCGGGAAGACAACAAGAATTCATGGCCCGCACTTAAATAACAATTTCCATTCAAATATTTTGTAAAAATTGTATGAAATACTATGACTTGGGACCTATGTAAACTTGATATTTATGAATGGAAATGCTTTATTATTAAACGACGCGATTTTTAAGCGTTGTCCATGATGTGAGTAATGTGCTATCCCGTAACACCAACGAGTCTTCCGCTGTATTGAATTGTATAAATTTGGGGGTGTTACAGTTTGGTATCAGAGCTCTCGTTATAGAGAACGAAAGATTTTTAAAACTAAGGTTTTGAATAAAACATTTCAAAATCTTTTAACTATAAACATTTATCTAAAAATGTCTAAAAATCTTTTGACTATAACGGTGCCGAAGAATTCCCGAGTTACCGACAAGGCCAGACTGAGAAGTGTTATTTTAATATATATATAACTTGGAGTATATATATATGTTGAAATTTGATTACATGATTGTTGATGATTATTTTAATTCTTATACGAAGTATTTATACGACGTAGATTGTCACAAGAAACCTTAACTCCCCTAGCAAATCAATCGAAGCTTTTCCCATAGGAATTCTAGCTATCCTAGATCTAAACTAACTTGTGGATGTTTATGATCCCAACAAAATGGTTGATATTCGTAGTAATGTTGGTATTAGATGATTATGATATTAAAAAAAAGAATTGACGAGATTAAAACTGATATCGATGTCATGACGATCTTTCCTTATAGAGTAGAGTTTAACAAAATGTTACCACCTGGAAAGGTGTCATCTGATTCGTTGTCACCCAATTCTTAAACTTGAAGTCGAAAGGGTGAATGTTGCACTTGAGGCTGTCATTGGAACCATTACCCAAAAGCGTCATGCCACAAGACCTTTCCGAGAAGTCTAACTGATTGTGTGAGTCATTTCATACTAGTGACTCATTTGATAATTGTTGTTGTAAGAGCTATAGGATTGGAAATTAAGTGTTGATCATAGCGAGATTTTATTGCCCTTTTAAGGTTTAAAAAAAATAAAGTTGAAAGTATTGGAGAATGAGGTAGGATGTCGCATTGAGTATGATTTGGTTGAAACTTGAATGAAGTAAGAATTTAACCCGTATGGAATATGAGATTATTAAGAGGAAGTCGTTAAGTTCTATGATTGAATTATAAGGTTTTAATTGATTGTTGATTCGTGTTAAAGGTTGTTTCTAGGCCATTGTCCACTAACGAGGACGCCTAGTGTCTAAGAAATAAATTGAAGAAATCTTCTTCTGAATTGGGACAAATGGATCTTTCGGGACATGTGGAACACCTAATGACTTTTGTAGATTAGTATTCATTGTGGTATCTTTTAAAAATAATCCCTAACTTAACTGAGACATCAGTTGGTAGGATGAGTTCTTGGAATTGTATGACATAGTGACACGTGATGTGTTACGGTACAATTTAGATTTGTTTGTGATTAATGAAAAGACTACCTTTGGTTGCTAAATTCTAAATATATCGATGTTATCTATCTTTTATTGCTTCATCCTAATGCTCGCATTAGTGATGCAACCATTGAACAAGTACTCATCTCGATTTGAGTTACGTTGTGGATTATTTTTTTCGAGCGCCAGCAAGGTCATGAACCTCATGATCATTTGGCTAAAGCTCATTTCCTATCATATTTTAGTTAGTTCTTGGTGAACAACCTTTCATCACTCTTTTGCATATCACTCATTGTTTTTATAAAGTTAAAACATTATCCTTTGAGAAAATTGAATTTTCATCACTAAAAGGATTATTCAAAGCGAGATTTATAAGTAATTGTTATCAAAATGAAGTTGTTTATGAAACACCTTGGAAAACTTAATTGTTTCCATAACAAAGAACATCTCTGTAAATTTATTTTTGATTCTTATTCAAGAATTAAGCATGAAAATATTTTTATTTAGACATGATGATAAAATTTTGACGAACTGAGTATTGCATCGTTAATCTTGAAATTGTATATAGTTGTGCGCCTACATACAATTTGGAAGGGACCATGTAAGGCTGATTAGTAGTCACCGTGAAATTATTAATAAACACTAAATTTTCTTTGAAGATTGTGAAAGATTAATTTTTATGAGATCTGAAAGAAGTGAAAAATAGGGACATATTGATGGGGACACCTACATATGTGCCCGTACTATTTATTCTTCTGAGTCGAATTTACTCATCTGTGGAATTTGTCTTATTTGACAATTGATATTCCCTTCTTGTACAAATCTCCCGTGGTGAGATTATTTGAAAAAGTATTTGATTACCGAGTGTTGATACCAGACTGGATGTATCGACGTTCGTATCATTTCTTTTGATTAGATTCCATTTTAATTACCTGGGTAACGATCCGAGGAGCTTTCGAATGCGTACTCAAATTATGAAAACATGGGATATATTGATATTCCTTAAATGTTTTCGTCTGTATCTGATTTGAAATTCTCTCGCATAGATTATGCGTTAAGCTTACTCTTTTAAGGTTAGTTATGTCTCCTGATATCCTTGAATTTGTGAAGGATTATGAGTTATTATTATTCTTTTGAGAAGTTCACATCTTATCAACGGTAATGAAATTGGAAAGTTGATAGTGCCAGTAGAATGGATTGATTGATTATGACATAACGACATTGTCTTAATTGGTGGGAACTCGAGTAGAATTCCCCTAAAAGATAAGATGTTGATTATCAAAAGTGATCTAAATAATTCTTGATGGATGACCATATCCTGCATTTAGACTTGAAATTATACCGTGAATGGTTGTGAATTAGTCATATATATTATAATATAGAAAGAACCTAATATGAATTTATTAAAACATGTTTCTGTTATCTGAAACTTTAGGACGTATTTGCTGATTAATTACCTAGACTTTCCCCATTAAGGCAAGTTAAATTTGGTATTGATTATATTCCCGGTGATGCACCTGTGACATGTACACTGTACATCAGCACCATCTGAATCGAAAGAATTACCGTGCAACTGAGAGATTTGTCAGAAAAAGCTTTTATTCTACCAAGCTCGTCATCATGAAGAGCTATGGTGTTATTATTCTTTATATTTGTTGAATTACCATGAACTAGGTAAATTGATGATAAAAATCTATATCCACTACCCAAGATGATAGATTTGTTCGATCAATTACAAGGTTCTAGCGTATATTCGGGAATTTGATCCACGTCATGGTTATTATCAACTTCGCGTCCTCGAAGAAGATTATCTATACCAATCACTACATCCAGAACTTGTAATGAACATTATGAGTTTCATGTTATGTCGTTTGGATTGACCAATGCACATGTAGTATTCATAAATTGGTGAATCACGTGTGTAGGTTGTAATTTGATAAATTCATGCTCGTGATCATTAAGGACCATTTGTTTATTAGTATAAGAAGGAGTTAATAATCATTTATAGATTGCCCTGAATTGGCCGAGCAATGAAAAACCTGTACCTTGAATATTTAACATGTAAGTTTAAGGCTTAATCGTTTATATTATTTGACCGTATGATTAAAAGATAACGGAATCTATATTGACTCTTCAAAAATTAGAGCCATTTAAGACTTTGGGTTTTACCAAAAAGATACTGCAAATATGTTTTGACAAATGTTTTATCAAAAAGAACTTTTGAGGGATTATTCCCTTATACCCAGAACATTTAAATAAACTCCTGTTTAGGTGTAAATGTTTGTATATACCTCAAGACTACCTAAGAGGAATTGAGGAAACCATATAAATCATGACTTGAAATTTGAAACGACAATTTTTGCTTTTCAAACTAAGAAAATTTTGACCAAAGTATAAACAAAGAATTTTTCGAACATTGACGGATCTTATTAATTATTTTAATTATTTTCGATAAATCAACAAAAATCTTGTTAACTCAATTCAAATTATTTTGAACATTTGGTCGAACTAAGAAATTTAAAAATTTTCACGTTTATGTTTCATAAGAATTAAATATCTATTATTTAATTACTTGTAACAATTATCGATGCCTTAGACGCCGGCCTGAGCAAAACTGATAAAAATAATAACTGAGACGAAACTAAAACTTAGAAAATATGAAGAAAGAATTTCTGAGTAAAATTGTGGTCATGATATTTATTTTATCAGGAAAGGTGAATGTAGATACCGACGCATTATGTAAAAAGGATAAAGAACCAATTAGGACGTGTTCCTTAATAATTATTGTGAAAAATAAATTGCCGAGCAATTTAAAATATAGTCGATGCTTGTAAAAAGGATAATATAGATAATAAAAGGGGTTCACGGCTAATGTGAACCATTTGAATTGAGAAGCCGATGGAGCCTAAATGATTAAAAGGCCACTTGTGGTTGCCTAAATATGGAGATTTTTAGATGTAGTCATGTTGGAATCTCGTAAGTTTAAGTATTATATTCATGTCATTTCTGATTTAGTGTATTTTTATCTGAAGAAGTTGCACTAATGACAAATTATGAAGGCACGCATCGCCTCATACATTAGTAAACGTCTAACTATTGCAAAGGTCATCATCTGAATTTGATTCGATTTGGGTCATCGTCGACAGACTGACCAACTCTGCTAATATCATTCTCGTTAATGATAAATTCTTGATGAAGAAATTGACTCTTTTGTATTTAAAGGAGTTGTGTAAACATGGTGTGCCTGTATCGATCATCTCTATCAAGATCCTCGCTTCGCATCGAATTTCTAGAGATTTGCTCAGAAGTCATTAAGAACGAATCTTGATGAGAGTACTGTTTACCACCCCAATCGAAGGGACGAGGTAAAGTAACGATACAAAATACTATAAGTGCTGTTTTATGATTGAATGATTGACCTTTGGTAATGAACCGTATAATCGTTTTCCTTTGGAAAGATCATCATTGATAATTATCGAATTAGGATCGAGATCGAATCTTGTGAGGATCAATATGAGAGCATCTTTAAGCAGGAGTTGGGATGAAGACACCCGACATACACCCATTGTGAGTTAGACATGTCTTTTAGGTTTGAGGTTGCCTATGATGACGAACCTAACCTTACAAAATACCCGACCTGTGAAACTTGAAATGATTGTTGAAATTAGGATCTGATTATTGACTGCCAGTAGTGGGCAGGGGGTTATGTGAATATGAAATGTAGATCTTGACGTGCAGGGTGGGTAGCGAAGTTATGCCAAAAAATTTCACCTTGGAAAAAAAAATGAATAGATGATCTGAAAGATCATGGGAAATAAGTCCCCGTCGTATGGGACCATTGAGATGATGTAAAAGTTGGTTTGAAAGGCATATAAGCTGGATCTACCCTATGACTTCAAGGGCTGCGTGAATTCTGCTTCGTATATCTAACTTGATAAAATGTCTATCAAGTGAAAATCTGAATTCTTCTTGATAAATTTTAGATCGGCGAAAAGTTGCATTCATCAAAAACCCGTGAACATCATGGATAGAGAAAGTAAGTCAACATTAAGCCTGATCTTATTCCCGTAGTTATGTTTGATGAAACTCGCGTATTGTAATAGATTACACTGGTGAGAAAAGACCGAATGTGGAAGAAATACCCACATGGCTTTAACTCTGTAAGAAGCGATTAGTAAGATAAATTGATCTTTGAGGACAAAGATCCTGTTTAGGGGTAAATGCTGTGACAATCCGTCAATTTATGGTTGATATTTTATTCTCAAGTATTATTTAAAAACATTATTTTAATGTTATATTATGAACTCACTTATTTTTGGGAAGAAATTTGGGTTTACATCTTGAAGTAGCATCGACTACGTCTAAACCGGAGGATTCTACGTTACGTGCTTACGTTTACATACACCGTTTTGGTGACAGTCCGACATTTCAGAAAATAAATTTATCCGTGAATATTATTTTGAGATTTTAAATTTGTGTTGGTTCATAAACTCACAAATTTACGAGAAGAGATTAGGACTTACGATTATAATTTAACGTCCTTTACGACTAAACCGGAAACCTTAGGATTACATATTTACGTTTTCGAACTCCGTTTTTGATGAGACAATTTTTATTAGATTCGTTTTGTGCCTTTGATTCATAATTTATAAAAATGTTTTTCGTAAAATGACCCGAGGGCACGCAAATCGAGGAAACTAGAATCGAGGAGTACCCGTAATTAAATGGGGATGAGACAAGATAAACTTGTGCCACCCTCACACATGGGACGGCCACAAGTATCCACAACACCCTTAGGTGTCTACTTGTAAACAACAAGTAGTACACTTGTTAACTCAAGCTTACAAAGTAAGCTACACCAACACAAAACCACTTTCATCTTAAACCATCTACTCATTTACAACATGCAAAACTACACACTTCTCTCTCACACTCCACCCTTGCCGTCCAAGAACCACAACCAAACACCCCATTTTGATCAATTCTAGCCATAAACTATGTGTTATCTACACATATAACGAAGAAACCTTGAAGCCTTGAAGATTGGAGGTGATCCTAACATCCAAGGAGGTGATTTGATGATGTCCAAGGGCTGATTTCTACAAGAATTTTACAAGTATTGGTGGTCTTGAAGATTGGTGTTGATCTATCACAAGTTTTGCCATCAAAAATCCAAGCCTTTATCATAAACTACTTAATCTTGGTGGTATAAAGATTGTTCTTCCTATCCTCTTGTTATTTTGATTATGTAATCTTGTATTTTCTTTATTTATGTATATGTATATGATGATGAATGATGATTAAAAATATTGTGTGGGGATCTTGTGTTGATAGATTTGGTTAAAAAGATAAGAATCTACATGAAAAAGTGTTAAAATCTTGATGTAAGGACTAGGCTGTATAAAACAGAAGATGACCATATGATAACTAGTAAAGATGGCATAGATTAATGGATATACAGTAAGTAATAAGTCTTATACACATGTGAGAGTTGGCCATACAATGGAATCCTAAAAATGAGTGAGATATGATCAAAATAAGATTGGAGTGCAAATCTGCTTACACTATTTTGGACGAATTTTATAAAATACTTAAAGGTTGATTCATCAGTAGCTATAAAAGAGTTCAATGAAGAACATATCATGTAGTTATGTCATAAAAATTTGGGGTTCTATCTCCATGTGGAACTCTAGATATGGCCATTTTGGTGGGCTGAATATTTAGGACAGATTTTGTAAAATAAATAGTATATAAAATAAGCACTCAAAATTTATGTATTTATAAAATATACATATATAAAACCCACTTGTTGTTAACAACAAGTATAAATAAAGAAATTATATATATGTTGATATTAAAATGGGACATGTTATATAAATTACAAGTATAAATGTTTTTCCAAGTTATAAAACTATATACCTAAGTTTTACGTCTTTTCGGCTAAAACCGAAAGATTTACGTTTTTGGTCAAATAAAACTTAGATGGTCGGACCCGTCTAATGTAAACTTTTATAAACTCACATAATGATATATAAACTTATATAACAAGTAAAAACCGATAAAACCCGAGCTTTACAACATGTAAACATTAACGGGCCAAAGTAGCCTTATCGGACTATTAACCCGGCTAGTTTGGTAAAACACTTATAAACTTACTTATTGGGCTTAACCCACTTGGGCCCAACATGTAAAGTATAATACTTATAATAAAAGTGTAAAATGGACTAATATAAGGTATTGGGCTTATAATAGGCTTATTGGGCCTAAAACATATAAATGAGTAAAACTAGTAAACTAGTATAAAAGTTACAAATACATAACACTAAAATGAGTAAATAAGAATGTATAAACCCACCTGATCATCATATATATATATAGTCATCATATGTATACATAATTGTTATTTTGATAAAGTCATTGGACAAAAGTCTAAGACGAGTATTATTTGTCTAGGTTTCCGTGATTGAAGCACGTACCGTACATCTGAATTGTCGATAACCCGCTTTTCCACATCAACGTGAGTTCATAGCCTCGCACTCTTTTAAATGTTTTTATGAAATGTTTTATAAACCCGCGAGGGAGATAACATGTTAGTTTTGATAAAATAGGACACCATTTGTCCCGATTGTTTGTTTATTGATTTGGACCCGAATGATTGTATGACCCGATGAATAATTATATGACTCGATTGTGAAATAAAATGGATTATTAAAGTTAGGTTATGTCACTAAAAGTCCCATTAGCATGAATTGTGAACTACCGGGATTTGGTAGACGCTTATGCATATAATAGTACTATTTGGGGACGATCACCCCAGTTCGCGCCTTGACGGTTGATCCCCGTCGTGCCACATTGATTGGTAAGCGAATTTATGTATGAGAAGATTTACACAAGCGTGATTTTGTGACGACACGCTAATTTAGATGGGCAAATGAGTTTCGGGTTAGCTACCCGTTGTTTGTTTTAGTAAGGTAACAATGTCATGCGGCTTGTAATAATCTAAATAATGAAATATTGCTATATTCACTGAATTACGATATATTGCCTGACTAGCAATATGGGGTCTTATTATTGATATTATGTTCATGTTTTGGTTTTACATAACCACATTCATATAACGGTTTTTATTTAACTCTATACAACGTTATAAAACGTATATTTATGATGTTTTTACGACAATGGTTCGTATAATGATTTTGAAGGCAAACGCCTATATTATGATTTTTGATAAGGATTTGTATAAAATGACTTTGGCTATTTTATGGCCTATTACAAAGATTTGTACAAAATGATTTTCGGTAATAATTTTATACCGATGTTATATTGATGGATTTCATTAAACTCTATGAATTCACTCGGCGTTTTCGCTGACCTTTTCTTTTAAAATGTTTTATCTCAGGTACTTGAAGGTAATTCTCGGGAAGACAACAAGAATTCATGGCCCGCACTTAAATAACAATTTCCATTCAAATATTTTGTAAAAATTGTATGAAAGAAATGCTTTATTATTAAACGACGCGATTTTTAAGCGTTGTCTATGATGTGAGTAATGTGCTATCCCGTAACACCAACGAGTCTTCCGCTGTATTGAATTGTATTAATTTGGGGATGTTACACTTACCCTCAGCAAAAGAAGAGGAATCTTCTTACACTTGCGTGGATTCGTCAAGACATTCAAAGTCTATGAACTCAAGTTTATGCTTTTAAAAATCCATTCTTTTCAAAAATTTGGAATTTTGAGATTTTTCAAAAAGCGTTGAACACAATTTTTTCAAGAATTTATCAATGATTATTCAAAATCTTTCAAAAATTGTGTGTTCAACAACTCCTATCCTCAAAAGTTTAATGTGGATCATATCCTCACAATGACAATTTGATTGGATCAATTTTGGAGGGGGAGCGTTCCAAATTCATGCTAAGTTTGTGTTAGCCATAAAATGTGTGCGACTAACGGAATTACATTAGTTTCATAGCTGGGACTTGCAGGGACTAATATTGTCATATGTAAAGTCCAAGTCTCGGGCTATATAAACCCCTCCATACTTCCATGGAGGGGTGAGGCTTATCATTTTCCTTCTTGTCTTTCTCTCACTAGAATAAACACACTTTTATTCTTACTTGTTTCTCTCTCTACCATGGCTAAACAACACTTCTATCTTCCCCAACCTCCGGATCTTTTACCCGTGTTCATGTGAATCAAAGTTAACAATTGGTATCAGAGCTAACCGGGGGTGTTTCGTGTTTTTGATTCGTGGTTTTGTTCGTGTTTGTGTTGTGGTGTCCATATTCAGATTTGTTGTATCGGTCTCTTTAATCATTCTATCCGTCACATCTATATTTCTTTTATCTCTCTTTTCATATGAAATGTTTACACTGTTGTTAACATTTCTTTAATAAAGTCTTGTCACAGTTCTTGCTTTTTCAGTGTCTCCAAAACAGTTGAATTTATTCATCAATTTTTTTATCATCTTTATCATATTTTGACCTTCATCAAAACTCGAGCTTTATTATTGAAAGATGAAAAAAAGGGGGACCAGGTACTATTTTTTGGGAAAAGCACAGATTCAACAAAGTTTCATGATCCACTTTTTTCGGCTGTAATACCCCATTCCGATGGTGAGTTACGATGGGGTGATATTGGATTCGTCCCGATGGCTACTTTGATCGCATTGACTGCGATGACTACTTTGATCGCATTGACTGCGATGGCCTGTTTAATCCATTGCAATGGCTCGCATTTTACGATGGCAATGTTGCGATCGCATCATGCGATGGCCACTGCGATCGTATCTTGCGATGGCGTGTCGCGATGGGTTGCTACGATGGACTCATGCTGCGATGGGTTCTGTTGACTAGACTGCGATGGGTTCTGTTGACTAGACTGCGATGGCATCATGGTTTTATAACATTTCGATGACAATCTTTTGAGAAAAGATTGTGACCTGTTTAAAACATACAAAGACCATGGTGTTTAAAATCTTATCGAGACCAAATATGACAATCACACCATCCTTTTAACTCCCATCAACACCAAATATCTATCCTAGCCCGTCGACACCTAATACCCATCTAGACTCATTTAACAAAAACAAAATGGATCTCAGTTTATTAAACGTTTTTTCAAAATCTTTTGAAGATTCTGGTTCGTTTAAAATAAAAACATCATAGATCTTAGTTAAAAACCATCATGCATGTCAAGATCCTTATTGATCTCAATCGAATTCATTTCATCATAGATCCGTTTTATATTCGAATCTTCCTGAATTGGAACATAAAAAAGTGTGTTTACTTCCTATTCGATTCGTCTATTCATAAATAGCCCACATGCAATCGATTCTAACAACTAATCACCCTACCTGAGACCACTTTTGATCTTGAAGCACTACTTGTCACATGCATATTCTCGAATTAGATCACGCATGGTTGAATTGATTGGGTATAGTGGTTATTTGATTATGATTCATATAACACTGATGATGTAACTCATTGGAATTGATTTATTTGGTGACGATCATATGATCTGCTTTTGGTTCTAATTAGATGTGGATTATATGAAAAGTGTTATGATGGGGGCGGAGAGTACGATGGAAAGAGTTGGGGCGGACAAAACTATGTGTTTGATTAAGATGTGCTTTTGACCTAATATCAAGGATTGAGTTTGTTATATCTGCCTCTTGGACCGGGTATTAGTCAGATAATGGGCCAAGGCTATCTTAAACCATCTGGTTGGTAAAAGTGTATTGGACTACATTGTATTTGTGGGCTGCCAAGATTTTCTACTAATATGGTTATAGTTGGACCGAGTATCTCATTTGTCAATGCTAGGAGATTATCAGAGTTGGACCGGGTGTCATGAAATGTGTCCGATAATTGTTATTTGGCAATTTCTCGCTCATTTTGGTCTAAGAAAGTCTCGTTATAAAACCCTAATTTCTCGCTCATTTAGATCCGCGCATCAGTTGGGTATGAGACTGATTTTGGGCTTAATCGTTAAGTTAGCTAGACGACGTTGACGGCTCCTCTTTCTTTAGTCATAGTTGGATTTCTAGTTAACTACACTCAAACAAACACAACTAAACACGACAAACACGACAAAAACAAACAAACACCAAAACGATCCTTTAAGATTCACTAAAATTGTCAAAACGGCTAGTATTCGGGTAAAGTAATGTCAAGTGATTACGAAGTGGATTTGGTATTTATTATTTGAAGGTGAAGTGGAATATCACGAAGGCGTCTACTCAATTCATCATCGAGCCTTTTCACCCCCTCTATCGATTGATGATTCGCTTCAGCATTTATGATTGAGACTTGATTTATCTAGTTTCCACTGTCAAGGGGTGGATGGTCGACGACATGGATAACTATCACTTAAGGAGTTACGTTGTAGTGCTCAGTGTCACACTCATCTGTAGTTGTGGGTTTTTCAAGAGGTGTTCTACATCTTATACTTCTCTCTTCTTTTATGTATAAGGTACTAAGAGACTTTTCTCTGCACCGTTCGTCAATCAACACAAGTGCTAAGCGTAAGTAACAAATTTGGGAGATTGTACTTCAGTTTCATGTTTGGAATACCAGGTTTACTTCACCAGTGGTCACTACAGATAGCCGAATGAATACAGGTCGGTAAGTTTAGCCAGAGAGTACAAGAGTAGAGATGTGATCAGCAAACAATTCTCACGAGCAACTTGAGCTACAAAATGTCAAAAAAGATTTCTACTTCAGACACGAACATCTCGCGATTCTGATTGTACTTGTCAGATGATGCTCCCGAGTGTTCTTACCCACCATACTCTTGACAAGAACATCTCACGATTCTGATTGTACTCATCAGATGATGCTTCCGAGAGTTCTTAAGCTTCTTACTCCTGATAAGAATATCTCGCGATTCTGAGCGTACACGTCAAATGATGCTTCTGAGTGTTCGTCACCATCATACTTTCGACAAGAACATCTCACGATTTTGACCGTACACGTCAGATGATGCTTCCGAGAGTTCGTCACCATCATGGGGGAAGAACGTGTACTTTGGAGACTTAGTTCCCACTCTGGAGTACTTAGTTCAACTTCCAGGGGGAAGTATTCTACAAGCGTGAGAAGATTTGTTGTTGATTTCTTACATGTTCCCCCAAACACATAATCATGAAGACCAAAAATGTCAAGGTAGCAGTTACTTGGTGGGGTTTACTTCTTCTTCTACAAAATTCCGCTGTGCACTTTAAATGTCAAAGATAGAAGATTGCTCAAGCTACAGGTTCTGCTCAAGACAGGGATATTGGTTTGGGGGGAAGCTGATTCAGAAGCTTCGTCAAAAAGAAGTTTATGAAGAAAGCTTTTCAAGGCATGTGGTATGAATTGGGGGGAAGTTAATCTAGTTCATACATGATACAATGGTTCCTTAACAAGCAAAGACAAAGAGGATTCAAACTGGGGTATAAGTTTTTCTAGAAGACTTAAAGACAACGGTGTCATCCTCAGCATTGGAAGCAAACTTAATACTGTCATATTTTTGTTGTATTTGCATTTGTTAGGAACATTGTAATTAATTCCGTATGTCACCACATTGGGGGAATATTGTTAGCCTTAAAATGTGTGCGAATAATGGAATTACATTAGTTTCATAGCCGGGACTTGCAGGGACTAATATTGTCATATGTAAAGTCCAAGTCCCGGGCTATATAAACCCCTCCATACTTCCATAGAGGGGTGAGGCTTATCATTTTCCTTCTTGTATTTCTCTCACTAGAATAAACACACTTTTATTCTTACTTGTTTCTCTCTCTACCATGGCTAAACAACACTTCTATCCTCCCCGACCTCCAGATCTTTTACCCGTGTTCATGTGAATCCAAGTTAACAAGTTTGACACATTTTTCTCCCGAAAGTTTTCAAGACTATTTTTCAAAATATATTTTAATCAAATTTGGTATCTCTAATATCAAATGATTTTATATATTAGAGATAGCGGGAGAAAATGTGATTAAAATGTGATCTAAAGACTCAAACACTCATGGTTACGATCAAATATCCACAACATCTTTAATTCACGACGTTATTGGTGTCAAAAGGGTGGTTAGGTTTAAGTACTATGATCCAACCAAAACCGGAGGGATCTTCCCAGGGACAATCCAATAGATTATTATAAGTCCTTAGGAAAGATATGTGAACGAAGCTGAATGCCGACTAAGTACGGATGCTAGCACTGGAATAATCACAACAAGGTGCTAGTAATGATGTCTTGGTAAGCATTGAAGGGGTTGAAGAATGAAAAAGAAATGTAAGGATAAAGGGTAAAAAGAAATTAGCCCTCCATACAACTTAGGAAGAAACCGGGTCAACACATCATGAAGACAACACATCATGGATCCAGTGATGTAATGCACAACCCTTTCCCAGCTAACTCAGGCTTCTCTTAAAAGAAGTTTGTTTTATTTTCACGGAGATCAACATGACTTCTATTAACTTTCTCACTCCGAGTTAGTTGATATTGAATATGTGGCATCTGCTCCATCCTCCGACCACTAAAAGGGCACAAATCGAGTCTAGAGCCAAGAGATCAATCAAATATCGTTAGGACACACGGATGACGATCAAGAGAGTCCTACACTATATCCTTACGATATTGCTAGAACACTCAGAGTGATACTACCTAGTATTCACAATGATGAGAGGAAATCCTTCCAGTGTTAACATCAAACATCACTGCGGTAGGTCATGTGTAAGATTCTTTATGAATTGAACATATGTAAAACTGAAAAGCAACAATGGTTTGTTTCTTTATTGATTCAAACTCGTTTCAGGTTTCTATGCAATATCTTTATGGTCTTGCCAGAACATTCAGAGTGATATTTATTAATACTCACAGTGACGAATGAAAATCCTTCTAGCGTCAACATTTAATAGCGCTACGGTAGGTAACTTGCGAGATTCTTGTGAATCAAGCTTGTGTCAACTGGAAAGCAACAATGGTAAGATTCTTAATGAATCAAACTTGTTCCAGGAATTTGAATTGACGACTTTAATCAAGCGGATATTTATCCAATTGATTCACTCTTTATGTTCGCAGTCTTGCTTTGAGACGGTTGAGTAAAGAGAACGGCTAGTACCGCCGTGAAAGCCTGTCAAGGAGATTCTTAATTGAATCTACCTATCACAGGTACGATATTTAATATCGTCTGACGGTCTTCACCGACTGGAGGTAAAACGCTACCGATTTAGGACGACTGTCAAAGCCATTTAGTCCGTGTCTATGTTTTGTCTCGAGAAGGTGGCGTTACGGTGTACTTAGCAAAGTCAAAGATTCAAAACCACATACTCATGCCCAAAGACATTCAACAATAAGAAAGCTAAAGACTTCCACAACTCTGTTGATCAAAATCTTCCTTATCAATTAATGTAAAGGAATGACCTCGCTTCAAAGGAGATTGTTAGCAAGCTTTCAAGATAGTGCAATGATAGTTGTAAATTCATACTCGTTGAGGAAAACAAGGTAATTAGGGTAAGTATTAAACAAGTGGTTTAGGAAAACCAAGTGTAAATGACCCAATGAGTAAGTTCGTTCTCAAGGAGGCTTGTGTATTGTGTTAAGAAATGATTAAATGTTTGTGATTATGATTATGAGAAAAGAAAAGAGAAAATGATGACGGTTACGATAAAAATTAAACTAAGACGAAAGTCGTGCACGTAAAACCGTAAAAAGTGACGAAATTTAAAGTTTGACCTAAAAATTCCTAGAAAATTACAATAAATACGTAAAAATGTAATTAGAGTTTACAAAATGTCAAAAATCACTCAAACCTTTTATTTAATTAAATAATAATTTTTTAATGCTAATTAAAGCCCAAAAAATCATTTTAATTAACAAAAAGCCCAAACTGAGATTTTTCACTTTGTAAACCTCTAAAATAACTTAAATAAATTAAAAAACGTTTTTTGGAAAATTTAAATTTAATTAAAACTATTTAAAAATGATTAAAAACTATAAAAATATTAAAATAATTCTAAAAATTAATTAAATGACAAGAAAATTTATCTAAAAGTTTTAAAATTCCTAACTTAATGTATTAAACCTAGCAAAAATGAAAAACTTGCAAAAATATTAAAAACTAATTTTAATAATAAAATAATAATAAAATAATAATAAAATAATAATAAAATAATATTAAAATTTCAAAAATTATAAAAAATTCTAAAAACTTGCAAACTAATTTATTTTAACTTAATTTAAAGAAAAATGAACTTGAAATGACCAAATTACCCCTAATGGGCCTCCAAATGGTTCAAATAGTGAAACATACCCTTAATGGGCTTAGTTTTGGCCCAATAAGAAAAAGTCCACAAAAATGGCCCAAAACTTCCAGTCAAGCTTAAAATTCAATTTTAAACACAAAATTTCAAAGGCCCAAAAGCTGAAAGTGAGCTTATCATAGCTTATTTCAAAGCAGCTTATTCTTAATAGGCTTTTTGGCCCATTAAACTATAAGTTGATGTCATAAGCTGAAATTTGACACACAACCTTCTCTTGACGTAATTAAGCTGTTTGTAAAAATAATTTTTGAATAAGCCCAAGAAATAAGCCTGAAATAAGCAAAACCTCTCTATAGAAAACGACAAGATAGTCGTTTTTGAGTTCTAGACAAATTCAAGGGCTGATTCTTGTTGCAAAAGGTTTCAAATGACAAAACAAAGCTTAATAATCAAAAAGATTTCCAAAAAGCACAATGAATAAGCTAGAATAAGCAATAAGCACTTATGTAAAAGTCAACTTAGTTGGTTTTCTAGTCAAACCTAAAAGTCAAACCTTAAAAAGCTCCAGAATAGTCAAATGGGTCAATTAAGGAAGATTGATTACAAAAACAAAGTTGTTGCAAGTCTGGATAAGCTATTATAGCTTATGGATAAGCTGATTGAAAGTTAACACTAGCAGTGGCTAGTTTTGGGTGTCTAGTAGTGGGAAAAGTTGCCACTGCTTGACTATCTTGACTTTTTGTCTTTTGTGGATTTTTGTTGGATTCAGAGAACACAAAGGCACCCTTATAACCAGTGGGTTATAAGGAGTCAATTGCAATCAAACAAACACAAAAAAAACCAGCCAATTGATACAGTTAATTCAATCTTTGCCCAGATATGATACAGACATGAACATAAGCAGTTTTCAACAAAATAAGCAGATTTAGCAAGATTAAGCCAACCAAATTGAGCCAAATGCACAAAACAGTTATAATAAATTCAAATGAACATAAATAAACTTGTTTTATGCACTGATTCAAGGTTTAGACAAAGATTCAAGCTAATAAAGTTACTGATGAACAAATAAAGAACACATGCTGATATATGTGACCACATATCCGATTTCAAACAATCAAATCTCTTAAACATGTTACACTTACTTTGATTTAACACTTGTTAACCCTAAACATGCATACACTCTAGGTGTTTCCAAGATTTTAGGTCAAAACAGTCAAAATCAAACAAGTTATGGCACAATATCAGATTTGATGTTTCAAAGAGCAAAACTTGCAAATATCAGAACTCAAACACTTGTATATCAGATACAAACTCAAACTAACACTTAGCACCTACTCAAATTAGCATTCAAAGCATAAACCAGTAAACCCAAACACCCCTTAAACTTTTTAAATCAAAATTTAACAAAGCAAATGTCTATTTCAGGTCAAGCCAAGCTTAGATATGCATCATAACATCATTCTCATGCATAATCAACAAGATTCAAGTATAAACAACAACACATACAACAATAGATCACAAAATCACTAAAAATCACTTTTCAAGCAGATTTTTGGTAAGAAGACTCAAACCTCATGAATGTACATCCACACTCATGAATTTTTGAGCTTATGTGCCTAGCTTAACAAGGCACAAGCTTCCAATAGGCTACTAAGAACAACAAGGTTAGAACAAGCAGATTATATAAAAAGGAAAATGGAAAATAAAAGCTGATTAATTCAAGCTTGTTCCCACTCCTTGAATATCCCCAAACCACAAGCCCACTACACCTTGATAAGCTCCTTATCAGAGTTCTATGACCACTTGTAATCCAAAAATTTCAAAGGTTTGAACCAAGAACTTAGAAAAATATCAGATTTTAGAAAACTTTGCAATTTCTTGCACAAGCTTTCAAAACACGTTTTGAAACTTCACAATCACGAACATGTAACAATAAAAAGAGAATAATAAAGATGGCACTTGGATTTCTTCAACAATTCAAACACTTTTTCATTAACTTTGAAACAAGGATTTCCAGAATGTTGAACAAGGAAAACCAAGAGCAAGCTACAATGTTGCAGTCCTAATGCCTTATATAGGCTACAAACTATCTAAAATTGTTGAAAATAAAGTGAAAACCCTAATGGTGAAGTCCCTGAAATGCCCTTGCAGTTTGAATGTTGTTTGAACATATGAAGGCTTCTTGGCTGTTTGTGAAGGTGTAAAAGGCATGCCAATTGATCAAAGGGTCCAAAGTGAGCTTAATATGAAAGCAGCTTTATGGGACTTTGGATTGCTGGCATGTATTGGCTTCTTCCCCAAAAACGTGTGCAGGGGAGATATCATGTGAGTCCTTGGGTGATGATGTGGCATGTTTATGAGTTGGGTTTTGTTTATGACACCATTAATCATAAATCTGGAGGTTAAGGGGGTTTAATTGTTGCTTAAACACAAATACCTAATTTGTGTTCTTGGGATGAATAGTGGAGTTTAATCTTGTTTTGGGTTTAAAAATGTGTTAACCGCGTTTTTTAATTAACTAAATAAGTTAGTTTAAAAACGGGTTAAGTGGGAAGTGAGGTGGCAAAATGGTGGCTGGTGATTGGTTGAAAAAGGGTAGTGGGGCACGTGTCATGGTGTAAGTGGTTAAGGTAAGTTTGGTGTCTTGGCAGAATAAACCCTCCTTCTTCCATTCTTCTTTCACTTTAGTTTTAATTACACAAAGTAATTAAACTTTTGTTTTTCACACTTTTGCCACAAAGAGTTTCCAAAAGTATTTTCAAGGGTATTTCTTGTAATTTGATGATTATTCAAGGGCTCTTTTGGACATATCTTAATTCTTTATGGTCTTGACTGGTATTGTTGACTTTGTGGAGGTCTAAATTTGACAAGTCTTGATTTTTAGGGACCATTCTTGCCAATTCTTCAAAGTGGAGGGTCCTTTTTGCAATTTTGACAAACTTTAAGGACCAAACTTGTAATTATGGACAAACAAGGGTTTAAAGTGTCAATTATTCAATATTGGAGGACCCTTCTTGAACAATATTCAATTCTTCAAGGGGTTTTCTTGGAAAATCAACTCTAGGGCCCGGTTCATTGTGTGGCTTCGTTTCCCGTGTTTGTTTTTGCTTGTTTCTTGTGATCTTTTGCCATTTTCTCAATATCCGTACCTAAAATATACATGTAACAAACACAAGCATATATTTGGCACATTTTATGATATTTTATGCATTTTAAGCCCATTTTGGACGATGAGACTATGTATAAAAGCAGTCTCATCACTCCCCCATACTAAACCATTGTCGTGCCCTCACGCAACGCTAGAATAAAGTATCGTAGCACCTCCAAAACTCATTTTTATGCACTTTTATTGAATGATAAACTTGCTACACTAATACTACTTGCTACTACTTGTGTTTTAGACATAATGTATGATTTTCATTGCAAAATGGACGTTTTGCTTCATAGAATAAGAACACGTGAATGCTTCGTTAGAAATAATTTTGTCGTCCTCGATTTTCACCTCAATTCCATGCCAAGAGTGTGACGAGATCATTGTCATTATAAGTTAGTAATGCTAACACTACTCATATGCCCTAATCACATAGTTTCTCCACCTTCTCTCTACTTTCTCTCACTACTTTCTCTCTTTAAAAATCATCTATCTTTCTTCTTTATTTCAATAAATCAACCATAATGAAGTGACTAAAGATGGGTACAACATAATGGTATTGCTCGATTTTGTCAAATGTCAAATCGAACAATATTGTTTGTCTATTTTTCTTTTCAACAAGATTGTTTTTGTGAAACATGTCTTATCATACACGAGATTCCTAAATACATTTTGTCACCAACTTTATAGTATTTATCTTGGTCACTTTACTTGTTAAAAGTGAAAAATGATATATCTTAGTATTTTTACTCACCTGATTTTGACAAATATCAGAACAAACGATTTAGATGTAAAAATATAATGAGTAAAAATATATAAAATATTATTAAATATATAAAAGAATATGCAATCATATGACCATATGTGCTTACAAGTTCCATCATTTTTGTCACGCTCTGTTCTCGAGTATAAAACCTGTAACACCCCCAATTTCACAAGGCAGCGAAATATCAACATTTAGACTGTGATATAATCTTATTCCTAGTAGTCGGATCAATATTTATTACTCGAGTTTTATTTGTCATGTTCGTTCGACGAATAATATAGATTTCTCTGCTACCGGCGAGGTTAGGGCTTTAGCGTATCGAATACATGTCAATTATTATTTATTGGCAAGTCTATGTCCGTGATCGATCGAAAATATCCTCGTTATGACATAAAAATATTAAATTATAAGCTCTCGTTTATTTATTGAAACATTAATGTACTCCGAATGCCGACGTTTCTATTTTATATTGAGCATTTATTTTTCGTGTTTTACGTGTATCTTTCAAATCGAATAATTTTTAAAAGATCAGGTTTCGATAATACCCGTGTTAACAATTGTGAGACATAAATTAACTAATATATATATATATATATATATATATATATATATATATATATATATATATATATATATATATATATATATATATATATATATATATATATATATATATATATATATATATATATATATATATATATATATATATATATATATATATATATATATATATATATATATATATATATATATATATATATATATATATATATATATATATATATATATATATATATATATATATATATATATATATATCAACCGCCTCATTACCATATGGCTTGTCACAACACACACAAAACACTTTTTGGAAACTAATTTGCATGTATACCTTATCTAGATAATCATCATTTACACTCCTCCTTATTTTAAGTTAAAATAAACTCATCCATGTTTTAAACGTTTCAAACATTCACCAACATCACCATATGATTTCCTTTTGAGATAGTTTATAAAGTTAAGGAGTAAAAGATAAAGGTTTCTATGTATTGCTCTTAGTTTGTTCTTCCATAAGACATCCTCCTCAATAACATTTATATTATTTGAATGGTGATTTTGGGGCTGAAGTAAAAGAGGTATTTCAAGGGTTAAAATATTTTGGTTATTAGATATTGGTTTGGTTCGAATTATGATTCGGAGCAAGAACTACATATGGTGGATTTGTTGTCGTAATTTGATCCTTTCTATTGTAAGATCATTATTTTTATTACATTGTTCATATTTATTTTTGTTAATATGTATGAAATTTATTTACATCTCTGAAATTGATGTCGTAATAGCTTATTTTGGATCTTTGGACATTGTATATAAATTTTAACTCATAAAAGAAAGCTAGACAAGCCCTTGATATATATTAGAACTTTTGTAATAGATCAGTAGGAAAGAATGTATTACGTGATAAGATCAGTGGGTTTTGAGGCTGGCATGAATTCATACATGGATAGGTCTATCTTTTGTGGCGGTTTTGACGGGTGACTCGTCCTATGGCAATTTTAAGAAAGTGAGATATGACCAAAATACGAAACTAGGTCAAAAGCTGACTTGCTGTAAAGATGGGCTGTTTTCTCATAAAAATCGTATACTGACCTATGATTATGTAAAAGTAAAAGTTTTAGATAAAATCATGAAAAACTAGAATCAATTGGATAGTTTACCAGTTTCTTACGGTTTGGAAATAGCGACCAAAATGGTGGAAACGAGTTTGGCTGCCAAAAACAGCCAACTCTTTTAAGTGATAAAAGAGTAAATGAGCTAAGATTAGTATAAATTAGTGGTAATTAGACTTATAATAAGTAAACTACATAAGTTAATAATGATTTTGGTAAAATAACTCATGTAGATTATTTATGGTTTAAGAGAAACGATCTAATCTACATGGCATGTCGGTAAATTATAATAAATTGAAAATATTGAATTATTGTAAAACGTGTTTATTTTTATAAAAAACGAAGTGGTAGGACCCACTCACCGGGAAGCATGGACTTATTAATATACTGATGATTATATAACCCGAGACTAGACCATCGAACAAAACTAAGCTGATGTCATTCTGAGGCGTTTTAGAACCCTAATACATAGAAAGTGGATTTGGGCCACAAAAGCCCAACATACACTTATAATGGCTATTGAGCCATTATTGGACTTAAGATTTATAATAAGTTTAATATTGATTTTGATATGGACTTAACTCACATGAACATGTAATGGGCCACTAATGGGATTTAATGGGTTTAATGGTCATAATGGGTAATACATGAAAATTATTATCAAAAGTCTTGTGAAAAGTTTTACAAAACTAATGCAATGTCCAAACTTACTAAAGTGAACTACTTACATATATTTATGATTTATCACTCGCCTCGAGCCTAAGACGCGTCTCGTCATATTAGATCTCGTTCATTTATATGTCGACCGTTGGGCATCTCGTTCTCGATCAATGAGAGACTGATATCTCGTGAAGTCTTGTATCGACTATTGGATGTTTGTTCCTCGATAAATGTGTGATAGCTATATAAGGTGAGTTTATAGCCTCGCTTTTACTGCTTTGTATGTTTTTATAAACCCGCGAGGGGGAATACATGCTCTTGGTAAATAATCATTTGAGATTATATATATCCTTTAAAAGGATACATGTTTGTGAATAAACATTCTTTGTTTGAATATATGCTTTGAACGAATACAAGTTGTTGTAAATAAACGTAAAGACGTTTGATTGAATGCTTTTGGAAAATGAACACAAGCATTGATTGTATAGGTAATGAGCCACTATTAGTAAGGCTAAGTTGCTTATTGCCAGTGAAAAGTCCCTATAAATCGTGAACCGTTGACTACCTGTTATTGGTAGGCGCTCGTACAGACGAATGGATCCATTGGAAATGATGACCCCCACTCGGGTAGGTCGCACCTGTGAGTTGGAGGCTCAGCCGGGTATGTTGTACGTGAGGTATTGGGTATTTGGCAAGATACCTGACTAGGGAAAATTTATTGATTAAGGCATCGGTGTCATGAGCTTGGCATAATAGTGTGGATATATGTATTGTATGTGTTGCAATACCGCCAATGGATGAGATTCTTGTGTTCAAAAGCTTTATGGTTTATATAAAAACCCATTATTGTTTATTTAAAAACCTATGAATTCACTCAATCGTCGTGTTGACAGTTTAGCATGTATTCTCAGGTGTGTATGTTTAAAAGCAGCTGGAGCATAGAGCCGCGCAGGATAAAGTAAAGGCAAAACAAACAACTTCCATTCAATACATTTGACAAATTTTTATTATTTCTTAAGTTTTATAAAATTGGTGGGACCTCTTTTTAGTTAACTCTGATTTAATAAAATTATCGAATGGTTTATTTTATAAAACGTCTCTTTTGAGGTCGTTTTCTATGACTGTATGTGATGTGCTATGAAGTAACACCCAATATTGATATTTCGCTGCCTTGTGAAATTGGGGGTGTTACAGATTGGTATCAGAGCACTAGTTATAGAGAACTAGGTCGTTCTCAAAACCTAGACTATAACTGCTCTTTCATAAAATTGTTTGATTGCCTTACAAAGTATCCGCGCGTTCATCGCTTCTAGAAACCAATGCTTGGTTGTGATAATGTGATCCTATGTGTATGTAGAAATGGTTGTACGTATATGAATGTATATACTATGGTATTTTCAGGCATTGCGCGTGAAGCAATGGTCCTTGCGTGATTATCGTAGATTTTATGATACGGTTTTATATAGAGTTTGGCCTCACCGCCAATCACCTTTCTCGATAATTAATTAACTATCCGAATACGAGTATGGAACTCATTTGATATTTTGGGTACATATATGTTGTTTCATAATCTATCGCATATCGACTAATTTAAGCTCGTTTGTTGGCATCGCATCGTGATGTGCCATTTTCGGACATCTCCTTTTGAAACGTAATTGATAAACATATTATTTATGTACTCCTTATGATTTTGAAGAATCATTTCTTCAAGGAGACGTCTTCTACGTAATAAGACGTTTAATTTAATTATGTTTGATTACATTTTATTGGCGAAAAGGAGGATGCCAATGCTGGACCTAAAATATATATATACCCAAGTCAACTATATATAATTTGGGTACAACAATGATATGCTCATAGTAATTATAAGTTGAGCAACTTAATACCTTGTATTTAGAAGGAATGAGACATTTAAATATAGTGAATTTAAATCGCCCAACTATGTGTCGTTTAAGGTTTTCTTATTGAAATGGATTGGGGCATTTGAATAAGAAAGTTTTAAACCACTGGACCTTAGATTGTTTATGGTTTCTTTATTCAGATGGAATGGGACGTTTGAATACAGAAATCATGGAGTAAGTTTGACACCCTGTAATTTTCTTGGCATTTAATTTGGTTATGGTATCGTATTTTGTGACGGTATTACTGAGTAGGATGATTTATAATCGTCTTGTTGAAATAAATTGGGACGCCTTTTTATTTGAACAAGAAAGTTATAAGTTCCCGAACCATACATTTATAAATTCTTTTACATGGATTGGGACGCCTTTCGATGTAAACAAGAAATTATAAACAAGTGGGCTCAAGAGTGCTTGACTTGGTTTGTGATTATTTTTGTATACGGTTGTATTTCTTCGACTCATGTTTCGTTGGTACAAATCGTTCGTTTTCGTCGTCATTATGGTTATTATTGATTATCGTCTATGTACGAGTAACCCTTTTAGTCTTATCTCGAGTTATAATTTGTTTCTATGGACCATTTATAATGTGTCCTAACTATCGCAAGCATTATAAGCTAATCGTTAAGAACCATTACATGTTCCGAGAATAGATGACTTGTTTAATCGACACTATTTGTGTACTTGTGGATTGACTAAGGATTAAGTTATCAACACAACTCATAGTGAATGAAAAGATCTTGAGATTCTTTCTTGTTATTATGGATGGTTCATCGAAGAATTTTTCAAACGTAACGAGAAAATATTTTGGGTATGGATCCGTTTGTGATCACCCTGCAATGTCATCTGGGTATGGATCTGTGTGTGAGCGCCCTCTGATGAAGAAAATATTGTTCTATATGCATTTATGCAATCAAGATCGTGAACATCCTTTAACTTGCAAACTTTCCTTTGACTGGACTTATCTGAAAATCCTATCAAATATTCTTATTTATCATGGCTTGGCTACTTAACAAGCATAGTTTTAACTTGATTGAACTTATTGATTTGGCATGGCGTGGCTATTTTGCAAGCATGTCGAAATGTGATTATTTATGCCTAATGATGGCTTTTATATTTGATTTGGATCATAGTTCCTCCGATCGAGTAATGTATACTCCGAACGATTTCCGTGTCGATGAATTCGCTTTTGACGAAATAAGTTTGCATGTTCGAGATCCATGCAATTAGGGGATTTTGTATGACTAGTACTAATTACCTCGTCTTGATTATTCTGTAACGTTTCGAGGGACTTATGTGTGATCCATGTGATTTTCTTTTACGACGTAATTGTTTTTATCAGACCCGTGAACGATATGTGTTTTAATTTGATCGACGTGATCACCGATTGTTTTAAATTAATTGTCGCATTGGAAAATTTCTCAAATGCGCCCAATTCTTTTGACTCTTCGCTTTTCATGTGGATATTTTCTAACTTATATCGACCGTCGCAAGTTTGATAACTAGTAGTAATGTACCTTGAGGCACTTCCAAAAATTGACGGTTTCTTAAATTTTCACTTTCAATGGCTTCTCCTTCGAATTATGTATTATTCTTTACTTATAAGTGTTAGGACCTTTGGAATAGTTATTTGTAATAGGTAGTCTAGGAGGTATGTAGTTCCTCCTGGTCCTAGTAGTAGTAGGAGCAACATGTGCTTCTGGTTTTATAGAAAGTCAAACTTTATTATTGAAAAATTATTCTGTTAGGATATGCATGAGATATGTTAGGAAAGGTGTTAAACATAAGATTCAAGCTAACAAGAGGTGATCCGGAGGTCGGGGAGGATAAAAGAGATGTTTAGACATTTTTAGAGAGAGAAAGATAAAGCTTGAATGTAGTGTGTGTATTTAGAGAGAGAAAGGGAAATACACAAAATAAGAAGAATCCTCACCCCTCCATGGAAGTATGGAGGGGTATATATAGCCTTGTCACACACGAACTATTCTAACTTAACAAAACTAGTCCCTGCGTGTGTGGCTATATCAAACTAATGTAATTCCGTAAATGGCGCTCACATTTTAGGGCTAACAAAAGGATATGCATATCAGTTTTACACGTTTTAGTTTAATGATGTATTAGGATTTCCTTGTAGTATAAAAGGAACCATAGGTAGAAGGGTTCAATACACCTTCATCAAACATTATTCTAGTTCATATTAATATTAGAAATCCTTAATAAGGATCAAGTCTTTATAGTTATTTTGTTCTTCTTGTTCATAGTATTTGTATTCCGCACTTATACTGTGTGATTTATATAGAGTCTCTCTGTGAATAGACTTGTGATTACAGAAGTCGTTAACCGTCCCTAACAGGCTGCAAGATCCACATCTAGTGGACCCAACAAGTGGTATCAGAGCCTGGGAGAGTCTCTGTACAAGAAGAATCAATTTTTCTTATTACCAACATCTTTGTTTAATTATGTCTGCTTCGAGTTCTACTCAAACAGGAGAAGATAGCACCTCTAAAACACAACAACCTCGGCAGATCATTGATACGGTTTCCAACACAAATGGTAAGTTTCCTCTTCTGAAAAAGGATGAGTATGATTGTTGGGCAATGAAGATGGAATGCTAGATCACCAACACTGATCAAGATCTTTGGAAGATTATTCTGAATGGAAACAGCAAGAAGTCTACTGGAAGAGACAAGAATGGTAGTATTCTTCTTGACCCTAAAATTCATGAAGAAATCACAGCTGTTTAGAAGGAGATCAAAGCAAAAACTATTTTGCTTCAGTCTCTTCCTGATGATCACATGGGTGACTTTTATCACCTGGATGATGCTAGAGAAATCTGGAACGGAATAAAAGCAAGGTTTGGTGGGAATGAGGAGTCAAAGAAAATGCGAAGATCCATGCTGAGAGATGAATTCACAGACTTCAAGATCTCAGAAACTGAAGGTATTCATCAAGGGTATGGCAGGTTCTAAAAGATATTGAGCCAGTTGAATCAACTCCGTTTGAAACCTGACAATGGAGATATCAATGCAAGGTATCTTAGAGCCTTACCCTACTCATGAAATCAGGTGGTAATCTCTCTTAAAGCAAAAGGTGGGCTTGACTATCTTAAATTTGATGATTTGTTTCATAAGCTCAAAACCTTTGAGCCTCATGTGAGGGGATACTCAAGTGATTCTTTTCCTACTCCTGCTAACTCTGCCTTTGTGAGTTCCATGGGATCTAGTCCCATGTCTTATGCTAGTAGTCTAAGCTATACTGTGTCTTCTCAGCATACTTCTCAGCATACGTCTACTCCTAAACTGAAAGCCAAGTCTGGTAGCATGGTAGAAGCTGTTCTTCACTCTTTTGTTGTTGATGTTGATCCACAACAGCAACTTACTTTTGATGACTTCAGACATGTTGATAAACTTGACCTGGATGAAATGGATCTCAAATGGCAGATGGCCATGCTCACTCTTCGGGTTCACAAGTTTGAGAAGAAAGCCGGTCGAAAGTTTAACTACAACCCAAGAGAGCCAGCAAGGTTTGACAGAAGCAAGGTTAGATGCTATAACTGCCAGCAGCAAGGTCACTTTGCTAGGGAATGCCTTAACAAGAATGACCAGGAGAAGAGCAGGTATTCAGCTTTCAAGATTCAGGAGGTGAAGGATGACAAGAAGGCTTTGGTGTCTGTTGACTCTATGGTCAACTGGAGTGATCATCAGAATGCTGCCCTGGAAACAGCTGAACCTTCTACTGTCGTGTTTGCAATGATTGTTGGGAATCTGACTGATGCCGAGGAAGCAGAAGAGCTTGCTCTAATGGGCATCTCACCTCAGGTACAACATTGTCCTCTTGGTTGTCATGATAAATATTCAGAATTTTTGTCTCAATATAATGACTTAAATGAACAAAATGATAAGTATTTTTTAGAAGTTCAAGCATATAAGAATTCTTTAAAAACATTGGAACAACAAAAGAGGTGGCTTCAAGACACACAACGTGAATATGAAGATAAAATTAGAATTCTGAATATTGATTTAGAAAACATAACAAATATGCTTAAATAAACTAAAAAGGTAAAAGATGACAGTATCAAGGATAAGCAGGACATGAAGGCAAAATTAGATGCTACACTGTTAAGATTTGAAAAATGGCAAAATGCACCTAAGAATCTTTCAAAGTTAATTGATAGTAGCATGTCTGGTAGGACTAAAAGAAGGTTAGGATTTGATAAATATATTGATTCGGAAGATGTGTTTGATTTATCTTTTTCAAGTGTCTTTGATCCTGACAAGGAGGAAGAGGGAAAACCTTGCTACAATAGGTTTCAACCAGCTGCAACAATGCATGTTGTCCTTCCACCTCTTACAGGAAATTTTATGCCCACTCCTAGGCATAATGACTTGGATGGATCACAGATGCATGAGTCCCCAAAAAGTTCTACTAATACTAATGACTTTGTCTCTTGTACTTTCAGTGACAAAGCCAGTGACTCTGCATCATGTGTTTCAAGTGAAGAGTCGAGACCTACAAGCTCCAAAACGAATGACCATGCTGCTACTAGTGCTAGGAAGAGTGAAGAGAGAGTTGCTTCTACTTCAACTGTGTCTAGTTCTGGTTTAATGAGTCCTAGGAATAATGTTTCTCCTAGAATTATGTGTAATAAAGTCAGCAGTATGAGATAAGGTCATTTGAATAAAAGATGTTTTGTTTGTGGCAGTACATTTCATTTGATTAAAGATTGTGACTTTTATGATCAACATCTTTCTGTTTTTAAAGCTTATCCTGCTCCTGGTCCACCAGGAGTTGCTCCTTATTCTTCTAGAAGACTTAACCCTTATGCCCAATCTTTTTCTTCTTCTGGAAGGACCTCTCCTTTAGCTTCTGATCATTGGAGAAACAATGGTTTCATCCCTAATAGACCAAGCAGCAACTACTTTCAGAACTTCAGTCAGAATTATGCTTTTAATTCAGGCCAAATGTATTTTGGGTTGGGAAATTTGGGTGCTGCTGTTAAGCCCTCAGCAGGTTGTTCTTGGTCAAACAATACCACCCATATGATGAATAGGCAACCTAAGAACAACAGTGGATCTCATCAATCTTCTTGGCTATCTACTAAAGATCCACAAGGCAGGCTCAAACCTGAAAAGGTTTGGGTCCCTTAAGACACTAACTTTTGCATATATCTTTTCTTGTTGTTGTAGGTTACTCCTTACCAAGATCCTACTATAGGGATAGTTAATAGTGGATGCTCTAGGAGCATGACAGGAAATAAAAGTCTTATATCTAACTTTGTACCATTTCAAGGCGGAAAGGTCTATTTTGGAGGTGGTAAGGAAGGATCACTAGCAAAGGAACGATTAGACGCCTAATCTTAACTTTGAGCAGGTCTACTATGTGGAAGCACTTCAACACTTCAACTTGATCTCTGTCTCTCAGATTTGTGACAAGAAGTAGTTTGTTCTCTTTACGGATACTGATGCACTAGTGTTATCCAAAGACTTTAAACTCCCGGATGACTCACAAGTTCTACTCAAATCCCTAGAAGACACAACCTCTATAGTATCAAGCTGAATGAAGTCAATCCTACTGGTCAACTAGCATGTTTGGTTGCTAAAGCCTCAGAAGATGAAGCCACTAAATGGCACAGAAGGATGGGACATGTGAACTTTAAGACCATTCACAAATTAGCAAGTATGAACTTGGTCTCTGGTTTACCTCCCAAAATGTTCAGAAATGACATCAATTGCCTTGCATGCAGCAAAGGGAAACAACATAAAGCATCCTTCAAAGCCATTACTGCTCTCAGCCTTATAACTGAACCATTGCAGCTACTACACATGGAGTTATTTGGTCCTACCTCCATTAGAAGCATTGACCACAAGCAATACTGTCTTGTGGTAACTGATGGGTATAGCAGGTTCATGTGGGTTTTCTTCATGGCTGCCAAGAGTGAGACCTACTCAGTTCTCAAGGACTTTCTCACACTCATTGAGAATTAGTTGTCCAAGAAGGTTAAAGGTATTCGATGTGATAATGGAACAGAATTCAAAAATGCAGACCTCATAGCACTTTGTAATTCTAAAGGTATCAAACGAGATTATAGTGCAGCAAGAACTCCTCAACAGAATGGTGTTGCAGAAAGGAAAAACAGGACTCTGATAGAAGCTGCGAGAACAATGCTTGCCGATTCCAAGCTTCCAATCATGTTTTGGACAGAAGCTGTCAATACTGCAAGTTATGTCTTGAATAAAGTTTCTATTACCAATCCTCACAAGAAGACTCCCTATGAGCTACTCACAGCTAAAGTTCCTAGCATTGCTCATTTGAAGCCATTTGGGTGTCCTGTCACCATTATGAATACCAGTGACTATTTGGGGAAATTTGATGGCAAGGCAGATGAAGGCTACATAGTGGGATATTCAACTCACTCTCGGGCTTATCATGTCTACAATCTCCAAGCCAAGCGAGTAATTGAAACTATTAATCTCAGGTATTTTGAGGAGAAGCCAAACATACAAGGCAAGGGTCCTGAATGGTATTTTGATCTTGATTATCTTAGTGATTCATTGGGATATTTTCGTTTCAAAACTAACCATGATGCAGGTCCACAAGTGTTTGCAACTTCTAGTGCAGGTGCTCATTCTAGTTTTTCAGACTCAGATGAAGAGGATGATATTTTTGTTGTTCCATCCTACTCCACCACAGTCTCTCCTAATGCCAATACTACTTCTAGTGATGCTACTCCATCAGACATTTTAGACTCACAAGGAGCTCTTGACACATTACTCAATCAACAACAAGATGCTACTACAGCAGCTGCTCAAGGTGGTTTTGATGGTTGGCTTCTAGTCTTGGTTTGGTTCACTATTCACTTCGTTGACTTTCATTGACCACATTGTGCTTCTAGTGTTGACCCTTACGCGTTTTGACTTTTAGTCAACACAAGTTACTTCTGGTATATATCCTATTATTTAACTTTGGTAACTAGGATTTGCAAATAAAGTTAAATGTGGCAAGTGGTTACTTTTGCATTAACTGCTTAACTTGAAAGGGCAACCCACATTATTAAGGGTCAATGAATAGTTACAAGACCATTATTTATGGTCAAATACCCCCTTGACTCATTCATCCCAACCATAACACACACATACGCTCCTACTCTTTCAATCACTAATCAATCATCTTCCATCACTTCCAATCATCATCCATGGCTGCTCTGCTATACAAACCCGATCACAATAAGGTGGCTTTTCTGGGAGATGGTCCTAAACGTGACGAGTTCATAGACATCATCGAATTTATTGAGGCTTCTAACCTCAGGTATGCTTTTACTGTTTGCCCGACTGTCTATGATAGTGTCATTCGCCAGTTTTGGGCCACTGCCCACCTTGTGGATGTTTTGGGACGCCTACTTGAACTCCATGCTACCATAGATGGACGTTCATATGTGGTGTCTGAAGATTCTATTAGAACTGCTCTTCATCTTCAGGATGAAGGTAGTGTTGTCTCCATCTCTAATTCTGAGGTTTTGGATGGAATGGCTGATCTTGGTTATAATAATGGGGGAAGTTTAACTTCCAAAAGAATAGGTTTACCCCCCAATGGAAGCTTCTAGTGCACTTTTTGATTCATTGCTTAAGCCTAAAGTCTGGGAGTTGGGATGCATTTCCCATTCCTTTGGCTACTGGTTTGATCTGTATAGCACATGGTCGTGTGTTTAATTTTTCTCGCTACTTGTTTGATGGGATGGTTTGCAATCTTAGTAGTACTGGATCTAGGAAGAAGTTTTTAATGTACCCTAGGTTCTTGAAACAGATTCTTATGTGCATACCTAGAGATAGGGAGGAGTATGAGACCCCCAAGCTTAGTTCTAAAGTTTACTCAAACATGGCACTTGGTTTTAAGGGTGCGTGGAGGCCTCTTACTGATGTTATGCTGGGCCTTGCCCAAGGTCCTCCTAATGTTATTCCTCCGGCTGCTGAAGCCGAGGAGGAACTTCCATTAGGAGCTGATCCTATGGAGGAGGAGCATCCTGCTAGTGGTGAGCCTCATGTGGTGGTGGAGGAGCCCGTTAAGGAAGTGGTGGTTGAAATACCATCCACTTCACTTCTCTGCCACATAAATCCCCATTTGTGGATACTCCCCCTTCTAGTCCAGCACCACATTCTACTGAGAAGCCGTCTAGTTCTCGTGCTCATAATGCTGGCCCCTTTATTGCTTCTGGTTCCAATGAAGCTTTCCCTGATCCAAGTCCTCTTGGTGGGGAAGCGAAGGAACATGCTACACTAACTTCTTTGCTTGATCTCATGCATAGGTACTATGCAATGATTGTTTCTTTGGAGACAGATCTGAATCAGCATCGCAAGCTTACCAGGGAATTTGTCCTTCCAATGGCGGACATGATTAAGGCTTTGGAGACGCAGCAGAGGAGGCGAAAGAAGCACGTTGTTCATTCTGATTCTGATGAAGATTTTGAGGATATTGCGGAGGATGGGTTGACTTTGTTGGCAAAGGCTGCTTTTGCGGATAAGTCGTATACTGATTTACCTGTTCCTCCTAGTCCATCAAGCATCCCTACTGCTCCTGCTAGTCCTAGACCAATGAAGGATATTGCCGGTTCTTCTGCTGGTACTACTGCTGGTCTGACTATTGGGCCGTCTCATGATCCTAAGGGGAAAGCCCATATGACTGATGCACCCTCACCTCCAAGGAAGCGTACTCGGAGACAACTTGAGGAAGAACGTTTGGGGGAGGAGGTTGTACAGCGATTGCAGGCAGAGATTGATCAAGCTGCTAGGGTTGTGGAAGAAGCTCTTCAATAGCAGAGGCGTGAACAGTTGCAGCATGATGCCATGCATTAGGGTGATAATGATTGGATGCGGGTGCTTACTATTCTTACATCTGATTACTCGCAGTTTACTGATCTTTTGGGTGCTGATGTGAATGAACAAAATTGTATCCCACGGGAAATGGCCTTAATGCGCAAACAACAAATGTCTCTTGTTGCTCAACTCCGTGAGAAGCATCGAAACAGACCTTTGTCAAGAACCGAGGAGAGGAAGTTAATGCAGTGGTATGTCAATATTAGTCGGCTACTTACTTTACTGTTGGATGGACTTGGGATCGGGTTAGGGGATTGTCTTTTGACGAGCTTAAGGATCTGTACCAGAGGATGATAAAGCGTCAAAACACACCGGTTCCTGAGCGCTTCATCTATCGCCCTCCTCAACGAGTGGTTCCCACTTCTCTACCTGCTGTTGCTCATGGTTCTTCATCTGGTGTTCCTCCTGTTTGTACTGGTATACCATCTGTTGCTGATACTTCTACTGCTGGTCCTACACCCACACCTTCGGTTGTTCATCCTACTTCATCTTCGGTTCCTACCACCACCACCAATGCTACTACTACCACCCCTGCTACTCCTACAATGGAGCACTCCTCACCACCAATGACTGAACCACACCCTACCCCTTCTACTGGTGCAGTCGCCTTTGATCCTTTGGTTGGTCAAGGTTCTGATTCTACTCATGCTAATACTACTGTTACTGGGAAGGTAAAGGTTGAATCTTCTTCTGATGTTCCTGCACCTCGTCGTTCCATTCGAAAGAAGAAGGATAGACGTGGTAAGTCTATTCCTTTTGAGAAGCATGCTCCTGAAAACCTTATTGATGCAGCTTCGGATAGTGACACAGAGTTGCCAATGGGTACGGGTTATATTGTTGCTTGGACGGTTAAGCCATCCACGAGTGTTGCTGGTACATTCACACATAGGATTTCCATCAGTGATGGTTATTTCGTTATGTCTTGGGTCTGCAAGGTGTGTTGACTTGGGCGGATCGTCAGGATCTTATGTCATTGTATGGGTTTGTGGATGATGGTATTCCTACCTCTCCGAGTGAGGTGGCCAACTGGCCTGGATTGACAATGTGGGGTGACTTGAAGATGATGCTTGACTCTCCTCCTGATGCTCCACATTCTAGTGTCTGGAAAGATCAGCCATGCTGGGTGATCAAGAGATTGAAGCTTTATGCTGGTTGTGGGGTTCATATATTGGAGTTGGAGTCTGGTGCCACAGTGTTCATGCTTACGGATATGAAATATCCTTTGACGATTGCTACTATGGAGGCCATGCTGGAATGTCATTTGCAAATATCCGTTGCCCCTTCAGGGAATGAGACTTCCATGGCTACTACGTTGGTGGAAGGGATCCAAGCCCGGTTGCAAGCTGACAAGGTTGCAGCGTCTGGTATGTGATGGGTATGTTTTTCTGTTTTTGTGTTTATACTGACATTCTTTTCACCAATCTGTACAGTGATTGGTGACTTACATTATAGTTAAAAAAATTAAAATTAGTTAAAGAAAAAATACTTTTTATATAATATCTGCTTATACTTTAAACATATGATGGCTTTCACACTTGTACATAATATAATATCTGCTTATAGTTTTCCATCATAAATTGGTTTTCATTTGACTGTTTCACACTTGTGCTGGTTTGGAGTTACTTCTGGTGTTGGACCTGGTCCACACAACAAATGGTGCTCAACTCACCATGTCTCACAGACAAGAAAGAGTTGATTCACCATGAGGGTACGGCTCTGGTGTGATAGTCAAATCCGTTGATGGTTGCCAGGTTACCCAAAACTGGATGGTTTTCACTTGCCATGGTCCTAGACTGAAAAGTGGCTAATCCAAGGGGGTACGGATCTTGGTAAAGATTTTATCAAATCCGTTGATAGCTATAATAGCTTACTCAAAGCTATAGGGTTTTCAGCTCACCGATGCTTAATTGCTAAGAGTTGGCGAGTCCAGAAGGGTACGGCTTCTGGTAAAGACATATCAAATCCGTTGACGGCTGTGATGGTTTGCCTAAAATCATCAGGGTACCCCCACTCATCATTGATTCACGTTCTAAGAGTTGGTATGGGTTCTGGTCTCCCCGGGTGATGCTTATTCCACCATAAAGACTGGCTAGCCAAAGAGCGAGCAGCTACTTGGTAAAGGCTCATAAAATCTGCTCATGTTGTTGTGAAGATTCAACATGATGCAGATTTGTTTCAAGCTTTTAAGAAGCTTCTAGGTGTTCTTTGTTGCAGCAGTCTTTATGTTCTTTATGCTGATGGTTATGATGCTGCTGTTTCATTTGTTGTTCCAATCCTCAAGCTATGTTGCACGATTTACCAGGAAACTTGAACTCAACAGTTCAAATTCAAGTTTAGGGGAGGATTGTTAGGACCTTTGGAATAGTTATTTGTAATAGGTAGACTAGGAGGTATGTAGTTCCTCCTGGTCCTAGTAGTAGTAAGAGCAAGACGTGCTTCTGGTCTTATGGAAAGTCAAACTTTATTATTTAAAGATTATTCTGTTAGGATATGCATGAGATATGTTAGGAAAGGATATGCATATCAGTTTTACACGTTTTGGTTTAATGATGTATTAGGGTTTCCTTGTAGTATAAAAGGAACCTTAGGTAGAAGAGTTCAATACACCTTCATCAAACATTATTCTAGTTCATATTAATATTAGAAATCCTTATTAAAGGATCAAGTCGTTATAGTTATTCTGTTCTTCTTGTTCATAGTATTTGTATTCCGCACTTATACTGTGTGATTTATATAGAGTCTCTATGTGAATAGACTTGTGATTACAGAAGTCGTTCACCGTCCCTAACAGACTGCAAGATCCACATCTAGTGGACCCAACAATAAGGGTTAAAGCTACATTTAAATCGTTCATTCATTGTTGTTATGTATACTCGTTGCTTTGAATTTTGTTCATTTAACATTCGTTAGAAACCTCAGCGATGATTTGTCTATCTCTCACCTCTTCACCCTTTAACCGAAGACTATTGAGATGAATTAAGTGTTGGGACATCGCTTACTAAAGGGGTAGATGATGTAATAACCCGAACTTTAAAATCAACATTTAGATTGAGATCTAATCTTATTACTAGTAGTCAGATCAATATTTATTACTCGAGATTTATTTGTCATGTTCGTTCGACGAATAATATAGATTTCTCTGCTACCGGCGAGTTAGGGATTTAACGTATCGAATACATGTCAATTATTATTTATTGACAAGTCTATGTCCGTGATCGATCGAAAATATCCTCGTTATGACATAAAATATTAAATTATAAGCTCTTGTTTATTTATTGAAAGATTAATGTACTCCGAATGCCGACGTTTCTATTTTATATTAAGCGTTTATTTTTCGTGTTTTACGTGTATCTTTCAAATCGAATAATTTTTAAAATATCAAGTTTCGATAATACCCATGTTAACAATTGTGAGACATAAATTAACTAAAATATATATATATATATCAACCGCCTCATTACCATATGGCGTGTCACAACACACACAAAACACTTTTTGGAAACTAATTTGCATGTATACCTTATCTAGATAACCATCATTTACACTCCTACTTGTTTTTAGTTAAAATAAACTCATCCATCCCCTTCCTCTGCTTGTTTTAAACGTTTCAAACATTCACCAACATCACCATATGATTTCCTTTTGAGATAGTTTATAAAGTTAAGGAGTAAAAGATAAAGGTTTCTATGTATTGCTCTTAGTTTGTTCTTCCATAAGACATCATCCTCAATAAAATTATATTATTTGAATGGTGATTTTGGGGCTGAAGTAAAAGAGGTATTTCAAGGGTTAAAATATTTTGGTTATTAGATATGGGTTGGTTTGAATTATGATTCGGAGCAAGAAATACATATGGTGGATTTGTTGTCGTAATTTGATCCTTTCCATTGTAAGATCATTATATTTATTTCATTGTTCATATTTGTGACAACCCTGGTTTTGAGGTTCGTCACTTAGTTTTATTTTGTGCTAGTTACGTGTCTTTACGTGTTTATGTGCTTATTGGTGTGTATAGATTGTGGTTTGGATATCGTTTCCGGTACGGGGTACCTTGTGAGTGAAACGATGTGTGATGATTTCATGTTCATGAGTTCACATGGTAGTGACTATGAAGTGAGATGGTGTTATTTAGTGGTTTTACGTATATGTATATGTATTATAAAAAATCGGGGTTTTTACGATTTGCGGTTTAACATTTAGAGGTCTCGGATGAGGTAATTAGTCATATGGATATTTTTCGGGATGGTTTTAAGTCATTTAGGACTTAGTTATAAAGTTTATTTCAAAATTTGAGATTTTTTATAAAAGTGTATATTTTACGTCTTTTACGGTAAAACGCGTAAAAACTGACTAGTTTTACGGTTTTGGGGTTTTGGAGGCTTTAGGAGCTGAAATAAATTAAGGAAAATTAAGGTAATATTATTAATACATATATTAATAATAAAAAAAACGAAATAAGGGGGTGTTGAGCCGGTTTGGTGCACGCAAGAAAAGAAAGGGAAAAAGGAAAAAAGGAGAAAAAGGAAAGTGGGCTATGGGTTGGACTAGGATTCACCCATACCCTATATAATGTTTTATTCTAAACCAAAAGTCATACAGGTCGACGGTTCTTGATTTTTTTTAGGGTTTTCATAGTTTTTTTTATCTTCCATTAAATTAAAGGTAAACCTTCATAACCCTTTTTAATTTAATTATTTTAATGTTTTCTTTGATCATCTTATGATGGATTTAGGTTAGGGTTTAATTTAAAAACAGTATATTAATGTTATAATAATGATTTTATAATTATTACATAAATTAGGGCTTGTAATTAGTGGGATTAGGGTTAATTAATGAGGTTAATTTGATTAAACCCATTTTTAAAAACTGGGCAGAATTTTGAGTCAATTGTTTTGATCATATTGGGAGTTCTACAAACTCTTATTTAACGATCCAAGTATCCCTGAAAAGGTAATTGAAGTGGATTTCCAATGCAAGAAACGAGAACTAAATTTTAGGTAGGTAAGTGGGGCAAAACTAGGTTACAACACTCGGAGGTCAAAACAGTTTTGAAGTCAGTCTGTTTTCTTTTTAAGTATTGGATTGTTTGGGGTACTTAGGGTTGCATTGGGATCTTCTAACTAACATAAGAGATGGTTTATATATTGTAGTAAGTATCTGCACTTGGGCTAAGGTTGTGGTTTAGGGTAAGACCCCCTAATCATAATAAACTTTTTGTATGTTTAAAATCAGTAAATCTGGAATGACAAAAGTATATATATATATATATATATATATATATATATATATCGGGGCCTTAACAGTAGCTTTAAGGTTGGGGCAAATGGGAGTTGTTAGCTAACATATGTAAGGGCATAAATATTCCCTTTACAGAGATCATGGGTGTGTTTAGGTGGGTGTTTGGCTTATAGTTTGGGGACCTAAAACTAGGACTGTTTTTGATAAAATATTAACGGGATGTGTTATGAAGTAAAACGAGTTAAGGGCTTTATAGAGGGGTGTAATGAGATGCTTAGAGCATATCTATGAGGTATATATATGGGAGGAGGTTAGATGTACATCATAGGTTGATGAGCCATTTTAGTGTTTGGTTCATGTTTTGATTATGTGTTTTTGGTTTGTTAGCTTTTTGCTAGTGCGCGGATGTTTGGGGAAGCTCAATCAGGTGAGTTTCATAGTCCCATGTTTACTAATGGTTTTGACTTCCAGATGGGATGGTAGAGACATTGTTTTGTTTTGTTATTTATATATTATGCTGTGAATAGTTTGGCGTTGGTAATGGACTTATGTGTGCATACTTATATGATTAACTGCTAGTTGATTCTTGATTGTTTATGTTTTGACTTGGTACCAAGGGGATATTGGCAAGGCGGGGCCTTGGGATTTGGTTCATAGGTGTTTGGATGCCTATGGGAGTATGGTGTTTGGTAAGGCTGGGAGCCTTGGTTTTGGTTTGATTAGTTGAATCTTGAATATTAGTTTTTTAATGCATGTTAGTATCGCACTGTCCATACGTTTTTAACTTTTGGTTGTACTCACAGCTTATGGTATGATTTTGGCATTTGAATCTAAACCTATGACTCTCACCAACTTTATGTTGACGTGTTTTAGTGTCTCTTTCAGGTGTGAATGTGGTTAAGCTTGAGGATAGAAGTGGCTAGACTTGGATGCCTTAGGATTGCATATAGAAGGAGATCCCCGTTCCTTCTTAGTTTACCTTTATGTTTTTTTTATAAGTGATACATGTTGGCACCTATATGTTTGTTTGGTTTATGTTTATTGTTTGTCTTGGGTAAGTGGTAGGACTGTTACCTACTTACCTAGACTCCTGCATTGGTTGAGATATTGTCATGACATTTGTGTCACCTCTTTATGACATTATAGTTGCATTTTAGTTTTCTCTATAGAGACACCGTTTGTTGTGATGATATCTGATTGTGGTAAATTACACCTCTTTTAGGAAAAGGAGGGTAAAAGCGGTAAGTATCGAGTGATGATTTTAGGAAAAATCAACACTAATGACCCAAATTAATGGTGTGTAAGTTCGTTTCCCAAGGAGGTATATGTGTGTGAAAAACTTGCCAAATGTTTGTGATTAATGATTGGTTTAGAAGGGGATTAGAAGAGAAAATGACAAAGTCGTAAAAAATAAAAATTAACTAAAAATCACTATTAGAAAGTTAAGACGTAGAACCTAAAAAATCACCAAAATTAAAATAAATTCTAAAAATTACCAAAAATTCACCAAAAATCAAAAATAATAAACTAAGAGTTTACCAATTATCAAAACTTTTTCAAACCTTTTAAATAATTAAATAATCAATTTTTAAATGCTAATTAAAGCCCTAAAAATCAAATAAATTATCAAAAAGCCCAAATAAAGATTTTTTTAATTGATAAACCTCTAAAATGACCTAAAATGATTAAAAACTATTTTTTAGAAATTTTAAAACTAATAAAAACTAATTAAAATGAATTAAAAACTATTAAAACTTAAAATAATTATAAAAAATTAATCTATAAGTGATAAAATTATTCTAAAAGTTGCTAAATTCCTATTTTAATGTATTTAACCTAAGAAAAATGTAAAAAGTTGGAAAATGTGAAATTTTAAAAATAATAATAAAATAATAATAAAATAATATTAAAAATCCAAAAATTATAAAAAATTCTAAAAACTTGCAAACTAGTTTATTTTAACCAAAATAATCAGAAAATGAAAGTGAAATTACCAAAATACCCCTAATGGGCCCTCAAATGGGCCAAATCCAAAATCAGTCAACACAAATGGGCTTTTGGGCCCAAAAAGTCAAACTTGGCCCAATTGACTTGGAAAAGCCCTATCTGACTTAAAATTTAATTCTAAGAACAAAACTCTAAAGGCCCAAAAGCTGAAAATGTGCTTATCACAGCTTATTGAACACAAAGCTTATTCTTATTGGGCTTTTCAGCCCATTAAGCCATAAGCTAATGCCCTAAGCTCTAATTTGACACACAACCCTCTTTTTGGGTGCTTAAGAGATCTGTCAAAAGAAATTTTCAATAAGCTCACTCAATAAGCCAGAAAATAGAAAAGTAAAATTCCACAAAACGACAAAATAGTCGTTTTTGAGAAATACTCAACCTTAGAAGCTGATTCAACTTGCAAAAGCTTTCAAATGGACTCAATAAGCAATATCAATCAACAAAAATCCAATAAGCACAAGAAATAAGCCAGAATAAGCACAAATGAACTTATGTAAAAGTCAAAGGACTTGGTTTTCTAGTCAAACCTAAAAGTCAACCACCCAAATGCTCCAGGATGAACAAATGGGTCAAAATATGAGCACCTATTACAAAAACAAAGTTGTTGCTGGTTAAAATAAGCTATTATAGCTTATTGACAAGCTGACACCAAAAATGCACTATCAGTGGCAACCAGCAGGGGAAAGGAGTTCCCACTGCTTTGACTATTTGACCAAGCTTATTTGAGAGTTCTGGTTTGATTCAATTGGAAACAAAGGCACCCTTGTGATCAGTGAATCACAAGGAGTCAATAGCAACAATAAAATCAAAAAATGATCCACACCATAAGCCACAATAAGCCAAACAGTCCACAGATAAGCACCAGATATGCAAATAAGCAGTTAAGCACTTAATAAGCAGATTTCAGCAAAATAAGCCAACCAAACTTAACCAGATGCACACACAAGCTATATAAACTAACAATGAACACAAATCAACAAGAAACAAAAACTGAATCAAAGTAAATAGCAAGATCAAAGCACAAAAAGTTACTGATGAACAAAGAACATATGCAGAAACAAGTTTGCTGATATACTTGACACTTGATCCAATTTCAAGCCTCAAATCCCTCTACCCTGGTGTGATTAGCTTTGATTTAGCACTTGTTACCCTTAACCTATGCTTAGATCTAGGTGTCCTCAAAATCCTAGCCAATTTTACCAAGTTATGAAGATTTTAGAGCCAATCTATGAATCAATGTGTTTAAGACCACAAAACCTGCAAACAGATGCACATAAGCTCCCAAATAACAGATACCAGTACTTGCATACAACACACAAGCACTTAACAAACCACAATCCAATCTTATGCAGTAATCCCAAACACTCCTTAATCAGTCACTTATCAAAGAAACTTGTGATTTCTTCTTTTAACCTACTGATTTTAATGATCAAAAACACTTACTAGGCAACTACTAACACAATCAAACACATAAATCACCAGCACAAACACAAATACTCAAAATCAAAGCACAAAATCCAAAACAGGCATAAACATGAAATTTTTAGGGGAATCTTAACAAGAGCTTATACCTGCCTTCCACAACATCCTAGGAAGGCCAGCAATGCTCCTTGGACCTTGTTCAACAACTAGAACAAGACCAAGGTACTTCAAATAAGGAGATGCAATCTGCCTTGGTTGATGGTTTAAAGTAGAACCTCAAGGACTTGATATCTTCAACACAAGCAGCAAACAAACTCAACCAAAGGCTTAGAATCCTTCTCAGGCTTGATGTCAACAAGCTTGAAAGGACTCAAGGCTTAAGGCTAAGGGTTAGTACACAAGAATAAGCCAAAATCAGAAACTAGGACTTCAAGGCTTTTGAACCTTGAAAACCTTTCAAACCTAGACGTGCCTTAACCACAAGGTTAAGGAAGGTCTAAACAATCAAATGGAACTCAGAATTAGGCTACTCAAACACCAAACTTTTAACAAAATCAAAAAGAGATTTCAAAATTCAGAAATTCAAATTTTATTAAGCTTAAAAAGGAATTACAAAGATTAATAGCCTAAAACTGGGACAAAAGCTCTCTCACATGTTGAGGAGTCTTTATATAGGCAAATGCCTGGCTACACTGTTCACAAACCCTAGAAACTGAATTCTCTAAAATGCCCTTGGTTCTTCTAGATGATTTGATGGAATATGCTGTCCAAAGTGATCCAAGACGTTCATTTTAGCTTTGATATGAAGCAAGGAGTCTATGCTGTTGATTTTTCCATGTCAGATTACTTGGAGGCCAAGGTGTCATGTGATTGGTTAAACGGGAATTGGGGGTGGGGTCCATGGTGAGTGGGATTAAGGGTTTTAAGGTTGGGATAGGTTTCTGCATGTGTGAATCACACATGTGCAAAGGTAATTGGTTTTTACCTTAAGTTTAAGTGGAGTAAAATCTGGGGGTGAAGAATGGTAAACAGTGAAGTGTTTGATCCGATTTTGGGGGAATAGTGTGTGTTTGGCGCATTTTTGTGTTTAAATGTTTCAAATGCACACTTTCAGTCCTTGTTCTTTGGTATTTTTGGTAAACAAGATCTTTCAGCCTACAAAACGTATTCCCTTTGTTAATAACTTTCACCACTTGTCATTTTTGGCACCAAACTTTGGAAAAAGGTTATCAAGGGTTATTTTTGAAATTTTTGGATAATTCAAGGGCTGATCTTGGACATTGTTGATCTTCAAAGGTCTTCATTGTAACTTTGACTTCATGAGGGACCATTATTGGCAATTTTGATTTGTTGAGGGACTAATCTTGCCATTTCTTCAAAGTTGAAGGACCTTTTGTGTAATTTTGACAAACTTAAGGGACCAAACTTGTAATTATGAATATACAAGGGTTTTAAGTGTCATTTCTTCAATAAATGAGGATCAATCTTGTTTGTCTTCAAGTCTTCAAGGGTATTTGTTGAAAATTCCATGATTAAGGCCCGGTTCTTTGTACGGCTTCGTTTCTCGTGTCCGTTTTTCCTTGTATCTTGTGATCTTTTGTCATTTTCACGATATCCATACCTAAAATACACAAGTAAACAAACACAAGCATATATATGGTATTTTATGACATTTTTATGCATTTAAAGCCCGAAAAGAACGATGAGATCATGTATAAATGCCATCTCATCACTCCCCCATACTAAACCATTGCCGTGCCCTCACGCAATGCTAGAATAAAGTATCTAAGCATCTCCAAAGTTCAATTTTATTAACCCTTTTTTTTGAAAGTAAAAGGACTTGCAACATACTACGAAGATGTGTAAAGACATAACATATGATTTTCATCACAAAAAGTGACTTTTAGGGTCAAAGAATAGAAACAAGTAAATGTCCCTTAGAGTAAACTTCGTCATCCTTGATTGTCATACATTCCATGCTAAGTGCAAAAACAAGATCATTGTTGGTACAAGTCACAATGCTAACACTACTCATACGTCCAAATTGTGTAATACTTTTTCTCCCCGCAATCCTAGTTATTATAAAAGGAAATGGGTTACTAGCATTTTTTATCTATTTGTCATGGATCACAAGTGATTCATATTGACTTATTTGAGTAATTATTAGTCCGAAAGCAAAGTAGCAAGATTTGATCGATAGTTAGCCGAAGGACAAAATCTTTTAAAACGGCTTCTCGTGTATCTCTTTAAGTTCATATCTTGGCATAACTCGTTTCACGATTTGAGACCTTTCTCGGACCGATATTTGGCATGTACTTCATACTTCAAATCTTGGGAAGACGTTCTTGAAATTATGGTCTTCTCTTCATATATTGGAATTTCTTCACTTGACGTTTTTGAGAGATTCTTCATATAGGACCACGACTTCATCATTTTTCTTCAATCTTTACTTTGGATTTTGATATACAACGATCCGCCTCCTTTTCGGACTTGGATATATTTATCCTCATACCTTGTTAGGGTCTTTTTGGATAGACTTTCTCCATTCTTTAGGGGAGTAATTGTTTCTCGTCGTGTGTCTCGATCCTTCATATTGATTTAGGAATCATGATACTTCACATCATCTTGGATCTTTAGCAAAAATAGAGCTCCTCATGCCTTGTTAGGGCCTTTTTGGATAATCACCAATCTTCGCGTCCCGCTTCAATAAGTTATGCCTTGGCTATGAACTCTATTCAACCCCGAGCAACTTTTAAACGATCTTGCACTAGAGGCTAAGTAACCTTTCAAATCGTACGACCTTACTTATTGCAATTATGATTTATTCCTAATGCATTGATCTTATGGGAAGAAAAAGCCACAATTAAAAACATATGAGTTTTTGAAAGAACACTTTCATGTTCTACGTTTAGCATGATCACTTGTCTAACTCTATCATTTCTCGTTCTTCACTATATAAAGACCTCTAATTAAAGAGACTCGTGAATACTTAGCCATGCAAGTCAAAATTAAGCCAAATTTGGATTAGCTTTCATTAAGACTATATCAAATCAAAGTTTTGGGTTTTCAAGCCACCTATAGGATCTTGCACTTTCTTGGACTTTTTCAAGTTTAGAGAATGCGTTTTAAAGTTCCCTTGATAAGTGACTTTCTAGAATCAATTATAGGAACTTGCGAAAAGTTCTTGTTCTTAACCCGAATGAATTAAGACTTTCGCGTTTTAAAGCTCCCTATATAAAAGTCTAGCAAAACTTGAATTGAGCGAGTTAAGGAATGTAAATGGCTCCAAATGCCCATCAAGTCAAAAATTAACTCTTATTCTACCCATCGGAAAATATACATTCGTGTCTTAAAAACACTTATGAAAACTAAGAAAAATTTAAAATTTGGCCATTTTTAGCCTTATTACCAAAACAAAACATTGAAAATTGGAAAGCGTGAGGGCGTAGCAAAGCAAGTACCTATTCACCCCCCATACTAAAAGTAAACATTGTCCTCAATGTTTCGAGTCTAAAGGTGGAGCACCCCCATACTAGAGACGAAGAGTCGAATGCTTAGGATCTAGCATGGAAAGGGTGATCAACAATATATCTAAAGCCGTTTATTAAGTATGCTAAAAGATAATTGTTAGAACAATAAAGGATATGTCATGGATTCGTGAAAAACTTCTTCAAACGAACGATGGAGGTTCACGTAAACGAACACGAGAGTCTTCAATCGTAGATGATGATGATGATCTAGATAACACAATCACAAACAACCACGAGACAACGAGTTGAAAGGGTACAAATCCCCTTATTAGTGAATAGTGAGCATAAAGATAAGCATGGGATCTCCCCCACGAGGCACCTCGTTTTTGATTATCGAGTCATGAGCTCGACTCGATCCCCTCAATGTTAATTATCATTGGGGAAGGTGTCTTGGTCGGGGGCAACCATTGAAGGAATTTCCCCACCAAAGTAGTGCTTAAGCCTATGTCCATTCACCTTGAAATTAGGGCCATCATCTTGAGCTAGCTCAATGGTCCCATATGGAAATACTTGTGTAATGGTGAACGGACCCGACCAACGAGATTTCAATTTCCCGGAAAATATCTTAAGATGAGAGTTAAAAAGCAACACTTGATCACCAACGTTAAAAACCCGGTTTTTAATCTTTGAATCATGAAACTTTTTAGTCTTTTCTTTAAAAATTAATGAATTTTCATAAGCATTATCTCTTAATTCATCCAATTCATTCAATTGTATTTTCCGGTGATCTCCCGCGGTCTTCAAGTCAAAATTAGCATGCTTAAGGGCCCAATATGCCTTATGCTCCAACTCAATGGGCAAATGACAATTCTTCCCATAGACTAACTTATAAGGAGTGCAACCGATTGGTGTCTTATAAGCGGTCCTAAAGGCCCATAAAGCGTCATCAAGTTTGTCGGACCATGAAGCACGGTTTTCTCCAATTGACCTCTCTAAAATCCTCTTGAAAGCTCGGTTCGAAACCTCGACTTGCCCACTCGTTTGCGGGTGATAAGCCGTAGAAAGACGATGTGTAACTCCATATTTCGTTAGAACCTTTTCGAATTGGTCATTACAAAAATGGGTTCCACGATCGCTTATAATAGCACGAGGGGTTCCGAACCGAGAGAATAGTTGCTTCAAAAACTTCACTACCACACGAGCATCATTAGTAGGCAAAGCCTTAGCTTCTACCCACTTAGAAAGGTAGTCCACCGCGACGAGGATATATTTGTTGCCATGAGACGATGGGAACGGCCCCATAAAGTCTATTCCCCATATGTCGAAAATCTCACACACTTGAATTATATTTTACGGCATTTCATCACGTTGAGACGATTTTCCTTGACGTTGGCACGAATCACACGACTTCACAAGTGCGTGTGCATCACGATAGATAGAAGGCCAAAAGAAACCGGCATCGAACACTTTCTTAGCCGTGAGATTAGCACCGTGGTGACCTCCCGTGGGTCCCTCGTGACAAGCTCTAAGGATATTAGAAGCTTCGGCACCAAACACACAACGTCGAACGAGTTGATCCGCACAAATTCGAAAGAGATAAGGGTCGTCCCAAAAATAGAACTTGACGTCACGAAAGAATTTTCGTTTTTGTTGTGTCGTCATACCCTTGATTATGAAATTGCCCGCATGGTAATTTGCAATGTCGGCAAACCATGGGGTTGTGTCTTTAGAATTCACTACACCGAGAGTCTCAAGAGGAAATGTTTCGGTAATTTCCTTGTTCTCGAAAACATCTTTGTGAGGATCTTCTAGACGAGAGAGATGATCGGCCGCTAGATTCTCGGCTCCTTTTTTGTCAAGCACGGTGACATCAAATTCTTGGAGGAGGAGCATCCAACGAAGCAATCTTGGCTTAGCATCTTGCTTAGCTAAGAGATACTTGATAGCCGAATGGTCGGTATACACAATGCTTTTAGTTAAGACGAGATAAGGTCGGAATTTCTCAAAAGCATAGACCACGGCAAGGAATTCCTTTTCCGTTGTGGTGTACTTTAATTGAGCCTCGGTCATCGTCTTACTAGCATAGTGGATAGGACGAAAATTCTTGTCATAACGTTGCCCTAAGACGGCCCCTATAGCATAATCACTTGCATCGCACATGATTTCAAAGGGTAATTCCCAATTAGGAGCAACAAGAATGCGAGCTTCGGTAAGTTTCCTTTTGAGAGTCTCGAAAGCCTTAACACAATCCTCATTAAAGTTAAAAGGAGCATCCTTCTCGAGAAGGTGTGTCATAGGACGAGAAATCTTCGAAAAGTCCTTGATGAAACGACGATAAAAGCCCGCGTGGCCTAGGAAACTCCTAACTCCCTTAACGGTTTTGGGATGAGGTAACTTGGCGATGACGTCTACCTTAGCTTTATCGACCTCAATCCCCGCCTTCGACACCTTATGTCCTAAGACGATTCCTTGTTTACACATGAAATGACATTTCTCCCAATTAAGCACAAGATTGGTTTCTTCACAACGTTTTAACATTTGTTCGAGATTAGATAAACATGACGTGAACGAATTACCAAACACCGAGAAGTCATCCATAAACACTTCCATCGACTTCTCGATCATATCGTGAAAAATCGCCATCATACACCGTTGAAACGTACCGGGTGCATTACAAAGTCCGAAAGGCATCCTACGATAAGCAAACGTTCCATAAGGACACGTAAACGTAGTCTTCTCTTGATCACGAGGGTCGATAGGGATTTGAAAGTAACCGGAAAAACCATCTAAAAAACAATAGAATTCATTTCCCGCAAGTCGCTCCAACATTTGATCCATGAAGGGCAAAGGAAAGTGGTCTTTACGAGTGGCGTCATTTAACTTTCGGTGGTCAATACACACCCTCCAACCGGTCACAACACGAGTGGGAATTAACTCGTTGTTTTCATTAGGCACAACGGTCATTCCTCCCTTTTTAGGGACACAATGTATTGGGCTCACCCATGGGCTATCGGATATAGGATAAATCATTCCCGCGTCAAGGAGTTTAAGGACCTCCTTTTTAATGACATCGTGAATTTTGGGATTCACCCTTCTTTGACTTTGAATTGTGGGTTTGTAGTCCTCCTCCATTAAAATCTTGTGAGTATAAAATTTTGGGTCAATTCCCTTAATGTCGGATATTTTCCACGCAATTGCCCCTTTATGAGCCTTAAGAACTTTCAAGAGCTCGGTTTTTTCATCATTAGCAAGACCTTTTGCAATAATAACCGGCAACTTGTCATCACCTTCCAAGAATGCATATTCAAGGTGAGAAGGAAGATCTTTCAATTCAAGGATAGGTGGTTCCTCGATTGAAGATTTTCGTTCAACACTCATAACTTCCATCGGCGAAAGAAATGGTGGAATAGAAGTATCATCACTAATCAACACCTCATCTTCATTGTCGATTTCATTTGAAGTGAGATCGCCTCCTTGGAATGGAGTGAGATTTGGTGTGGAATTAGCAAGAATCAGATCCAAAATAGTGGGATTGTCACTTGACGAGCTATCGGAAAAACCTAACACTTCTTGTGAAAACTCATCGCAAACCACATCAACGATGTCAATGTGATTGACGGTAGCGATTGCATAAACATGAGAAGGTTTCGAGTTTTGAGTAGCGTTTATAACAAGTTCCTCTTCGTTGAATCTCAAAATGATAGTTCTCGCATGAACATCGATAAGCGATCTCGAAGTGTCTAAAAATGATCGACCTAAAATTAGAGGAACTTGAGGATCCGCGGGGATGTCAACTACTATAAAATCAACGGGAAAGTAGAACTTCCCCACTTTCACGAAAACATCTTCGGCTACTCCACATGCCATAATCGTAGAATGATCGGCCATCTCGATGGACATGTTAGAAGGAATGAGAGCCGGAAGCGAAAGCGATTTCCAAATGGAAAATGGCATCAAATTAATGGCCGCACCAAGATCGGCCAAGGCGAGGCATTCTTTCATATCTTGTATGTCACAAGGAATGAGAAACTTTCCGGGATCACCAACTTTTTCTGGTATGCGGTTAAGATAAACCGAAGAACAATTAGCAAGCTTTGAAAGCTTTTCCTTATCGCTCATCATACTTTTAAAAGTGGAAGCGAAACGAGGCATATATAACAACGCGTCGGCTAAACTCACATCAAAATGCACTTGTTGAAACATTTTTATAAAAAGCTCGATTTGTTGTTTGTTACGTTCTTGCAACTTCTCTTTGTTTCGTCTCGAAGGGTAGGGTAAAGGTGGTGTGGGTTGGTCATTAGGCAACGGCCTTGGAAACTCGGGTTCCACAATTGGTATTGGTTCAACCGTAGGTGTGGTTTGAGCGGTACTTCGTGGGATTGTAATGTGCTCTTTTTCGACCATCACCTCGGGTTCTTTCTCGATTTCCTTCTCCTTAGAAGTACTTGTACGAGAGATTGGTTCCTTGAAAGTTTTACCACTTCGTGTAGTAATAACCTTCATTTCTCCCCTCGGGTTTGCAATGGTATCACTAGGAAGACCACCCGAAGAAGAGGGCTTACACATGATTGCTTCAAACATCTTAGCCATTCGGTCCTCAAATTTTGATTGCCTAGCATCCGCTTTTAATAACTCTTGCTTAATCTCATGTTGTCCTAATTCCATCTTTTGTTGGTTTTGTTGAAGACGTTGGACATTTCCTTCCATTTTGTTTGCATGAGTTTTAAGTTCATTAGCAAGTTCATTTTTAAGCTCGTTTTTCAACTCGGATCTTAAGCTAATCATTTCACGTTGCATATTATCAAATTTAGCATCATTTGCTTTAGCATAATCCAAAAATTCTCCTTGCAAATTTTTAGTGTGAGCATTTTGAAAACCTTGTGTAGTGTTTTGAAAATCACGGTTTTGGTTTTGATTAGAGATTTGTCCATTCCCACTTTGATAATTCCCTTTGTTGTAATTGCGTGTGTTGCCTTGGTAACTACCTTGGTTGTTGTTTCGATAATTGTTAGCATTTTGGTTTGGTGGAGCTTGATTTTGGCGGGAACCTTGCCCGTTTTGGTTGTAAGTTCCCGTTGCTACATAAGCACTCGAAGTGTTACCATCCGCGGTAATGCACTCGGAAAGATCATGAGCTCCCCCACAAGATAAACAACTCTTAGCAACCGCTTTAACCGAAGCGGAATTGGAAGCTTCTTGAGCCTTCCAATGGGACATTAGATTAGCAAATCTATCAAAAACCGATTTTCCTCATTAGCTTCATCATGTAAGGCGTTAATGCTACGAGACGATTGTGACGAAGATGACGAACCCATATTGGCAACACTCGGTGTGTTACGAGGGTTATAAACCTTAGATCTATTTTCAATGATTTGTAAAGCTTCATTTGTCGTCTTGCACAAAAAATTACCACCCGCGGCGGCATTCAAATAATCTCGTTCATGATCATTAAGCCCGTTATAAAAAGTATCCACTTGATGCAATTCCGTAAAATCATGGTGTGGACATTCGTGTAACATCTCTTTAAATCGTTCCCATGCCATTGAAAAACTTTCATTATTACGTTGCACAAATCGTTAGATCTCATTTTTCAAGTGTGTTGTTTTAGATGGTGGAAAAAACTTGTTCACAAACTTAGAAACGAGATCGGCCCATGTCAAAATCGAATTTGGCGGTTCTTTCTCGAGCCAAATTTTAGCGGGTCCATCCAACGAGTATGGAAACAACATCATCTTAATGGCGTCATGTGGAACATCCTTAAATTTGCTAGTGGCGGTGAGACGGTTGAAATTCCTAATATGGTAATGCGGGTTGTCTTTCTCGTGACCTCTAAACTTATTTGCTTGCAACATCGACATTAAACCCGTCTTAATTTCGAAATTCTCCGCAAGGATGGCGGGAATCACAATAGCCTCTCCAAAACCCTCGGTGGGTGCTTGTAGCAACTCCATCATAGTACGATTAGCCATGACCACTTCTTGTTCTACAATAGGTTCAACAATTGGAGGTTCTTCAACAATCAACGTCTCATGATTGGCTTGCTTTTGAAGTCGTTTACGAGCTCGTTTTGCTTGATTACGAGTGATCATAAACTTCACGAAGAATGGGAGGTGAGCAAAGAAGATTCTTTTTGGGTGTTTTGTGAATTTTCAATTTTTTTGTGTTTTTGATGATATTTAATTTTTTTGGATTTTGGTGTATCTTCGTAGACAACAATCTACAAAATCTCTCCTCGAATCAAACTCTTGATTAAAGAAGCCTCAAAGGAATGAAAACGATCACGTGGAGTGAACGTCTTCCAATGACTTTAGAACTTTGGTGAAAACCAAATTGTTCAAGAGGGTTTAATCACAAAGAAAACAAGCAAATATAGTATACGTAATAATACTTTGGGCGGCAAAACCCTCGATTAGCCTTCAATCTCAAAATATTCACAAGCAAGCGGGGAAACGAGGCGGCGCGAAGCACTTAAGAGCCTTTTTCCTTAGGGTATATTTTATAATGCCCGCCTTATACCCACCTTATAGTTTGTATTTTTCAAAATCGAGCTTCACGAAAGTATTTATCTATTTTTGCCTTTTTCTTTTTGTTTGAGATTCGAATACAATAATTAGGAGATTAAATCCCAATTAAGGTTGTGTTTTCACACTTTTGGAGATATTGTAAATTGATTGTGATACTTAATACAATATAGTAATAATATTTGTACAAGAAAAATCAAGAAAACCGATAATACGTATTAGTAGAGTTCTACTAATACAAATACTTTTTGGTTAATATTAAAAACAACAATGCAAATTTAATCACGACACACCTCCCCGGCAGCGGCGCCAAAATGATTGTGGTAAATTACACCTCTTTTAGGAAAAGGAGGGTAAAAGCGGTAAGTATCGAGTGATGATTTTAGGAAAAATCAACACTAATGACCCAAATTAATGGTGTGTAAGTTCGTTTCCCAAGGAGGTATATGTGTGTGAAAAACTTGCCAAATGTTTGTGATTAATGATTGGTTTAGAAGGGGATTAGAAGAGAAAATGACGAAGTCGTAAAAAATAAAAATTAACTAAAAATCACTATTAGAAAGTTAAGACGTAGAACCTAAAAAATCACCAAAATTAAAATAAATTCTAAAAATTACCAAAAATTCACCAAAAATCAAAAATAATAAACTAAGAGTTTACCAATTATCAAAACTTTTTCAAACCTTTTAAATAATTAAATAATCAATTTTTAAATGCTAATTAAAGCCCTAAAAATCAAATAAATTATCAAAAAGCCCAAATAAAGATTTTTTTAATTGATAAACCTCTAAAATGACCTAAAATGATTAAAAACTATTTTTTAGAAATTTTAAAACTAATAAAAACTAATTAAAATGAATTAAAAACTATTAAAACTTAAAATAATTATAAAAAATTAATCTATAAGTGATAAAATTATTCTAAAAGTTGCTAAATTCCTATTTTAATGTATTTAACCTAAGAAAAATGTAAAAAGTTGGAAAATGTGAAATTTTAAAAATAATAATAAAATAATAATAAAATAATATTAAAAATCCAAAAATTATAAAAAATTCTAAAAACTTGCAAACTAGTTTATTTTAACCTAAATAATCAGAAAATGAAAGTGAAATTACCAAAATACCCCTAATGGGCCCTCAAATGGGCCAAATCCAAAATCAGTCAACACAAATGGGCTTGTGGGCCCAAAAAGTCAAACTTGGCCCAATTGACTTGGAAAAGCCCTATCTGACTTAAAATTTAATTCTAAGAACAAAACTCTAAAGGCCCAAAAGCTGAAAATGTGCTTATCACAGCTTATTGAACACAAAGCTTATTCTTATTGGGCTTTTCAGCCCATTAAGCCATAAGCTAATGCCCTAAGCTCTAATTTGACACACAACCCTCTTTTTGGATGCTTAAGAGATCTGTCAAAAGAAATTTTCAATAAGCTCACTCAATAAGCCAGAAAATAGAAAAGTAAAATTCCACAAAACGACAAAATAGTCGTTTTTGAGAAATACTCAACCTTAGAAGCTGATTCAACTTGCAAAAGCTTTCAAATGGACTCAATAAGCAATATCAATCAACAAAAATCCAATAAGCATAAGAAATAAGCCAGAGTAAGCACAAATGAACTTATGTAAAAGTCAAAGGACTTGGTTTTCTAGTCAAACTTAAAAGTCAACCACCCAAATGCTCCAGGATGAACAAATGGGTCAAAATATGAGCACCTATTACAAAAACAAAGTTGTTGCTGGTTAAAATAAGCTATTATAGCTTATTGATAAGTTGACACCAAAAATGCACTATCAGTGGCAACCAGCAGGGGAAAGGAGTTCTCACTGCTTTGACTATTTGACCAAGCTTATTTGAGAGTTCTGGTTTGATTCAATTGGAAACAAAGGCACCCTTGTGATCAGTGAATCACAAGGAGTCAATAGCAACAATAAAATCACAAAATGATCTACACCATAAGCCACAATAAGCCAAACAGTCCACAGATAAGCACCAGATATGCAAATAAGCAGTTAAGCACTTAATAAGCAAATTTCAGCAAAATAAGCCAACCAAACTTAACCAGATGCACACACAAGCTATATAAACTAACAATGAACACAAATCAACAAGAAACAAACACTGAATCAAAGTAAATAGCAAGATCAAAGCACAAAAAGTTACTGATGAACAAAGAACATATGCAGAAACAAGTTTGCTGATATACTTGACACTTGATCCAATTTCAAGCCTCAAATCCCTCTACCCTGGTGTGATTAGCTTTGATTTAGCACTTGTTACCCTTAACCTATGCTTAGATCTAGGTGTCCTCAAAATCCTAGCCAATTTTACCAAGTTATGAAGATTTTAGAGCCAATCTGTGAATCAATGTGTTTAAGACCACAAAACCTGCAAACAGATGCACATAAGCTCCCAAATAACAGATACCAGTACTTGCATACAACACACAAGCACTTAACAAACCACAATCCAATCTTATGCAGTAATCCCAAACACTCCTTAATCAGTCACTTATCAAAGAAACTTGTGATTTCTTCTAATAACCTACTGATTTTAATGATCAAAAACACTTACTAGGCAACTACTAACACAATCAAACACATAAATCACCAGCACAAACACAAATACTCAAAATCAAAGCACAAAATCCAAAACAGGCATAAACATGAAATTTTTAGGGGAATCTTAACAAGAGCTTATACCTGCCTTCCACAACATCCTAGGAAGGCCAGCAATGCTCCTTGGACCTTGTTCAACAACTAGAACAAGACCAAGGTACTTCAAATAAGGAGATGCAATCTGCCTTGGTTGATGGTTCAAAGTAGAACCTCAAGGACTTGATATCTTCAACACAAGCAGCAAACAAACTCAACCAAAGGCTTAGAATCCTTCTCAGGCTTGATGTCAACAAGCTTGAAAGGACTCAAGGCTTAAGGCTAAGGGTTAGTACACAAGAATAAGCCAAAATCAGAAACTAGGACTTCAAGGCTTTTGAACCTTGAAAACCTTTCAAACCTAGACGTGCCTTAACCACAAGGTTAAGGAAGGTCTAAACAATCAAATGGAACTCAGAATTAGGCTACTCAAACACCAAACTTTTATCAAAATCAAAAAGAGATTTCAAAATTCAGAAATTCAAATTTTATTAAGCTTAAAAAGGAATTACAAAGATTAATAGCCTAAAACTGGAACAAAAGCTCTCTCACATGTTGAGGAGTCTTTATATAGGCAAATGCCTGGCTACACTGTTCACAAACCCTAGCAACTGAATTCTCTAAAATGCCCTTGGTTCTTCTAGATGATTTGATGGAATATGCTGTCCAAAGTGATCCAAGACGTTCATTTTAGCTTTGATATGAAGCAAGGAGTCTATGCTGTTGATTTTGCCATGTCAGATTACTTGGAGGCCAAGGTGTCATGTGATTGGTTAAACGGGAATTGGGGGTGGGGTCCATGGTGAGTCGGATTAAGGGTTTTAAGGTTGGGATAGGTTTCTGCATGTGTGAATCACACATGTGCAAAGGTAATTGATTTTTACCTTAAGTTTAAGTGGAGTAAAATCTGGGGGTGAAGAATGGTAAACAGTGAAGTGTTTGATCCGATTTTGGGGGAATAGTGTGTGTTTGGCGCATTTTTGTGTTTAAATGTTTCAAATGCACACTTTCAGTCCTTGTTCTTTGGTATTTTTGGTAAACAAGATCTTTCAGCCTACAAAACGTATTCCCTTTGTTAATAACTTTCACCACTTGTCATTTTTGGCACCAAACTTTGGAAAAAGGTTATCAAGGGTTATTTTTGACATTTTTGGATAATTCAAGGGCTGATCTTGGACATTGTTGATCTTCAAAGGTCTTCATTGTAACTTTGACTTCATGAGGGACCATTATTGGCAATTTTGATTTGTTGAGGGACTAATCTTGCCATTTCTTCAAAGTTGAAGGACCTTTTGTGTAATTTTGACAAACTTAAGGGACCAAACTTGTAATTATGAATATACAAGGGTTTTAAGTGTCATTTCTTCAATAAATGAGGATCAATCTTGTTTGTCTTCAAGTCTTCAAGGGTATTTGTTGAAAATTCCATGATTAAGGCCCGGTTCTTTGTACGGCTTCGTTTCTCGTGTCCGTTTTTCCTTGTATCTTGTGATCTTTTGTCTTTTTCACGATATCCATACCTAAAATACACAAGTAAACAAACACAAGCATATATATGGTATTTTATGACATTTTTATGCATTTAAAGCCCGAAAAGAACGATGAGATCATGTATAAATGCCATCTCATCAATATCCATACGTCGCGCCCCATATTCCGCCATGGTGGGGTGTGACAGAATGTTATCAGAGACAATGGTTATAGAGAATTAGGTTGCCTAGTCGCGTAGCCTAGTCTATAACTTAAGGGTCCCTGCATATAGGCGTCATAGGAGTATGTGTGCATTTTATAATAATTGATGTGTTTGGATGTTATTTATTGCGATGTTTTGACTAGTATGAATTGAACCGTAGTATGTTCATACTTAGTCACATGTTATTTTCTTTTCGGGTTTGTTACTAGTGCGGGTTGAACCATAATCTTCCACACTAGTCATTGTTGTATTTTGCTTAAATTGTACATTATAGTACATAATTTGGTACAAGGTAGTTTCTATCTTTTGTCGAGTTATTTTACATACCTGAGGTATGTTATTTTTCTTTTGATGTTTAAGTCATGTTCCCTAAGAATCATGTGGTGGTTCGAGTTATTAGGAGTAGGTGGGTATGAAGGATTTTATGCTACTTCCACTCTTATGGGCAACGTGACTTATAACTGATTATGTTTTCGTTTTGGATTTAGTCTAGGCTGTTTTAGCTAGACTATGGATTTCTGTATTTCAAGAGTTTTATTCTATTATTTTAATAGATCGGGTTTTGGACCTATTTGGTTATGTGGTTATGAGCTTATGTGAGTAGATGGATTTATGTGTTATATGTTGTATTGATTCTTATAAGTGTCATCATAGGAGGGAGTGCATTGGGGAAAGGGTAATTGTATAAGTATGGTGGCCAACATAGTTATACAAGTATCACAACTTCAATGGGTTCTCAAGTATGATTGCATGAAAGAGGGTTAGTACATGCTTGTATATGATGAGATGTAGAATTTGGGTATACGTATCATATATGGGTTTATGTAATGACTGCCTATGATATGGCTATTGTTCTTTTTGTGTTATATGTTTTGGGTTATAGTTTTGTTGTGTGATTATGGGGTCACACGATATGGTTTGGTTTTGGAGGTGGGCTTTATGCCTTGTTGTGGCACGGTGAGATGGTGATTACTCGTATGGAAAAACGAGCGTATAAAGCGATTGATTGACTTGCGTGTATGATAACGAGTATGTTTGGGAGATTCAATAGGTATATATATGTGGATGTATATATACTAGTAAATGTTATGTTATGATTTACGGTCGTTCAGTAGTTATTATAACTTGAACGTACCTAGTGCTCTCTTGTGTTTAAACAATTTATTAGTGCTCGAGTTTGGTGGAATTTCAACGACGTTTTGAATCTTTTGAAGTGTGTCTGGTAGCGTATTCTTTGAGTTTCGTATTTCACGTGTACGTTTTAAAATGGTGTTCTTGGTTTTAAGTCTATTGAAATAACTTGGGGTTTCTTTTGAGATAATGAAATCTTTTGTGTTGGGTCTTACATTTCTTTTGGTCGGTATATATTGAGAAAAAGGGGGACTTGGAAATCTATTATAGGGCTAGATAGCTGGTTGAATTCGGTAAAATAAGGGTAAGGTGTTGGAGTCGTGTTTCAAACAAGATGTAACATAAGATTTCATTTTAATCAACACTTATTTATTTCAAATTCTAAAAGACTTTCTTTAAAATAAAGCGAAGTAAAATTTCTTTCTACTTACATAGTTTATATAATTGAGTTAAACCGATTCACGTCATTTATAATTATTAATACAAGGTTAAATTGAGTTTATGAAGATTTCACATACAATTTTACCTCACATTAATATAAAACCGTTTTGGTCATAACTTGTTCGTTTCTAAAGTTTTTTGGATGATTCAAAAGCCTAAAATTATGTACTCGGAACGTACTTTTCAAATATTCAGAAAGTATAGTCATGAGAGGTCAGTGGATTGGTCGGAATTGTTGTACAAGTGTCGGGTTCAAGGTTGAGTTTTGAATAGTAGTTTATTTTTATTTGGGGTGCATGGGATACCTAGTCTTTGGGTTGAGTTTTGAGATCGCCTAGAAGGTTGGTTGTAGATGGTTTGAGTCACATAGATGTGGGGAGGTAAAAATAATAATAATAAATAAAAGTATATTCTTTTGGAAAGGTCGGTCTTTTGCACGGTTTAAATAATATGTCGCGGGGCGTAATATGTTTTGGTTGCCATTGGGTGTTTCTTGGATTATTTTTCGTTGTCATGGTCATTTTGAATTGATACGTGTTTTGGGTTTGAGTTTTCTTTTGAGTCTCGTGGTTTTCGACTTGTTTTAATTGGTGCACGTGAAATGTCGTTAGTTATCCGTGGGTTTGATTCGTTGATCGTATTTGATGGATTCAGGATGTAGTTTTGGTTTCGTATTGTTCGGGAGTGTTGAGGTAGTCATATGAAAGATTTGGTCGCGCCTACACGCTTAAGTAGGTGACCATGAGAGAACGGTCGGAATACCCTTAGTGGGGGAGGAAAGAAGTTCGTAGACGAACTAATGTGGTCATGAGGTCTCTTAGGAGTACCAAGGAGATGAATAGAGATTTGTCGGATACTAGCACAAGTAACGCGCCATAGAGAGTGTTGGAAGGGGATACAATACCCCAAAGGTATTTATGATTGTTCGTAGGGCATGTAAGTTTTCTGGAAATTTCCTGAAATTTAGTAGGTTTGCCTATTACTGTGAGGTAGAACCGTAAATAGAACAAGTAGGGGAGGTGAGAGGAGTTGTAGTTAGTGCCTTTCCAAGGAAAATCGTTGATGGAGTGATTTAAAAACAAGAGCTGTTAGAAATTGCAAGGAATGCCGGATAAAAGTTGAGTTGCTTAGTAGTAGATTGGATGTGGAAAGAGGTTGAGTGGTCCGATGAGAGGAAGTACCGGTCTTTTAAGATGCGTGTAGAATTTTGCAAGTAGAACGAGGTATGAATTTATTCGTATTGCCGCTAAGAGAGGGTGCAAGGAAGATATAGTTGAAACTGCTAAGGATGTTGTATGAACGCTTTGGGTTTACGGTTATGCATTTGGTTTCGCCAAAGCACTAGCGGTTTTCATGGAGTCAATGAACCGATTGTGCATGAACGTATATAAACGAGTTTTCATCGGGAGCATCGACGACGTCTTGATCTACTCAAATCTGAGAAGGAGAGTGAGGCGAATTATGTGTTGGTTTTGGAGTAGAGTTATACGTGAGATTTTCGAGTGTGGGTTTTAGTATTAAGTTTACCATGATGAGTAGTTAGAGATGATGACATATCATAGAACCAGCAAGGGGCGAAGTGAAGAAGGATGAGGAAGCATTTTGGACGCTGAAGAAGTGGATAGGATAATGAGCCGATCTTGGCATTATCGGAAGGACTGGATGAACTCGCAAAGCATGACGATACGTGGAGCAAGGATTTGGACGCGTACGACGACGACAAAGAAAGGCGATCGCTTATACGTTGCAGGAACTGAAGATTTGGAAGAACTGGATAGACTTAGTTAGTGGAGCTGGACTGTTATATCTGCCTAGAATGATAGAGGCATTTGGTGTACGAGACGTGGAGAATGATCTATACGGATCATGAACGTCTCCAACACATATTCAATCATCTTGATTGAACATTTGGCAAAGGTGATGGGTGGAGTTAATTGATGAAAGAAAATTTCAAGGCCAAGTACCGTCTGGGAAAGGCAAGCATGGTCGATGAGACATGGAATAAGAAGGATGAGGTGAAGCTGAGACGAACTTAAACTATAGGGATGACGTATTAGGGCGGTTTGGATAAAGGATATAGGTTGCACGAGTTGAGTTGTCTAAAGCAGAGAATGCGTCAACGTGTATGTTGCGTGGCTTGGACAATCGTATGGAGAAAAGGGATGTAGACTACACTTTCTACGTAGATAGGAGTAACTTAGAAAGAGCTATGTAAGGACGAAGTTGGTGAAAGGGATATATAATGGGGTGGAGGAATAAGTACGACGAGAGTTGGTTGATAGTCGATAGACTGACTAATTCATCTCATAATTCAAGAGGAATGGGAAGTCACATAGTTGAGAAGTTGGAAGGATTGCGTACAGATGCGATGGAATAGGAGGTTTTGTGTAAAAGTTAACCTAATATGTATGGAATGCCTTAAGAAGGATTATGGCAAGGGAAGAAACGATGGGAAGCATCACATCGTGATGTATGGTATGAGTTGAGGAGGAAGAAGGAAGTGTGTATAGAAGCGAAGCATGAATGAAATAGGTCGAGATAGGAACTGGAGGTAAAACTTTGGTAGAGCTTAATGAGTAGAATGAAGCACAACGCAGACTAATACGGTCGTAGTGTGGAAAAGGAAATGGCACTGACTTATACTGATTGTTTGGGAGGCTTATTATCAATAATCGAATGGATGAGGAGTTATAGGTGTGATGTGCCATAGGGACGAAGGGCTTGGTCTAACTGAGTTAACTGTCCTTTTGATGATGTGTATTGATCATAAGATGATTTGGATTGGAAGAACTAATGGATATGTGAAAGACCGTCATAGGTCACTTTGTAAGGAAATTGGAATTTTTAAGTAGCTTGGGGTACGGACTGAAGGGAGTTGATGAACATGATTGGATATGAGTATATCCAGCTAACTGGGAAAAGGATAGGCAGGTGAGATATTTATACAACCTTAGGAGTTACACTGAGGACATGGGTGATTGATTTAGAGGTAGTTAGGAAACTCGTTAGTGATGGCTGAGTTTTCTTATAATGATAGTTATCATACTAGAAGTTGATAAATGCCATTTGAGGCACTATATGAAAGGATAGGGTGAGTTGTCCCTATTGTGGACTAGAATTGGTAAAAGAGGCTACTAATGTGGTAATGATATTGTGGAAAGGATGAGAGCAACAAGGGATGCTATGTAGAAAAGGAGGAAACCACTAGAGTTAGTGACAAAGTTATGTAGGAAGTTTCACCCATAGTAACGGGTGGTATGTTTTGGTAAAATGGAAGAGTTGATGTAGAGTTTTGTAGGTCCATTTATGATCTTTGGAAAGATCGGACCATTAGCTTATGAGCATAGAATTACCTGGGGGAAATGAGTTGTATACATGATACATTTCATGTATTGAGATTGGTAAAGGTTGTTTGAGAATGCATTTTGCATGTACGGTTATTCGGGACTTATATTAATAAGAGTTTTTGTTTTATCAAAGAGTCATCTGTGAGATTTATTGACTGTGAGGTCAAGAGTTTGGCAATGAGTTTAATTATTTTTGGTTTGTATATGTGGTATTTTGAAACTTGAACTAAAGTTCACGTGGAAATGAGGGGAGTTCGTTTAGAACAAGTATCCTCATGTGATTTGTTGTTGGTGTGTTTGATCCTAAGGAGTAAATCTCGGGACGAGATTTCTATTAGGAGGGAGTGATGTGACAATCCTGGTTTTGAGGTTCGTCACTTAGTTTTATTTTGTGCTAGTTACGTGTCTTTACGTGTTTATGTGCTTATTGGTGTGTATAGATTGTGGTTTGGATTTCGTTTCCGGTACGGGGTACCTTGTGAGTGAAACGATGTGTGATGATTTCATGTTCATGAGTTCACATGGTAGTGACTATGAAGTGAGATGGTGTTATTTAGTGGTTTTACGTATACGTATATGTATTATAGAAAATCGGGGTTTTTACGATTTGCGGTTTAACATTTAGAGGTATCGAATGAGGTAATTAGTCATATGGATATTTTTCGGGATGGTTTTAAGTCATTTAGGACTTAGTTATAAAGTTTATTTCAAAATTTGAGATTTTTTATAAAAGTGTATATTTTACGTCTTTTACGGTAAAACGCGTAAAAACTGACTAGTTTTACGGTTTTGGGGTTTTTGAGGCTTTAGGAGCTGAAATAAATTAAGGAAAATTAAGTTAATATTATTAATACATATATTAATAATAAAAAGAAAAAAACGAAATAAGGGGGTGTTGGGTCGGTTTGGTGGACGTAAGAAAAGAAAGGGAAAAAGGAAAAAAGGAGAAAAAGAAAAGTGGGCTATGGGTTGGACAAGGATTCACCCATACCCTATATAATATTTTATTCTAAACCAAAAGTCATAATCCCTGGAGAAAAAAAAGAGGTCGGCGGTTCTTGAAGTTTTTTTAGGGTTTTCATAGTTTTTTTTATCTTCCATTAAATTAAAGGTAAACCTTCATAACCCTTTTTAATTTAATTATTTTAATGTTTTCTTTAATCATCTTATGATGGATTTAGGTTAGGGCTTAATTTAAAAACATTATATTAATGTTATAATAATGATGTTATAATGATTACATAAATTAGGGCTTGTAATTAGTGGGATTAGGGTTAATTAATGAGGTTAATTTGATTAAACCCGTTTTTAAAAACTGGGCAGAATTTTGAGTCAATTGTTTTGATCATATTGGGAGTTCTACAAACTCTTATTTTACGATCCAAGTATCCCTGAAAAGGTAATTGAAGTAGCTTTCCAATGCAAGAAACGAGAACTAAATTGGAGGTTGGAGAGTGGGTCAAAAACAGGTTACAACAGTCGGAGGTCAAAACAGTTTTGAAGTCAGCATGTTTTCTTTTTAAGTATTGGATTGTTTGGGGTACTTAGGGTTGCATTGGAATCTTCTAACGAACATGAGAGATGGTTTATATATTGTAGTAAGTATCTGCACTTGGGCTAAGGTTTTGGTTTAGGGTAAGACCCCCTAATCATAACAAACTTTTTGTATGTTTAAAATCAGTAAATCTGGAATGACAAAAGTATATATATATATATATATATATATATATATATATATATATATATATATATATATATATATATATATATATATATATATATATATATATATATATATATATATATATATATATATATATATATATCGGGGCCTTAAAAGTAGCTTTAAGGTTGGGGCAAGTGGGAGTTGTTAGCTAACATATGTAAGGGAATAAATATTCCCTTTACAGAGATCATGGGTGTGTTTAGGTGGGTGTTTGGCTTATAGTTTGGGGACCTAAAACTGGGACTGTTTTTGATAAAATGTTAACGGGATGTGTTATGAAGTAAAACGAGTTAAGGGCTTTATAGAGGGGTGTAATGAGATGCTTAGAGCATATATATGAGGTATATATATGGGAGGAGGTTATATGTCCATCATAGGTTGATGAGCCATTTTAGTGTTTGGTTCATGTTTTGATTGTGTGTTTTTGGTTTGTTAGCTTTTTGCTAGTGCGCGGATGTTTGGGGAAGCTCAATCAGGTGAGTTTCATAGTCCCATGTTTACTAATGGTATTGACTTCCAGATGGGATGGAATAGACACTATTTTGTTTTGTTATTTATAAATTATGCTGTGAATGGTTTGGCGTTGGTAATGGACTTATGTGTGCATACTTATATGATTAACTGCTAGTTGATTCTTGATTGTTTATGTTTTGACTTGGTACCAAGGGGATATTGGCAAGGCGGGGCCTTGGGATTTGGTTCATAGGTGTTTGGATGCCTATGGGAGTATGGTGTTTGGTAAGGCTGGGAGCCTTGGTTTTGGTTTGATTAGTTGAATCTTGAATATTAGTTTGTTAATGCATGTTAGTATCGCACTGTCCATACGTTTTTAACTTTTGGTTGTACTCACAGCTTATGGTATGATTTTGGCGTTTGAGTCTAAACCTATGACTCTCACCAACTTTATGTTGACGTGTTTTAGTGTCTCTTTCAGGTGTGAATGTGGTTAAGCTTGAGGATAGAAGTGGCTAGACTTGGATGCCTTAGGATTGCATATAGAAGGAGATCCCCGTTCCTTCTTAGTTTACCTTTATGTTTTTTTTATAAGTGATACATGTTGGCACCTATATGTTTGTTTGGTTTATGTTTATTGTTTGTCTTGGTTAAGTGGTAGGACTGTTATCTACTTACCTAGACTCCTGCATTGGTTGAGATATTGTCATGACATTTGTGTCACCTCTTTATGACATTATAGTTGCATTTTAGTTTTGTCTATAGAGACACCGTTTGTTGTGATGATATCCATACGTCGCGCCCTATATTCCGCCATGGTAGGGTGTGACAATATTTATTCTTGTTAATATGTATGAAATTTATTTACATCTCTGAAATTGATTTCGTAATAGCTTATTTTGGATCTTTGGACATTGTATATAAATTTTAACTCATAAAAGAAAGCTAGACAAGCCCTTGATATATATTAGAACTTTTGTAACAGATCAGTAGGAAAGAAAGTATAACGAGATAAGATCAGTGGGTTTTGAGGCTGGTATGAATTCATACATGGACAGGTCTATCTTTTGTGGCGATTTTGCCGGGTGACTCGTCACGTGGCGATTTTTAGAAAGTGAGATATAACCAAAATACGAAACTAGGTCAAAAGCTGACTTGCTGTAAAGATGGGCTGTTTTATTATAAAAATCATATACTGACCTATGATTATGTAAAACTAAAAGTTTTAGATAAAATCATGAAGAACTAGAATCAATTGTATAGTTTACAAGTTCCTTACGGTTTGGAAATAGCGACCAAAATGGTGGAAGCGAGTTTGGCAGCCAAAAACAGCCAACTCTTTTAAGTGATAAAAGGAGTAAATGATGTGACAATCCGTCAATTTATGGTTGATATTTTATTCTCGATATTTATTTGAAAACATTATTTTAATGTTATAATATGATCTCACTTATTTTTGGGAAGAAATTTGGATTTACGTCTTGAAGTAGCATCGACTACGTCTAAACCGGAGGATTCAACGTTACGTGCTTACGTTTACATACACCGTCCTTGGTGACAGTCCGACATTTCAGAAAATAAATTTATCTGTGAATATTATTTTGGAGTTTTAAATTTGAGTTGGTTCATAAACTCACAAATTTACGAGAAGAGATTAGGACTTACGATTTTAATTTAACGTCCTTTACGACTAAACCGGAAACCTTAGGATTACGTATTTACGTTTTCGAACTCCGTTTTTGATGAGACAATTTTTATTAGATTCGTTTTGTGCCGTTGATTCATAATTAATAAAAACGTTTTTCGTAAAACGACCCGAGGGCACGCAAATCGAGGAAACTAGAATCGAGGAGTACCCGTAAATTAGTGGAGATGAGACAAGTGGGACACTTGTCCCATCCCCACTACTAGATGGCCAAAACAAGCCTTGGTGGCAAGTTTATACATAAACTTGCTACACATGTTAACTTAAGCTTACAATATAAGCTAAAACTACACAAAACCACTAACCCTTTACCACTAGCTCTCATTCAACACATGCAAAACCACACATTTTCCATTTCTTCTCTCTAAAAATTCGTCCCATCTCCACCAAGAACACCCTCATTTGATCAATTTTAACTACAAACATTTGTTATAATTAACATATGTTAATCTCCATTCAAAGAGATGAAGATTGGTGCAAGTTTTCGCATCCAAGGAGAAGTTTTGTTGGTGTCTTGGGGCTGATTTCTCAAGGAGTTTTCATGAAGAACAAGGTCTGATTTTTGGAGGAATCTACAAATACTTGGTGATCCTAGAAGTGGTGTTGATATCTCATAAGATTGGTTACCCAAAACCATGTCTTGTTCATCCAAAAGCTCATCATTTCATCACTTTGGTGGTATAAAGATTGTCCTCCTCATCTTCTTGTTATTTTGATTATATAAACATGTATTTTATTTCCTATTGTATATGTATATGATGATTATATGATGATAAAAATATTATGTAGGGATTTGGTGTTGATAATCATGGATAAAAAGATGAAAAACTATAAGTAAAAATGGGTAAATCTTGTTTAAATGATAGGCTGTATAAAAACAGTAAAGAACCATATGGTAAACTGATAAAATGATGAAGTAGAATGTATTTACAGTAAACTATGAGTCTTGTACACATGTGAGATTTGGCCATGCAATGGAATCAAAATAATGAGTGAGATATGATCAAAACAAGTTTAGGGTATAAATTTGAGGTTACTGTTTTGGACGATTTTTAGAAAATATTTAGAAGATGATTAAACAGTATCTATAGAAGAGTTAAATGTAGCACATATCATGTAGTTTATGTGATAAAAATTTGAGCTTCTATCTCCATATAGAACTCAAGATATGGCAGTTTTGGTGAAAGTGAAAATAAAAATCAGATTTTTGAAAAATAAAGTATAATACTATTATATAAGCACTCAAAATTATATTGTATAAAATGTAAAGTTAAAACCCACTAACTCATGAATTTTATTTATATAAATATGTTAAAGGTTAAATAAGTGGACATTTTATAAAAATGGTAACTTGTTATGTTTTATAAGATATAAAACTATAAACATGATTTTTACGACTTTTTCGGCTATTGCCGTAAAATTAACATTTTTCGCCAAATAAAAACTTAGACGACCAAACCCGTCTAGTGTAAAGTTTATAAAACTTATATACTGATATATAAACATGTATAACAAGTAAAAACCGATAAAACCTGAACTATAGGACATACGGACGTTAACGGACTAAATTAACGTTATTGAACTAATAATACAACAAAAATGGACTAAAACACTTATAAACTTATTATTGGGCTTGACCCATTTAGGCCCAACTTGTAAAGTGTATATACTGATAATATAGGTATAAAATGGATTAAAACAAGTTAAAGAACTTTTAATAAGTTATTGGACTTAAAAACACGTAAATAGGTAAAACTAGTAAACTGATATAAACGTTATCGACATATAACACTAAAATGAGTAAACGAGAATATGTAAACCCACTTGATCATCATATATATATAATCATCATATGTATACATACTTGTTATTTTTATAAAGTCGTTGGACAAACGTCTAAGACCGAGTATTATTTGTCTAGGTTTCCGTGATTGAAGCACGTACCGTACGTCCGAATTGCCGATAACCCGCCTTCCCACATCAACGTGAGTTCATAGCCTCGCACTCGTTTAAATGTTTTTATAAATGTTTTATAAACCCACGAGGGAGATAACATGTTAGTTTTTATAAAATAGGACACCATTTGTCCCGATTGTTTGTTTATTGATTTGGACCCGAATGATTGTATGACCCGATTGTATGACCCGATAAATGATTAAAGGACCCGATTGATGAAATTAAATGGATTATTAAAGTTAGGTTATGTCACTAAAAGTCCCATTAGCATGAATTGTGAACTACCGGGGTTTGGTAGACGCTTATGCATTTAATAGTACTATTTGGGGACGATCACCCTAGTTCGCGCCTTGACGGTTGATCCCCGTCATGCCACATTGATTGGTAAGCGAATTTATGTATGAGAAGATTTCCATAGCGTGACCTTTGTGACGACACGCTACTTTAGATGGGCAAAATTGGTATCGGGTTAGCTACCCGTTGTTGGTTTAGTAAGGTAACAATGTCATGCGGCTTATAATAATCCAAAACTAACGAAATACTATTAGACGCTTCGAATTACGATGTATTGCCTGACTAGCAATACAGGGTCATACTATTGATATTATGTTTGTATTTTGGTTTTTATAACCATATTCATATAACGGTTTTTATTTAATCTATACAACGTTGCAAAACGTATTGTATGATGTTTTTACGACATTGGCTCGTATAATGATTTTTAAGGCAAATTCCTATATTATGATTTTCGATAAGGATTTGTATAAAATGACTTTGGCTATTTTATGGCCTATTACAAAAATTTGTATAAAATGATTTTGGCTATTTTACGGCCTATTGCAATGATTTGTACGAATTGATTTTTGGTACTAATTTTATACCAAAGTTATATTGATGGAATTTATTAAAACTCTATGAATTCACTCGGCGTTATCGCTGACCTTTTCTTTTAACATGTTTTATCTCAGGTACTTGAAGGTAATTCTCGGGAAGACGACAAGAATTCATGGCCCGCACTTAAACAATATTTTCCATTCAAATACTTTGTAAAACTTTGTATGAAATATAATGACTTGGGACCGATGTAACCTTGATATTTATGAATGGAAATGCTTTATTGATAAACGACGCGATTTTTATGCGTTGTCTATGATGTGAGTAATGTGCTATCCCGTAACACCAACTAGTCTTCGCTGTACTGAGTTGTATAAATTTGGGGGTGTTACAGTTTGGTACCAGAGCTCTCGTTATAGAGAACGCAAGATTTTTAAAACCAAGGTTTTGAATAAAACATTTCAAAATCTTTTAATTATAAACATTTTTCCCAAAATGTCTAAAAATCTTTTGACTATAACGGTGCCGAAGAATTCCCGAGTTACCGACAAGGCCAAGACTGAGAAGTGTTATTTTAATACATATATATATAACTTGGATTATACATATATGATGTAATTTTATTACATGATTGTTTGATGATTATTTTGATTTTTATACGAGGTATTTATACGACGTAGATTGTCACAAGTAACCCTAACTCCCCTAGTAAATTAATCGAAGCTATTCTCGTAGGAATTCTAGCTATCCTAGATCTAAACCAAGTTGTGGATATTTATGATCCCAACAAATGGTTGATATTCGTAGAAATGTGGATATTAGTTGATTGTGATATTGAAAAAGAATTGGCGAGATTAAATCTGATATCGATGTCATGACGATCTTTTCTTATAGAGTGGAGTTTGACAAAATGTTACCACCTAGAAAGATGTCATCTGATTCGTTGTCATCCAATTCTTAAATTTGAAATCGAAAGGGTGAATGTTGCACTTGAGGCTGTCATTGGAACCATTACCCAAAAGCCTCATGCCACTAATACCTTTCCGAGAATTCTAATTGAATGTATGAGTCATCTCATGCTAGTGACTCATTTGATAATTGATGTTGTAAGAGCTAATAGGATTGGAAATTAAGTGTTGATTTATATTGAGATTGTATTGCCTTTACAAGGCCGAAGAATAAGATTGAAAGTATTGGAGAATGAAGTAGGATGTCGACTTGAGTATAAAGTTGATTGAAACTTGAATAAAGTAAAATTTAACTTGTATGGAATATGAGATTGTTAAGAGGAAATCATTAAGTTTTGTGATTGAATTATAAGGTTTTAATTGATTGTTGATTCGTGTTAAGGGTTGTTCCTATGTCATTGTTCACTAACGAGGATGCCCAGTGTCCAAGAAATAAATTGAAGAAATCTTCTTCTGAATTGGGACCGATGGATCTTCTAGGACATGTGGAACACCTAATGACTCTTGTAGATTAGTATTCATTGTGGTATCTTTTCAATATCCCTAACTTAACTGAGATATCAGTTGGTAGGATGAGTTCTGAGAATTGTATGACATAGTGACACGTAATGTGTTACGGTACAATTTGACTTGTTTGTGATTAATGAAAAAGACTACCTTTGATTGCTAAATCCTACATGTATCGATGTTATCTATCTTTTATTGCTTCATCCTAATGTTCGCATTAGTGATGCAACCATTGAACAAGTACTCATCTTGACTTGAGTTACGTTGTGAATTATTCTTCGTGAGTGCCATCGAGGTCATGAACCTCATGATTATTTGGCTAAGCCCATTTCCTATCATATCGTAGTTAATTCTTGGTGAACAAGCTTTCATCACTCTTTTGCAGATCACTCATTGTTCTTATAAGACAAAACCGTATTCCTTTGAGAAAATTGAATCTTCATCACTATAAGGAATATTCCAAGTGATATTTATAAGTGATTGTTATCGAAATGAAGTTGTTTATAAAACACCTTGGAAAACCTAATTTTTTTCATAACAAAGAAAATATTTGCAAATTATTTTTGATTCTTATTTAAGAATTAAGCATGAAAATGTTTCTATTATAAACATGATGATAAAATTTTGGCGAACTGAGTATTGCATCGTTAATCTTGAAATTGTATATAGTTACGCGCCTACATACAATTTGAAATGGACCATGCAAGGCTGATTAGTAGTCACCATAAAACTAATGAATAAACACTACATTTTCTTTGAAGATCGCGAAAGATTAAATTTTATGAGATCTGCAAGAAGTGAAAAATAGGGACATAGTGTTAGGGACACCTACATATGTGCCTGTAGCATCTATTCTTCTGAGTCAAATTTACTCATCTGTGGAAATTGTCTTATTTGACAATTGATATTCCGTTCTTGTCCAATTCTCCCGTAGTGAGATTCTTAGGAAAAGTATTTGATTATCGAGTGTTGATACCCGACTAGATGTATCGACGTTCCTATCATTTATTTTGATTTGATTTCATTTGAATGACCTGGGTAACGATCCTAGGAGCTTTTGAATGCGTACTCAAATTATGAAAACATGGGATATATTCATATTCGTTAAATATTTTCGTCTGTATCTGATTTGAAATTCTATCGCGTAGATTATGCGTTGACCTTACTCTTTAGATGATAGTTGTGTCTCCATATATCCTTGAACTTGTGAAGGATTATGAATTATTATTAGTCTTTTGAGAAGTTCACATCTTATCGACGGCAATAAAACTGAAAAGTTGATAGTGCTAGTAGAATGGATTGATTGATTATGACATGACGACATTGTCTTAATTGATGGGAAATCGAGTAGAATTCCTCTAAACGATAAGATGTTGATTATCAAAAATGATCTAAATAATTCTTGGTGGATGACGATATCCTGTATTAAGACTTAAAAATTATACCGTGAATGGTTGTGAACTAGTTATAGATATTGTAATATAGAAGAACCTGGTATGAATGTATTAAAAGATGTTTATGTTATCTAAACTTTAGGAGGTATTTTTTTTTAATAAACTACCTAGACTTTCGCCATTAAGGCAAGTTGAAATCTGTATTGATTATATTCTCGGTGCTGCACTTGTGGCTTGTGCACTGTACGTCAGCACCATCTGAATTTAAGGAATTACCGTACAACTGAGAGAGTTGTCGGAGAAAGATTTTATTATACCAAGCCTGTCATCCTGAAGAGCTATGGTGTTATCATTCTATATATTTATAGATTACTGTGACTGAGTAAATTGACAATCGAAAACGATATCCATAAATCGAAATGGAAGATTTGTTCGATCATTTACAAGGTTTTAGCGTATGTTTTAAAAGATTTGATCCACGGCATGATTATCGTCAACTTCGCGTCCGCGAAAAAGATTATGTATTTCAATCACTACATCCGGTACTTGTAATGAACATTATGAGGTTCACGTGATGTCGTTCGGATTGACAATGCACATGTAGTATTCATAAATATGATGAATCACGTGTGTAGGCTGTAATTTGATAAATTCATGCTCGTGATCATTAAGGACTATATGTTTGTTTATAAGAATAGGAATGAGTTAATTATCATTTATAGATTGCCCTGAATTGGCCGAACGATAAAAACCTGTACCTTGAATAATTAACACGTGATTAAAGACTTAATACTTTACATGATTTGACTATGTGATTAAAAGGAGAATGGAATATAGATTGACTCTTCCAAAATTAAGAGCCCTTTTAAGACTTTGGATTTTACCAAAAAGAAATGGAAATATGTTTTGACAAATGTTTTAACAAAGGATTTTAAAGGGATTATTCCCTTATACACTGAACATTTAACTAAACTTCTGTTTAGGGGTAAATATTTGTGTATACCTCAAGATAACTTAAGAAGGATTGAGTAAAACCATTTATACCATGACTTGAAATTTTAAACGACACTTTTTGCTTTTCAACTAAGAAAATTTTGACCAAAGTATAAACCAAAGATTTTTCGAACAATTACGGATCTTATTAAATATTTTGGATAAATCAACGAAAATCTTGTTAATTAAATTCAAATTTATTTTGAACATTTTATATAATTGGTCGAACTAAGAAATTTAAAATCTTTATGTTTACATTTCATAAAAATTGAAAATTTATTATTTAATTAATTATAATAATTATCGACGCTTTAGAAGACAGATTGAGTAAAACGGATAAAAATGATAGTAAAGACGAAACTAAAACATAAAAGTATGAAGAAAGAATTTTGAATAAATACGGTCATGACAATTATTCCATCTAGAAAGGTGAACGTAATTACTGACACATAATATAGAAAGAATATCTGAGTGAATTGTGGACATGATAAATATATCATCATGAGAAGTGAATATAGATACCGACGCATTATGTATAAAAGATAAAGAACCAATTAGAATGTATTTCTTAATAATGAATGTGCAAATTGCCGAATAATTTAAAATATAGCCGATGTTTATAAGAAGGATAAAGAATCCATTAGGACGTGTTCCTTAATAATGAAGGTGCAAAATAAAGTGCCGAACAATATAAAATAAACGATGCTTGTAAGAAGGATAATATAGATGATAAAAAAGGTTTCACGGCTAGTGTGACCCATTAGAATTAAGAAGCCGATGGCGTTAAATGTATAAAAGACCACATGTGATTGTCTAAATAGGGAGGATTATGAGATATAGTTATGTTGGAATTTGTAAGTATAAGTATTATATGTATGTCATTTTTGACTAAAAGTATCTTTGTCTGAAGAAGTTGTACTAATGGCAATTATGAAGGCAGACATCGCCTCATACATTAGTAAACGTCTAGCTATTGCAAAGGTCATCATCTGAATTTGATTCGATTTGGGTCATCGTCGACAGACTGACCAAATCTGCTAATATCATTCTCGTTAATGATAAATGCAAAAGAGTTATGTAAAACATTGTGTGCCTGTATCGAACATCTTTATCAAGATCCTCGCTTCGCATCGAATTTCCAGAGATTTGCTCAGAAATCATTGAGAACGAACCTTGATGAGAGTACTATATACCACCCCAAATCGAAGGGACGAGGTAAAGTAACGATACAAAGTAATATAAGTGTTGTTTTATGTTTGAATGATTGACCTTTGGTAATAGACCGTGTAATCGTTTTCCTTTGGAGAGATTATCATTGATAATTATTGTATTAGGATTGAGATCGAATCCTGTTAGGATCTAAATATTAGAGCATCTGTAAGCAGGAGTTGAGATAAAGACACCTGACATACACCCATTGTGAGTTGGACATGTCTTTTAGGTTTAAGGTTTCCTATGATGGCGAACCTATCCTTGCAAAATACCCGACCCGCGAGACCTAAATTGATTGATGAGATTAGGATTTGATTATTGACAGCCGGTGGTGGGCAAGAGGTTATGTGAATGTGAAATGTAGATCTTGAAGTGCCAAATGGGTAGCGAAGTTATGCCACAATTTTTAACCTTAGAAAGATGAATTCATGATCTGACAAATCATGGGATATAAGTCCCCGTTGTATGGGACCATTGAGATGATGTAAAAGTTGGGATTGAAAGGCATATAAGTTGGATCTACCCTAGGACTTCAAGAACTGCGTGAATTATGTTTCGTAAATCGAACTTGATGGAATATCTATCAAGTGAAAATCTGATTATTCTTAGTAGAGCTTAGATCGGCGAAAAGTTGCATTCATCAGAAACCCGTGAACATCATGGATAGAGAAAGTAAGTCAACATATAGCCTGATCTTATTCCCGTAGTTATGTTTGATGAAACTCGCGTATTGTAATGAATTGCACTTGTGAGAAAGGACCGAATGTGGAGGAAATACCCACATGGCTTTAACTCTATAAGAAGCGAGTAGTAAGGTAAGATGATCTTTGAGGACAAAGATCCTGTTTAGGGGTAAATGCTGTGACAATCGTCAATTTATGGTTGATATTTTATTCTCGATATTTATTTGAAAACATTATTTTAATGTTATAATATGAACTCACTTATTTTTGGGAAGAAATTTGGATTTACGTCTTGAAGTAGCATCGACTACGTCTAAACCGGAGGATTCAACGTTACGTGCTTACATTTACATACACCGTCCTTGGTGACAGTCCGACATTTCAAAAAATAAATTTATCTGTGAATATTATTTTGGAGTTTTAAATTTGAGTTGGTTCATAAACTCACAAATTTACGAGAAGAGATTAGGACTTACGATTTTAATTTAACGTCCTTTACGACTAAACCGGAAACCTTAGGATTACGTATTTACGTTTTCGAACTCCGTTTTTGATGAGACAATTTTTATTAGATTCGTTTTGTGCCGTTGATTCATAATTAATAAAAACGTTTTTCGTAAAACGACCCGAGGGCACGCAAATCGAGGAAACTAGATCGAGGAGTACCCGTAAATTAGTGGAGATGAGACAAGTGGGACACTTGTCCCATCCCCACTACTAGATGGCCAAAACAAGCCTTGGTGGCAAGTTTATACATAAACTTGCTACACATGTTAACTTAAGCTTACAATGTAAGCTAAAACTACACAAAACCACTAACCCTTTACCACTAGCTCTCATTCAACACATGCAAAACCACACATTTTCCATTTCTTCTCTCTAAAAATTCGTCCCATCTCCACCAAGAACACCCTCATTTGATCAATTTTAACCACAAACATTTGTTATAATTAACATATGTTAATCTCCATTCAAAGAGATGAAGATTGGTGCAAGTTTTAGCATCCAAGGAGAAGTTTTGTTGGTGTCTTGGGGCTGATTTCTCAAGGAGTTTTCATGAAGAACAAGGTCTGATTTTTGGAGGAATCTACAAATACTTGGTGATCCTAGAAGTGGTGTTGATATCTCATAAGATTGGTTACCCAAAACCATGTCTTGTTCATCCAAAAGCTCATCATTTCATCACTTTGGTGGTATAAAGATTGTCCTTCTCATCTTCTTGTTAGTTTGATTATATAAACATGTATTTTATTTTATATTGTATATGTATATGATGATTATATGATGATAAAAATATTATGTGGGGATTTGGTGTTGATAATCATGGATAAAAAGATGAAAAACTATAAGTAAAAATGGGTAAATCTTGTTTAAATGATAAGCTGTATAAAAACAGTAAAGAACCATATGGTAAACTGATAAAATGATGAAGTAGAATGGATTTACAGTAAACTATTAGTCTTGTACACATGTGAGAGTTGGCCATGCAATGGAATCAAAATAATGAGTGAGATATGATCAAAACAAGTTTAGGGTATAAATTTGAGGTTACTGTTTTGGACGATTTTTAGAAAATATTTAGAAGATGATTCAACAGTAGCTATAGTGAGTTAAATGTAGCACATATCATGTAGTTTATGTGATAAAAATTTGAGCTTCTATCTCCATATAGAACTCAAGATATGGCAGTTTTGGTGAAAGTGAAAATAAAAATCAGATTTTTGAAAAATAAAGTATAATACTATTATATAAGCACTCAAAATTATATTGTATAAAATGTAAAGTTAAAACCCACTAACTCATGAATTTTATTTATATAAATATGTTAAAGGTTAAATAAGTGGACATTTTATAAAAATGGTAACTTGTTATGTTTTATAAGATATAAAACTATAAACATGATTTTTACGACTTTTTCGGCTATTGCCGTAAAATTAACATTTTTCGCCAAATAAAAACTTAGACGACCAAACCCGTCTAGTGTAAAGTTTATAAAACTTATATACTGATATATAAACATGTATAACAATTAAAAACCGATAAAACCCGAACTATAGGACATACGGACGTTAACGGACTAAATTAACGTTATTGAACTAATAATACAACAAAAATGGACTAAAACACTTATAAACTTATTATTGGGCTTGACCCATTTAGGCCCAACTTGTAAAGTGTATATACTCATAATATAGGTGTAAAATGGATTAAAACAAGTTAAAGAACTTGTAATAAGTTATTGGACTTAAAAACACGTAAATAGGTAAAACTAGTAAACTGGTATAAACGTTATCGACATATAACACTAAAATGAGTAAACGAGAATATGTAAACCCACTTGATCATCATATATATATAATCATCATATGTATACATACTTGTTATTTTTATAAAGTCGTTGGACAAACGTCTAAGACCGAGTATTATTTGTCTAGGTTTTCGTGATTGAAGCACGTACCGTACGTCCAAATTGCCGATAACCCGCCTTCCCACATCAACGTGAGTTCATAGCCTCGCACTCTTTTAAATGTTTTTATAAATGTTTTATAAACCCACGAGGGATATAAAATGTTAGTTTTTATAAAATAGGACACCATTTGTCCTGATTGTTTGTTTATTGATTTGGACCCGAATGATTGTATGACCCGATTGTATGACCCGATAAATGATTAAAGGACCCGATTGATGAAATTAAATGGATTATTAAAGTTAGGTTATGTCACTAAAAGTCCCATTAGCATGAATTGTGAACTACCGGGTTTTGGTAGACGCTTATGCATTTAATAGTACTATTTGGGGACGATCACCCCAGTTCGCGCCTTGACGGTTGATCCCCGTCGTGCCACATTGATTGGTAAGCGAATTTATGTATGAGAAGATTTCCATAGCGTGACCTTTGTGACGACACGCTACTTTAGATGGGCAAAATTGGTATCGGGTTAGCTACCCGTTGTTGGTTTAGTAAGGTAACAATGTCATGCGGCTTATAATAATCCAAAACTAACGAAATACTATTAGACGCTTCGAATTACGATGTATTGCCTGACTAGCAATACAGGGTCATACTATTGATATTATGTTTGTATTTTGGTTTTTATAACCATATTCATATAACGGTTTTTATTTAATCTATACAACGTTGCAAAACGTATTGTATGATGTTTTTACGACATTGGCTCGTATAATGATTTTTAAGACAAATGCCTATATTATGATTTTCGATAAGGATTTGTATAAAATGACTTTGGCTATTTTATGGCCTATTACAAAAATTTGTATAAAATGATTTTGGCTATTTTACGGCCTATTGTAATGATTTGTACGAATTGATTTTTGGTACTAATTTTATACCAAAGTTATATTGATGGAATTTATTAAAACTCTATGAATTCACTCGGCGTTATCGCTGACCTTTTCTTTTAACATGATTTATCTCAGGTACTTGAAGGTAATTCTCGGGAAGACGACAAGAATTCATGGCCCGCACTTAAACAATATTTTCCATTCAAATACTTTGTAAAACTTTGTATGAAATATAATGACTTGGGACCGATGTAACTTTGATATTTATGAATGGAAATGCTTTATTAATAAACGACGCGATTTTTATGCGTTGTCTATGATGTGAGTAATGTGCTATCCCGTAACACCAACTAGTCTTCCGCTGTACTGAGTTATATAAATTTGGGGGTGTTACAAATGAGCTATGATTAGTATAAATTAGAGGTAATTAGACTTATAATAAGTAAACTACATAAGTTAATAATGATTTTGATAAAAATAACTCATGTAGATTATTTATGGTTTAAGAGAAATGATCTAATCTACGAGGCATGTCGGTAAATTATAATAAATTGATAATATTGAATTAATGTAAAACGTGTTTATCTTTATAAAAACCGAAGTGGTAGGACCCACTCATCGGGAAGCATGGACTTATTAATATACTGATGATTATGTGACCCAAGACTAGACCATCGAACAATATTAAGCTGATGTCGTTCTGAGGCGTTTTAGAACCCTAATACATAGAAAGTAGATTTGGGCCACAAAAGCCCAACATACACTTATAATGGCTATTGAGCCATTATTGGACTTAAGATTTATAATAAGTTTAATATTGATTTTGATATGGAATTAACTCACATGAACATGTAATGGGCCACTAATGGGATTTAATGGGTTTAATGATCATAATGCATAATACATGAAAATTATTATCAAAAGTCTTGTGAAACATTTTACAAAACTTATGCAATGTCCAAACTTACTAAAGTGAACTATTTACATATATGTATGATTTATCACTCGCCTCAAGCCTAAGACGCGTCTCGTCATATTATGTCTCGTTCATTTATATGTCGATCGTTGGGCATCTCGTTCTCGGTCAATGAGAGACTGACATCTCGTGAAGTTTTGTATCGACTATTGGATGTTTGTTCCTCGATAAATGTGTGATAGCTATATAAGGTGAGTTTATAGCATCGATTTTACTGCTTTGTATGTTTTTATAAACCCGCGAGGGGGAATACATGCTCTTGGTAAATAATCATATGAGATTAGATATATCCTTTAAAAGGATACATGTTTGTGAATAAACATTCGTTGTTTGAATATATGCTTTGAACGAATACAAGCTGTTGTAAATAAACGTAAAGACTTTTGATTGAATGCTTTTGAAAAATGAACATAAGCGTTGATTGTATAGGTAATGAGCCACTATTAGTAAGGCTAAGTTGCTTATTGCCAGTGAAAAGTCCCTATAAATCGTGAATCGTTAACTACCTGTGATGGGTAGGCGCTCGTACAGACGAATGGATCCATTGGAAATGATGACCCCCACCCGGGCAGGTCGCACATGTGAGTTGGAGGCTCAGTCGGGTGTGTTGTACGTGAGGTATAAGGTATTTGGCAAGATACCTGACTAGGGAAAATTTATTGATTAAGGCATCGGTGTCATGAGCTTAGTATAATAGTGTGGATATAGGTATTGTATGTGTTCCAATACCGCCAATGGATGAGATTCTTGTGTTCAAAAGCTTTATGGTTTATTTAAAAACCCATTATTGTTTATTTAAAAACCTATGAATTCACTCAACCGTTGTGTTGACAGTTTAGCATGTATTCTCAAGTGTGTAGGTCTAAGAGCAGCTGGAGCATGGAGCCGCGCAGGATAAAGTAAAGGCAAAACAAATAATTTCCATTCAATACATTTGACAAATTTTTATTATTTCTTAAGTTTTATATAAATTGGTGGGACCTCTTTTTAGTTAACTCTGATTTAATAAAATTATCGAATGATTTATTTTATAAAACGTCTCTTTTGAGGTCGTTTTCTATGACTGTGTGTGATGTGCTATGAAGTAACACCCAATGTTGATATTTCGTTGCCTTGAGAAATTGGGGGTGTTACAGATTGGTATCAGAGCACTAGTTATAGAGAACTAGGTCGTTCTCAAAACCTAGACTATAACCGCTCTTTCATAAAATTGTTTGATTGCCTTACAAAGTATCTGCGCGCTCATGGCTTCTAGAAACCAATGCTTGGTCGTGATAATGTGATCCTATGTGTATGTAGAAATGGTTGTACGTATATGAATGTATATACTATGGTATTTTCAGGCATTGCGCGTGAAGCAATGGTCCTTGCGTGATTATCGTAGATTTTATGATACGATTTTATATAGAGTTTGGCCTCACCGCCAATCACCTTTCTCGATAACTAATTAATTATCTGAATACGAGTATGGAACTCGTTTGATATTTTGGGTACATATATGTTGTTTCATAATCTATCGTATATCGACTAATTTAAGCTCGATTGTTGGCATCGCATCATGATGTACCATTTTAGGACATCTCCTTTTGAAACGTAATTGATAAACATATTATTTATGTACTCCTTATGATTTTGAAGAATCATTTCTTCAAGGAGATTTATAATCGTCTTGTTGAAATAAATTGGGACACCTTTTAATTTGAACAAGAAAGTTATAAGTTCCCGAACCATAAATTTATAAATTCTTGTTTACATGGATTGGGACGCCTTTTGATGTAAACAAGAAATTATAAACAAGTGGGCTCAAGAGTGCTTGACTTGGTTTGTGATTATTTTTGTATACGGATGTATTTCTTCGACTCATGTTTCGTTGGTATGAATCGTTCGTTTTCGTCGTCATTATGGTTATTATTGATTATCGCCTATGTACGAGTAACCCTTTTAGTCTTATCTCGAGTTATAATTTGTTTCTATGGACCATTTCTAATGTGTCCTAACTATCGCAAGCATTATAAGCTAATCGTTAAGAACCATTACATGTTCCGAGAACAGATGACTTGTTTAATCGACACTAGTTGTGTACTTGTGGATTGACTGAGGATTAAGTTATCAACACAACTCATAGTGAATGAAAAGATCTTGAGATTCTTTCTTGTTATTATGGATGGTTCATCGAAGAATTTTTCAAACGTAACGAGAAAATATTTTGGGTATGGATCCGTTTGTGATCACCCTGCAATGTCATCTGGGTATGGATCCGCGTGTGAGCGCCCTCTGATGAAGAAAATATTGTTCTATATGCATCTATGCAATCAAGATCGTGAACATCCTTTAACTTGCAAACTTTCCTTTGACTGTACTTATCTGAAAATCCTATCAAATATTCTTATTTATTATGGCTTGGCTACTTAGCAAGCATGATTTAACTTGATTGAACTTATTTGATTTGGCATGGCTTGGCTATTTTGGAAGCATGTCGAAATGTGATTATTTGTGCCTAATAATGGCTTTTATTTGATTTGGATCATAGTTCCTCCGATCGAGTAATGTATACTCCGAACGATTTCCGTGTCGATGAATTCTCTTTTGACGAAATAAGTTTTCATGTTCGAGATCAATGCAATTAGGTGATTTTGTATGACTAGTACTAATTACCTCGTCTTGATTATTTTGTAACGTTTCGATGGACTTATGTGTGATCCATGCGATTTTCTTTTACGACGTAATTGTTTTTATCAGACCTGTGAACGATATGTGTTTTAATTTGATTGACGTGATCACCGATTGTTTTAAATTAATTGTCGCATTGGAAAATTTCTCAAATGCGCCCAATTCTTTTGACTCTCCGCTTTTCATGTGGAATTTTTCTAACTTATATCGACCGTCGTAAGTTTGATAAGCTAGTAGTAATGTACCTTGAGGCACTTCCAAAAAACTGACGGTTTGTTAATTTTTCGCTTTCAATGGCTTCTCCTTCGAATTATGTATTATTCTTTACTTATAAGGGTTAAAGCTACATTTAAAACGTTCATTCATTGTTGTTATGTATACTCGTTGCTTTGAATTTTGTTCATTTAACATTCGTTAGAAACCTCGGCGATGATTTGTCTATCTCTCACCTCTTCGCCCTTTAACCGAAGACTATTGAGATGAATTAAGCGCTACGACATCGCTTCCTAAAGGGGTAGATGATGTAATAACCCGAACTTTAAAATCAACATTTAGACTGAGTTCTAATCTTATTCCTAGTAGTCAGATCAATATTTATTACTCAAGTTTTATTTGTCATGTTCGTTCGACGAATAATATAGATTTCTCTGCTACCGGCGAGGTTAGGGCTTTAACGTATCGAATACATGTAAATTATTATTAATTGGCAAGTCTATGTCCTTGATCGATCAAAAATATCCTCGTTATGACATAAAAATATTAAATTATAAGCTCTCGTTTATTTATTGAAACATTAATGTACTCTGAATGCCGACGTTTCTATTTTATATTGAGCGTTTATTTTTCGCGTTTACGTGTATCTTTCAAATCGAATAATTTTTAGAATATATATATATATATATATATATATATATATATATATATATATATATATATATATATATATATATATATATATATATATATATATATATATATATATATATATATATATATATATATATATATATATATATATGTATATATATATATATGTATATATATATATGTATATATATATATGTGTATATATATGTATATATATATATCTATATATATATATATATATATATATAGATATATATATATATATATATATATATATATATATATATATATATATATATATATATATATATATATATATATATATATATATATATATATATATATATATATATATATATATATATATATATATATATATATATATATATATATATATATATCAACCGCCTCATTACCATATGGCGTGTCACAACACACACAAAACACTTTTTGGAAACTAATTTGCATGTATACCTTATCTAGATAACCATCATTTACACTCCTCCTTATTTTTAGTTAAAATAAACTCATCGATCCCCTTCTTCTGCTTGTTTTAAACATTTCAAACATTCAGCAACATCACCATATGATTTCCTTTTAAGATAGTTTATAAAGTTAAGGAGTAAAAGATAAAGGTTTCTATGTATTGCTCTTAGTTTGTTCTTCCATAAGACATCATCCTCAATAACATATATATTATTTGAATGGTGATTTTAGGGCTGAAGTAAAAGAGGTAATTCAAGGGTTAAAATATTTTGGTTATTAGATATTGGGTTGGTTTGAATTATGATTCGGAGCAAGAACTACATATGGTGGATTTGTTGTCGTAATTTGATCCTTTCCATTGTAAGATCATTATTTTTATTTCATTGTTCATATTTATTTTTGTTAATATGTATGAAATTTATTTATATCTCTGAAATTGATGTCATAATAGCTTATTTTGGATCTTTGGACATTGTATATAAATTTTTACTCATAAAAGAAAGCTAGACAAGCCCTTGATATATATTAGAACTTTTGTAATAGATCAGTAGGAAAGAATGTATTACGGGATAAGATCAGTGGGTTTTGAGGCTGGTATGAATTCATACATGGATAGGTCTATCTTTTGTGGCAATTTTTTCGGTTGACTCGTCCCGTGGCGATTTTTAGAAAGTGAGATATGACCTAAATACGAAACTAGGTCAAAAGCTGACTTGCTGTAAAGATGGGCTGTTTTCTCATAAAATTCATATACTGACCTATGATTATGTAAAACTAAAAGTTTTAGATAAAATCATGAAGAACTAGAATCAATTGGATAGTTTACCAGTTCCTTGCGGTTTGAAAATAGCGACCAAAATGGTGGAAGCGAGTTTGGCTGCCAAAAACAGCCAACTCTTTTAAGTGATAAAAGGAGTAAATGAGCTATGATTAGTATAAATTAGAGGTAATTAGACTTATAATAAGTAAACTACATAAGTTAATAATGATTTTGGTTAAATAACTCATGTTGTCCCATATACTTAGATGATTATAGATAGAAAATAGATGGAAAGAGATGGATTCCTAGAGTGAGAAAGTAGTGAGAGAAAATAGAGAGAAGGAGATGATTAACTTGGTGAATATTAGATTAAAAAAGAATAAAGTGAACAACCAACCCTCCTAACATGCTAGGAGGGTAGTATATATAGTCCACCCACATGCGGGCTTTAATGGGCTATATATTGGACCGGGCTTGTCTTTTGGACTTTAATTAGTTTAAATCCAAGCCCGTAAACAACGACTAATTAACTACCTATTACAACGTTCTAACTAATGTTACAATAATAACCTATGACCGAGCATTCTTGTTTGACTCAATATTTTGAGGCTAACAATATCCCCCGATGTGAGGTCATACCCTTTTAATATTTGGAGATCAATGGAGATTACGAATCTCGTCATAAATGAGTCTTGAACGTATAACAGTAGTTTTGTTCCTTCATGTTGTGATCTTTGAGCCTTTGTCATTGTCTTTCGACTTAGTCTTTTATCTTGAGATCTTCAAATCATCCTTGTCTTGTCATTGCCATCTTGTGATCTTGTGTCTTTATCCACATGCTCACACTATCAATTGTTGAATAAATCTTTGGGCATGAATATGTGGTTTTAAATCTTTGACTTTGCTGAGTACACCGTGACGCCACCTTCTCGAGACAAAACATAGACACGGACTGAATGGCTTTGACATTCATCCTAAATCGGTAGCGTTTTACCTCCGGTTGGTGAAGACCGTTATACGATATTAAATACCGTACCTGTGATTAGGTAGATTCAATTAAGAATCTCCTTGACAGGGTTTCGCGGCAGTACTAGCCGTTCTCTTTACTCGACCGTCTCAAAGCAAGACTGCGAAAATAAAGAGTGAATCAATTGGATAAATATCCGCTTGATTAAAGTCGTCAATTCAAATTCCTGGAACAAGTTTGATTCATTAAGAATCTTACCATTGTTGCTTTCTAGTTGACACAAGTTTGATTCATAAGATTCTCACAAGTCACCTACCGTGGCGCTGTTTGATGTTGACGCTAGAAGGATTTCCATTCGTCACTGTGAATATTAATGAATATCACTCTGAATGTTCTGGTAAGACCATAAAGACATTGCGTAGAAACCTGAAACGAGTTTGAATCAATTTAGAATCAAACCACTGTTGCTTTTCAGTTTTACACATGTTCAATTCATAAAGAATCTTGCATATGACCTACCGCAGTGCTGTTTGATGTTAACACTGGAAGGATTTCCACTCATCATTGTAAATACTAAGTAGTATCACTCTGAGTGTTCTAGCAATATCACAAGGATATAACGTAGGACTCTCTTTATCTTCATCCGTGTGTCCTAACGAGATTTGATTGATCTCTTGGCTCTAGACTCGATTTGTGCAATTTTAGTGGTCGGAGGCTGGAGCAGATGCCACCTATTCAATATCAACTATCTCGGAGTGAGAAAGTCAATAGAAGTCGTGTTGATCTCCGTGACAATAAAACAAACTTCTTTTGAGAGAAGCCTAAGTAGCTAGGAAAGGGTTGTGCACTTCATCACTGGGTCCATGATGAGATTGTCTTCATGATGTGTTGACCCGGTTTCTGCCTAAGTTGTATGGAGGGCTTCTTTCTTTACACACTTTATCCTTACATTTCTTTTTCATTCTTCAACCCCTTCAATGCTTACCAAGACATCATTACTAGCACCTTGTTGTGATTGTTCCAGTGCTAGCATCAGTACTTAGTCTGCATTCTGCTACGTTCACATTCTACTCCATCTTTCCTAAGGACTTCTAATAGTCTATTGGATTGTCCCTGGGAAGATCCCTCCGGTTCTGGTTGGATCATATGACTTAAACCTAACCACCCTTTTGACACCAATAACGTCGTGAATTAAAGATGTTGTGGGTATTTGATCGTAACCATGAGTGCATGAGTCTTTAGATCACATTTTAATCACATTTTCTCCCCCTATCTCTAATATATAAGATCTTTTGATATTAGAGATACCAAATTTGATTAAAATATATTTTGAAAAATAGTCTTGAAATCCTTTGGGAGAAAGATGTGTCAAACTTAGCATGAATTTGGAACGCTCCCCCTAAAAAATTGATCCAATGGAATTGTCATTACGAGAATATGATCCACATTAAACTTTTGAGGATAGGAGTTGTTGAACACTCAATTTTTGAAAGATTTTGAATATCATTGAGAAATTCTTGAAAAAATTGTGTTCAACGCTTTTTGAAAAATCAATTCTTTTTAGCGAAAAGGTTTTTCTAAAGCATAAACTTGAGTTCATAGACTTTGAATGTCTTGACGAATCCACTCTAGTGTAAGAAGATTGAACTTCTTTTACTAAGGGTAAGAGCACAAAAGCGTACACTCCCCCGTGAAAATAGATCCGGGTTGCAATCTGAAACTGATTACAAGCCATTGTGTTGAGCTCAAAACGTTGAATGTTTTGTGACAAGCTCAACCCGAGATAGATTGCTCTATCCGTTGATGGAAATATTGTCCAAAGGAGACAATTTCCTTTAAAAAGATAGAGATGACATGTTTTGAAAAATATTTACAACTTTCATTCGAGCTTTATGTACACACCCGTGTCGTTATTGAGCGACATTTCTAGGTACGTCCATATTATCGATACTGAAAGACATGTCGAGAAGAATATTTTTGGATTATCAAAGATTTTTTAATTTTGTATTTTGCTTTTTCATTAATATTTACAAGTAGATGTTTGATAGATGAATCAAGCAGGTTTCTTTGCCAGAACCTCTAGTTCTGCTGGAGTCAAAAATCTCATACCAATTTGCCTTACAAGATACGCAAACCTCTCTTTCGAAAGAGCTTTTGTAAACAAGTCAGCTAATTGGTAATCAGTTCCAACAAAGTATAATTCGACAATACCCTTTTCAACTTGTTCCTTAATGAAGTGATATCTGACATCAATGTGCTTGGTACGGGAATGTTGTACCGGATTGCAGGAGATGGCTATGGCGGACTTTGAGTCATAGTACATATGTACTTTATCAAAGTGGAAGCCATAATCCGTGAGTTGTGTTCTAATCCAAAGAACATGAGAACAACACGCACATAGAGACACATACTCCGCTTCGGCTGATGACAGTGACGTGCAATCCTGCTTTTTGGAAGACCATCACACAAGCTTATCTTGACCTAGAAATTGTGCACCACCAGAAGTACTTTTACGTGTATCAAGACACCCTGCATGATCATAATCTGAATAGGCCATTAGAAAGAAACCGGTTTCCCTCGAATACCAGAGTCCCATGCGAATGGTATTCTTAAGGTACCGAAAGATCCGTTTAACCTCCTTGAGGTGCTTTTCAGTGGGTCGTGCTTGATATCGTGCACAATAGCATGTAGCATGATGAATATCAGGTATGCTTGCTGTCAAGTACATGAGGGACCCGATCATAGAACGATATCTCATTTGATCTATGGGTAATCCCTCCAAATCAGCATCTAGGGATGTGGTTGATAATGGTGTCTCAACGGGGTCACATGATTTCATACCATGCTTTTTGATTATCTCTTGACAATACTTAGCTTCGTTAATGAAGATACCACTTGGGGATTGGTGAACTTGAATTCCTAGAAAGAATTTTAGTTCGCCCATCATAAACATTTCAAATCTGTTGTGCATTACTTTTTCAAACCATTTTGAAAGTTTTGGGTTTGTAGACCCGAAAATAATATCATCAACATAAATCTACACAAGCAAAATGTCATCCCCATATTTATAAGTGAACAAAGTTAGATCAATGGAACCTTTTGAGAAACCTTTGGAGACCAGAAATTTCGAGAGCTCGTCGTACCACGCTCTTGGAGCTTGCTTGAGTCCATAAAGTGCTTTGTGCAGACGATACACCTTGTCAGGATAATGAGGATTGACGAATCCTTCCGGATGTGTGACATAGACTTCTTCCTTCAAAGGACCGTTAAGAAACGCCGTCTTTACGTCCATTTTATAGACAATGAATCCCTTATGAGCAGCATAAGCAAGAAAAATCCTGACCGCTTCCATACGAGCTACTGGTGCAAATGATTCTTCAAAATCAATACCCTCTTTCTGTCCATACCCTTTAGCCACTAGCCTAGATTTATACTTGATGATCGTGTTCTCTTCATCCATCTTGTTTTTCCAGATCCATCGAAGATTTAATGGTATTACATCGTATGGTCTGTCAACAAGTTCCCAGACTTTAAGTCTTTCAAATTGTTGAGGTTCATCCGTCATCGATTCAATCCAAGCGTGATCAGCCATGGCTTCTTTGATGTTTTTCGGTTCAGCTAAACTCACGGCGAGTGCGAACATACAAACATCGCCATCGGTGTGAAGTTGTCGTCTTGTACGAACGGGCTGTGAAGGGTTTCCAATGACATGAACCAAAGGATGATCTCGGGTCCAATGATGTGTTGAAGGATGTCGTTGGTAGAATGTATGCATATTTGACGGATCAACATGGCGAGTAGAAGACTCTCTAGTTTCGTACCGGTGTACCGAATGGGTTGATAAATTCGTCTTCGTCAGATAATGCATTGTCTGCTTGATTTGTGTTCTCTGGAGCAATGACAGTAGTTGTGGATGTAGTAGGATTGATTGTTGAAGTGATATTCTGAGGAGTTAAATCTGCAGCAACCCGTGTTGAAGTAGATGAAGTTGTATCCTTTTGTTGACGATGATCGGTATCATCATTCTTATCATGAGTGACAGCGGAAGACTTTGATACAACTTGTTTCTCCCCCGTGAAATATTCATCATAGATTGGTCCATATAACATTTCCAACTCTTCAATTGTCGTGTCAACTGTCATATCAGCTCTAGGAACATTTTCTGGAACCAGCGTTGAACTTGACGGTTCATTGTTATGGTCTTGAGTTCCGAGTTCCATGCGGTTGTGAACGGAAGTCGTTTGTCGTTGTGGATCGGGACTTAAACTATTTTGTTCAAGTGCCATTTCTTGTAATTCATCAAATCGAATGTGAATAGTCTCGACAATCAATTTTGTTCTCTTGTTGTATACTCTATATCCCTTAGACTGAGTTGCATATCCCACAAGAATACATGCATCACCTTTCTCTTTCATTTTATCCAAATTTTCACCATCTCGAATAATGTAACAAGTACATCCAAAAACATGAAGGTGTTTGAGTGAAGGTTTTCGATCATGAATTATGTGATATGGTGTCTTTTCGTGTCTTGGGATAATTAAGGAACGGTTTTGTGTGTAGCATGCGGTTGACATGGCTTCGGCCCAAAAGTATAGTGGAAGTTTTGAAGCGGATAGTAATGTTCGAGCAGCCTCAACTAAAGTACGGTTTCGTCTTTCAACAACGCCATTTTGTTCGGGTGTTCGAGCAATAGATGTTTTATGTTCAATTCCTTCGGCTTCAAAATAGTTTCTCAGATTTGAATTCAAAAATATGTACCTCTGTTAGTACGAACCACTTTAACTTGAGCTTGAAGACCACGTTGTATCAGTTTAAGAAAGCTGATGAGAACTTCGAGTGTTTCATCCTTGGACCTCAAGAAGTGAGTCCATGTGTACCTTGAGTAATCATCGACAATTACCAGAATATATTTCTTTCCATTGATACTCTGAACACGCATGGGACCACACAGATCCATGTGAAGAAGATCTAAACATCCTTTAGAGCTTGGTGTGGTCTTTGTTTTGAAGCTACTTCGTTTAGCTTAACAAATTTCACAAGAAGAACAAAGATGATCCTTGATGAATTTCAAACTTGGAAGGCCTCTCACTATATCTTTCTTGGAAAGCAAGTTGATGGTATCAAAATTAAGATGAGATAAACGTTGATGCCATAACCATGCCTGAGTTGTTGAAGCTTTAGCCATGAAGCAAATTAGAGTTGATGAAGTTGTGTCTTGAAGTGAAATTGTGTAAAGATCAGTACCCCGTGTACCGGTAAGTAAGTCATTCCCATCATAATCACGAACAAAACATGTCTTCTTTCTGAAAGCAACCTCCAAATCCGCATCACAGAATTGACCAACCGAGAAAAGATTGTGATTGAGCCCTTAGACGTAGTATACCCTTTTAATCGTGATATTCCCCTCAACCAAATTTCCATATCCTAGGGTCGGTGCAAATTGATCATTTCCGAATCGGACCGTACCTAGGAACTTCTCCACGAAGTTAATTAGAAGCTTGAGATTCCCCGTCATGTGCTTCGTGCATCCGGAGTCCAGTATGAATATAATTATTTATATCACCTGCGGAAGAGTTAGAACACGATGGAGCATTTGCTAAATTGGATACCATAATAGTTGTGATAGTAGAATCATTAGTGTCCTTATCAACAGTTAAAGGCATACTAACACTCGTTTTCATATTTTCTGTCCTAACTTTAGGCATCCATTTATATCCTGGAGGACATTGATTAGCAAACCACCATTTCCAAGACTTGCTAGCAGACTCATATAATTCCTTAATTTTGCTTCTAGGATTCTTAGTGGTGGAGTCTGATGCATTACTTTTCTTAGTGGGGGTAGCACCAGAATGGTTCACTTTGCGTTTGGATTTACTAGCTCTAATAGGCATTGCAACTTGCTTCTTAGTTCTAGTATCTACGCCTTTGACTTTATTCATAGCACACATAGAATGATTAGCATTAGCACACTTTCCACATTTGACACAAACAAATTTCACATTCATAGCATTCAAATCATTCACAGCATTCAAATCGTCATTACATGCGATTACAGACTTTTTATTCTTAAAAACATTCAAATTCCTAGGGTGTTCTTCTACTTCCTTCATCTTCCCTTGATTCTTGTGTTTCCAGACCTTATCATTCACTTGAGTGCTCTTAAGCTGAGGCCGGCTAACACTAGTAGTGGAGACTATTCCTGTAGTAGAAGACACACGAATATTAGTGTTTCTAGAAGTCTGAGGCGAGTGAGTATCTTTGTTTGTGGGCTTAGTAGGCATTCTATACATTCCTGGTTTAATCACATTATTGTGCTTAACGCTTGGTGCTATAGTATTCTTTATGGGTTGATTTTGTGGTAACCTTTCCTTTCCATCCATCTTGGGGGCAAACACAGGTTTTGCAAATGAGGAATTTGATAAAGCAGATGGTTTTCCCAAGATAGAGGAGCTATTCACCTTAGAAGCATTGGGTTGTCTAACAACAGGTTTCTTAATGCTAGGTTCCACAACTTTGCCACCCATCTTAGCAACGAGTTTCTGCAACTCTGCTATCGCTCTGTCCCTGTCTTGTAACTGAGCTTTCAAACCTTTAATTTCCAAATTCTGTTCATTCATTTCTTGAAACGTTTGGGAAAGTTTTTCTTGCAATTTATTATCATGTGGAAAACTACCAACGTCTTTTTGCAAAGCAAGTTCAAGAGAATGACAATGTTTTTGAAGGAAATCAGTTTTGTGTTGAAGTAACTCAAAAGCCTTTTTATCAACATTTTCTTTACGTTTCGAAAGCTCAATTTCAAGACGCTCACATTCTTTGATCTTATCAAGATATTTGCATGCAACATCAGAATATTCATCAATATCAGCACAAGATGTAAAATAAGCACACATAACATCTTTAGAAACGCATTCTTACAAGAGTAAATCATATTCATCTAAAAAATCAGACTTCTCCATTTGAAGATCATCAATGTGTTTCTCAAGAGATTCAACATATTTTAAATCATCATACATTTTAGTCCGAATGAACTCCTCAAGTTGAAGAACAGTTTCTTTAATCAACTTCGTGTTTGGAATTAAGAGTTCTTTCACAAGCAAGGTAATATCTTGAGGAATCGAGCGTTGCCACTCAGCATTTTCACATTTTGCCCAATCTCTTTCAACAATAGATTTAACATTATCTATGTGGTGTTTAAGAATACCTAATGTTTTCCTACTCTTGCTTTTGGACTCATCTAGAGGGAGGTAGTTTATGTATTTGTAAACATTAGATTTCTTAGGGGCAAATGCTTTCTTCCATTGAATTATCTTTTGTTTGCATTCTAGAAACACTTCCTCACGAGTTTTCTGAGTTTGTTTATTGAAAAGACCATAAAGACTATTCTCATAAGCATAATTATATGGTTTTACAAACTCCTTATTGACAAGAGGTTGACTATCATCATCCCAAAGGGCAGTCTCTTCACTATCCGCACTAACAGGCATGCAATCAAGATCGGTCCTTTCAGTCTCATCAAGATAAAGACACGGGTTCGCAGCTTGAGCTTTGGCAAGGTACTCAGGACTTGCAAAGCTAGCTTGACCCTTAAACATGGAAGGAGGTGCTAACATTCTTACGGATTGAATAGAATCATGCGTTTTATAAACAACTTTCTTCAAAAATTCGACTTGTTCTTCTAGTTTCGTTACTTTTTCGGTTTCTTTATAATATCTACTTTTGAAGTCTTGTTTTAACGCATCTACCTCTTGTTTCTGAACCTCAAGAATTTTAGCAGAATCGGTAGTGGTCATAGAGAGCTTTTGTTCAAGTTCATTAACTTTGGTATTGGCAAGGTACGTTTTTTGACGTTCATCCATTAAGAAAACATTATATTGACGCTTCTCTTTGGCTAATAACTCAAGAGTTGTATTATATTTGTTTTCAAAATCGTCCTTTTGACTTTTTAACGCACTTCCCTTGTACCCCTCAAACTCTTTGGTTTTCTAAAGGAGCTCATCTCTATAGCTTTCAATCATCTCACTCGATTTGATAAGAGCAGCTTTGTATTCTTCAAAATTTTAAGTGAGCGTAGCGTTTGCCTTCTTTAATTGCTTTTGACTCTTTTTATTTTCAGTGACATCTTTTTGTAAAGTAGCCATTAAATTAACAAGCGCAATACGTTCTTCTTCATCATACTCATTTGCATGTTGATCATCCTCAGACTCATTATTGCACATGTCTGATGAATCGGGTGTGGTATTGCTATCAACCGTTTCCATCATACACGTGTCATTAAAGGCATTGGGTAGATCACTATGCTCATGAATATCACCAAACACATTATATTCATCAGTAGTGTGTACCTTATCGATTGGCTCAGTTTCAAAGATAGGGCCATTGTCATCTTCAGTGACTTTGAGAACTTCTTCAACCTTTGCCATGTACGAGTAATGTGCATCGAGTTCTTGATCAGAATCTTCATCATCAGTGTCATCAAGCATTGCACCTTCCTCAGCTGACAATTTAACCCCTGCTTCCATCTTCTTGCATATCAGCATCTTTTCCTTGTGATAGCTGGAGTCTCTAACCCTTTTCGGCTTCCTGCATTCCTTTGCCATATGCCATAACCTTGGCAATTAAAACATTGAATCCCACTTTACTGAACCACTTCACTTCCAACAGTTTCCCTATTCCAAGTAGCAGCAGCAATCCTCTGAGTATCATACTTGGCAGTTTGTCGATCATACCTTGCAGAACCCTCAACATGTGTTGGATTATGTCGATCATACCTAGGAGGACTTTCACCACGTCGACGTGTGTCATACCTTGGAGGACTCTTAACATATCGGTTCTTTGTGTTAGATGATGTGCGAAGATTGTTGTTGGTGGGTTTGTAGATTTTCTTGTAAGTCTTCATTATGAAAGCAATTTGTTGTTTCATCTCTCGATTCTTTTGAGCTTGGTCTTCATCACTATCTTCTTCAGATGATGACTCAGATGGTGGTGATGGTGCTCTTGGCACTTTACCTCGAGATCTTGTGGATGATGAAGACTTAGATGATGTGGAAGATCGTGGTGAAGATGATGTAGTGAAGTATGGCTTAGGAGCACGAGAGTGATGACCTTGAACATGTTGAGTTGTAGTCACTAAAGCAAGTGGATTAGCCGTCTTTGCAACACGTTCAGCTCGAAACTCATTAGCTTCATTCTGAAATTGCTTCAAGATATCAAAGAGTCGATGATATGAGACCTCGTCTAACTTTTCTTGTTGTTTCACTAAAGTAACGAACCGTGTCCACCCGGGTTGAAGTTGTTGAAGAAATTGAACATTTACTTGCATGGTGGAGACTTGCAGATTATTTCTGGTCATGTCATTCATCATTTTATAAAACCTGGAGTAGTATGAATCAATTGATTCTCCATCCCTTGAAGTAAACTTGCCAAAATTCCAAAACAAGTTTGTTTTGACATCTTGTTTGTTGAGTGGTTCTCCTTGTTGCAAGCGTTCAATCGCAGTCCACATTTCATGTGCTGTAGGGCATGCATCAACCGTGGAGTAAATATCATCTCCAATCCCACTTAAAACCATATAGATGGCTTCCTTCTCCGCATCATGCCAAGCAAAATTTTCAGGTGTGAGATCGACTCTTGTTTCATCACGTTCACTTGCGGGTATTGGATCAGTAGTATCTGTGGCTGCTCTTGGAGGAATTGAGATCTTCTTAAATATATATGGTCCATGAGTAATACATTTCCTCAAGGCATCACCATTAGGTCTTGTATCAAGGTATCGTATGAACCGTGATTGCCATTGAGCATACCGACCAGACACAAGCATTGGTAGTCTCTCTTTATTACCCGCCACCATGATATTGTTGTTTGTGACACGATACTCTTGAATAGAATCCATATCTAGAGACTTGAAATCGATGAAGTGAAAATGGATCTTAAGTAGATGTGTTGTGATTGGTGTTGTCGAGAAAAGATGTTGGAATCCCCCAAAAATAGTCTTTGCAAGAAACCAACAATTCTAAAGCGAAAAGTCACTCGATTTAAAAATTTTCAAAAATACAAATTTTCGAAAATTAATGAATATTTCGCAATGAGGTATACAAATCCGCAATAGTGGTTCTTAGAGACACAAACTCAAATTCTTTGGATTGCAACACAATTTCACAATATTAAGGTTATAAGATTCCGCAATTACTGAATGAGCATGATTTCGCAATCCATAGACACATACAATTCCGCAATTGCTTAATATGATCAATTCCGCAATTCTTTGTTGAGCACAATTTCGCAATTAACTCTAATTCCGCAATTGTGTTGGTGTACAAATCCGCAATACAAATCCGCAATACAGTTAAAGAATAATTCCGCAATTCTTTAAAGAAGGATTTCGCAATGGTTGTAATTCCGCAATTCCCTTAGAGTCACAAATCCGCAATTCCCTTAAATGACAAGATTTCGCAATCCTTAAAGTGCAAATTCCGTAATTCTTAATGGTAAACAATTTCGCAATTCAGTTCAAAATCCGCAATTGAGTGCAAAATCCGCAATTCTTGAATAATTTCGCAATTGAGTAGGATTTCGCAATAGGCCAAAATTTCGCAATGAATGTCAAAGTTGCGAAATTGTACCAGATGTTGCGAATTTGAGACAAATGTTCCTAAAAAATAGGAACAATGAAGAACTCTTATGAAAAACGTGATTTCACACCAAAAATCAAGCCAAACACCACCAAATTTCGTGTTTTTAACCAATCAAAGTAACCCAAATCACTACCACGCCTATGTAGATGATTTGTCTACTCACTAACACCACAAAAACAGAAAAAAACTTGATGATTCGAGCTTTAAAATCAAGAAAAACTCACGAACACAATATGACAATCAAAACCAATCACGTATCTACCCCATGGCGATTGATACCAAATGTTGTCCCATATATTTAGATGATTATAGATAGAAAATAGATGAAAAGAGATGGATTCCTAGAGAGAGAAAGTAGTGAGAGAAAGTAGAGAGAAGGAGATGATTAACTTGGTGAATATTAGATTAAGAAAGAATAAAGTGAACAACCAACCCTCCTAACATGCTAGGAGGGTAGTATATATAGTCCACCCACATGCGGGCTTTAATGGGCTATATATTGGACCGGGCTTGTCTTTTGGACTTTAATTAGTTTAAATCCAAGCCCCCACGACTAATTAACTACCTATTACAACGTTCTAACTAATGTTACAATAATAACCTATGACCGGGCATTCTAGTTTGACTCGATATTTTGAGGCTAACAATGGTTTAAGAGAAACGATTTAATCTACGAGGCATGTCGGTAAATTATAATAAATTGATAATATTGAATTAATGTAAAACGTGTTTATTTTTATAAAAACCGAAGTGGTAGGGCCCACTCATCGGGAAGCATGGACTTATTAATATACTGATGATTATGTGACTCAAAACTAGACCATCGAAAAATATTAAGCTGATGTCGTTCTGAGGCGTTTTAGAACCCTAATACATAGAAAGTGGATTTGGGCCACAAAAGCCCAACATACACTTATAATGGCTATTGAGTCATTATTGGACTTAAGATTTATAATAAGTTTAATATTGATTTTGATATGGACTTAACTCACAATGGTCATAATGGGTAATACATGAAATATAAAACCCGCATGCTTTTACCATGAATAGTACCATGAATAGTAACCTTACGATCGTACGTACATGATTAGAACTTTCCTTTTATAGCACGTTTACATTTCACGAACAAGAATTTCAAGTATTACGTACGTGTTATAACACGATAAGTATTTATTACGTATTAACACACAATAATTATTTCAATAATAATTATAATCACGAATACACGAACATGAAATCATCAACGTAAATTAATCACGAGCTTAGTATTACGTATATATGTATATTTATTACGAACACGAATAAATATAATAAGACACGAACGATAACTATTAAATCACGTAAAACACGAACACGAGAACACACTTATTATTTAGTCACGAGAAAAGTACGGGTTACCCCATGTGGGCCCCTCTACCCGCGGACACAACAATAGAAAAGGCCAAGCCCATTAATTTTATTAAACATGGAATTAAGGGAAAGATCATTTTTTATTATAACAAAATTGAGAAAATAACAAGAAACCCTATGTGACAACCGTGGTTTTGAGGTTCGTCACTTGGTCTTATTTTAAGGTTAATTTATGTGTAACTATGTGATTTGCGTGTTTACATGTTATTTTGCATGAACGAGGTTGGTGTGGATATCGTTTATGGGTATAAAGTACTCATAAGTAAATCGAGGAACGGTTATTTCATGTTCATGAGCTCACAAATTAGTGACTATGAAATGAAATGGTGTTATTTTGGTGTTTACGTATACGTATAAGTATTATAGTAAATTGTATTTTTTTAGGATTTGGGGTTTAGCATTTAGAGGTCTCCGGTAGGGTGTTTAGTCGTGTGAGTATTTTTGGGATGGTTTTAAGTCATTTAGGACTTAGTTATAAAGTTTATTTCAAAATTTAAGATTTTTTTTTAAAACTGTATATTTTACGTTTTTTACGGTATACGCATAAATTTGACTAGTTTTACGGTTTTGAGGTTTTGAAGGCTTTAGGAGCTGAAATAAATTAAGGAAAATTAAGGTAATATTGTTCTTACAATTATTAATTAGTTTAATAAAAAAACGAAATTATGGGGGGTAAGGGTCGGTTAAAACAAAAGGAAGAAAAAAAAAGAAAAAAAAAGAAAAAAAGGAAAGTGGGCGATTATACTTGGGCTAGGACTTGTCAATAACTATATAAGGTGTAAAATAAGATGGAAAAGACATAATCCCGGGAGAAAAAGAAAAAAACGACGACCAATTGAGAAAAGTTAGGGTTCTTCAAAAAAATATTGGTTTCCATTAATCTTAAGGTAAAACCTTCAAATCCCTTTTCAATTTAATTATTTTTAATTCTTTCTCAATCATCTTATGATAGATTTAGGTTAGGGTTTAAATTAAAATCTGTATATTAATGATATTATAATGATTATGTGAATTAGGGCTTGTAATTAGTGGAGTTATGGGTAATTAATTAGACTAATTATGTTAAAATCGTTTTTTAAAAACTGGGCAGAATTTTAGGTCAATTGTTTTGACCATATATAGAGTTCTACAAACTCTTATTTTACGATCCAAGTATCCCTGGAAAGGTAACTGAGTTGGCTTTCAAATGCAAGAAATGAGAACTAAATTGGAGGTAGGGAAGTGGGTCAAAACAGGTTACAACAGTCGGAGGTCAAAACAGTTTTGAAATCAGCGGGTTTTCAATTAATGTTTTAGGGTGATTGGGGTAATTAGGAGTACACTTGAGCCCTCTAATGAGCATGGGAGTTGGTTTATATATTAAATAAGATGCCTGGAGGAGGGCTAAGCAAATGGGTTAGGGTAAGACCCCCTAATCATAACAAACTTTTTGTATGTTCAAAATCAGTAAAATCCGGATAGACAAAAGTGTATATATATATATATATATATATATATATATATATATATATATATATATATATATATATATATATATATATATATATATATATATATCGGGGTCTTAACAGTAGCTTTAAGGTTGGGGAAAAGGGAAGGAGTTAGCTAACATATGTAAGGGCATAGGGTCTCCTTTACAGAGGTCATGGGTATGGTTAGGTGGGCGTTTGGCTTATAGTTTAGAGACCTAAAAGTTGGGACTGTTTTGTGTAAAATATGAACGGGATAGGTATCAAACTTAACCAAGTTAAGGACTTGTTAGGGAAGGGTAACGGGGTGTTTAGAGCATATGAATGAGGAACATATATGGGAGAAGGCTAGATGTCCATCATAGGTTGATGAGCCATTTTAGTGTTTGGTTCATGTTTTGATTTTGTGTTTTTGTTTGTTAGCTTTTTGCTAGTGCACAGATTATTGGGAGAAGCTCAATCAGGTGAGTTTCATAGTCCCATGTCTACTAATGATTTTGACTTCCAGATGGGATGGAAGAGACACTGTCTTGTTTTTATAAATTATGTTGTGAATGTTTTGTGTATGGTGATGGACTTGTGCATACTTATGTGATTAACTGCTAGTTGATTCATGATTGTTTTATGTTTTGACTTGGTACCAAGGGGATGTTGACAAGGCGGGGCCTTGGGGAGGTACATAGATGTGTGAGCATCTATGGGACCAATGGATAATGACAAGGTGGGGCCTTGGGATTGGTACATAGGTGTATGGGCACCTATGGTACCATGGTGTTTGGTAAGGCTGGGAGCCTTGGATTTGGTTTGGTTTGTTAAATCTTGAATATTAGTTGTTAATGCATGTTTGTATCACATTGTCCATATGTTCTTAAATTTGGTTATTATTCACAGCTTATGGTTTGATTTTGGCGTTGGAGTATAAACCTATGACTCTCACCAACTTTATGTTGACGTGTTTTAGTGTCTCTTTCAGGTGAGAATGTGGTTAAGCTTGAGAATAGAAGTGGCTAGCCTTGGAGGTAATAGGATTGCATTTAGAAGGGGATCCCCGTTCCTTCTTAGTTTATTTCTATGTGTTTTGAATAAGTGTTACTTTGTGGACACCTTTATGATGTTTTGTTTGTGGTAATTGTTTGTCTTGGGTAAGAGGTAGGACTGTTACCTACTTGCCTAGACTCCTCCATTTTGTGGAGATATTGTCATGACATTTGTGTCACCATTTTATGACCTTTCCATTTCATTTAGTTATCTCTATAGACACGCCATGTTGTGATGATATACATACGTCGCGCCCCATATTCTGCCATGTTGGGGTGTGACAGAATGGTATCAGAGACAATGGTTATAGAGAATTAGATTGCCTAGTCTAGTAACCTAATCTATAGCTTAAGGGTCCCTGCATATAGGTGTCATAGGAGTATGTGTGCATTTTATATTAATTAAAGTTTTTTGGATGTTATTGGTTTTTACTTGTGATGTTTGTTAAGTTTTGACTAGTATGGGTTGAACCATAGTAGTTCATACTTAGCCACATGTTATTTTCTTTTCGGGGTGTGACTAGTGTTGGTTGAACCATAATCATCCACGCTAGTCATTGTCGTATTTCGCTTAAATTGTACATTATAGTACATAATTTGGTACATGGTAGTTTCTATCTTTTGTTTGGTTATTTTATGTACCTGAGGTATAGTATTTTTCTTTTGATGTTTAAGTCATGTTCCCTAAGAATCATGTGGTGGTTCGAGTTATTAGGAGTAGGTGGATATGAAGGATTTTAAGTTGTTTCCACTCTTATGGGCGACATGACTTATAACGGATTATGTTTTCGTTTTGGATTTAGTCTATGCTGTTTTAGCTAGACTATGGATTTATGTGATCCAATAGTTTGACTATATTATTTTAATAGATGGAGTTTTGGACTTTGTTGGTTATGTGGTTATGAGCTTATGTGAGTAGATGGATATATGTGTTATGTGTTGTATTAATTCTTATAAGTGTCATCATAGGAGGGAGTGCATTGGAGAAAGGGTGATTGTATAAGTATGGTGGCCAACATAGTTATACAAGTACCACAACTTCAATGGATTCCTAAGTATGATTGCATGAAAGAGGGTTAGTACATGCTTGTATAGTAGATGTTAGACGGATTTAAGTATATGTATCCTGATATGCCTATATATGTATGATCCCCTACAATTATCGATTGTATCCTTAGGAGGGTGGCTAGCTCGCTTCTGTTTAGATATTCAACCTCCGTTGTAGCGTATTCTTTGAGTTTCGTATTTCACGTGTACATTTTAGAATGGTGTTCTTGGTTTTAAGTCTATTGAAATAACTTGGGATTTATTTTGAGATAATGAAATCTTTTATGTTGGGTCTTACATTTCTTTTGGTCGGTATATATTGAAAAAAAGACTTGGAAATTTACTATAGAGTTAGATAGTTGGTTGTATTCGGTAAAATAAGGGTAAGGTGTTAGAGTCGTGTTTGAAACAAGATGTAACATAAGATTTTTTTTATCAACACTTATTTATTTCAAATTCTAAAAGACTTTCTTTAAAATAAAGCGAAATAAAATTTCTTTCTACTTAAATAGTATAAGTGAGCTTAATCAATATACGTCATTTATAATTATTTATGCAAGACTAAACAAAGTTCATGAAAATTTCACATACATTTATTTCTTTTCATCTAAAAAGGATTACGTTAATTACTAAGAGGATTCTTTAGTTTTTTTAAAAAACAACTAGTATAAAACTGTTTTGGTCATAACTTGTTCGTTTTTAAAGCTTTTTGGGTGATTCAAAAGCCTAAAATCATGTACTCGGAATGTACTTTTCAAATATTCGGTATGTATAGTCATGGGGTGTCAGTAGCTTGATCGAAATTTTGGTACAAGTGATGGATTCAAGGTTGAGTTTTGAATAGTAGTTTTTTTTATGATTTGGGATGCACGGGATACCTAGTCTTTGAGTTGAGTTTTGAGATCGTCTAGAAGGTTGTTGGTAGATTGTTTGAGTCACATAGATGTGGTGAGGAAAGAAAAAAAAATATTCTTTTGGAAAAGTCGATCTTGTGCACGGTTTAAATAATATGTCGCGGGGCATAAGATGTTTTGGTTGCCATTAAGTGTTTCTTGGATCATTTTTCGTTGTCATGAGTCATTTGAATTGGTACATGTTTGAGTTTTCCTTTTGAGTTTTCGTGGTTTTGGTCTGTTTTAACTCGTGCACGTGAAATGTCGTTAGTTATCCGTGGGTTTGATTCGTTGATCGTATCTAGTGGATTCAGGATGTAGTTTTGGGTTCGTATTGATTGGGAGAGTTGAGGTAGACATATGAAAGGCTTGGTTGCGCCTACACGATTAAGTAGGTGGCCCTGAGAGAATGGTCGGAATACCCTTAGTGGGGATGAAAGAGTTAAAAGTTCGTAGACGAACTAATGTGGTCATGAGGTCTCTTAGGAGTGCCAACGGAGATGAATAGAGATTTGTATAATGTATGGATATTGGCACAAGTAACGCGCCATAGAGAGTGTTGGAAGGGGATATAATACCTCAAAGGTATTTATGATTGTTCGTAAGGCATGTAAGTTTTCCGAAAATCTCCTGAGATTTAGTAGGTTTGCCTATTACTGTGAGGTAAAACCATAAATAGAGCAAGTAGGAGAAGTGAGAGTAGTTGTAGTTAGTGCCTTTCCAAGGAAATTGTTGATGGAATGATTTTAAGAGCAAGAGTTGTTAGAAATTGCAACGGATGCAAGGTAAAATTTGAGTTGTTTAGTAGTAGATTGGCTGTGAAAAGCGGTTGAGTGGTCTGATAAGAGGAAGTATTGGTCTTTTAGAATACGTGTAGATTTTCGCGAGTAGAACGAGGTAGAAATTTATTCGTATTGCTTCTAAGAGAGGGTGCAAGGAGGACGTAGTTGAAACTGCTAAGGATGTTGTATGAACGCTTTGGGTTTACGGTTATGATTTTGGCTTCGCCGAGGCGCTAGCAGTTTTCATGGAGTCAATGAACCGGGGGTGCATGACAATATATAAACGAGTTGTCATCAGGGGCATCGACGACATCTTGATCTACTCAAATCTAAGAAGGAGAGTGAGGCGAATTATGAGTTGGTTTTGGAGTTGTTAGGAAAGGGAATTATACGTGAGATTTTCAAGTGTGAGTTTTAGGATTAAGTTGGCCAGGACGAGTAGTCAGAGATGATGGCATATCGTGGAACCAGCAACGGGCAAAGTGAAGAAGGGCGAGGAAGCGTTTTGGAGGCTGAAGAGGTGGATTGGATAATGAGCAGATCTTGGAATTAGCGGAAGGACTGGATGAATTCGTGAAGCATGACGATACGTGGAGCAAGGATTTGGATGTACGAGAACGACAAAGAAAGGCGGTTGTTTATACGTTGTGGGAACTAAATATTTGGAAGAACTAGATAGACTTAGTTAGTGGAGCTGGATTGTTATATCTGCCTAGAATGCTAGAGGCATTTGGGGTACGAGACGTAGAGAATGATCTATACAGATCAAGAACGTCTCCAACACATATTTAATCATCTTGATTGAAAATTTGGAAAAGGTGATGGGTGGAGTTAAGTGATGAAAGAAAACTACAAGGCCAAGTACCATCTGGGAGAGGCAAGCATGGTTGATGAGACATGGAATAAGAAGAATGAAGTGAAGCTGAGACGAACTTGAACTATATGGATGACGTATTAGGGTGGTTTGGATGAAGGATGTAGGTTGCACGAGTTGAGTTGTCTAAAGCAGAGAACGCGTCAACATGTATGTTGCGTGGCTTAGACAATCATATGGAGAAAAGGGACGTAGACTATACTTCCTACATAGATAGGAGTAGCTTAGAAAGGGCGATGTAAGGACGAAGTTGGTGAAAGGGATACATAATGGGGTGGAGGAATAAGTATGACGAGAGTTAGGTGATAGTCGATAGACTGACTAATTCATCTCATATTTCAAGAGGAATGAGAAGTCACGTAGTTGAGAAGTTGGAAGATTGCGTACGGATGTGATGGAATAGAGGGTTTTGCATAAAAGTTAGCCTAATATGTATGGAATGCCTTATGAAGGATTATGGCAAGGGAAGAAACGATGGGAAGCAAGCGTAGTATACCGTTGATAGACTAATGTTTGGTATGAGCATACTATAGGGGTAATTGAGAAAGACGCCTAGAGCATTGGCGTGAGATTTGGAGATAGTTGGAGAACGCATTATATTAGGAAGAATTCTCCTACAAAGAGAGAGTCACCGGTGAGAGGGGCATATTCCCCATTGATGAGGATTTAAGGAATAAAGGAGGAAACACCTAAATTATAGGCTGAAGACGGGATATAAGATGGTATGGAAATTAAGATTGTGGAGAGACAAACGAAAAGTAGTATGGAGGAAGAATGATTCGAGGGAGCAAGAGGTTGTGAAGATAGTGGGGTGATATTGAAGAGAAACCGTTAGAGCAAGAGGTTAGTAGTCACGAACAATGGAACGTCCACCTAGAGAAAAGGTGTAACACATGTTAGTATGAAGGATGGTTAGTTACTTGGTGCCGAGCATGGGAAAGCAAGGATGAGGTGGTGGTTATGACATGTTTCTTGTGAATATTATGGGAAGCTTTTGGTTATGCAATCCTGCATATACCATTGGATGTGTTTAAGGTTGGGAGAACTTCCGAATGATGGAAAATCCGTAGAGGATAGAAGCCGTTAGGTATGGTGATAGGAATTGTTGTAGCAACTGCTGGAGTTAATTCATAGGAGATGAGGTGGATCACCGTTACAGTGGGATGAAGTTAGAAGCGGCCAACGTATTGGACCGGAGGTGGATCGAAAAACTATAGAGGTGGTGGCAGTGACTAAGTAGAGGTTGAAAATAGCAAAGAACTGACAAGAGAGCTATGCGTACAAGAGGCGTAAGCCGTTGAGATTTGAGATAAAGTTATGCTAAAGGTTTCACAATGGAAAGGGGTGATGCGGTTTGGAAAGAAAAGGGAAGTTAGCACCTAGATTTGTGGGTCCATTTGAAATCCTTGAAAGGATTGGGCTAGTGGCGTATAGGTTGAGATTACCGGAGGAATTAAGTGGTGTGCATGACGTATTTCATGTATCAAACTTGAGGAAATGCTTAGCAAGAACTGACTTGCAAGTACCGTTAGATGATATTAGTATGGATACGAGTCTTCGTTTTATCGAAGAGCCGATAGAGATTTTGGGTCATGAATCTAGGACGTTGGATAAAAAGGGTAATATATCGTAGTTATGGGTAGATGGAATTTGGAACGTGGACTAGAGTTCACGTGGGAACGGGAAGGATTTATGAGGAACAAGTATCCTCAGCTAATTGATAATGACGATCCTAAGGAGTAAATCTCAGGACGAGATTTCTATTAGGAGGGAGTGATGTGACAACCGTGGTTTTGAGGTTCGTCACTTGGTCTTATTTTAAGGTTAATATATGTGTGACTATGTGATTTGCGTATTTACATGTTATTTTGCGTGAACGAGGTTGGTGTGGATATCGTTTATGGGTATAAAGTACTCATAAGTAAATCGAGGAACGGTTATTTCATGTTCATGAGCTCACAAATTAGTGACTATGAAATGAAAAGGTGTTAGTTTGGTGTTTACGTATACGTATAAGTATTATAGTAAATTGTATTTTTTTAGGATTTGGGGTTTAGCATTTAGAGGTCTCGGGTAAGGTGTTTAGTCGTGTGAGTATTTTTCGGGATGGTTTTAAGTCATTTAGGACTTAGTTATAAAGTTTATTTCAAAATTTAAGATTTTTTTTAAAACTGTATATTTAACGTTTTTTTACGGTATACGCATAAATTTGACTAGTTTTACGGTTTTGAGGTTTTGAAGGCTTTAGGAGCTGAACTAAATTAAGGAAAATTAAGGTAATATTGTTATTACAATTATTAATTAGTTTAATAAAAAAAATGAAATTATGGGGGGTAAGGGTCGGTTAAAACAAAAGGAAGAAAAAAAAAGAAAAAAAAGGAAAGTGGGCAATTATACTTGGGATAGGACTTGTCAATAACTATATAAGGTGTAAAATAAGATGGAAAAGACATAATCCCTGGAGAAAAAGAAAAAAACGACAGCCAATTGAGAAAAGTTAGGGTTCTTCAAAAAAATCTTGGTTTCCATTAATCTTAAGGTAAAACCTTCAAATCCCTTTTCAATTTAATTGTTTTTAATTCTTTCTCAATCATCTTATGATGGATTTAGGTTAGGGTTTAAATTAAAATCTGTATATTAATGATATTAAAATGATTAGGTGATTTAGGGCTTGTAATTAGTAGAGTTATGGGTAAATAATTGGACTAATTATGTTAAAATTATTTTTTAAAAACTAGGCAGAATTTTAGGTCAATTGTTTTGACCATATATAGAGTTCTACAAACTCTTATTTTACGATTCAAGTATCCCTGGAAAGGTAATTGAGTTGGCTTTCAAATGCAAGAAACGATAACTAAATTGGAGGTAGGGAAGTGGGTCAAAAACAGGTTACAACAGTCGGAGGTCAAAACAGTTTTGAAGTCAGCGGGTTTTCAATTAATGTATTAGGGTGATTGGTGTACTTAGGAGTACACTTGAGCCCTCTAATGAGCATGGGAGTTGGTTTATATATTAAATAAGAGTCCTGGAGGAGGGCTAAGCAAATGGGTTAGGGTAAGACCCCCTAATCATAACAAACTTTTTGTATGTTCAAAATTAGTAAAATCCGGATAAACAAAAGTATATATATATATATCTGGGTCTTAACAGTAGCTTTAAGGTTGGGGTAAAGGGAAGGAGTTAGCTAACATATGTAAGGTCATATGGTCTCCTTTACAGAGGTCATGAGTATGGTTAGGTGGGCGTTTGGCTTATAGTTTGGAGACCTAAAAGTTGGGACTGTTTTGTGTAAAATATGAATGGGATAGGTATCAAACTTAACCAAGTTAAGGACTTGTTAGGGAAGGGTAATGGGGTTTTTAGAGCATATTAATGAGGAACATATATGGGAGAAGGCTAGATGTCCATCATAGGTTGATGAGCCATTTTAGTGTTTGGTTCATGTTTTGATTTTGTGTTTTTGTTTGTTAGCTTTTTGCTAGTGTACGGATTATTGGGAGAAGCTCAATCAGGTGAGTTTCATAGTCCCATGTCTACTAATGATTTTGACTTCCAGATGGGATGGAAGAGACACTGTCTTGTTTTTATAAATTATGCTGTAAATGTTTTGTGTATGGTGATGGACTTGTGCATACTTATGTGATTAACTGCTAGTTGATTCATGATTGTTTTATGTTTTGACTTGGTACCAAGGGGATGTTGACAAGGCGGGGGCTTGGGGAGGTACATAGATGTGTGAGCATCTATGTGACCAATGGATAATGACAAGGCGGGGCCTTGGGATTGGTGCATAGGTATATGGGCGCCTATGGTACCATGGTGTTTGGTAAGGCTGGGAGCCTTGGATTTGGTTTGGTTTGTTAAATCTTGAATATTAGTTGTTAATGCATGTTTGTATCACATTGTCCATATGTTCTTAAATTTGGTTATTATTCACAGCTTGTGGTTTGATTTTGGCGTTGGAGTCTAAACCTATGACTCTCACCAACTTTATGGTGACGTGTTTTAGTGTCTCTTTCAGGTGAGAATGTGGTTAAGCTTGAGAATAGAAGTGGCTAGCCTTGGAGGTAATAGGATTGCATTTAGAAGGAGATCCCTGTTCCTTCTTAGTTTATTTCTATGTGTTTTGAATAAGTGTTACTTTGTGGACACCTTTATGATGTTTTGTTTGTGGTAATTGTTTGTCTTGGGTAAGAGGTAGGACTGTTACCTACTTGCCTAGACTCCTGCATTTTGTGGAGATATTGTCATGACATTTGTGTCACCATTTTATGACATTTCCATTTCATTTAGTTATCTCTATAGACACGCCATGTTGTGATGATATACATACGTCGCGCCCCATATTCCGCCATGTTGGGGTGTGACACCCTAATCCCTTTTCTTCTTCCTCTCTTGGCCGCCGGGTTCTACACACACCAAAGGGGTGCTTGATTAATTTTTGGTGTTCGTTTTTTGCAAGGATTGTTAGGGTGTTCATCATCCTTTGATTCACGTGATCGGTATAAACCCTAACCTTTTTTCTTTTATGTTTTGATTACTAATCACATAAAATCATGAATGTTTTTAATAAACTAATTAAAAACAAGTGTAAACATGTTGTTTTAATCATGTGGTGTAATCAATTAGGTGTTAAGGGGTGTTTGTTTGTTGGTCGACGCCTAAACCGAGCTCCAAGGGGGTCTCGGCTTGGCTTACTTCGCACCACCGAGACCTTATGGTCTCGGATTGGTGGTGGTGGTGTCATGGCAGCAGCAAGGAAGGGAAACCCCGACCTTGGTCGGGGCATGGTGGTGTATTTGGGTCCGGTTCATGGGTTAAAACACGGGTCCGGTTCACACATGTTTAGATTTAAAACACGGTCCGGTTCATGAGTTATTTTTACAAGGTTTAATATTTTTACAAGTTATATTTTTTTTACAAGACTTAAATTAAATTAATTAAAAACATGAACATGAAATTAATTTAATTTACATGATTTAGGTTATTAATTTTATTATTAATGCATGACTTTTAACCTAAGTTTTTATCATTTAATTAGACTACATAATTAATTAATTATTAAAATCATGACTTATAATTAATTAATTGACATGAATTAGGTTATATTATTAATAGATAATAATACATGTTTTAACCTAAGTATTTTACCTTTATTTAATTAAATCATGTTATATTTAATTAAATACTTTAACCTATAGTTTATTTAATTCACATGAAATAATTAATAAACTATACTATATGATTACATGACTTAGAATATTAATCAGTAAACACTTATGCTTATATAATTAGCTTTATAATCCAGCTTATATCTAATTATGTAAACTTTCTATTTTTAGAAACTTATTTAATTAAGGAAGCTAATCTGTTTATGGAAACTTTCTATTTTTTGAAACTTATCTATTTTAAGCCGTAAATCTAATTTTGGAAACTTTCTATTTTAGGAAACCTGCTATTTTTAGAAAGTTACTTATTATTGCACACAAGTATAATAATACATGAAATACAAGTAATACTTAATCAGAATAGACAAAATACATGATAAAGACAATATAAAGCTCAAATCAGTAAAACATGACATGAGCATATAAAACAAGCTAAGACATGATATAAAACCAGTTACGTACTCAGTAATCAGATACTTATACACGTATGTATTCATGTAGCATTAGTGATACCGAAGTAGGACTCTCTTCCATTCGTCTTCTTCGTTCACTGGACACAAGGTACGGATTCTCCGTCCTTTCAATATGGACATTCTTCCTTATTAGGATTTCCCGTATACAGCCAACTGTTTTCCCAGTATATGTTTTATATGTTTACAAATTGCTTATGTTTAATTAGAATACCTAAACCATATACATGCATGACCAGTTTCACCTAGTTATGGAGGTACCATAACCATAGCACTAGAGGCACTGGTGTTATGACTTCACCACGGCGGAGTGATAGCTCGTGGCGTCCCTTTCAGCTTTTGGCCATATTTTATTATTAGGTGGGACGTATCGGTGCATCCTAGTTTACATGTTTTCAGAAGATTATTCAGTGTGAATGTGGCGTGTGCCTTGCATCCTTCACAAGGAGCTTATCCCTCCTACCCAAACTAGTATATTAAATTAGAGGCAGCCCCTCTAATTTGCATGACGATGTCACCCCTCCAAGTATTCATGCACGTTGATATTTCATGACCTATATTGGCTAATGGTTAACATGTAAAACAGTTTTCATAAGATAAACATAAGGCTTTTCAAACTATAAAACCAGTTTTATGAACACGTTCCAGGTTTTATAGGACTTATACATTTCCGCTGCTATTAAGTCTTTATTATGTTTCAGACATTCATGCTATGTCTATATCCGTGCACTGAGCGTTTTTCTCAGCCGTTACTTTCCTTTCCATGTCCCAAAACAGCAGGTACCCAAGGACAGACTCGAGCATTGGAGGACGTGCATAGGATGAAAGCAGCCATAGACTTCTTTTCCTTTTGCCTTCATATATTTATGCTTGTGTAGTCTTTGTTCATTTCATTTACTTTATTTATGTTTTGGGCTTATGTTTGGGAACCGATGTTTGATTCCGGTTTTCCCTATGGTCATGTATGTTTTACTACATATTACCTTGCATGCTTTGATGACACGCCATAATTACGGGTAACGGTCCACTTATCAAAGTGGGGTGTTATAATTATGGTATCAGAGACAAGGCTTCGACCTGTAGGCTCTAAAACTTGACCTGTGACTAGTGGGTAGTCACCAGGAGCTTCCTAAGCCAACGCTTGTTATTCGACGAATTGATGTTTTCAGCACATTGTTGTTTTAACCATGATGTTTTCAGTACCTTGATGTTTTAATCTCGATGTTTTCATCGATATTGTTTTACTAATATGAATGGACAACCGTCATTCATATTTAGTTATGTGTCATTTTTTTCATGCATGACGTTCCTCGTGAACTGTGACTATGTGGACTGAACCCCAGTAGTTCATAATTGGTCGCATAAATTTTTTTTTTGATAAGTTTTGATAGATGATTTTCACTTATTTATGTTTCATGTATCATTGTAGCAGGAATTATGACTAAGTAATGGTTGGTACCGGACTGGCCCTATTTAGTCGCATGTGCTTTTATCGAAACTTTTAACTTTGGGACCGACCCATAGGCGTCCCCTCGCCATGTCTTTTGTTTTGGGACCGACCCATAGGCGTCCCCTCGCACATATAAAAGTTTTTATAAACTACATCATGCATTCATGCACTGTTTCTCATGCATAAAATTTTTCTCATGATTTATTGGCATAATTTTATTTTCATGTCCCCTCATAAGTTATTATGTTTTTATGTCAAGTATGTTTTCATGCTACCATGGTTAACTTCATTTTCATGCTGATTATGTTTATACTCCTTCATGATTAATTTCATTCCAAGATTTTTATGTTGATTTCATCTTCATGTAAAGTATGTCTTAAGTCTCCTTATGTTGATTATGTTCTCATCATGTCGATCATGCCCTCATGCTAGACATTGAAAGATTCCAGTAAATCCTGCTTTTATGATAGTCATGGTTGGTCTCCATTAACCAGGCTTTCATGCTACTCATTGTTGAGTTTCGTTTCACCAACCTTCTGGGTGTTTTCTCTATGTAACCAGAATGATGTTTATTCAAACAAAGTGCATCTGCCACTACAATTGCCTTGCCGGGATTATTCCCTGTAAAAACATGTCAGATGATCGACCCATATCGATCATTCCATGTGCATTTCATGTGTACCACATGTACCGTATTCCATGTGTATTACACGTACTTTGATCCAGGTGTATTTTACCCACAATGCTCTACGAGTATTCGCTAGTCGATTCTAAATCATCTCAGGTGTACTCCACTTGCTGATACTCTACAGGATTGACGATGCCGCTCATATCTTGGAGATGTTACTAAGGGTTGATGATGCGAATGTTGGAGACACTACGAGATGCTGATGATGTTCTCAAACTGGAGATCTTACAAGACGAAGACAAAGGCCTTAGTTCAAAGCGATCGGACGAGAAGATGTTTCACCACCAGACGATTTCCATCAATCATTGTCCCTAATTCTTAGTTACATGTCACACGTCATTCAGTTGTCGTTTCAGTCATATGAGTGAAGACCGGTACCAGCCAGCCACTCAGCTGAATAGTTACATGAATCAGAGTCATGAGAATGACCGTCATGGAACTAACAGACAAGACGATAGTAACCACTACTATGACAGCAACTATCCTAGCAATCGCAACTGAAGCTCCAACCGCGGACGTGATCAGAAATACAAAGGATTAGTAGTTCAACCAATTCGCCAATTCTGGCATAATAACCTAATATTTGTGGTTCTATTCGTTTCACATCTCGAGGCACATGTTAAGACATCAGTCAAGATACATGTCTCACGTATACTCTCTGAAGACACATGTTAAGACACCAGTAAAGACACATGTCACACTTATATTTCCCAAGACACGAGTCAAGACACGTGACTCAAGTCCAATTCTGGAACATCGCTAAGAAATTCAGGATACCCTCTAAAGGGTATATCTATTTTGTCGTGCCATGTATTAATCAGGCCACAAGAATTTCAGTACCATCAGCGGCGTATCAGTGATATCTGTCATGTTTACTCGATGACACTTTCATTCTTGCACCATATTCCATATATACTCATTACCAATTAAGGACGCCATTCGTATTCCCCATGTATACGAAGGTTTTCCTTCAGCCTAATGATAAGATCCAAGTTGCTAACGCTTTACCTCGGACAGACATGAGTTGAATTTAATCCTAATCATGGACTATGAACAACACACCATGCTACGATTCATGATTTTATACAGTAATGTTCAGGCTTCTGAATACATTCAGCATGGTTTTCCATCAGGAAAATCTGTACAAATTATCTATGCTTTACAAGCACGTGCGTTGTTAGCTATGACTGCTAAAACTTTCTAGCTGTCAGTTAAGACACCACTACGGAAGTCCTTTTACGCATAACCAGTTGATTATTCCAAAATCTTCCCATACTTTCCAGAAGAACCTACAAGGAGAAGGACGGTACCATGAGATTATGTGTCGACTACCGTCGATTTAAACAAATCACCATCCATAACTGTTATTCTCCTCCACGTATTGATAACACGTCCAAGCAACTCATGATCATGCTGCCATCAGTGATGAGTGAAAGAGCAGAACATTTCCATGAATGCTATTCGTACACGTCTCGGTCATGCTAGATTCATGATTTTGTATTAGTCTCATAAATGCCCAGCGGAATTATATAGTTAATAAATTGAGTTTCCATGGACTCATAAACAAATTCATCTTTCATCAAGAACAACCTGTGTTGGAAATACGTTTTTCCAAATAAAGTCTCGGTCACATCTTAGTTAGCATAGATCACGAGTTATAGACTATTTAGAACTTTGTAACTTGGAGCGACCTCCCTTAGGGGGAGATTGTTGGAAATACGTTTTTACGTATTTATGAAGGATCGGTCGCTCCAATGATAATTATGTAATGGGCTCGTGATCTATTTACTTTATGTATAGTCCATATAGCCCACATGTAGGGTGGGATATATATAACCCCTCCTAGCATGTTAGGAGGGGGTTGTTGATTACATTTTCACTTTTTTCATTTTATTCATCTTACTTTCTCTCTCTACAATCCTCTCCCTTCTCTCCTTTCTCTCTCTAATCCCTCATCTAATTCCTTCATTTCTTCTTTATTAATCAATCAATCAACCAACCTTATCCACCAAATCCATGATCTAGAATAGGCCATTAATTACGTAGACCTTCAATAATGGCCTATTCTAGATCATGGATTTGGTGGATAAGGTTGGTTGATTGATTGATTAATAAAGAAGAAATGAAGGAATTAGATGAGGGATTAGAGAGAGAAAGGAGAGAAGGGAGAGGATTGTAGAGAGAGAAAGTAAGATGAATAAAATGAAAAAAGTGAAAATGTAATCAACAACCCCCTCCTAACATGCTAGGAGGGGTTATATATAGCCCACCCTACATGTGGGCTATATGGACTATACATAAAGTAAATAGATCACGAGCCCATTACATAATTATCATTGGAGCGACCGATCCTTCATAAATACGTAAAAACGTATTTCCAACAATCTCCCCCTAAGGGAGGTCGCTCCAAGTTACAAAGTTCTAAATAGTCTATAACTCGTGATCTATGCTAACTAAGATGTGACCGAGACTTTATTTGGAAAAACGTATTTCCAACAATCTCCCCCTAAGGGAGGTCACATCTTTTTACAAAATCTTAAACCTAGCATCTATGCTTGAGTCTTCGATCTTGTTCTTGTGAATATGCTTGATGTGATCTTTGACTTTAGTCTTGAGCATGTTTCCTTGCCTTGACCTTGTGCATTCTTCACTTGTGATATTTGCCTCTTTGTGACTTCATGTTCCACATACTTATACTTTTAAATTCTTGAAAGCTTCAGAGTTTGATACAGCGGAAGACTTGACCTTCAGGCTTTCTTGAATTTGTTGAAGTACTAATTGTATGTAGTATAAGCATGTGGTGACGACTTCTTCTGGATTGTACACCGCAATGCCACCTTCTTGTTACGCTGCATAAGACAGTTAGCAACAAATAATATACACGGATGAAATGGCCTTGAACATTTCATTCTAATTCGGTAGCATTTTACCTCCGGTCGGTGAAGACCGTTGGACGATATTAAATATCGTACTTGTGGCAGGTAGTTTCAATAAAGAACCTCCTTGACAAGATTTCGCGGGTAAACCCGTTCTCTTTACTCGACCGTCCAAAGCTGACTGCGAACGTAAAGAGTGGATCATTTGGATAATATTATCCGCATGATTTGAAGCCGTCAATTCATGTTCCTGGAACAAGTGAAGTTCAATTAAGAACCGCACTATCGTTGCTTTCCAGTTGTCACTAGCTTGATTCATATAGAATCTTGCAAGTTACCTACCAAGTGCTGTTTGATGTTAACACTAGAAGGATTTCCACTCGTCACTGTGATCAATAAAGAGTCACTCTGAGTGTTCTGGCAAGATCATACGATAATGCGTAGAGGCCTGGAACGAGTTTAAATTCATTTAAGAATTAAACCACTGTTGCTTTCCAGTTATCACAAGTTTGATTCATAAAGAATCGCACAAGTCACCTACCATGAGCTTTTTGATATTTGCTCAAGAAGGATTTCCATCTTCATTGTAAATACTTTCGTATTACTCGGATGTTCAGGCAAGATCATGAAGATTTTGCGTAGGACTCTTAAGATCTTTCTTACTTTTCACAGTGTGTGAAGAAGCAAGGAATAAAGAAAGTGTGTCCTAATGAGATATTTGATGATCTCAAATGGCTCTAGACTCGATCGTGCATTTTGGATTTTTAGTGATCGGAGGCTGGAGAGGAGTGCCACCTTTTCAATACCAATTTATTCGGAGTGAATAAATCAATAGATAACGTGTTGATCTCCGTGTGATTAAAACAAATACCTTTTGAGAGATATTTGAGTTAGCTGGGGAAGGGTTGTGCATTGCATCACTGGGTCCATGATGTCTTTCTTCAATACCGAGAATCATTAACAAAAATGACCTCAATAGCATATGTATTGACCCGGTTTCTGCCTAAAGTTGTAAGGAGGGCTTCTTTCTTTACACCCTTTATCTTTACATTTCTTTTTCATTCTTCAACCCCTTCAATGCTTACCAATACGTCATCACTAGCACCTTGTTGTGATTGTTCCAGTGCTAGCTTAAGTACTTGGTCGACATTCAGCTACGTTCACATTCTTTCTCCATCTTTCCTAGGACTTCTAATTCTAGCTATGGAATGTCCTTGGGAAGATTCCTCCGGTTCTGGAGAAATCATTGGACTTTAACCTATCCTACCATCCTTATGTCACCACAATCGTCACCGTCGTGAATAGAGATGTTTTTGGGTAAGTGTATGTCACCATGAAATCCATTTTGAAGTGCAAATCCATTTTGCTCCCCCTTAACATATGCTACGATATTCGAAAACATTTCGCACATGTCGGGATGAGCTAACACGTTAAGTCAAACCATTTATGATTGATCATATCCCATATTAAATCACATTTTCTCCCCCATATTAAAAATATTAACCCAATCGATGTTTTTAATATCAATTGATTTAATAGCATTTTAAGAAAATTTGGGAAGAAAAATGCAAATCCAATTATCTTCATGAGTTACACAAGCTCCCCCTCAAATTAATGAGGGTGTACTTGAAACGTAAATTAAATACCTTTTAAACAAAAGTGTAAGGTATTTATTACGTTCAAAGATCATATATAATAATGAATTCACAAGATTAGCAATGTACGAGGTTGGACCTGAATAATGGAGAACATCATATGAGAGATTCACATGGTTCTTGTGCACGAATGTTGGTCTCCTCGTCACGTTCCCGAGAAAATTAATTCCCGTTGTTGAGTCAAAGCTTTCCGGTGAAATGCTTGACTTGATTATGAAAAGCGGGTTGCTATCTGAAATAATAGCAAACCATTTTGAGCATGTTTTAAAAGTTTGAACTTCTGCTCGAACTTTATTTACAACCCCGTGTCATTATTGAATGACATTTCTAGGTTCGTAAATATTATCGATTCCAGAAGACATGCTCGTTTTATCAAAACGTTTTTTGAACACACAATTTTGAAAGATTTAGAAAAACCTTTTGAGAAATTCTCGAAAAATTGTGTTCAAAGTTTTGAAAAACAATTACTTGAGCTTAAGATTTGGAATATCTTAGGAACGAGCTCAAGTCCGAGAAGTTGTAAACTTCTCGTTGTTAAGGATAAGTTTATCATCGGCGATAAACTTTCCTTTTATCTGAAGAACGAGTCCTAAGCTGACATTTACTTAGAAGTCGTGTTCATGAGCTTGAAAACTTTGACTGTTTTAACGGAAAGCTCATGACCGAGAAAGGTTAATTTCTCGTTACGAGGAAAAGTTCTCTTATTTAAAAGATCCACTTTCCTTTCTGAGCTTAAAACTTCGAATGTTTTAAGACAAGCTCATGACCGAGAAAATTGAATTTCTCGTTATGAGGATAAGTTTATCATTAATGATAAACTTTCCTTTATTTTAAGTTCGAGTTACAGTCTGACATTTAACTGTAAGTCATATACACGAGCTTAAAACCTTTGAATGGTTTTAATGTAAGCTCGTGTCCGAGAAAATTTTAATTTCTCGTTGTAAGGATAAGTTTATCATCGGCGATAAACTTTCCTGCCTTTGAAGATCGGGTCATCATCTGATATTTAATGATAAGCCTTAGTGCATGAGCTTAAAAACATGGAATGTTTTTTATATAAGCTCATGCCCGAGAAAAATGAATTTCTCGTTTTTAGGATAAGTCATCATCGGGATGAACTTTCCTTTCTTTGGAGATCGAGTTACAGTCTGTTATGTGACTGTAAGTCCTAGTTTGCAGCTTAACCATGAATCCCCTGAGACATTTGTTTCTCTGATATCTGCTTCTTCAGCAACCAAACTCTAAGAGTGTCCTTAGTTGAACGGTACACAACGATTGGACCGCTTCGTTCTTTTGGAACATCAACTTTGGTACCTGTAATCTCATTAGGAATTTGCATGCTTTGACGTGGGTTAGCAATATCAATTATAGAAGCACATGGGGGTTCACAGTTGGCTTTTCTAGTGTCAGAGGTGGCCTGAGGAGATGATTCACTTGTCTTAGTGGGCAAACGTTTCCTTTTATAGAAAATCTTAAGTTCAGGCTTAAGTGATGTATCATCCTTTGCAATTTCCTCCCTAGTAGTCTTCGTAGAATCAGAGACTATCCTAGTTAAAGGGCACTCGTTTCCTACAAGAGTAAAAGTTCTACCAGTGGGGTGCCACTTTTTGCCAACTGGTTTGATTTTAGCAACCCACTGGGATTTAAGTCTAGCACGGGAGTTCACCTCATTAAGCAATTTTTTGATACAAGCATCATGATTTGCCGTAAAGACACATTTTCTACATGTTTTACAAGTAGCATATTTAATGTCCGAGTAAGATCTAGAATCCCTAGTCGATTGATTGATGCTCCTAGGATTGGACATGCTACGGTTAGCAGTGTTGGGTAAACTAGAAGGCATCTGACTAGGTTTGAAATTCCTATCTCTTACATGTGTCTTTTGCTTAGCTTCCCTAAGATCAGATTCATGGCAAACGTCATTTGAACTAGTTCTAGACGTGGTCTTGGTATTTTTAGGGAAACTAGAGGCAATCATATGATTTGGTCTTGCTAAAGCTGGAGTGATCACATTGGGCCTAGTAGCTGGAGTGACTGGTCTAATAAGATGAACCAAATCAACTTGGGAGGCAAGCCGCGGTCTCGAGGATTGTGGTCGCTCGGATCTAAATGCAGTAGGTTGTCTGACAATCGGTTGTCTGACGAACTGATTTGTAGGCGGTTTCCCCAAGATTGATGGTTTTTCAAGCTTAGTGTCCACACTAGGTCCTTTACTTTTCCTTAACTCGTTTTTCAACGCAGCTATAGCAAAAACCTTTTCCTGTAATTGGGCCTTTAATGTTTCATTTTCTTTGAGCATGTTATCTTGGGATGCCAACTTAGATTCAAGCAGTTGAATTTGTTTCAAAAGATTATCCTTTTCAGCTTTAGAATCTAGAACAGTTTGATCCAATTTTCTTTCAAGAATAACGTTTGACTTTTCAAGTTTTTCAAAATATGTTTCAAATTTGTCCGTTTTCTTAGAAAATTCAAGTTTGGCATCCTCAAGATCTTTAGATTGCCGAGCTATGATCGTTTCGAGCTCTTTAATCTTGGAAACAGAAGCAGACAATGAAGCAGTTATAATACAATTTTCATGATGTACTATAGCATTCTGAACAATCTCTCCCCCATTATGACTTACATCGGATGAATCAGAAGTGGTATTTCTATCACTCTTTTCCATCCCATGTTTGTCATAATTAGGTTCAGAATGCTCAATATACGGCATGTTATCAGCATATACATCATAACCAACATCACATTGTACCATGTTTGCAGGCTCTTCGTCATAAATGGGTAAGGTGTCATCAAGAGAAATCTCGTGAACATTTCCTGACGTGCCACTGATATCATGGTGTCCTTCTGAATCCGTGCTCTTGCCATCGTTAGGCTCCAAGTTGTCAACCGTATGACCATTCTCCTTTTGCATCTGCGGCATTGATTCTTGCACTCCATTATCATACGTTTGCTGAAGTCGAGATCTTTCATATATCGAAGACGAGACTGAGGTCATGAGTTTCAATATTGTATCACGAAAAACTCGAAGCTCGGTATGCGTATCTCGAAGAAATGATTGGCAAAGCATCGAACTTTCAGACTTGATGATATTAAATTGGAGGAAAGGCGTGAGTTGTGTCACAAGAGCCTTATAAGCAAGTGCCGATGCAGAGTGATTAAAGTTTTCATTGTTGAGTTGCTCTGCCAGTTGGGGCAAGATGGTAAAGATTGAGTCGACGAATATATGACGATCTTGTCCAAAGATTGTCACAAATTCGCTCCCTCCTTGAATCCTCGAAAGAGTGACCAGATGATACTGAAGCATTTGAAATGAATTGATGCCACTTTCTCTAGCGTTGGCTTGCACTTGATGCAATTCTCCCTTGTTCGATTTGACCGAATCCATTGAAAATCGAGGAAAGATGATATAGATGTAGTAGTTTGCAGGATTTTTACAATTCGAGTCGGCTCAAAAGATGTTGTCGGCCCAAACGATTATGAATTAAACCCGTTCAAAAATTCGTAGCCACTAAAAATAATTCCCGTCACTTTGACTCGTCACTTTCGTCTTCAAATCCGGCCACAAAATTTTTCAAAATAAAATAATAAAATAAAAAATAAAAAATAAAAAATAAAAATAAAAATTTGAATAAAAATCAAAATAAAAATTAATATCCAAAGTAAAAATTAATATCTAAAATAACTTAACTAAAAAAAAATTTACTTTTAAAATGTTTAAATATATAAAAAAAAATAATTTAACTAAACAAAAAATCTAAAAAACGTTTTATTTGGAAACTAAAAAATAAAAAGAGTGCATTTAATATATCCAATGAAAATGTTTATTTGGAAATTTAAAATGTTTAAATATATAAATGGGTCGTGTGTGACATTGACTCTTCTTGTAAACTCCGTCAAATAAAAAATTCAATCTGCTTTGTTTTCTCCTATACGTGGCCCAATCAACTTAACTCCACCGCCCCACTTTTTTCTTGTTTTCTCCGCCTGCTTATTTAATCTCTCTCTCACACCAACCGTCTTCTAAATCTCTCTCTCCTCACTTGAAAACACACACACAGAAAAAACCTAATCTCTTCTCTCAATTAAACAAAAACGCAGCCAAATAAAAGATTAGATCATCTTCTCCTTCAAGCCTCTGTCCCCATTCTTAAACTCCCAAACATAAATCTCATATAAGCCTCATCGCGAAAACT